>CM040431.1:65658881-66258881 GCA_022702705.1 Papilionanthe hookeriana x Papilionanthe teres
TGAGAGCATCTGAACTCATGCAAAGAACTGGAAGCTTATGCCCCTAGCAATTAACCACCATCAAGAATAGTTATAGACCTCCCAACTACTTTTATATCGTTGTTGTTGTAATATTATTATTTCAAAATTGTTGTTACTTAGCCATTATAGAAATTATCATGAAACAACCCTTAATGTAGCAACAAAAGGATAAGTGTTCATATTCATTTAATCATCTCTTCCTAATTTAGGACAACAATAAAATTTTGTAACTTCAATTATAATGTGAACTACATTAAGTTGGTTGAATCCCGTGATTTTTCCAATTTTCCGGATTTGCCATGTAAAAATCTTGATTTCTCTTATCACTTAGAGTTTGCTAACCACACAAGTCTGTTTTTATATGTTGTTTTAATTAAATACAATATTTTAAATTGGTGGTACTTCCGTCATCTCTTTAACATAATCTTCTATTAATCAATCATCCTAGTTTTATCATGTATTCATTATCCTTATTTTTGTCACAGATAGTTTGACTATTCAATAGCTTTGAATAATTTCTTGCCCAATTTCACTGATCATGTCATCTATTTACAATCTTCTTAAATTTTTATTTTTTAAGATGATTGATACATCCAAAAAAATCATATTGATCATCATGAATCTCAAAGCTCATTTAAACTCGACGCTTCAAATAATAAATTTGGAAATGCCCATAATCTATTTATGATCAAATGAAGTGTCTAGGTGAGACAATCTAAATGATATTAATAAAAATCCAATCTAAGTTCAAGTAAGCCCAGATAATGCACTTAAAGTATAATAAGAAGCTTTGACGCACATTTTGAGGGACCAAATGATCTTCAAAAATAGCAAACTTATAATCAAATTGAGTGTCTCGACAAGATGAATCCAATGAGTTCAAGATTGCATAATTCTAACATTATCAAAGCATTTTAAATACTAATAAAATTTTATTCAATCAAGGAAATCACTCGGGATCGTCCAATGGAGTGGTTCTGATTCATTCAGTAATTAAGAAGAATTTCGCTCTAAAATTTCATAAATAGGTCCTCGCTCTTCTCATGGAGGGGGAGATGAGACTGAGATGAGAAGATTGAAGAGAGCTCTAAGCACTTAAGGATACTTATGCTCCACCACCACCGAAACATCGTCGTTTGCCGCTTCCATCGTCATACCGCTATCACCCAATCAGCATCGAGCCAATGTCAACGTGCCAAATTGCTAATGTCAGACTACTGCTACATCTCAAACCTCCATCATCTGATTGTTTTCATCAGAGTCAGTCCACTATTGCCAGGCCACCATTACCACTATAGAGTAGTCACCACCTGACCACTGACTGTTGAACCATCACTGTCATGCCAGACCACTGTTTTTAGGCTATCATCACCACTATACCAATGCACCTGAACGACGCCTAGCCGCTGTCACCATAATACACCTTAAAATGTGCTAATTTTATATATACAATTTATACTTATTTTTAAGGAAATTGTACTTTAATAAAAATTATTTTGTGTGTTTTTTATTATAGGTGCAAGAAATGGAGTTTAAGTGCAAAATGAGCAAAAATAGAGCAAAAAGAGGTCAAATGGAGCAAAAAGTGACCTGGCGCCTGGGCATTTGGTAGTTATCAGACTCTTTTAGAAGGATAGTGATTAAGAGTCACAGTTAAGCGCCTAGGCGCCACAACTAGTTATGACCTTTTAACAATGAATTTGAATGAATTTTGAAAATGTGTCTGAAGTGACTCATGGTGATTTTGAGACCTTTATTTAAATGAAGGATTTTCAAATGAAAGGGGCTGCTGTTGGGGGTTGGCTAGACCACCATTGGTGTCAGCGGCTAAATTAGTGAAAGGATTGTGAGTCTTTGTGAGTGTGTGTGTTTGTGAGTCTTGTGTGAGTCTATTGGAGTCAAAAGCAGTCAAGGAACCTCAGAGGATTTCTTAGGGAAGGGTTTGAGATAAGTATTTGTATTTTTATTTAAATCTTGTTTAGTAAACTTGGGTTTTAATATAAATTATGTTTTGTTATGTTTCCCCATGAATTCTGAGTAGTTTCCCTTTTATTTCTCCTTATAATATGGATTAATCATGTTAAAGATTTGATTTTTTTTTTAAATTTCTTTTATACCAACATTGTGATGGTATTTTCACCGGCTCTTAATTTACTTTAAAAATTGTTCATTTGTAATGTTAAAATCCATTGCGAAACATAATAATCTAGGAGGGCTATGATATCACTCAACTAGTGAATACCACATTAACCTTAGGATGTAATGGAACTAAAGTCTAAGGGGAGTGCAAATAGATAGGGAGATAAGTTTTGAGAGATTTAGAATTGGTAGTTGTTGGGTGACAAGCTAGAACCTTAACCAATTTGGTCTAGAGTTTGGAACCTTAGGGTCGGTTAGTCCTATAGAGAGGGCACAGTAGGTACTTAGATGTGGTAGGCTATAACCTATCCAGCATAACTATGAGTGATTTTGGAACTTAACTCTAGATTAGTCAACATTTTTTATGCACTCCAGAGAGGCTAAAGAATAGGTATGCTTCTATTTGTCACAAAACTTTAATTAAACCTTTAATCATTTGATTCCTACACTGATTAAAAACTCATTGCAAGGGGAAAGACTCTTTACATAATTTGAACTTTTCTACTTTTAACTAGTTTTGAAACAATTGCATTTTCTTTAGCTTTTAAAATGAATTTGTAGGTAGTGATTACCTCTTGTTATCGTATAAACTATCAATCTTATTTCCTAATTTAATATCTGCAGTTTTAAGTAAAAGCTTTACGAATTCATTATAAAGAGTCACAGCTTCTCTGTGGGATCGATATTAGGATTTTTAAAGAAAACTTTATATTACTTGAAACCATACGTATACTTTAGTAGTACCCCTAGTGTGAAACTTTAAATAAAATTCTAAATATTTATAACATTTCTTTTGTTCACACTAGCCGCTAAATATAAATTGGGTCAAATTTTTTGTCATGATTTGGGAATCTAAATATTTGTGTAATTGCAAATCAGGTTATCTTTTTTGCGCCGTTGCCGAGAAGACGACATAACATTTTGACTTGGATATTTTATTTGAATTCTAGACTTATTTTAGGAGAATTATATTTTAATTTTTCTTTAAATGTATTTGTTTATTTTTAAAATTATTAAAAAACCAAAAAAACATTATATATATTGTCGGCATATTTTTAGGTTATGTGTTTTATTTTGAAAGGGGGTCGCCTACGTAAATTGTCGGCGAATTTTCATATTTTAAATTTAATTTAAATATATATATAGTTTAAAAGATAACATTTGATTTTGAAAGTAATTTTAAGTTTAAAAGTTTTAAGATATGAAATCAAACCGATCTCACATCCCAAATAGTTTATATAAACGAGCACCACACCACAAACCGTGTATCTATCCCGAAGAATAGACACACTGCTTGATGATGGGGCTCGATTAAATAAACTAGGAGATTTGTGACATCCGTTTGGTCTCGCGAACTAATTTTATAGGCCGACAAATTCCCCCGCCTAATATAAATGAATTAAGCGAGGTTTATATTACTCCGGGTTCTTTAAAATTCCCTATAAGGGCAAGCCCCTATAGTTAATTACATCTTAAGTGACGGGAATCACCTAAGAAAACTCTCGATAATAATCAATAATTCTCGCTCTCAAGAATTTCAAAGTTTAAGTTTTCAAAGGATCGAATTTTTGAATCTCAATAGGGAATGGATCAAGTTTGGAACATTTTATTTTGGGAATTCAAAGGAAGAAAAGTAGGAGAAATTACGGATTCGAGCGAACTTCGTAATCTCCCGACTATCCTATTGTTCGGCTTGGATTTAGGAAAGTCCTAATGTTTATTTAATGTTTTAATCTTCGCCAATTTTAATTAATTAGGCTTATATTTATATGATAAAATCATACAAATAGACTGGAAGATATGAGGGTTTATGTCAGTATCGGACGACTACCTCGGAATCCTAAGACCGGTTAGCAGCTTAATTTGCAATGCAAATGCCTAACGAAGAGTTGAGGATTTATGTTGCACTAGGCAAACTACCTCGAAGTCCTATGGCTTTGTTGTTTAATTCTAGGAAAGTTTTGTCGAAGTAGACTCAAGTTTTGCCGACGACGATGGCCGTGTCGCCCACCATGCTCCGAGCTCCTTGTTGTTGCAGAGGTTTAGTTTTAGAAATCACAAATCGGGGATGAGAAAAGTGTTTTGGTTTAGAGAAGTCTTAATTTCCATGTGTTTTTAACATTTTAATTAAAACAGATCTTAAAGTTGATTAAACAGAACCGATTAAGATCCCACGGTTCCGTCATCCCGGCACCGTTATTTTCATCGAATTCACTTAGTCCAATTTACTAAACTCAACTAAATGAGTTCCGCACTTTCATTTAGACCGTGGGAAATCCCGTTAGCAACACGTGGGTTACATCATCCGAGGTATTCCCGATCATTCAATGAGACGTTTTAATTTAGTTGTAATTGTAGTTTTGTGTTCGTTTGTGATTAAATTTTGAGTTATCTTATATTTTGAAATGTTGTGGCGATGAATTTTATCTTGCAATGACTTTTAACTTAGTTATGGGTTTCGGCTTTGGTTTTCGTCCTAAAGGTGTAGGTTTTCATGCAACCGTTGTTTATCATGCAAGAGAAGTAAGTGCGATGCGATTAAATAAATTGCCGTAAAGTAAATCAC
The DNA here is from genome assembly GCA_022702705.1 of Papilionanthe hookeriana x Papilionanthe teres. Classification (NCBI taxonomy): domain Eukaryota; kingdom Viridiplantae; phylum Streptophyta; class Magnoliopsida; order Asparagales; family Orchidaceae; genus Papilionanthe; species Papilionanthe hookeriana x Papilionanthe teres. Next base: position 65,663,608 of record CM040431.1, read on the forward strand.
AATAAAATAAAAGCGTACCTGGAGGGTCTTCCCGTCATCCCAAGCTGCACTTAAAACACAGTTTAGAGCATTTAAGCATTTATAGCAGTTTCCTAGGTAAAGCTAAGGGAAGGGTTATGGTTTTCTACCAAGTTCCTAATCCTATAGCTAGTCATTTCCTATGACGTCTAGGTTCTTGTGTTTTTAGTTTGAGGACGATTTTCTTCATCAAAGAATAACTAAGTTCAATTGTTCTTATAAATATCCTATCATATTGAGGAAGTGCTTAAGAAGAATCCTAAACATCTTTTCAATATTTCTAGGATTGTTTTAAGTCCAAGAGAATTTAATTATATAAATGAATCGATCGTCCAAGGTTTTCAAATTTTGTTAACTTGCTCAGTGAACTAGGACATTTGAATGTCCTATAAGTGAAGTAACATTTCATTTAATATTCTGTTTAGGAGTTATGATAACTAAAGCTCCTGAGGGCAAAATGATATTTAATGATTTGTGATTCAAATTTAAGTTCAAATTAATGATTTAAGTTTGGAATAGTGTTCAAGTTATTTTAGATTTATTTTTGAATTTTTTATGTCTTTATATTTAATTTAATTTAATTTAATTTAACTTAATTTAATGTAATGTGGTTTAATTTAATTTAATTTAACTTAAGTTAATTTAATGTAATATGATTTAGTTTAATTTAATTTAATTTAATTTAATTTAATTTAATTTACTTTGATTTGATGTTACATTGAATTAATTTGATTTAATTTAATTCTTAATTTGATTTAATTTTTAATTTAATTTTTAAATTTGATTTAATTTAATTTAATTTAATTTTTAATTTAATTTAATTTAATTTTATTCATTTTAATTTTAATTAAAGAGTTCAATTATTTAATTTTAGTTTAATGATTAAGTCTTTCAATGTTTTAAATTTGAATTATCATTTTAACTAAGAATTAAACATTAATGAAACGATTAATTTAGGGATTTTTTAAATTAAAGAATAAATCTCTTCCTAATAATATCCTTATTTTAATAATTCCAATTTCATTATTCTTCCAAATTTAATCAATTATTTAATTAAAGTTTAATCATTTTAAATTGTTTAATGGGTTTCTACCCTTCAATTATTAAATTTCAATTATCCAAATCAAGTTAGGATCAAATATTTTACTTGTTAATTTTTTATTAAACCTAAAGTTTTAATTAAGGGTTAAAATTTTAATTACCATTTTGCCCTTCAAGCCTAATAATTTCATAACTCACTAAATTGAACTCAAATGAACTTGAAATTTTTATGTGACTTCACTCATATGTCAATAAAGACATTAGAGGAGAAAATGTGATTTTTCTGCATTTAATTTATTTATATAATTATTTTTGGTAGAAAATAGAGATTTCCAAGGAAAATTTAATAACATGACCAAGGAAAAGTTTCTGTCCTTAAGAAAATTATGGGACATTCCTAATGACTAGAGGACCATTTGGACCAAATTTTGTGATTTTTTTAATTATATTTTATTTATTAGAATTATTTTAAGTTCTGGAGTATTAATTAATTTAAAAATAGAATATAAGTTGAAAAATGAATTTTATAATTTTTAAAATTCTCTCTGATATCAAGGATTCCAGAGAACCAAATTTTACAATTTCCTGATTTTTCTATGATTTATTATAATTATTTTAGTGAAAATGCTAGAAAATACATTTTTTTTAATTTTAAAAAAATTACCCTAGGGATTTAAAAATTAATATCTCACCAAATAGGCCTAAGAAAAATATGGGTTTGTTCCTAAGTGATTAAAATTCAAAATGTGACATTTTGGTGAATTTTATTATTTTTGTGATTTTTATTATTTTTTAATTATTAAAAATATTAAAATAATATTAAAAATCAACTTTTTTAGAAAATTGAAATTTTAATTTTCTTAAATTCCCCTGATATCAGAGAGGCTCTAAAACCAATTTGGTGAATTTTTGAAAGGTATTTTGAAAGTTATGAATTTTTAAAGTTTAAAATGACTAAATGACTTAATCAACCCAATTAATAGGGCTAACCAAGTCCAATTGACTTCAAACTTTTATGGTGAGTTCCTCTGATCCTAAAGGTCAGTGGAGAATTGATTTCAAGTCAATTTGATCTATGGTTAACTCTAATTAATTAGAGATCTATTTTGAGTGTTTAAGCCAATTAGGGTTGTCTAAAATGAACTAACTCAAAACCTATTTTTCCTAGGGTTCTCTGGTCATAAGGAACATCACTAAATTTTCCTAGAATTTATTTCACAACATGCTATTTATTGGAATTAAAATACTTAAAACAGTGACATGAATTTGAAAAATCAATAACTTTTCATCGAGAGGTGGCCTCCGACCTTGGAAAATTCAAGGAATGTTCCCAAGTTCGGAGGCTTCAAAGCCCTATGGTCTCATGCCATGGTGAATTGTATAAATGCATGGAGAATTAAAACAATGCAGGGAGTAAATAATTAATTAAAAATAAAATACTTGGACAAAATTAATTAATTTCTTTTCCACATTATTCTCCTCTGTTCACTGAGCAAGAGGGTATTTTTATTTTATTTTTATGATTTTCCTACACAAAGTTATGGATTTTTGAAGTTTAGGGAATTAAATAAATAGAAAATACCCCTAATTTTCTACTTATCCACGCGGCGCCGCGTCATCCTTAACATCTCCGAAGGCACACGCGTCACGATCTCATTCGACGCCGCCATCCGCGTCAGCGCTCCCGGGACCCGCTGTATCGCTCCGTCTTCTGATCCGACGCGATCCTGGTCGTCCGTCCGCGCGTGTATTAAATGGACGGCATCCATTCATCGTCCCCAATCGTCCTCACCCGTGAGCCGTCCACCTTCTAGCCCTAAGATCTCACTCAATTCTCCATGGATTTTTATGTTCTTATGCTCTATGGATTCTTTCGAAGAGACGAACACATCCATACGGTTATCATGCATTGAAATTAAAGCATTTGAAATGGAGAATCTCCGAAGCTCGGGATGAAGAATTAGCTCATACCTTTGCTCGGAGAAGTGTGGCTTCGATCCGAGAGTTGTTGCACCTTCGATTGGATCCTAGCAAGCTCCGGATGAAGTCTCCCGGTCCGGTGAATTGTCTAGGTTGGACTTCGACCACGCCCGATCACAAAGCTTGGAGGTCCGGAGCAACCGGGTGGCCCGGAGATGGGGCTTTTGCCGGTGGACACCTTCTCTTGGTCTCGGTGAAGGTGTAGGACCAATCAATTTGAGGATTGATCCACCGTGGAGAAGTGTCCTGGTTTTGGGTGGAATTTCATTCGAGAAATTGGATTTTGTCGATGGGGATTAGGGCAAATCGACACCGGGATCAACCGCTCTAAGGGTGGAGAAGGGTTTGGAACAAATTTGGCGAGTTTCGGCAAGGTTTGTGCAACTCTTCTTCATGGCCGTGAGGGGGTGATGTTTAAATAGGAGAGGGTGGAGGGCCTCCCGTGGAGAGTTAGGGCTTTGGATCACCTCGCTTAGGTCAAGGGAAGAACGAGCCATGCTATCCATTTGGGTCGAGACAAGTCGGCAATGGAGAATTTCAATGTTGGCTCACATGTGAGCTTTCGGCCATGGTGTTTTCCGGCGGCCTGGTGGCCGGCCGGCCGTGCATGGGTCACCCTCGGCTTCGGGTGGGTCGTGGCTTGATGTTTGTGAAGGCGACTGGTGGCTGCCATGTGTAAAGGGTTTGAATCAAAGTGGAATGGGGTAAGGGTGTATTTTGGCTCAAATTGGTCAAATGCATGGATTGGGCTAGGTGCACCTTCCCATGGCTAGTTTGGGCTGAAGATAAAGTGGTTTAGGTCGACATAATTAGTGGGGAAGGGTCACCATCCAAGTACAATTAAGTTTAAGCAAGGTTTAGTGGAGTCATGGAAGTGGCTAATCCCTTTAAGGGAATATGGAAAGGACCTCCTCCTCTTGCCATCTTGGGTATGGTGAGGTGGAAAGTAGATCCCATGGCTCTCATGTGGCTCATGCATGGCTTCATGGCTCATCTTTGGCTTGGGAAAAGTTTAGTCAACTTTCATGAGGAAGGATGTTGAAATTTTTGATGGATTTAAGGAGAATTGTCATAAGGCTTGATTTGGATTTATTTGGTGATAGATTTTAGAACTTAGGAAGTGTTTTAAATCAAAGGGATGATGAGAGGAATTTTCATGTGGGTTTTGTTATGGACTTTGGGCTTTTGAATTTGTCTTGGATGGGCCTTTTAAGAAAGTGGGCCTTTAAATTTTAAAATGAATTTTAGGATGGAATTTTAATAAAGGTTTGGGCCAAATAATTGTTGAGTTTGGTTTAGGGATGTGTCATGAGTGGTTTGGAGTCAATTTGGTGTGATTTGGACTTGAATTGGTTTGAATTTGGGTTTAATTGGTAAGTGGGCCTATGTAGGTCAAATTGGGCTAACTTGGGCCAATGTTGGGCTAGAGTTGAAATTGATGTAAAATTAATGTTGGGAAATGTTTATGGGGGTGTTTCAAGGAGGTTTTGGCTCTGGTTGGGTTTTGATTTTGGGATTTGGGCTCATTTGGGTTAGGTTTGGGTTTAGGTCAAAATTGGGCTTTTTAGCTTTGGGTTGAATTTGAGTGGGGTTTGGATCAAAATTTTGGGCAAATCATGTTAGTGTTTTGTTTATGGGGATGTCAAGGAGGGTTTAGAAAAGATTTGGGGTTAATTGGAGTTGAATTGGGTGAGTTTGGGCTAAGTTTGGGTCATGGGTCCAAATTGGGCTTTAAGGCCAAAAGTGAAATTGGATCCCAATGCCAATCAAATTGGGCTTGGATTGGGTCTAGATTGGTGTTAGGGATGTTGAATTGAAGTTTAGAATTGAATTGGACCAGAATTTGGGTCAATTGGGTGGGTTAGGTTTGACATTGGGTTCACTTTGGGTTAAAATGGGTCAAATTAGGGGTTTTGATAAAAGTGGGGTAAATTGACAAAATTGGCCCATGGTGTAGTTGAACAAAATGAAATTGGAAATATTTGGGATTTTCTGGAATTTTCTGGGAATTTTCTGAATTTTTGGATTTTTTGGCTAGGAGGGGTATTTTGGGTATTTGGAGGGTATTGGGAGGTATTTTTGGAATTTTTGATATTTTTGGGTATGGATGATCAGTTTGAGTGATGTGGAAATGTTTGGGAATGATTTTGGAGAATTTTGGGTGATTTGGAAATTTTTGAGAAATTTGGGCTATTCGAGCTTTGGGCGGGTTGGCAGGTGTTGGGTCCCGGGGTCAAAAATTGAAAATTTGGAAAATTGAAGATTGGGTGGATGTAAGTGGAATAAAATCATTTTTGTTGAGCCATGAAGCCATATCAAGCCCACATGAGCCATGAAGGGACTCATTTGAGGCATTCACTATGTTGTTCCTAACCCTCTTAGCCAAGGGCTTAGGGGTTAAGGACCATCCATGTGAATCACCTACATGAGTCAGGAGGTCAAGTCGGGTATGGGTGTGTTTTAGGAAGTGTGTGAAAGTGTAGTGTGTAGGTGTAGTGTGTGTGCAAGTCAACCCTTCACCAGACCGAGCCACCTGCAGGCGATCCTAAGGCCAAAGAGTCCTATAGGAACTCATCCTTTAAACTTCCACATTTGATTTCAACCCTCTAGGTGATTAGGGGTCTGCAGTCAAGTTTGTGGAGTTTGCAGGGAGTTTAGAAGTGGTTTGAATTTCTAAAGGGTGGGTCCCAATTCTAATCCTCTAAGATAGTCAAAGGAAAAGCCTAAGGCTAGATCCTAAGCACTAAAGAGAAGAAGAGAAGACCTCATAAAAAATGAGGTCAACAAATGGACCCCCAATAGGTGTGGTGAGCTGACGGAGCACACCGCGCGTATTGGTGTTGACCGAAGCGATCAACAAAACCAACACAGATGTCCAAGTGACAAACTTAGGACGAAGTAGAAGAGTTTCCGCTGGGGAGTGTCAAGTATATCTCTGGAACTGGAGATTCTTGAACTCTCGCTGGGGAAAGGAAAAGGTGGTGAATCCCAAATCACATGATTTGGGAGAATTTCGATTTAGATTTTATTTTGTTTCATGTTCAAGTCACGATGCGTGAGTTTAGATTTCAATTTGGAGTTTTAATTTAGATTGAAGTTTGTCAAGATTAATTTGAAGGGATTTGATTTGAAATGAAAATTAGAATTTTGAAGTTTTAGATGTAACATCTTCAACCCCAAAAGAAGATCGAATCGATTGGATTGGATCATTACAATGAGGAAAGATCTCAGAGTAATGCGGTATTGGATGTAAAATCCTTAACCTCAAGAGTTTGATTTTGATGTATTTCATTGCGATAGGGAAATGATCCTAAAGCAATGCAGTCTCGGATGTAAAATCCTTAATCCCGGGAATTTGATTTGATGTATTTCAGTGCAATAGGGAAAGAATCCTAAAGCAATGCAGTCTTGGATGTAAAATCCTCGACCCAAAAGTTTGATTTTGATGTATTTCAGTGCAATAGGGAAAGAATCCTAAGCGAGGCGATCTTGGATGTAAAATCCTCGACCCAAAAGTTTGAATTTGATGTATTTCAAGTGCAATAGGAAAGAATCCTAAAGCAGTGCAGTCTTGGATGTAAAATCCTCGACCCAAAAGTTTGAATTTGATGTATTTCGAGTGCAATAGGGAAAGAATCCTAAAGCAAAGTGCGATCTTGGATGTAAAATCCTCGACCCAAAAGTTTGAATTTGATGTATTTCAAGTGCAATAGGGAAAGAATCCTAAAGCAAGTGCGGTCTTGGATGTAAAATCCTCGACCCAAAAGTTTGAATTTGATGTATTTAAGTGCAATAGGGAAAGAATCCTAAAGCAGTGCAGTCTTGGATGTAAAATCCTCGACCCAAAAGTTTGAATTTGATGTATTTCAAGTGCAATAGGAAAGAATCCTAAAGCGAGTGCGATCTTGGATGTAAAATCCTCGACCCAAAAGTTTGAATTTGATGTATTTCAGGTGCAATAGGGAAAGAATCCTAAAGCAAGTGCGAGTCTTGGATGTAAAATCCTCGACCCAAAAGTTTGAATTTGATGTATGTTTGATGTGAGATCTGGAAAGATCGAATTTGAGATTTGAAATTTGAGTGAGATTTGATTTAAGATCTGGAAGATCGAATTTGAGATTTGAAATTTGACTGAGATTTGATTTAAGATCTGGAAGATCGAATTTGAGATTTGATTGAGAATTTGATTTAACATTTATGTTGATTTTGTTTATCTTTTAATGATTCAAATTTTATTTTATCGTTTATTTAATGTTCATGTGAATTTGGTGTTTGTCATTTTTTTAGATTTTTTTTTTTTTTTAAGGAAAGTTTTCTTTTATTCTCTTTTTTTATTCCTTTTCTGTTCTTTGTTCGAAGTTCATTTAACTTTAATGGCGTTTCCCAATCAATTTGCACAAAAGAGGTGAAGGCCAAAAATGTGACATGGTCACTTTCATTCCAATCATGTAGAAGATACATCATACATCTTGATCTGGAATATATTTCATACAATCCATGTAAACTCGAAACGGATCGTGTATGATCTTTGTCGATCCATCCAAAGAAGCATCCGTCAAAAATCCATGTCCGAATAGTGGGGTACATGGTCAATAACATCACCTTCCAAGCCATCCTTGGCAAGGATGCCGTATGGATGTACATTGGAGGTGTGATATTTTCCATGTAACTCACAGCTCGTAAGGCCGGAGGCTCTCTAGCTACGGGTCCGGCCGGAAATGGTAAGGTGTCTTCCTGTCATCCATCCTTCGAAAGTAACCGATATCCGCTTCACCGGTACTCCCGGTATGCAATGCTTAGCGATATCCGCTCCGTTGCCCTTCGACATCATGACGGAACCTACCGGTAAAGGTATCTTCACCGGCCCTCGGAACTCACTCGGGCCTCGCTATCCGGAGGTCGGATCCGAACATGATGTTACACTCGTTCGGGAAAGAGATCGTGCGGAAAGGTCCGACAAAGTCGTGGTGATCTATGTGTGGGGGTATGCGATCACCCTGTTTGTAGATGTTGATGATGCAGCTATTGGGTATGCAATCCGTCGCGTACCCTCCATGTTATCAATCTCTTTACCATTCTCTTCGATGACTAATGGCATCGGATCCACTTGCCCATGACGGAGTATTCTCGGTGGGTTTCCCTTCCCGTCCTCCGCAAAGTTGTAACGAGCATCCACATCAGTATTGTGATTCTTCCTTTCCCCGGCATCCATCTCCGGGGTTCCGAGTATGTGTTTTCCCTTAGGCGACCCGCTCGGCCCATTCTTTTCAAATCCCTGATGCAATCCACGATTTGCTGCTGTTCATACTCTGAGAATACGTCCGTATGTAGCTCGAGGCCCTCTAGTATATTGATTCTTCTGCCTCTAATTCTCTCGAAGTATTCAAAAGTTTTCTTCTCAACATTCTGCATTCTCTCCAGCTCGTATTCCGGAATGATCTGCAGATGGCGAGGCCTGGTGACATATTGTGGAATATACGGTTCAATCCCTTCACGTTCTCCCGCATACCTTGGCTCCTCGGGGATGATGCACGTCGGGACATCCCCGGGTTGCTTCGCAACAAGGTCATGCATTACGGTGGTTCTATCCGGTGGCGTCGTAGCCTTCTTTCTTCCGATCTTCCGGAGATTTCCCCGGTTCTTTCCGTTATCCTAGGAGCCGGCCTCCTTTCTTCAAGTTCCCGGTGAACCGGTGTCCTCGAAGTGTATGCACCGACATTAGCAATCTGTCTCGTCGCGCCGGTCCGCGCCTAGTTTTGTTAACATCTTACGGATACGGCGATTCTTATTTCTTCGTTGCGTTGCTCGTGAGAGTAGCTCTTCGAACTTCTTGAATTTCCGTGGGCGCGGCGCCGACAAGCTCGCCTTTCGCCGTAGCGACTACAGACTTCATTTTCTTATCTTCTTCAGTGTCTGTTTTTCTTTTCTTGTTGCTGGATTGGTGGCTTGGGCCACCTACTTTCATCACTGTCTGTCCGGGCAGTTCTTCTCGTTCAACCGGGACCCAGTCACTTTCCTCGTATCGTAGGCTCGCCGGTGCGAAATCCGAGTCAATCTCGATTATCGCTCCATCTTTCACCCTCTTTCATCGAGTGCAAGGCTTACGCCATTCTTAAAGTTCGAGACCAACCGCCCGTTCGACATTTCCCCGCGAAAAGACAAGGAAAAGGATCGTGGTCGTACTAAGAACAAGAACATTAAGAAAATGTTTATTAAAGACATTTTTTTTATTATTCTTATATTTTTAAACTTAACAGGAATGAAGTGGGATAAGATCAGGAAAGAGATTTTGATTTGGAAAAGAAAGCAAGGAAAATTTTATTATCAGGATTTTATTTATTTTAGCACATTTTTGTTATTTTTGGGTTCGGACCCAGTCATAAGTAATCACTTCACCCGTGCTTCTAGGGATGGAAAGTTCATTCCTTCGAAACATCGAGTAGCGTAATACTTTTTCAAGTATCGTCCATCGATCGGAAGCATATGTCGTTCTCCTTGGCAGTTCACTAGCTGGTAGGAGCCTCCTGAGTAGACTGCCTCAACTACAAATGGTCCCTCCCAAGTGGGTTCAAATTTTCCTCCTATCTTGCGGTGTGCAAGAATAGGTCTCTTGAGAACGAGAACTAAGTCACCAACTTTAAAGGTTCTTGGGCGGACTCGGCTTGTCATGGGCTCGAACCATCTTAGCTTGGTATAGTTCTAAATTCCGTTGCGCCGCAAGTCTTTTCCCTTCCGGGCTCTCTAATTCTTCGAGTCGTAATTTGGCGTTTTCTTCGTTGTGATTTTATTTGCAACTCGCAATTCCGAGTGAAGGAAGTCGGACTTCTAAGGGTAACACTCGCCTCGGACCCATACACCGAGCGTAAGGTGTAGCTTCGAGTAGGAGTTCGAAAGTTGTCCGGTAGGCCCATAAGGCTTCTAACAACTTCTCGTGCCAATTTCTCTTATTATCGTCCAAGATTTTCTTTAAAATTTTAACGAGAGTTTTATTAAAAGCTTCAGCAAGGCCGTTTGCTCTTGGGTAGTAAATCGTCGAATATCGCCAGTCGATTCCATGTCTCCTGACAAAATTGTTGATTTGCGTGCTTCTGAATGCTGAACCATTATCCGAGATGATTCTGCGCGGCACTCCGAAACGGTAAACAACTTGGTTCTTAAAAAAATGTAGTACGTGATGTGCTTTCACTTCTCTAAGTGGAACTGCCTCTGCCCACTTGGAAAAGTAATCTGTAGCCGCAAGAATGAAGCGATGTCCTTTTGAAGATGGTGGTTCTATTGGACCCACTATATCCGTGCCCCAACATTCAAATGGCCACGATGCAATTGTCGGATGTAGCACATTTGGAGGTTGGTGTAGAACCATTCCGTGCACTCGGCATTGGTGACGGCTCTTGGCGATTTTCATGCAATCGGTCATCATCGAGGGCCAGTAGTACCCTAGTCTTTTAATTTTCATTTTCATCTTTGGACCCGATCGGTGAGCGCCACGCAGTCCCGAATGTACCTCTTTAACAATTTCACGGGCCTCGGACCCGCTTAGGCACCTTAGCCACATTTGATCAAAAGACCTTCCGTATAATGTATTGTTTATTAATGCGTAGGACGCAGTTCTTTTCGATCCGATGGGCCAACGACCTATCATCCGGTAGCTTTCCCGTTTGCGGTGTAGTTCATCAATGGTCGTCGCCAATCTTCCGTGTTGTCTGTCACTGTTGCAACTGATCCTTTTTCCTTTTCTGATTTGTGTATCGTGTCTATGTCAAGCTGTGATAGGACCTGGCGTCCGTGAACTGACACTTCTACTGATTCATCTTGCAAACAGGCAAATTCTTTTGCGAGACGGGCTAGCGCATCCGCTAAAGCGTTTTCTTTTCGGGAATTTTGTAGATTGTCACATTTGGAATCTGTTCCAACAATCGTATGGCATACTGGAAGTATTGCTCGAGTCTTGGTTTTAAAATTCTATATTGTCCGGCGATCTGTTGAATGATTAACCGTGAATCCCCGTAGATGTTGATGTCCGTTATCCCCATTTGAATGGTTAATTCCGAGTCCCGTTATGAGGGCTTCGTATTCCGCTTCGTTGTTTGTACACGGCTCCGTCAAGTGGTAGGAGTATCTTAACATCCCCGCTCCGGTGTTATAAAGATTAGCCCGATTCCTACCTTACCGGCACTATCACTTGCGATTCTTCGTCTTTGTGTGCTCGAAGATGCTCCATCGAAATATAATTCCCAACGTCGATCATCAAGGTCTTCTAGGTTCATTATTTGTTCATCCGGCGGATCGTCATTGAGAGGAGATTCCGCCGCAAAGGGTGTGCCGCAAGGAAGTCCGCTAAGATTTGTCCCTTTACGGCACGGAGAGGCACGAAAGTTATATCGAATTGCAATAATATCATCGACCATCCGGCAAGTCTCGCCGGAAAGCGTTGGACGAGTCATCAAGTATTGCAATGGATTAAACTTCGAGATCGAGTTGACCTTATGAGAAAGCATGTAATGCCCGAGCTTTTGAGCGGCGAAGATCGGGGCCAAACAATGCTTTTCAATTGCGGGATACCTTATTTCCGTCGGCGATAGAACGACGGCTTAGGTAATAAAGAGCATTTTCTTTACCCTCATCATTGACTCCGGCTAACGGGGCTCCGGAGAGTCGTCTAAAGCCGCGGTATAAAGTATTAGCGGTCTACCCGAGACCGGGGCTGCTAAGACAGGAGGTGTCATTAAGTATTGTTTAATGTCCTCGAAGGCCCTCCGGCATTTCTCTTCCCAAATAAATTTGGCGTCCTTTTAACTAGTGCCGAGAAAGGTCGACACCTACTCGACGAGTTTGAGATAAAGCGTCGAAGATATGCCAGCTTCCCTTGGAAAGATCGTAGTTGTTTTAAGGTTCTAGGAGGTGGCATTTCTAAGATAGCTTTAATCTTTTCCGGGTCGATTTCAATTCCACGATGTCGGACAACGAATCCTAAGAATTTCCCGGAGGTGACGCCGAAGGCGCATTTTAAGGGATTCATCTTAAGGTTAAATTGTCTTAATCGTTCAAAAACAATTCTCAAATCATACAAGTGGTTGTCCTTTACTTTGCTTTTGATGTCCACATCGTCCACGTAGCATTCGACTTGATTATGGATGAGATCATCAAAAATTCTTGTCATTGCTCTTTGGTAGGTTGCTCCGCGTTCTTCAATCCGAATGGCATCACCGTGTAGCAAAATACTCCGATCTCGCGTTCGAATGCCGTAAGCTTTTCGTCTTCCGGAGCCATTTTTATCTGGTTGTATCCCGAAGATCCATCCATGAATGAGAATATTTCATGTGTCGAAGCAATGTCGATCATTAATTCCGGGATCGGTAGAGGGAATTCATCTTTTGGACATGCCTTGTTTAAATCTCCGAAATCCACACAAATTCCGATCCGACCATTCTTCTTCTCGATCGGTACCACGTTGGCTAACCAAGTCGGGTATTGTTCTTCACGGACAAATTTAGCGTCTATTAGCTTTTTAACTTCGGCTATGACTTGTTGTTCGATTTCTAGACGCATTCTTCTGGGACCTTGTCTGACTGGAACTGAAGCAGGATCCACCCCTAGCTTATGGACTGCGACCTCTGGAGCTAAACCTGGCATCTCATCGTAGCTCCAAGCAAAACAATCTTTAAACTCCATTAATAACTTGATTATTTCTTCTGAGTCTTCTTTATTGAGTAAGGAGCTAACAAAGGTAGGTCTAGGTTCTTCGCTAGTACCTAAGTTAACTTCCGTTAACTCATCTATTGTAGATTTGATCTCTTCTTCTAACTCTGGTGGAGCATTTCCAATTTGTAAATCTTCGAGCTCTTCTGTAGTTTCCATGCAGTTTTCATTAGATTCGCAGGTGACAACCAAGCAAAATTCAGTATCGTCAACTGATCCTACTGTACCGAATCCGAGACCATGTTTTGAATTGGGTGGACGACCGGAGTTATTCCATAATTTTTCAAAATGTTGAGATTGACCTTTTGTCCACTGTCGAGGTAAGAAACCACGTTGAATTAAATTTTGAACACAGGGAGAGTACCACTCAAAAGGCAATTCCATTAATTCTGATGAAGTAGCATCTTCAAATTGTACATTGTTTTCAGTTTTGGAGGAAGAAGCACCACGGTAGAATTTGATTGGTTTTGCACCATCGCTACGTACCTCTTTGACCTCCATACCCTCGATCTTGTTAGAATGGATCGGGGTCAGGGTCATAGTATGTACGTAGTGGTTAATCTTCTCATACATCGATTTATATTCTTCGTTTCTTTCATCTTCGAGAGGGATTCTGAATTGCGGCTTCTTCCGACTTATTGTCGCTCGCTTCTCGTTTGATTTCTTTTTCTTCTTCGTAACTATCTTCCCAATCAATATTGATGATCGGTTTCTTCCGTCCAACTCGTCCTAACGTCTCTACCACGGCCTCGTCCCCGGCCTCGACCTCGGATGCGAGTTGTGGAGAAACCTTCACCATCTCGCCGTAAGGGAGTGGTGAGTGACTGTTGGACTAGAACTTCAGGTTCTTCGTTGTTCCGAACTTTCTTTGCTTCATTTGTTATGGTATCTCTAGAGAAGATCGTTTTCTTCGGTGGTGCATAATAAGCTGCATCCTCGTGGATTCCAATTTCATGTATGGAGAACGGTTGTAAGTCACCTTTGATGCACTGTTCCCCTCCATCGTAGTATTTGATGCACCGATGTAGAGATGATGGTACCATCCTGTTTTCATGTATCCATGGTCGGCCCAGGTAGAGCGTTGAACGATGTTTCGAATCAATTATGTGAAATTTTGTGGTTGTCTTTGCTAAGTCACCGGTCTTCATTAGCAAGTGTTATCGAGCCGAGGGCTCTTTCTCCTTTCCGGTTGAATCCTCTTAATAACATTTTGTCCGCTTCGAGCTCGCGGGCATCAATTTCCAAGTATGCTAGCGTTCGAAGATTCATTATATTGATTGATGCTCCCGGATCCACCAATACTCCGGAGAGTGTAAATTTTCCGATTGTAATCGAAATGTACAATGGTCGGTTGTGGTCTGTTGTTCCAAGTAGTAGGTCCTCGTCCGTGAAGGTAACACCTCGTCGTTCCTTTAACGAGCAAACCTCATCTAAGGAATCTCCGGCCATTTGAGCTAAGCAAATTTCCGGATCGAGTAAGGCCTTGATCGAGCTTCTCTCATCTCCTTTGATAAGATGAGAGCATCATAAATGCTCAGTTTGGCCGGTAATTTCCTAAGATGGGCTAGCACGTTGTAGTCCACTTTATTTTCATGTGTCTCTGCTTCTTCTCGAATGGGTATTCCTTCTGCCGGGGTTGGTTCTTCCTGAACAACCACCTGCTTTCCTTTGTCCTTTGGACCATTCTCGGAGGTAGAACTTTTCCACTCCTTAAGTTGACTTCTGTAATTTCTTCGAATCTATTGTTGAGCTTGCGGTGTCTCTTCTTGAATCGGAATGACAGGCTCTTCTGGATTAGCTTCAGAGTCTGAAGGCTCTAACTCTATCGTGACTGGAGCTCCTCGAAACTCGCAAATAGATTCATTGCTTGTTGAACTCTCGTAGCCTCCTTGATGGATGTCTTCTTCATTATTTTGCTTGTCGAGATCGTGTATGATTTGAGAATTGTCGTTGGTATCGAAATCGATATCCGGATTATCGTTAGTTACGTAATCGTTAGAAACAGTCAAAACGTAGCCAACGCCATCACCCTTATCATTATATGATCCCACCGAAGTGAGCAGATAATCATACAGAGTCAGAGGTTCGAGGGATTTCTCCCCCGAATCGGAAACAACTATCCTAGGATAAGCAGCCCCTAGTCTAGCCTTAGGTGTCTTGGTCTTCTCTTCTTCGTCAATTTTCTTCTTCTCTTCAATCGTCTCTTGTTGAGGTGGTTCTTCTATCGCAAGTGATAGTACCGGCTTAACAGGTTTCAAGCTCTGAATTGAAGCTCGCACCGAAGCGGTTTGGATGCTGTCTAAAATCTTTTTCGAAGACTTCGTCCAAGCGGTAGTCCATCCATCGTCAGTCGTATAGGGATCTATCGGAATGATGGGATCAGTCGAGACAACATTGACGGAACCTCCTTTATGGGGTTCCTTCATGTACTCCTTCGGGATCGTTATATTCCCTTTCCGCAGGTTGTCATTGAGCCAACTTTTGAAGGTAATGCAATCTTCTATTTTGTACCCAAGCATCCGGTGGTAAGGGCAAAAGTTGGGATCACCTTTCTTGTTGACTTCCTCTGGTCTCTTAGGCTCTGGCAGCTGGAAATCTGGAGTCTTCATCAAACTACGGAACATTTTCGGCATCGCTTCATTCTTGAACGGATATTCTCTGCTCAAAAGCTCTCTTAATGTACGTTGCGGACGAGGTGGTTGTTCATACTTGCGGAGATGACTGATAGGCTGGGCCGGGGTTGCTGGTAATTCTCGTTGTGGTTGCTGTGGCCGTTCTGGTAGTATTTGCATCGGTTGCTTGCCTTTGTCAACTGCTGCAACGATCCCGGATTTCTTTTCAAAAGTCTTTACAGGCTTTTGTTTGTCCGTCTTGTCGGTGAAGCTTAATTGCTTTGCCTCCTCTTGCAAGCTTCCAGCCTTGCTTAACAACTTCACGAAAGTCTTAATAGTAAATCCCTTGAGGAGAAGTGCTATCGGGCCATGGATGCTTTTTAGTAAAATGCCGACTGCATGCTGTTCTTGCAGTTGTGGTTCACACTTCATGCTTAAGTTCCTCCATCGAAGTATGTAATCCACCAAAGTTTCATTCGGCTTTTGTTTCTCTACCACTAAATCACCTATAGTGATGTGGTGCTGAGCTCCGGCGAATCGCTTGATGAAGAGGTTCTCTAGCTCGAGAACGTCTTCACCGAACCATTTGGTAATTCCGCATACCGGTCGAAGGCGATTCCCGACGGATCGCCGACGAACTGTCGGAAGAGTAAAGCGTTACTTCCACCGGCATTGCAACAACTGGCACGAAAGTGTGCCACATGCTGTCGGGGGTTCCCGGTTCCGTCGAAGGTCTTGAACAGAGGTGGTACGAAGCCTTTTGGGTATTGGACAGCGTCGAATTCTTCTGGGTAAGGTCTACCCGTCCGAATGGATGTCCCGCTCTTCGATTGTGCTAAGGCTTCTCGCACCCGCTGTTCCACCAAGTTCTTGATATCCTTTTCGGGAATCATACTTTGTGTTGTATCCTTTTTCACTGATCATCCCCATTGACGGACGTAATCTCCTTTCCTCCGTCTACAATGTGAATGACCTCGCGGGGTGTTTCCCTTTGTGGTTGTACTTGACTGCGGAGAGTGGCCGGAGCTACGGCCATCTCTTCCATCCTTTTCGCCATTTGAGCGATCGTGTCGTCTTTTCCTGAAGCCGCCTTCTCATCGGCTCGGGCTCCTCTCTTTCGCGCGTGCGAAGCACCTTGCGAAGCCGATGAAGCTCGTGTCTCAACCATGTTGATTTCCGCGTATTCGTCGTCCATGAATTCCGATGAATCAATCTCGTCTCCGAACTTTTCTTCTCTTTCTTTTGCCGATCGTCGGATATCGGTTCTCAACTTTTCCATGGCATCTTCTAGCGGGGCTTTCGTGTGTCTTCGTGGTTGTCGTGCGATTGCTTGCCGGGTCCCCTTCTCACGAGTCCCCTTCATCGCGGTAGCACTTTCTTCGCATTCAAGTCTCCGGCGAGACTTTCTTTCTCGGACTGTCTGTTTCAATCTCAATCGCCCAAGTAGTGGGACGCCATACCATCCTTCGGCGGCAGAAGGTCTAGGACCGGATGGTCCGTCGGCCAAATGCCGGAAGGTGGTATCCTCCCTAATCCGTAATCCCGAGACGACAACAGGTGGACTAGCCTTCATTCTTTTACTTGGCTTTTCCGTCATGATGGCGGGTTCTACTCGAGGCCCAAGACGGGATTTGACTAAGCACCCGCCCTATCCTTCGTAGAATTTCGATACGGGCGAGTTTTCCTTCTTTGCTAACTTTTCTACCAAAGTTTGCGGTCTAGCAAACGGCGTAGTTCTAGTTCTTTTCTTGCGGCTATCGTTGTAATATGCGGGCCGTGGTAATGTGGCGACGAATCTTGCGAATATTTTCTTCATCTTCTGCGGCGGAGAGGGGATGAAACCTGCTTCCTCCCAAGAGTGGTATGTACTCGAGGCGGCGGTGTATATTCGGCGAGTTCGGAATTTCCTCTAGGAAAGCAATTTCGAGCAGCTCCGGCTTCTTTAGCGATCCTTCTACTTCGTTTCTTCTTTGGGTCCTTGTCGGTGACGGAATCTTTGAAGCTGGACCCGATTTCAAAAACAGAAGGTCTTACGAGAAGATCTGTACCCTCCACGGTAACGGGTCCATCATAATTCTGGATTTCTTTCCCCTTTGATTTGGCAAAAGTCGGGGTAGGTGCAGAAACAACTAGACCAGGTGGGGGTAGAGATAACGGTCCTTCTATGGAGATCGGTGCTCCTCTTAGTCGGGATCCTTTGCGGAGGAGGGAATTCTTGGGTCGACCTAAGGTTGAACTCGAGCGGCGGCTTCTCGGCTTCAGATACCTTGTTCATCAGTGCAAAGAGGGAGACGTCGGTGATCTTGACGTTCATGTTTTCAAATCCTTATCCAAATCGGATGATTCCATTGTCGGGCAGCTCATCCTTATAGACAGCAAGGTCCAGTCCATTGGTAAAAGAGAAAATCAGTTTCGGGGCTTCCATTTCGCGGGGTAGATTCCGGTTGTCGGTCCCAAGTTATGCTTCTTTTCTTTAGGACGAAAAGAAAGGAATTGAAAAGAGTCCGAACTCATTCTTGTTCATGTATTTATAAGAAGGAATCACTTATTAAAAGAATCACTTATTAGAGGGTTTGTTTATTTAGAACGGAGTGTTCAAAGGTGTAGAGAAGGTAAGGAATCTGAATCGGAGTTGGAAAGGAAAAGAGAGTCTCAAGCAAGACTTCTCGACTCGAAGGATCACTCCTAAACTAATACCTATTGGGGGTCCACCCCACCTCAGAAATGAGGTAAAAGGATCTCGGAACCTCTCTGTTTAGGGGTGTCTAAACAGTGGCTCCTAAATCCGAGAGAATGTTGGTTATACTTGTTCAAGGTAGAAATGAACATAGTATCCCAACGGAAAGAAGGGTAGTTTGATCCATAAGGGACATGGATGCACTACTCGATTTTTGAAAGCGGAATTGTTCGATTAGAATGGAGAGAGGAACTTTCCCCGGCGGAATCGCCGGTAAGTTGTCGGCATATTTTTAGGTTATGTGTTTTATTTTGAAAAGGGGGTCGCCTACAGAAATTGTCGGCGAATTTTCATATTTTAAATTTAATTTAAATATATATATAGTTTAAAAGATAACATTTGATTTTGAAAGTAATTTTAAGTTTAAAAGTTTTAAGATATGAAATCAAACCGATCTCACATCCCAAATAGTTTATATAAACGAGCACCACACCACAAGCCGTGTATCTATCCCGAAGAATAGACACATTCGCTTGATGATGGGGCTCGATTAAATAAACTAGGAGATTTGTGACATCCGTTTGGTCCGCGAACCAATTTTATAGGCCGACAAATTCCCTCGCCTAATATAAATGAATTAAGCGGGGTTTATATTACTCGGGTTCTTTAAAATTCTCTATAAGGGCAAGCCCCTATAGTTAATTACATCTTAAGTGACGGGAATCACCTAAGAAAACTCTCGATAATAATCAATAATTCTGCTCTCAAGAATTTCAAAGTTTAAGTTTTCAAAGGATCGAATTTTTGAATCTCAATAGGGAATGGATCAAGTTTGGAACATTTTATTTTGGGAATTCAAAGGAAGAAAAGTAGGAGAAATTACATATTCGAAGCGAACTTCGGTAATCTCCCGACTATCCTATTGTTTGGCTTGGATTTAGGAAAGTCCTAATGTTTATTTAATGTTTTAATCTTGCCAATTTTAATTAATTAGGGCTTATATTTATATGATAAAATCATACAAATAGCCTGGAAGATATGAGGGTTTATGTCGTATCGGACGACTACCTCGGAATCCTAAGACCGGTTAGGGCTTAATTTGCAATGCAAATGCCTAACGAAGAGTTGAGGATTTATGTTGCACTAGGCAAACTACCTCGAAGTCCTATGGCTTTGTTGTTTAATTCTAGGAAAGTTTTCTTGAAGTAGACTCAAGTTTTGCTCGACGACGATGGCCGTGCCGCCCACCATGCTCCGAGCTCCTTGTTGTTGCAGAGGTTTAGTTTTAGAAATCACAAATCAGGGGGATGAGAAAAGTGTTTTGGTTTAGAGAAGTCTTAATTTCCATGTGTTTTTAACATTTTAATTAAAACAGATCTTAAAGTTGATTAAACAGAACCGATTAAGATCCCACGGTTCCGTCATCCCGGCACCGTTATTTTCATCGAATTCACTTAGTCCAATTTACTAAACTCAACTAAATGAGTTCCGCACTTTCATTTAGACCGTGGGAAATCCCGTTAGCAACACGTGGGTTACATCATCCGAGGTATTCCCGATCATTCAATGAGACGTTTTAATTTAGTTGTAATTGTAGTTTTGTGTTCTGTTTGTGATTAAATTTTGAGTTATCTTATATTTTGAAATGTTGTGGCGATGAATTTTATCTTGCAATGACTTTTAACTTAGTTATGGGTTTCAGTTTTGGTTTCTGTCCTAAAGGTGTAGGTTTTCATGCAACTGTTGTTTATCATGCAAGAGAAGTAAGTGCGATGCGATTAAATAAATTGCCGTAAAGTAAATCACAATAAAATAAAAGCGTACCTGGAGGGTCTTCCCGTCATCCCAAGCTGCACTTAAAACACAGTTTAGAGCATTTAAGCATTTATAGCAGTTTCCTAGGTAAAGCTAAGGGAAGGGTTATGGTTTTCTACCAAGTTCCTAATCCTATAGCTAGTCATTTCCTATGACGTCTAGGTTCTTGTGTTTTTAGTTTGAGGACGATTTTCTTCATCAAAGAATAACTAAGTTCAATTGTTCTTATAAATATCCTATCATATTGAGGAAGTGCTTAAGAAGAATCCTAAACATCTTTTCAATATTTCTAGGATTGTTTTAAGTCCAAGAGAATTTAATTATATAAATGAATCGATCGTCCGAGGTTTTCAAATTTTGTTAAATTGCTCAGTGAACTAGGACATTTGAATTTCCTATAAGTGAAGTAACATTTCATTTAATATTCTGTTTAGGAGTTATGATAACTAAAGCTCCTGAAGGCAAAATGATATTTAATGATTTGTGATTCAAATTTAAGTTCAAATTAATGATTTAAGTTTGGAATAGTGTTCAAGTTATTTTAGATTTATTTTTGAATTTTTTATGTCTTTATATTTAATTTAATTTAATTTAATTTAACTTAATTTAATGTAATGTGGTTTAATTTAATTTAATTTAACTTAAGTTAATTTAATGTAATATGATTTAGTTTAATTTAATTTAATTTAATTTAATTTAATTTAATTTACTTTGATTTGATGTTACATTGAATTAATTTGATTTAATTTAATTCTTAATTTGATTTAATTTTTAATTTAATTTTTAAATTTGATTTAATTTAATTTAATTTAATTTTTAATTTAATTTAATTTAATTTTATTCATTTTAATTTTAATTAAAGAGTTCGATTATTTAATTTTAGTTTAATGATTAAGTCTTTCAATGTTTTAAATTTGAATTATCATTTTAACTAAGAATTAAACATTAATGAAACGATTAATTTAGGGATTTTTTAAATTAAAGAATAAATCTCTTCCTAATAATATCCTTATTTTAATAATTCCAATTTCATTATTCTTCCAAATTTAATCAATTATTTAATTAAAGTTTAATCATTTTAAATTGTTTAATGGGTTTCTACCCTTCAATTATTAAATTTCAATTATCCAAATCAAGTTAGGATCAAATATTTTACTTGTTAATTTTTTATTAAACCTAAAGTTTTAATTAAGGGTTAAAATTTTAATTACCATTTTGCCCTTCAAGCCTAATAATTTCATAACTCACTAAATTGAACTCAAATGAACTTGAAATTTTTATGTGACTTCACTCATATGTCAATAAAGACATTAGAGGAGAAAATGTGATTTTTCTGTATTTAATTTATTTATATAATTATTTTTGGTAGAAAATAGAGATTTCCAAGGAAAATTTAATAACATGACCAAGGAAAAGTTTCTGTCCTTAAGAAAATTATGGGACATTCCTAATAACCAGAGGACCATTTGGACCAAATTTTGTGATTTTTTTGAATTATATTTTATTTATTAGAATTATTTTAAGTTCTGGAGTATTAATTAATTTAAAAATAGAATATAAGTTGAAAAATGAATTTTATAATTTTTAAAATTCTCTCTGATATCAAGGATTCCAGAGAACCAAATTTTACAATTTCCTGATTTTTCTATGATTTATTATAATTATTTTAGTGAAAATGCTAGAAAATACATTTTTTTTAATTTTAAAAAAATTACCCTAGGGCTTTAAAAATTAATATCTCACCAAATAGGCCTAAGAAAAATATGGGGTTTGTTCCTAAGTGATTAAAATTCAAAATGTGACATTTTGGTGAATTTTATTATTTTTGTGATTTTTATTATTTTTTAATTATTAAAAATATTAAAATAATATTAAAAATCAACTTTTTTAGAAAATTGAAATTTTAATTTTCTTAAATTCCCCTGATATCAGAGAGGCTCTAAAACCAATTTGGTGAATTTTTGAAAGGTATTTTGAAAGTTATGAATTTTTAAAGTTTAAAATGACTAAATGGCTTAATCAACCCAATTAATAGGGCTAACCAAGTCCAATTGACTTCAAACTTTTATGGTGAGTTCCTCTGATCCTAAAGGTCAGTGGAGAATTGATTTCAAGTCAATTTGATCTATGGTTAACTCTAATTAATTAGAGACCTATTTTGAGTGTTTAAGCCAATTAGGGTTGTCTAAAATGAACTAACTCAAAACCTATTTTTCCTAGGGTTCTCTGGTCATAAGGAACATCACCAAATTTTCCTAGAATTTATTTCACAACATGCTATTTATTGGAATTAAAATACTCAAAACGGTGACATGAATTTGAAAAATCAATAACTTTTCACGAGAGGTGGCCTCGACCTTGGAAAATTCGAGGAATGTTCCCAAGTTCGGAGGCTTCAAAAGCCTTATGGTCTCATGCCATGGTGAATTGTATGAATGCATGGAGAATTAAAACAATGCAGGGAGTAAATAATTAATTAAAAATAAAATACTTGGACAAAATTAATTAATTTCTTTTCCACATTATTCTCCTCTGTTCACTTCGAGCAAGAGGGTATTTTTATTTTATTTTTATGATTTTCCTACACAAAGTTATGGATTTTTGAAGTTTAGGGAATTAAATAAATAGAAAATACCCCTAATTTTCTACTTATCCACGCGGCGCCGCGTCATCCTTAACATCTCCGAAGGCACACGCGTCACGATCTCATTTGACGCCGCCATCCGCGTCAGCGCTCCCGGGACCCGCTGTATCGCTCCGTCTTCTGATCCGACGCGATCCTGGCCGTCCGTCCGTGCGTGTATTAAATGGACGGCATCCATTCATCGTCCCCAATCGTCCTCACCCGTGAGCCGTCCACCTTCTAGCCCTAAGATCTCACTCAATTCTCCATGGATTTTTATGTTCTTATGCTCTATGGATTCGTCTTGAAGAGACGAACACATCCATACGGTTATCATGCATTGAAATTAAAGCATTTGAAATGGAGAATCTCCAGAAGCTCGGGATGAAGAATTAGCTCATACCTTTGCTCAGAGAAGTGTGGCTTCGATCCGAGAGTTGTTGCACCTTCGATTGGATCCTAGCAAGCTCCGGATGAAGTCTCCTGGTCCAGTGAATTGTCTGAGTTGGACTTCGACCACGGCCGATCACAAAGCTTGGAGGCCGGAGCAACCGGGTGGCTCCGGAGATGGGGCTTTTGCTGGTGGACACCTTCTCTTGGTACCGGTGAAGGTGTAGGACCAATCGATTTGAGGATTGATCCACCGTGGAGAAGTGTCCTGGTTTTGGGTGGAATTTCGGTTGAGAAATTGGATTTTGTCGGTGGGGATTAGGGCGAATTGACACTTGGGGATCAACTGCTCTAAGGGTGGAGAAGGGTTTGGAACAATTTTGGCGAGTTTCGGCAAGGTTTGTGCAACTCTTCTTCATGGCCGTGAGGGGGTGATGTTTAAATAGGAGAGGGTGGAGGGCCTCCCAGGGAGAGTTAGGGCTTTGGATCACCTGCTTAGGTCAAGGGAAGAACAGCCATGCTATCCATTTGGGTTGAGACAAGTCAGTAATGGAGAATTTCAATGTTGGCTCACATGTGAGCTTTTGGCCATGGTGTTTTCCGGCGGCCTGGTGGCTGGCCGGCCAGGCATGGGTCACCCTCAGGTTCAGGTGGGTCAGGGCTTGATGTTTGTGAAGGCAATTGGTGGCTGCCATGTGTAAAGGGTTTGAATCAAAGTGGAATGGGGTAAGGGTGTATTTTGGCTCAAATTGGTCAAATGCATGGATTGGGCTAGGTGCACCTTCACATGGCTAGTTTGAGGTTGAAGATAAAGTGGTTTAGGTCGGCATAATTAGTGGGGAAGGGTCACCATCCAAGTACAATTAAGTTTAAGCAAGGTTTAGTGGAGTCATGGAAGTGGCTAATCCCTTTAAGGGAATATGGAAAGGACCTCCTCCTCTTGCCATCTTGGGTATGGTGAGGTGGAAAGTAGATCCCATGGCTCTCATGTGGCTCATGCATGGCTTCATGGCTCATCTTTGGCTTGGGAAAAGTTTAGTCAACTTTCATGAGGAAGGATGTTGAAATTTTTGATGGATTTAAGGAGAATTGTCATAAGGCTTGATTTGGATTTATTTGGTGATAGATTTTAGAACTTAGGAAGTGTTTTAAATCAAATGGATGATGAGAGGAATTTTCATGTGGGTTTTGTTATGTACTTTGGGCTTTTGAATTTGTCTTGGATGGGCCTTTTAAGAAAGTGGGCCTTTGAATTTTAAAATGAATTTTAGGATGGAATTTTAATAAAGTCTTGGGCCAAATAATTGTTGAGTTTGGTTTAGGGATGTGTCATGAGTGGTTTGGAGTCAATTTGGTGTGATTTGGACTTGAATTGGTTTGAATTTGGGTTTAATTGGTAAGTGGGCCTATGTAGGTCAAATTGGGCTAACTTGGGCCAATGTTGGGCTAGAGTTGAAATTGATGTAAAATTAATGTTGGGAAATGTTTGTGGGGGTGTTTCAAAGAGGTTTTGGCTCTGGTTGGGTTTTGATTTTGGGATTTGGGCTCATTTGTGTTAGGTTTGGGTTTAGGTCAAAATTGGGCTTTTTAGCTTTGGGTTGAATTTGAGTGGGGTTTGGATCAAAATTTTGGGCAAATCATGTTAGTGTTTTGTTTATGGGGATGTCAAGGAGGGTTTAGAAAAGATTTGGGGTTAATTGGAGTTGAATTGGGTGAGTTTGGGCTAAGTTTGGGTCATGGGTCCAAATTGGGCTTTAAGGCCAAAAGTGAAATTGGATCCCAATGCCAATCAAATTGGGCTTGGATTGGGTCTAGATTGGTGTTAGGGATGTTGAATTGAAGTTTAGAATTAAATTGGACCAGAATTTGGGTCAATTGGGTGGGTTAGGTTTGACATTGGGTTCACTTTGGGTTAAAATGGGTCAAATTGGGGGTTTTGATAAAAGTGGGGTAAATTGACAAAATTGGCCCATGGTGTAGTTGAACAAAATGAAATTGGGAATATTTGGGATTTTCTGGAATTTTCTGGGAATTTTCTGAATTTTTGGATTTTTTGGCTAGGAGGGGTATTTTGGGTATTTGGAGGGTATTGGGAGGTATTTTTGGAATTTTTGATATTTTTGGGTATGGATGATCAGTTTGAGTGATGTGGAAATGTTTGGGAATGATTTTGGAGAATTTTGGGTGATTTGGAAATTTTTGAGAAATTTGGGCTATTCAGGGCTTTGGGCAGGTTGGCGGGTGTTGGGTCCCGGGGGTCAAAAATTGAAAATTTGGAAAATTGAAGATTGGGTGGATGTAAGTGGAATAAAATCATTTTTGTTGAGCCATGAAGCCATATCAAGCCCACATGAGCCATGAAGGGACTCATTTGAGGCATTCACTATGTTGTTCCTAACCCTCTAGCGCGAGGGCTTAGGGGTTAAGGACCATCCATGTGAATCACCTACATGAGTCGGGAGGTCAAGTCGGGTATGGGTGTGTTTTAGGAAGTGTGTGAAAGTGTAGTGTGTAGGTGTAGTGTGTGTGCAAGTCAACCCTTCACCAGACCAGGCCACCCAGGGCAGTCCTAAGGCCAAAGAGTCCTATAGGAACTCATCCTTTAAACTTCAACATTTGATTTCAACCCTCTAGGTGATTAGGGGTCTACAGTCAAGTTTGTGGAGTTTGCAGGGAGTTTAGAAGTGGTTTGAATTTCTAAATGGTGGGTCCCAATTCTAATCCTCTAAGATAGTCAAAGGAAAAGCCTAAGGCTAGATCCTAAGCACTAAAGAGAAGAAGAGAAGACCTCATCAAAAATGAGGTCAACATATATATGTATAAACTATAAATTGAAAAATTAAAAATATTTTTAAGTGTTTTCTTTTATTTTAATTTTAAATTTTCAAATTTTATCTTATGCATGTTGAGTGCAGGATTTGAAGGTTTAGTATCTTACGATTTTGAGTTAGAAAGAACCATAAGAAAAATTAGAAAACAAAATGAACTTAACAATTTTCAAGAAATAACAAACACGTCACAAAATAATTTTGATAATCAAATGGTTGAAAATGAACATCAATGTATACAGAGACATTTAAAGGACTATGTAATCCCTACAACAGATCAAATTCAATTAAGTATACAAATTCTTGTTGTAGCAGCTAACTCATTTGAATTTAAATCCGCTATAATCCAAACGATACAAAACAATCAGTTTCGGGAACACCATTTGAGGATCCAAACTTGCACATTGCAAGATCCAAACTTACACCTTGCAAGTTTTCTAGAAATGTGTGTTACATTTCAATACAACGACGTATCAAATGACGTTGTTCAACTTAGACTTTTTCCTTTTTCTTTAAGGGATAAAGCTAATATGTGGTTAAACTCATTAACACTGGATCTATCAAAACTTGGGGTGAGTTAGCACAAAAATTCATGGATAAGTATTTTTCACCTTCAAAAACTGTTAAGCTTAGAAATAATATTACTTCTTTTATTCAGTATGAAAGTGAGTCAATATACGAAGCATAGGAACTATTTAAAGAACTCCTCAGGAGGTATCCATATCATGCTTTGCCATACTAGTTAATTATTCAAACATTTTATAATGGATTAGTGTGATCACTTAATTATGTGTTCGATGCTAATACTAGAGGTTCATTAATGTGAAAACCATTTAATAAAGCTTATGAATTAAAAGAAGAGATGACTACTAACAACTTTCAATGACCCTTTGAAAGGGTAAATTTTAAGAAAGTAGCTAGTGTTCATGATAATGATGCAATTTTTATTGTAGCATCTCAAGTTGCTGCGATATCTAAGAAGTTGGTCTAATTCAAAATGAACTTTTCTCAAACACCTCGTGCAACTAAAGAAAATTCAATGGGACAATTAATTGATTCTCAACCATCATTTGAAACCTTACATGAAATTAATAATAGACTCAATAACATATTTTCTAACTATTATAGCCCATGTTGGAAAAATCACCCTAACTATAACATGAATATCAAAACTAGTGGTGGAAGTCAACAATGGGGTAACAATTAAGTAAACCCATTGGGAAACTAGAACAACTAAGGTAATACAAACTATAAAAAGTTTTTATACTCCTGACTTTTCCAATAACCAACAAATTGTCTTTAGATGAAGTGGCGTTACAGATGGGGAATCAATTATATAGTTTAAATGTTGCAATACAAAATATTGAGAATCAAATGAGACAAATGGCTAACTCACTTAGCAATAACCTTCAGGGTACAATTCTAAGTAACATTGCAGTTAATCTTAAAGATAAAAATAATGAAGAAGTTAAAGCGGTCACGTTGAGAAGTGGTAAAGAATTGGAGAATGAAGTGGAAAAAGAGATTGAAGTTGAGAAGCAAGTTGAAGAAACTAAAAAACATGACGAGAATATTCCTAAAGAGATGGAAACAGCTAATTCTCCAACTAAGATGAATTTAGAAATACAACCATCACCATTTCCTCAGAAACTTAGACAGCAAAAGCTTGATCAACAATTTGGTATGTTTTTTGAGATATTTAAAAGATAATAATAAATATTCATTTTGCTGAAGAATTAGAGTAACTATCTAGTTATGCCAAATTTATGGAAGAAAACTTAAGTAAGAAAAGGAAGTTTAGAGAACACAAAACTATTGCACTACGTAAAAAATGTAGTGCAATAATTCAGAAAAGTCTTCCTAAAAACTTAAAATTTCTGATAGCTTCACTATTTCATGTACCATAGGAGAATGATTCTGTGGAAAAGCCTTATTTGATCTAGGAGCGAGCATTAATCTCATGCCATTATCAATATTTTGAAGATTAAGCTTAGGAGAGATTTCTCCCACTACTGTAACCTTGCAGTTAGCTAATCGATCGATTACTTACCTAAAGGGTTTATAGAAGATTTATTAGTGAATGTAGATAAATTTATCTTTTCTATAGATTTTATTGTTTTAAATATGGAGGAGGATAAAAAAATATCTATCATTTAGAAGTCCTTGTCTTGCCACTGGACGAGGTATGATAGATGTGCAAAAAAGAGAGTTGACCATGAGAGTTAATGACCATGAAGTAACTATTAATGTGTTAAAATTTATGAAGTATCCAACACAAGGAAAAGATGATGAATGTTATAGAATGGAGACTATTGATTATTTAATTGGTGACCATGTTCGAGAGAGTTGTGAAGTTAAAATGAAACAACAAGAACTGGAAGATGAAAATGAGATTGATTTTCGATAAAATCAATAGAGATAAACACTGAGGATTCAAATTATGCTCAAGAAAATTTTGATATTTAGACGCTACTGAAAATAGTAAATGCTTATTTTGTTAATAGAAAAACCTCCTGAACTTGAGATGAAGGTTCTACCTACGCATTTAAAGTAAGATTTTTAGTGAACTCATCAACATTACCTGTCATAACATCCTCAGACTTAACTGAAGATCAGAAGAAAAATGTAAATGAGATTTTAAGAAATTATAAGAAAACCTTTAGATTGACTTTAGCAGATATTAAAAGTATCAACCCTTCAATCTGTATGCACAAAATTTTAATGGAAGAAAATCATAAGTCTAGGGCAGATCCTTAAAGAAGATTGAACAATATTATGAAATAAGTTGTTAAGAAAGAAATTTTAAAGTGGCTGGATGCTGAAATTATTTATTTTATCTCTGATAGTGCTTGAGTTAGTCCAATTCACAGTGTTCGTGAGAAAGGAGGAGTGACTGTAGTTGTAAAAGAAATGAATGAACTAATTCTAACAAGAAAAGTCACTGGGCGGCGAATCTATATTGATTATAGAAAATTAAATCTCACCACAATGAAATATTACTTTCCTTTACCTTTTTTAGATAAAATGTTGGATAGACTAGCAGGGCACTGCTATTTCTACTTTATGGATGGATATTTTGGATACCACCAAATACATATTTCTTCTTATGATCAAGAGAAGAAAACGTTCACAAGTGCTCATGTGACTTTTGCTTTTAGAAGAATGTCTTTTGGTATATGTAACACACCTGCAACTTTTCAAAGGTGCATGATGTCCATTTTCTCTAATTGAAAAAGGAATTGAAGTTTTTATGAACAACTTCTCAATTTTTTGGAAGCTCTTTTGATTCATGCTTAAATTATTTAGCAAAAGTTTTAAAACATTATGAAGCAACAAATCTGGTCCTGAATTGGGAAAAATGTCAATTTATGGTTGCAGGATGAATTTTTGGGATATAAAACTTCTAAAAATTGCATGGAAGTAGATCCATTAAAATTCAAATTATTGTTGAACTACCCCTACCTACTACGGTGAGAGGAGCTAAAAGTTTTTTAGGACATGTTGGATTTTACATGTGTTATATTAAAGACTTTTCTAAAATTGTCAAACCTCTATGTCATTTTTTGGAAAAAGATGTGATATTTGATTTTAATGAGGAATGCATAAATGTCTTCAATTTATTAAAGGAAAAAGTACTCACTGCACCTATAATTGCAATATTGGGAAAAACTATTTGAATTAATGTGTGTGCTAGTGATTATGCTATTGGGACAGTCTTATGACAAAAATATGATAAGATTTCAAAGTTATATACTATGTCAGTAAGACTCTTAATGAAGCTAAAATTAATTATACAACTACTAAAAAGGAGTTATTAACATTAGTGTATGCATTTTAATAGATTCAGAACTTATATTATTATAGTTAAATGTGTTATGCATACTGATCATTCTGTGATTAAATATCTGATGTTGAAGAATGATGCAAAACCAAGGTAAATAAGATAGGTCCTTCTAATGTAGAAGTTTGGTTTTCAAGTAGTAGATAGGAAAGAAACTGATAATCAAATTGCTGACCATTTGTCAAGGTTGAAAAAAAAAAACTGTGGTGTACAATAAATGAAAATTTTACTGATGAACAAATATATGATGTTATTAAGCGGTGTATCATGTGATATGCTGATATAGTTAACTATATAGTTAGAAATATTTTGCCCTACGGATTAACATGTCAGTAAAAGAAAAAAATTATTCATGATGCTAATGATTACTTTTGGGACAACCCTTATTCATATAAAATATGTAACAATCTGATTATCCAAGGATTTGTAACATTTAAAAAAACCAGAGATATAATTTGAAAATGTTACAAATATGAATTTAGGAGACATTTTGGAGTGGATAAAACTGCATTTAAAATTTTGTAATAAGGATTTATTGGCTTATTTTATTTTGGGATGTAAATACTTATGTGAAAACTTATGATCGACGTCAGAGAGTATGTAATATTTTAAAAGAAATGAAATACCCTTAAATTTTACTTTGGATGCTGAAATTTTAAGGTATGGGGTTTGAATTTTATGGGACCATTCATACCATTTTTCAGAAAAATATATATTTTATTAGTTGTGGATTATGTTTCTAAATGGATTGAAGCAGTTGTTTTACCCCGCTGTGATGCTCAAATGTGTTGTAGAATTTTTAAAGAAAAATAATTTTACGAGATTTGGAATGCCAATAGTGATCATTACAGATGGGGGAAGCCATTTTAAAAACTATAGAATTGAAACATTAACAAGGAAATGTGGAATTAGACATCAAATTTCCACAGCTTATTATCCTCAGATGAGTGGTTTAGCAGAAGTATTCAATCAAAAAATTAAAAGAGTATTGGAAAAGATTATGAATCCTAATAGAAATGATTGGTATGCTAGACTTGATTATGCATTTTAAGCTTATAGGACTACTTATAAAAATCTTATAGGAATGTCACCATATTGGCTCATATTTAGAAAGATTTATCACTTACCTGTTGAATTGGAGCATAAAGTTTGTTGGGTGATAAATGAATTTAATTATAATTTGAAAGATGTTACAGAGAAACAATTATTGTAATTAAACGAGCTTGAGAAATTTAGAAATGAATCTTATGAGAATGCGAGAATTTATAAAGAAAAAAAAATTAGCATGATCAAAAGATTTTAAGAAAGGATTTTGAGCCTGAAAATGAGCTTTTACTATAAAATAAAATAATGAAATAATTTCCCAGAAAGCTTTAGTTCAAGTGGTCTTGGCCATTTATTATAATAAAAGTCTATTCGTATGGTGTTGTAGATATTAAAGATCTGAAAACTGATAGGATAATTAAAGTAAAATGGAAAATAAAAAAAACCTTGCATATGCGAAAACAAGCCATTATATGAAGAGGTCCTAATGTAGGGTCAACCCAAGTAAAAATAATAAATAAAAAAATAACTGGGTGTGTCAGGCTGACGATGTTCACCAAACGATTTGTGGAAAGTAATCCATAGTTATTTGTGTGGATTAATTTTTGAATTTTTGATTGAATGATGTGGTACCGAGATCTACATCGTGTAAGAGGGCCTAAAACACTAATTTTATGATTAAAATGAGATTGGAATGTGAAAATTTTGACACAAGGCGAATTGGTGCATTTTTGGGCATTGTCTCCTAGGCATCAGAATGGGCACCTAAGCGCCAATATTTGTCACCTAGGCGCCACAGTTATAGTACATGGGAAAACTGACCCCGGGCAGTTTGGACCTATTTTCTTCCTTTAAAATCACCATGATTACCTCTAAGAGGCCCGTAACTTTGAAATCTACTGTGAGAAGACACTTTTGGGGAGGGAATTAAGTCGTGACTTCATTTTTTTCCCCTAATGAAGAGTAAAAGTAATGGTTGTGCTGATGGAAAGAAGTTCATGCACAAGGATGCCCAAACATACTTGAACTGGTTCCTTGCGCTCAGCCTCGAAGGAATTGTGGATAAAATCAAGAAGGTTGAAGAGGAGATTGAGAACATACATACCAAATTGAGCGACATCTACTGCCACTTTAAACATTTGGATGATAGTTCAAGCTTCAGTTTAATCATTTTTCATGTTTCCAGGAAGCGAATGGACAAATGTATCATGAATACAATTGAATTGGAGAAAAACCTACGGAGGAATTTCCTCGCGCTCCTTTTTACAACCTGTTTGTGCACCAAACTCTAATGAATGAAATGGTTGATGATTAAAACATTCAAAATTATTAGTAGTCAGAGGATTGCATGGAAAATCTGATGTTTTGGTGTGTTTATTTGTTGTGTGCCAACGTTTGATCTTTAGTTGTCTCCAGACTTATGAATAGCAGGGGGCCTAAGAGCCAAACTGGTGTCTAGGCGCCGAACTGGCCAGACGATGATTTAAACAGAACCAGACAGGTTCACACAATTTTTAGCCCTCGATTTATCTTCTTCGTCTTCCTTTCATCAAATCCTTCCCTAGAGTTCCCTCTAGAGTTTAATTCTTCAGGTATTAGAGCTGCAAATAACTGAATTTCATCTTCTCTAGATAAGATCTACATTATGGCATATTTTGTGGTTTCACCATGGATTTTTACCACATTGCTAGTGGTAGAAAATTTTGAAATTTTGAAAAGAAATCCATGTGGGAAGTTCCTTTGCTTGGAAATTACTTGTAGGAGTTTTTAGAACTTAAATTTGGATTTTTATAAAATTTTTCTTGAATTTTTAGATTTTCAAATGGCTTCTAAGAGAGAGTGAGGAAAGGGGAAAGAAGTTTTCAACAATACGAAATACGTAAGTCTGAAAGTACAAGATCGATATAACGAATTTCTATTGTCAAGGAAGTTTATTGCGGAGAGGAACTTTTCTAGTCCTAGCATTGCAATGAAAAATTTGATTGTTTCACGACATTGTAAAGATTTCTGCTACATTAATGTTATAACATTTGACATACCTATAATATATAATATTTTTGTACACATGTTTATACCTATTTTTGATGATATTGTACTTTAATGAAAAATATTTCTGTGTTTTTCTTTCAGGTACAATTAAATGGACTAAATATGTCAAAATGAGTGAAAAATGATCAAATTTAGAGCAAAAATAAAGAAGATGTTAAATTGAAATGGGCCGCATAAGCGCCCAAATCTGGCGCCTAAGCACCAGCAGATAGAGAAGGCCGCGCCTAAGTGACAAAGGCCCCGTGCTTAAGCGCAGGGTAGTTACTTTACAATTTCAAGGAATTTTTGACAAATTTTGAAGGGGTGTTTGAGGCAACCTTTAGTACAAATATGGGTAATTGATCGATGGCACCAAAAGACATTCAAATAGCACTTGAAAGGATGCATCTTTTGGGAAGATTCATTGAATATGGACACATTTTAAAGAGACACCAATGCACCTTTTGATAAAATATAAAAGGAAGGACTAAAAGAGGTTGGAAGGGGCTGGAAACGTTTGTGTACAGAAAGTTAGGAGAGAGTAGTTATAGTAAGAAGTGGTAGGATTATTGATACACCTAAAATATATAGTATTTTTATG
Source organism: Papilionanthe hookeriana x Papilionanthe teres (assembly GCA_022702705.1). Lineage (NCBI taxonomy): Eukaryota > Viridiplantae > Streptophyta > Magnoliopsida > Asparagales > Orchidaceae > Papilionanthe > Papilionanthe hookeriana x Papilionanthe teres. Next base: position 65,696,805 of record CM040431.1, read on the forward strand.
CACATTTTTATACCGAATTTTGATGATATTCCACTTTAATGAAAGGTATTTTTGTGTTTTTCTTGTAGTTATGATTAAAATGAAGGATCAAATTTGGAGCAAAAATATGAAGTGTGCAAATTTTGGCCTATGGCGCCTAAGTGCCAATGACTGGCGCATAGGCGCCACAGTTAAAAAATACAAATTAACTTTGATTTGGTGTCATTTTCAAGGGGTATTTGAAGAAACTTATGGTTTAAAATTCCTTAACATCTTTTGGGCAGCAAATAGAAATTAAGAGGTGCATCCTTTGATATATATATTGAATCTAGACATAATTTGAAGAGACGATAAAGTTCCTTTTGAAGAATTATTAAAATGAAGACTTAAGATCAAAAAAAGAGGAGTTTTGAAGAGAAGTATTGGCGGGAGAAGTTGGAGAAAAGCTTGAAGTGGTTGAAGGGAAAGAGGAAGAAAGAGAGTCTTCTTCTTTCCATACTTTCTTTACTTTTCCATTTTACTTTATTATAGATTGTATTAGAATTTAGAAGAGTCAATCCTTAGAGTTGGGCGCCAACCTCTAAGGAGTTATCTAGTGGAAAGCAAAAGTTTCAGAGGAACTTCAAGAGTCTTTTGGAGAGGATTTTTAGATAAGTATTTATCTTTGTTTTTACATTTGGTTTTAAGTAAGACTTGTTGTATTTTCACTAAGATTTCTACTTTCAAATCAAATTGTGCTTGTGTTTTCTCCATGAGTTTTGAGTAGTTTTCTTTATTTTTTTCCTTTTAATCAATGAAGTAATTAAATTATGGAAGGAAATTATGTGAAGTATAGGTGTTTATTGTTGGAAGAAGTTATGATGATTCACTACCTTGCATTTCATTTACTTCTTGATTTGGCCAATTGAGATGTTAAAATTTGTTGTGAGAACATGTAAGAACCAATGTGGTATTGTCTCAATCAACAATTAAAGAGAATCACATGAATTGTATGGGTGAGAATTGTAATCCATATGGTTGAGTGCAAATAAATGGGGAGATATTCTTTTTAATGGGGAGTAAAATTAGAGGACTTTAGAGTGACAGGCTAAAGCCCCCAATTTGGTTTGATGTTTTAAATTTTGTTGTGAGATGTTAGCCCCCATACAGAGGGAGAAGAGGGAACTCTAGAGTGAGAGCTAGTATCTTTCCTACCAAACCCATCTACAAGATTTCAAAACTTCAGATTAACCAATGCTCTTTATAGAACAAAGTAAGGGTAAAGAATATATTTGTTTCTATTTGGCACAACACATTTAGATACTTCTACAATGAAATTCCTTAATTATTACTGATTAATTGAAATAGGAAAAAGATATTCTAGTTTCATTTGCTTTCATATGCAATTTTATAGTCTTCTTAATTTTAGTTGCTTACTTTACATTTTCTTAAAAGAAAATATCAAAAACAAATTTAAAACATTTTATATTAAACATACTTTACAAAATCATTTTAAAAAGCAAAAAGTTATTTTTCTTCTCTCTTTAAAATTTTAGACATTTCCCTATGGGTTCGATATCTCGGGGCTTAATTAGAAAGTCTATATTACTTGATAAATGATACATATACTTGCATAGAATATCATATTATAAAATAAGTAAAATTGATTTCTTATTTTCTTTGGAATCAAGTTTTTGGTGCCGTTGCAAAGAAAGAGATATTATAATTGAATAGAAATATAAAGTGTAAAACATAAGCATAAATATTTGGGGATCAAGTTTTTTGCATCTGTCGCTGGGGAATTTAATTAAAATATCATTTAAAGAAAGTTTAAGAAAAATCAAAATTTTTACTTTTTCTTGTTTTATCAGTATGTTTTATTTTATTTTATTTTTGTGTATGTGTAGTTCAGGTTCTGAAGGACTTGTGCCTTACATTTCTGAGTTAGAGAGAACTATCAGAAAAATTATAAAAATAAAAAATACAGAAAAAAATAAAAACATTCAAAAAAAGGCAAATCAAGAAAATCAGAATGTTGAAATCCATCCAGAATTTAAACCTATAAGAGATTATGCTAACTCTACAGTGGATGAACTTCATGGTAGTATTCAACACCCTGCTGTAGCTACAAATTCATCTGAACTTAAATCTGTTATTATCCAGATGGTATCTGATAATTAGTTTGGAGAGCACCAACTGAAGATCGTAATTTACATCTTGCAAATTTTCTAGAGTTGTGTGCCACTTTTAAATATGATGGTGTTTCAGACGATATTATTAGACTTAGACTTTTTCCTTTCTCACTAGGGGATAAGGCTAAGATATGATTAAATTCACTAGCACCTGCATCTATCATAACTTGGGGTGATTTAGTGCAAAAATTCCTTACTAAATATTTTCTACCATAAAATACTGCGAAGCTTAGAAATGATATTACATCATTTTGTCAGTTTGAAGGTGAATCTATATATGAAGCATGGGAACATTTTAAAGATATCCTAAGACAGTGTCCACATCATTCGATACCAGATTGGTTAACAATTCAGACTTTTTACAATGGATTAGTTGGATCTCTTAGATCTATTATCGATGTCACTGCTGGTGGTTCATTGATGTCTAAAAAAGTTTGTTGATGTTTATGCTTTAATTAAAGAAATGACTACTTGTAATTTTCAATGACCTTCTGAAAGGTTAAATCTTAAAAAGGTAGCCACCATTCATGAAAATGATGCTTTTGCGATGCTAGCAAATAAAGGTGCTGTAATTTCAAGGTAGATGGACCAATTTAGAATAAATTTTTCTCAACCAATTTCCATGATTTAAGAAACTTCATTAGGCCAAATTGTTGATTCTCAAACTTCATCAGAAACTTTGAATGCCATAAGTAAACCTAATAACCCATATTCCAATTATTATAACCTAGGTTGGAAGAACAATCCAAACTTTAACTGGAATACCAATAATCAGGGTGGTAGTAATCAACAATGGGGGAACAACTAAGTAAACCCATTGGGGAACTGGAACAACCAAGGGAATAATAATAATTATAGACCAACATATCCTCTAGGTTTTAATAATACTTCATAATTTAAGGAGAAGAAGTTGTCTATTGAAGAAGTGGTTCTACAAATGAGAAATTAATTGCAAAGTCAAAAAGCTACAATCAGAAATATTGAGAATCAATTAGGACAAATTGCCAATTCTTAAGTAATAGATCCCAAGGAACACTTCCTAGTAATACAGAAGTAAATCCAAGAGATAAGAATAAAGAGCAAGTAAAAACAGTTAGAAGTGGAAGAGAGTTGGAAGGTAGAGCTCAAAAAGAGATTGAAGGAGAGAAAGAAGAGATTGAATAACCAAACGAGGACGCTCTGAAAGGTTCGGAAAGAACTAAGATTGATTTAGAAAAGCCACCACCTCCATTTCCTTAGAGACTTCGACAACAAAAGTTGGATAAATAATTTTCAAAGTTCTTATAAATATTTAAGAAGCTTACAATTAAATTCTATTTACTGAAGCCATAGAACAAATGTCAAGCTATGTGAAATTTATGAAGGATATTCTCAACAGAAAAAGGAAGTTTGTAGATAATGAAACTGTTGCACTTAGTGAGGAGTGCAGTGCAATAATTCAGAAAAAGCTTCCTGAAAAGCTTAAAGATCCTGGTAGTTTCACAATTCCCTGTGCAATCAGAGAAAGATTTTATGGAAAATCTTTACATGATTTAGGTGCAAGCATTAACCTTATGCCATTATCTATATTTAAAAGACAGAAATTGGGAGAAATAATCCTGACGACTATAACTCTGCAATTAGCGGATTTTTCGATCACCTATCCTAAAGGAGTTATAGAAGATGTTTTGGTGAAAATGGATCAATTTATCTCTCTTGTTGATTTCATTGTGCTAGATATGGAGGAAGATAAAGAGATACCCATAATTTTAGGGAGACCTTTCCTAGCCACAGGCAGAGCGATGATAGATGTACAGAAAGTAGAATTAACGATGAGAGTCAATGATCAAACTGTTACATTCAATATTTCAAAATCAATGAAATATCCTGCAAGAGGTAAAGATGATGAATGTTGTAGGATGAATGTTATCAGATATTTGAGTGAATGTCATTTCAAGTCAACTTATGAAGAGAGACCTGAAAGTGAAGAATTGGAACACAAGCAATAAGAGGACTTATAATGTTTTGAAGATTTTCATGAGGAAGATTTAAATTATGTTCATGAAAATTTTAAATTATTAGACATTACTGGAAAAGATGAATCTTTTATTCCATCAGTTGAAAGACCTCCTGAACTTGATTTAAAGTTGCTTCCTACTCATTTAAAGTATGCCTTTTTAGGTGATTCATTAACTTTGTCGGTTATAATTTCCTCTCAGTTGACTGAAAAAGAAGAAGAGGGTTTGCTTGAATATTTAAAGAAATATAAGAAAGCCTTTGGATGGATAATAGCTGATATTAAAAGAATCAGTACTTAAATTTGTATGCATAGAATCCTTATGGAAGATAACTGCAAACTGCTGGCTAACCCTCAAAGGAGACTAAATCCTATCATGAAAGAAGTTATTAAGAAAGAAATTTTAAAGTGGTTGGATGTTGGAATTATCTACCTTATTTCAGATAGTGCATGGGTTATTCCTATTCACTGTGTTCCTAAGAAATGAGGAGTTACTATGACTTTTAATGAAAAGAATGAAGTTATACCAACAAGACAAGATACAGGGTGGAGAATATGTATCGATTATAAAAAATTAAACCTTTCCACAATGAAAGACCATTTTCCACTACCCTTTCTAGATCAGATGTTGGATAGATTGGCTGGGCATAAATACTTTTGTTTTATGGATGGATATACTGGTTACCACCAAATACAAATTGCTCCTGAGGATCAAGAGAAAACAACTTTTACCAGTCCTTATAGTGCATTTACTTTCAGAAGAATGTCTTTTGGTTTATGTAATGCCCCTGCTGCATTTCAAAGATGTATGATGGCAATTTTTTGTGATTTAACTGAAAAAGGGATTGAAGTTTTTATGGATGAATTTTCAGTATTTAGAATTTCATTTAAATTATGTTTAAAACATTTATCAAGAGTTCTGAAATGCTGTAAAGAAACTAATTTAGTCCTTAATTGGGAAAAATGCCGATTTATGGTAGCAGGAGGAATTGTTTTGGGCCATCGTATATCAGAAAATTGTATGGAGGTAGAACTTACAAAATTTCAATTTATCTCTAATTTACCTTGCCCAACAAATGTAAGGGGAATTAGAAATTTTCTAAGACATGCTGGATTCTACAGGCATTATATTAAAAATTTTTTAAAATTTTCAAAGAATTTATGTCGTTTACTGGAAAAAGATATGAATTTTGATTTTGATGATGAATGCCTAAAAGCTTTTGAGACATTAAAAGAAAAATTCACTGATCTGTTATAGTTTCACCAAACCGGGAAAAACCTTTTGATTTAATGTGTGATGCAAGTGATTATGCTATTGGAGTTGTTTTTGGTCAGAGATATGATAAAATTTTTAAAATGATTTACTATGCTAGTAAAACTCTTAATGAAGCTCAAATTAATTATACCACAACTGAGAAAGAGTTATTAGTTATAGTATTTGCCTTTGATAAATTCAGATCATATTTAATTGGAACAAAATGTGTGGTGCATACTGATCATTCTGCTATTAAATATTTAATGAAGAAGAAGGATGCAAAACCGAGACTTATAAGCTGGATTCTTCTTTTGCAAGAATTTGATTTTGAAATAGTAGATAGGAAGGGTGCTGATAATCAAATTGTTTATCATCTGTCCAAGCTTTAAACTGAAAAATCTCGCTGTGATGTTGAAGAAATTAATGAAAATTTTATTGATGGAAAATTATTCAATATTAATGAATGGCGTGTTTTGTGTATGCCAACATTGTAAAATTTAATGTCAGTGATATTATACCCTATGGTTTGACATACCAAGAGAGGAAAAAATTTTTATTTGAAGCTAAGACTTATTTTTGGGATGACCCGTTTTTATATAAACAAGGAAAGGATCCGATCATTCGAAGATGTGTACCTTTAGAAGTAACTTACGAAATTATTCAAAAATGTCATAATTGTGATTATGGGGGACATTTTGGTTTTGATAAAACTGCATATAAAATCTTACAATCTAGATTTTATTGGCCTACAATTTTTAAAGATGTTAATGCTTATAGTAGAAATTGTGATCGATGTCAACATGTAGGCAATATTTCTAGAAGAAATGAGATGCCACTCAATTATATGTTGGAAGTTGAAATATTTGACGTTTAGGGATTAGATTTCATAGGACCGTTTATACCATCTTTTGGAAATACATACATTTTGATAGTAGTAGAGTATGCATCTAAATTGATATAAGTGTTGTTTTACCTTGATGTGATGCTCAAAGTTTTGTAAAGTTTTTAAGAAAGAATATATTTTACAGATTTGGAATACCTAGAGTGATCATAACTGATGAGGGAAGTCATTTTAGCGATTATGGTAAAGCTAGCAAAGAAATATCATTTTAATTATTGTATTGCTACTGCTTATCATCCGCAGACAAGTGATTTAGTTCAATTATCCAATCATGAAATTAAAAAATTTTTGGAAATGACTGTTAATCCAAACAGAAAGGATTGGTCAATCAAATTGGATTATGCTTTATAGGCCTATAGGACTGCCTACAGAACTCCTGTAGGAATGTCCCTATATAGGCTGATTTTTGGAAAAGCCTATCCTTTACTAGTTGAACTTGAGCATAAAGCATATTGGGCTATTAAAGAGTTCAATTATAATTTTAAAGATGCGGGTGAAAAGAGATTGTTGCAACAAAATGAGCTTGAAGAGATAAGGAATGAATCTTATAAAAATGTTAAGATTTACAAAGAAAAGATTAAGTTATGGCATGATCAGAAAATTCTTACTAAAAATCTTAAGCCAGGATAACAAGTTTGTTATATAATGCTAGATTGAAAATATTTGCTGGAAAACTTAAGTCCAGGTGAATGGATTCATTTATTGTAATGAAATTTTATTCCTATGGAGCTGTGGATATTAAAGATTCTAAGACTGGAAAAATATTTAAAGTTAATATACATAGAATTAAATCTTATTTTTCAGTTGATTATTTTAAACCTGATGAGAATTTGATGTTGGGTCACTCAAAATAAACTCGGGATATGTCAGGCTGAAGATGTTAAACCAAGCGCTTTGTGGGAGGCAACCCATAGTTATCGGTGTGCTTTGCTTTATGTTTGCTTTGTGTGTTTTGTTTGGTTTGATTTGAGATTATGTGGTAGCATTTTGGAGTTTTTTATGTTATAGTGATGTTTATTTGACCTAATTTGATGACTTAGAGGAGTCAGAATGAAGATTTGGATGTTTAGCAAACCTGTGCTAAAATGAGCACTCGCGGCTATGCGCCGCAAGTTGGCGCTTAGGCTCCAGAATTACAAAAACGTGAAAAATGGGGTTCTAGAAGTCTAAATCGTGGGTAAGTGGTTTTGGGAGTTATTAGAGAGTTTTAACATGCCTAGGGTCTGTTTTAAGACTTCCCAAGTCTATAAAAAGATCTAGAATTAAAGAGATACTTTCTCCAGTTCTTATTTTCATTTCTGAGTCTTAAGAAGAGTATTTTGAGTACAAAAAAATGTCTTATTGGGAGAGTGAAGTTAAGAAAAATGAGGAAGCCAACAAGAAGAAGTTCATTAGTGATAGTGTGCAAGAGTTATTCAACGGATTTCTGGCTGTAGTATTCAAAGAATTGCAGAAAGCTTGCGAACATTGAGGCTGACGTGGCTTCGATCGAAGCAAAGGTAAATGAAATTAACACACATTTGACGCACATAGGATGGCAACTTAAAATGCAATTCAGTCATACAAGTCATGTGAAAGAAGAATATAAAGCGATGTTTCTGAGGAATAAATGGATAGAAGAAGAAGATGTGAGAGTTTTTAACCATCGCCCTTTTATCAGATTTATATTCCAGATGATTCAAATGGAAATAACAATGATTCTAGATATGTTCCACCTACTGAAGATTTGAATTAAATTAAGTGTGGTCTAGTGGTTTAGTTATTTGTTTTTAGTGTTTTGTGTTTGTGATTATTATAATGTTTATGTGTTGTTGAATTTTAATTTGTGTTTGTTACATCTTAATGCTGTAAATTTGTGTCTAATATATATATTGTGAACTTATGTATTTGAAAATTTCATCCAAGGTGTTCGGATAGAAATTTATAGTTTGTATTAAGTGTGTTTTGTTATTAATGAAATATAAGTTTGTGTTTGTTTGAAATTTGTGTTGAATCGATGGAAATTATATTGTAATTTTGGAGTATTAGAAGTGTTATGGGGTAGAATTAAAGATTTGAAGTAATGAAGGGTGATTAACTAGTTGTTTTAGTGAGATTAACATAAATAGTTAATATTTGAGCACTAGCGGCTAAGCGCCAAACCTTCGGCGCTTAAGCACTAAATTTCGCGGCTATGCGCTGTAGCTTCGTGCATAAGCGTCGGTTCGCAAAAACCGGTTTTCATATTTTAAAAACTAGAATTTTGCTATTTTTAATCCTTCATCATCTTTAACCTCTCGAATTCACAAAAAAAAGCCTAGGGCATCATTAATTTGGATCAATTTAGAGCTAATTTCGATGAAATTTGTTGGATTTGAACTCCTTATGGTATGAGCACTTCTCATAAGTAAAATTTTTTTATTTTCGCAATGTATTTTGAGTACATTATTGAGAAATCATAAACTCACTATTCATCATGAAAATTTGAGAAAAAGCATGAGAAATTGCTTGGATTTAGTGAATTTTGCCTTTAGAAATTAAGTTAGCAAGTTTATTTTGATTTTGGAATTTATGGTGAATTTTTTGTGAATTTTGGAAATGGCTCCAAAGTTGAAGCGCTTGGAAGAGAAAGGGAGATTTGATTTAGACAAATTTGTTAGTTCTAGAGTAGAGGATCGCTACTTCGATGCGCTATCATCACGTAAGTTGATTCCATAACGCATTTTTAGTAAATCAGGAGGATATATTGCAGAGATGATTGCTCGAAGTAATTGAGAAAAGTATTGTTGCTTCTCCGCTGTTGTTGTTGTTTCTGTGGTGAGAGTTTTATGCTAACTTGCCAGCAGCAAAGGAAAACATAGTGATGGTTCGTGTGACTTTTTAAATTTGCCAAAATTAATGAACTCAGATTTAGATATATATTGATTTAGTTTTATAATGAGTCACACAATTAAACGCAAGTATACATATCGCTCAAGTAATACGAGGCTCTAGTGGAGTCCTAGAATATGGATCCCACAGGGAGGCTTTAATTTTATGGCGTAGCACAGAAATCACTTATCGAATCACAACACAATTTCAAGTAAGTTTAATTCTTAAAATAAAGATAACAATTGCAGTTACTATTTCTACCCAAAATATGTTCTAAACTCTAGCAAGTTAAACTAACACAATACTAAATTTATAACAAAGTTCAGTTGCGAGAAAGAGTCTTCCTCCTTTCCATTCATAATGTGATGATTATTGTGACATAGATTAGTGATGCTAATATATTGTGCCAAATAGGAGCATTCCTTTTCTTTACCCATATTTCAACGTATAAAGAACATTGGCTAATCCTAGGTTTAGTCCCCAAATCCGTGGTTAGGCAGGAAGATACTGGCTCTCACTTCAGAGCTCCCTCTTCCCTTCACCTGAAGGCTAACTCTCGCTTCAGTTTCCAAACATTAGGACAAAATTGAGGATTTCGGCCTATCACTCTGAAATATCCAATTCTACGCCCATCAAAGTATATTTCCCTATTTATTTGCTCTTAATCCCCATGAACTATGTCTCTATTCATGGACATTGAATGTGACCTTCACTTTTGTTGTGGAACTCATAATTCTTTCGGAAAATATGTTTCCCAACAAGTTTTAACAATTCAATTGGTCAGATCAAAAAGTAAATGAAGTTCGAAGTGAAAAGTTCATCACAAATTCTCCATAATAAATCGACACATCATTTCCATATCACAACATCAACACATCACATGAAAAGGAGAAAGACAAAGAAATCTACTCAAGACTTATAAGGAAAAGTTGAAAAAACATGGATTTTATATATAAAAACAACATACAAACGAAGTAAAGTAAAGACAACTTATCTCAAACTCTTCCCCAAGAGAATCTCAAGGAATTCCTTTGACTTCTCTTCTTTCTTCACAACAACACACAATTCTCTTTTTAGAATAGTAAGGAAGAAGAAATCTCTCACTTTCCCTTCCTCTCGCACTCCTTAGAAGAGAAAACACAAAACCTAACTTCCTACACTAAAAGGAAAGAAACTCTCTCTAAACTCTTATTTTCTTTTCTTCCCCCTTCTAAAATTGGCTCCAAAAGTGTTTAAATTCGGCCAAAATTGAATTCCCAAGAGTTTCCTAAAGCAACCTTTCAAAATCCAGCCAAATACATTGAATCTAGTTCAAAATCAAGATATGGTGCGGTTCAGCGTTGGATAGGGTGCCGTTCAGCACATTATTCCACTAAAACGATCGCAACTCTCTATAAATAGGTGTTGTCCAGCGCTGGTGACAGCGCCGTTCGGCGCTAGTTCAATAAAATATACTTTTGTCCTTTTTCGCTCCAAATTTGCTCCTTTTTGCTTCATTTTGCTCCAAAAGCCTAAAATCATTGTACCTACATGAAATCATGAAAAATACCTTCCTTTAAAGTGCAATATCATCAAAAATAGGTATGAAATAGATAGTAAAAAGCTATCAAATTTTCAGTGGATCAAGATCCCCAAACTTAACTATTACTTGTCCTCAAGTAATTTTAGTTAATACATAAAATAATGATCCACTGAAATGAACTTTCTTTCTAGAATACCATAATTTTGATTTAGATAAGTACAATAGTAAAATTTTCAGAAAGATTTTTGAATAATTCAACTAAATTCTGCAGGTGTAAGACTATCTAGTAGTCAAGTCTAAGAGTTCTAGCCTTCTGTTCATTTCAAAAATGACTGTAGATTGCCCTATTAAGGCACTTAAATGGATTACATGAAAAGAAGTTTATGAGAACACTACTAGTAAGGATGCAAATTCACGCATATAAGTTTTTCCTTTTAGGTAGGTCTAAGTGAAGCCAATTTTTGATTAAGCATCTCCTCAAGCTTCTCCTCACTTCTCTTTTCTTTTTCTTTTCTTTTATTTTTCTTTTCTTTTCTTTTATTTTTCTTTTCTTTTCTTTTTCTTTTCTTTTTCTTTTCTTTTTAGTGAGGATTACTGTATCTGGATAGCCTTTAATGATTTTGAACTTCACCCTTCTCATCCTAAATTTGAAACTCACCACATTTCTTTACCTTATAGGCATTTCTTTAGTTTATTAATGATTCATCATAGAGTCTCAACCCTTTCCTATCACATAAAATTTTAAGATTCTTAATATTTCAAACATATAGTTTTTCTTACTTTGAATAGTTGACTATAGTCCTATTCTCTTATACCAAATATCTTATCATATAAAAGTACTTCTCATTACCAAATACTTTCATTCAACTTTACAAAATACTTAAATAAAATCAAAATACATTTATCTAAAATTGAGTTATATTACAGGAAATTATGTTAGTAATTTTGAAAATATTTTTAAATGAGAACAATTAAAAATTAATTCTTTCCCTCCCCTAAACTTAGATTTTTGAATATTAATACAATTTATATGGGAAGAAAGAAAAATACAAACATTTAACGATATGTCGGTCTTTTCATACCTTTGAGTTTAAGCAGGTTTTTCTCCATAAAGTAGAACAGTAGGCCTGAAATAATTAGAAGCATTTTTATACACAAATATGATTTAAGAATTTATAAAAGAAGAAGTTTAAAAACATGAAACATAAACTAACACACAATATTAACATCCAACTGTTACTATCACAAATGAAACTAGCAAACCAAACATATAAAAACTCTACTATAACATCACATGCATCACAAATCAACAAAAAGTTTGCTACAAACACAACAAAATACACATTACATCATAGATACTAATGAGAAAGAGTTTCTGGTACATCACAAATACATCAACTAATACAAAACAAACATCAAAGAGAGTCTCAGGTACATTACACACATCACATATACAAATACTGAAAAATAATAAAAAAAAATACATAAACCACCAGTCTTCATCCTCTGCAGGAGCTCCACCATCACCAGGTTCTGCAGGTTGGTATGAAGTATACTCAGGGTAAGTAGGAAATACTGTGCTAGTGTCTCCCCTGAAAAATCTCATCTGTGCATCATGATAAGTTGTCTCATATTCTCTCCATTGCACTTAATAATCATCATTTATCTTGTTCCTTACTTCTAGTCCCTCTACTCTAGTGTTCAACCTTTCCAACTTATCCATAACATCATGCAGAGTAGGCTTCCTAGATTTAGATGGTCTATCATGACTAGAAGAAGGCTCATCATTTTTCTTACTCCACTTCCAACTTACATGGGCTTCATATGTTTTCATATTCAACTTAGTAATGGGTTTCAGGGGATAGATCACCTCATCATTATTTTCAATCACTACACCGGACTGAATACATAAAGTATGAATCAGGCTAGGGTGTCCTAGTCCACCTGTAGTCTCTCCTTTTGAACTTGTCAAAATATTTTTATGAATAATAGCCCCAATATTTATATTCTTCATGTTCTGAATACAGTAACTCAGAAAAACTCTATCAACAATAACCTCGCCGTGATGGTTGGTAGGCAAAAGTCTTGCAGAAATGTAATAGTGTCAGGCTTTCGACACAGGATTCAAAGTAGAAAGGGAAAATTTAATTTTTAGCCTTTGTTTAATTTTCCACTCCCCTTTTCCATCAGTAAAAAATTTTACAATCATATCCAATGCTTCGTTCCTAATAGGAAAATCTTTGTATTCACAAGAAAAGGTGCTCTTAACTGATAAAATGCATTTATGCTAGCATGGGTGAATTCAACCATTTGGCCTCTAACCAAAATGTATTCACTCTCAGAATAATACAAATTTGCATAAAACTCTCGAACAATACCAAGCATCGCTTCAGCATTAAAATAACAGAAAATCTCTCATTGCCGATTTGCAATAAGTTCTTCCAGCATACCTCCAGGATTTTCAAAGGCTCTCTCTTGAATACATTTCTTATTGCTAAGAAATGTACTAAAGCGATAATAAGCCTTAAAATTCACAAATTTTTTTTCATTGTACCCAAATTTCCTCTTCCCCTTTGAAATTCTTGGAGCCATTTGTCTAAAAATATCAAATTTATCAAAATCAATTTTAAAATTGCAATGCAATGGACTCCAAGGTAAATTTAAAAAGATAAGAACTCAAAATCCATGAAAAATCTCCAACGTTTCTCCAAAAACTTCAAAATTTCAAATCTTCCTAATGTAGGAGATTTCCACACTCAAAATCAAAAAATTCTAGGTTAAAGTGTAGCCCCTACCAAGAGAAGATGAAATCTGAACTTTTTTTGCCACGAAATCACTTCAAATCCAATTGAAACTGAGCCCTAGGTGTAAAATAAGCCTTGGCTGGAGGTAGAAGATGATGGTTTGGGCAAAAATGGCGGGTTCCAGGGTTAAATCACGAAAATTTAGAGTTTTGGGCCTTTTTCCCGGTCGAGCGCTATTTAGCGCGAGTGGTAGCACTGTTCGGTGCATTATTTTGCTCTAATGGCCAAACTCTTTGTCTTTTGGTGCAGTCCGGCTCTGGTGACAGCGCTGTTCGGTGCCAATTCAAAAATCGAGCTTCCAATTTTTATTTGCAATTTCGAACTTTTCAAGCCCGCTTCGATGTCTAATTAGTCTAATTAAGCATTGAATAACATTCTAAAGCAATGGAAAATGATATTTTTTAACACAAACGACACAAAATATTACTTTCATATATAAAATCCAAGTGTCAGACACATACACACAACACTAAACATTACACTTTTTCAAGCCATATAAGCTTAAATTCAGTGTCGCATAACCACATCACAATAACGCTGAAAACTAAAAAAGAAAGCATGTCCAAATATAACATCCAAACAAAACGAAGGAAAGTAAAGCAAAGAAAAGCAATTAGTTCAAATACACAAATACAAAAATACAATAAGTAAGTCTTCATTTCTCCTCAGAACTATCATCAATTCTAAGATCTCTAATTGATTGAGCATGAACAAATAGATTGTAGAATTGACGAAACAGAAATTCTTCAGTAGAATCCTCTTCAATCCAGCTTTCCTTCTCATCAATCGCGTTAAACTTCCTTCAAGATATCCAGAATGATTAAAGTACTCATTCATTCTCCAATCTAGATGATCAAAGAAATCAAATAGATTGTTGATTGCATTCATCAGGTGTTGTACTTCCTTCTCCAATTTCTTAATTTTCTTCAAGATAATCTGTGAACTTTCAGGAAAGTAAGGAGGAATAGGTGCTGATCTTTGAGATGGTTGATCCTCAATGATGCTCATATCATTCATATCACCAATTGCCTGGTTACTATATGCATCTGCTAGGTCTTTAGGCTTCCAAGATAGAAGTATTGTTTCCCAGTTCTCATATGGCATATGTGATTGATTGCAGAGGAGAAATATGGTGGAAAGATGTCCAAGCCCATACTTAGATCCGTGAATGATCAATGCCAAAACAAACTTAACAATTATTGAGCCAACATCAACAAGCATCCTCATTTGAATACAGTAGTTCAAAATAGCACACTCCTTAGTTACTTTACTGATTTTCATAGTCGGGAGCAATTTTGCACATATGAAGTAATGTAAGTGTTTTGACGTAGGATTTAACAGTATAGTCGAGAAACTTACATACCTGATATCTCTTATCTCCCATTCATCACTTTCATCAGTCGATATCTGTATATATCATTCATATTGTCCTTCGTCGGAGAAAAATTCGAATTGTGGCAGATTCGACCATTCTCAATCATGTATAAATCATTAATCTTAGCAGGAGTAAATGTGACAAACCTAACACGCACATAGATTGATCCTTGGTTGATTCCATGAAGATTTACATAGAACTCCTTCAACACCGGGACAATTACAACGGTAGTAGTATAACACAATACTTCCCAACGTCTCTGAACAATAATTTCATCAGTTCTAGTCGTAGGAGAATTTGTACCTCAATTTACAAAGCTTTGCTCCTTAGTCAATCTCATTTTAGAGATATTTTTGTTGAAAAGTCGCAGAGCCTCGAAACTGACGAACTTTCTACAGTTGAAAACTTGAAATCTTGAAGTTTCCATTGCGTCAGAATCCAATTGGACAAGAATTTAGATCTTCTTCTTCGTTCCTTTGGAATTTCTAGCATCTAGGGGTAGTTTTTGGGAGTTCTAATGGAGGATTTATCACCTAGAACTGCAAAATCTCGAATTTAAAGACGAGAAATGATTTTCTGAACAGTGGCGCAGTTCGGCACTAGTTCAAATTTCGCCAAACTTTGCTTCGTTCAAATTCTTTCCAAATTTCAATTCGATTAATTTCTTAAATTTTGTTAATGATATTTAAGGAAGAATAAGACTTAATTAAGTAACAAAAAAAAACATAAATAACACATCAAACAAAGCAAACACTCCATAACTGTGGGTTACCTCCCACAAAGCGCTTGGTTTAACGTCGTCAGCCCGACATAACTTTTAGTTATTCAGGTTGATCCAACATTAAAAACTCTTTAAAATTAGGTCTTTTACCTTCAAAATATGGTTATAATCTTTGTCCATTAACTTTGAATATTCTTCCAGATTTAGGGTCTTCGATAATCACAGCTCCAAACTGATATATCTTTACGATAATGAAAGGTTCTATCCATCTAGATTTCAATTTCCCAGGAAATAATTTTAATCTTGTATTGTATAATAAAACTTTTTGTCCTAGTTCAAATTCCTTTTTGACAATCTTTCAATCATGCCATATTTTTCTTCTTTCCTTATATATTCTATCATTATCATATGATTCATTTCTGATTTCTTGCAATTCATTCAATTGCAATATTCTCTTCTCCCCAGCATCTTTCAAGTTAAAGTTCAATTTCTTTACCACCTAATATGCTTTATATTCTAATTCAACTAGCAAGTGACAGTTTTTCCAAAGATTAATCTTTAATGGAACATTCCTATAGGAGTTTTATAAGCAGTTTTGTATGCCCATAAAGTAGTATCTAATCTAGCAGACCAATCCAATTTCTCAGGATTAATGACTTTCTCCAAAATTCATTTAATTTCTCGATTAGATACCTCTACTAAACCATTAGTTTGGGGATGATAAGCTGTAGAGATTCTATGCATAATATTATATTTTTCCACCAATCTCTGAATCATATTATTCTTAAAATGAGATCCTCTATCAATGATGATTACTCTAGGCATTCCATATCTTATGAAAATATTATTTATCAAAAAGCATGAAACACTTCTAGCATCACACCTAGGTAAAGTTATTGCCTCAATCCATTTTGAAAAATAATCAGCAACAACCAGTATATATAAATTTTCAAATGAAGGTATAAATGATCCCATAAAATCTAATCCCCATGCATTAAAAATTCAACTTCCAAAGTAAAATTAAGAGGCATTTCATTTCTTTTGGATAT
Organism: Papilionanthe hookeriana x Papilionanthe teres; assembly: GCA_022702705.1. Lineage (NCBI taxonomy): Eukaryota > Viridiplantae > Streptophyta > Magnoliopsida > Asparagales > Orchidaceae > Papilionanthe > Papilionanthe hookeriana x Papilionanthe teres. The sequence continues at coordinate 65,713,428 of CM040431.1, forward strand.
ATTGTCTATTCTCTGACATTGATCACAAGTTTTGATAAATCTATAAACATTCCTGAAAAGTGTAGGCCAATAAAATCCAGATTGCAAAATCTTATGTGCAGTTCTATTAATTTCAAAATGTCCTCCAAATTCAGAATAATGACATTCTCGAATAATTCTTTCAGTTTCTTCATAAGGAACACATCTCCTAATAATAAGATCTTTACATTTCTTGTACAGACAAGGATCGTCCGAGAAATAAAATTTAGCAACATGCTTAAATTTTTCTATTGTTGCATTGTTAAATCAGGTGGTAAAATATTACTAATAATGTAGTTCACAATATCAGCATACCTCGGTAGATTTCCTTCAATAATATTATATAATTGCTCATCAGGAAAAGTTTCAGTAATTTCCTTTTCAAAGTCATCCAAATTAGGTTGTTCAAGTATAGATAAATGATTAGATATTTGATTATTGACCATTTTTCTATTAATGATCTCAAAATCAAATTCTTGCATTAAAAGCATTCATCGAATCAGTCTTGGTTTTGTATCCTTCTTTTGTATTAATTATTTAATAGTAGAACGATCATTATGCACTACACATTTAGCTCCAATTAAGTAAGATCTAAATTTTTCAAAGGCATATACAATCGCTAATAACTCTCTCTCAATAGTAGTGTAATTAATTTGAGCATCAGTAAGAGTCTTACTAGCGTACTATATAACTTTGAACATTTTATCATGTATTTGCCCTAAAATAACTCCAATAGCATAATCACTAGCATCGCACATTAATTCAAATGGTTTCTCTCAGTCAGGTGAAACTATTATAGGTGCAGCAATTAATTTTTCCTTTAATTGATCGAAAGCTTTTAAGCATTCATCGTTAAAATCAAACTTTCTATCTTTTTCCAAAAGTTGGCATAGAGGCTTAGTAATTTTTGAAAGTCTTTAATATATCGCCTGTAAAATCCTACATGTCCCAAAAAGCTTCTTACCCCTCTCACAGTTGTACAAGGTGGTTGATCCATGAAAGAATTACCCATTTTTATGCCTTGATTTTTGTTAAGTTTTTAAGGATATTATGCTTTAATGAAAGGTATTTTTGTGTTTTTGGATATAGGTGATGGAAAAATGTTCAACAAGGAAAAAAAGTGAAAAAGGAGCAAAAAGGAGCAAAAAGGAGTAAAAATGGAGCCAAAATATAAGATTGTCAAAATTATTGGTCTGGTGACTAGGCGCCGGAATCCGGCGCCTAAGCACCAGGTCGATACTGGATCTGTCAAGATTTTTGATGACTTTTGGACAGTTATTTTGACGGTGTTAGGGGTTATTGGACCTTCTAGAAGATTGGCAGTTGTTCCTGGTTTATAGGACATGTGATACAATGTATTTGGACGCTTGGAAACGGTTTTAATCGCGAAGAGGTGCGATCCAAAGTGAGGAGGTGCGAAGAACTGGACACAGAGTTCGGCGCCTAGGCGCCAGATTCCGGCGCCTAGGTGCCAGACACACCTTCTAGAAGATTCATTAAATGTGGACACATTTTGAAGAGGTGCCTTGAGGCAACCCTTGAAACCTATAAATAGGAGGGTACTCCTTCAGAAAAAATCGCCCCTATCTAGAGCCCCATCTGAGAGAGAATTAGAGAGATACTTTAGGGCCACATTTTACTATCCTTCATAAATTAGTTAGTTATTTTATTTAGAGTTTGTATTGAGAGTTTAAAGAGTTGGTGCTTTTGAAGTTTATTTGCTTTGGAGTTAGAAAAATTCAGAGGTTCAGTAGGAGAAAAACTTGAGATAAGTATTTGTAATTTTATTCAAAGTTTCATTATCATGTTTTGTTGTTTAAATTCAATGTGTTATGAATAGTTAGTTTACTTTCTCCTTTCAATTATGAAAAGATAAGATAATGTAAAATTCGTTGGAGAATTAAAAACTATTTATATTTTAAAACATTGTGATGATATTAATACCAGATCTTAATTTACTATTTAAATTGGCCATTTAAATTGTTAAAATTTGTTGAAGAGTTTTGATACCTAGAAGGAGATGAATTCTTAACTAGTAGATATCACATGAATCCTTGGGTAGTCGAAGGCCTTGTGCGGGTTATTCAAGGTGAAGTGCAAATAAATAGGAAGATATTATAAAATGGGAGTAGAATTGATAAGTTTTTAGAGTGACAGACTAAATTCTTGTGATTTGGTTTATAAAGAAGGAAAGGGTCACTAGTAGGGCCGACCATAGCCACCCTTGGACATCTAGTAGTGTGAGCCTAGATTAACCCATTCTACTAACAATACATCCGGACCTGATCTATAGGATGGCCAATGTTCTTTACACCTGGATCAAAGTGTAAAGAATATGAATGCTTCTATTTGGCACAATATCATAAATTTATATTCTCCACGAATATTATCATTATCTTAGAAAATTTTGGATTAATTGAAAGGAAGAAAGTTGTTTTCTTAATGCTATTTACATCAGTCATTTCATTACTGCTTTATTATTGCATCGAGTAAATTAAAAATATCAAATTTATAACTATAAAAGAAATACTTAAAAATAAAATTAAAATATTTAAAAATCCATAACTCACTCCTCGTGGGATCGATACTGGGGTATTTGTTTCAAAGCCCTATATTACTTGATACAATACGTACACTTGCGTAGTACCCCTAGTGTGTAAAATATTTTTGATAAAATTATATTTATATATACTAGTTGCTTTTATTATCTATTACATATATTTGAAAGCATTAATTATTATATTTGTCATCAGCGGATTGCGGGTCAAGTTTTTGGCGTCGTTGCCGGGGATTGAATATTTAGTACACATATATTTAGCGTAGGTCAAGTTTTTGGCGCCGTTGTCGGGGAGGAGCGGAGGCAAATTTTTAGATTTTAAATATTTTTATTTTATTTTATTCATTTTCTTTTATTGTCAAAAATATAAAATACTAAAAAAATAGTAATAAAATATATATATATATATAAAAAATTTTTTTACTAATAAATAGAGATTTTATTTCTTGCTAATTTACTTTTTATGCGTAGTGCTGGATCTGAAGGCTTATTACCTTTAGATTCTAAATTAAAAAAACTGTTAAAAGAATTAAAAAGGAAAACAAACTCAAAAAATCCAAGAGATGGCTAATTTACATAACAATTTACAAAATCCAATTGAAATTAATGAACAAAATGTTTACAAACCATTAAGGGATTATGCTAACCCTACAGTTGATGAACTTCATAGTAGTATTCAAATACCTACTATAGATGCTAATTCTTTTGAGCTTAAACCATCTATTATTCAAATGATTCAAAATAATCAATTTGGAGGAACACCAATTGAGGATCCAAATTTACACCTTACTAGTTTTTTAGAACTTTGTGCTACCTTTAAATATAACAATGTTTCTGATGATGCTATTAGACTTAGACTCTTTCCTTTTTCTTTAAGAGATAAAGCAAAGATGTGGTTGAACTCATTAGCAACAGGTTCTATTAAAACATGGGCTGAAATGGCACAAAAATTCTTTGCTAAATATTTTCCTCCTTCTAAAACTGCTAAATTAAGAAATGATATTACTTCATTTAGTCAATTTGACGGGAGATAATTTATGAAACTTGGGAAAGATTTAAAGAACTATTAAGAAAATGTCCTCATCATGCTTTACCTGATTGGTTAATTATTCAAACATTTTATAATGGTTTAATTGGATCACTAAAATCAATTATTGATGCTGCTGCTGGAGGTTCTTTAATGTCTAAATCATTTGAAGAAGCTTATACTTTAATTGAAGAAATGACTAACAATAATTTTCAATGGCCTTCTGAAAGGATTAATCCTAAAAGAATGTTAAGTATTCAAGATAACGAAGCCTTTTCTATCTTAGCTTCACAAGTAGCTGCAATATATAGGAAATTAGATAATTTTGCCATCAACATATCACATAACAACTCATCTAATATTAAAGATTCTCAAACTATTGAAACTTTACAAGTTATTGCTAGTAAAAATAATTCGTATTCAAATTATTATAATCCTGGATGGAAAAATCACCCTAATTTTAACTTGAATAATCAACAACAACAATGGGGTAATAATCAATCCCATACAACTGGAAATTGGAATAATCAAGTAAATTCAAATTATAAACCACCTGGATTTAATAATCAACAAAAAAATTTATCAATAGAAGAATTAATTTTATAAATGAGTAATCAATTACAAAATCAAAATACTGCTATTCGTATTATTGAGAATCAAATGGGACAAATCGCTAATTTAATTAAATACGGACCTCCAGGAACAATTCCTAGTAATGTTGAAATTAATCCAAAAGAAACTGGAAAAGAACATGAACATGTTCAAGCTGTACAAGTCAGAAGTGAAAAGGAATTAAAAGAAAGAATGCAGAATGAAATTGAAAAAGAGATTGAGGTTGAAGAGATTTAAACCTAAAGAAACTCCCTCTCCTAATCAAGATCAAACTAATATTTCTATTAATGTGGAAGTTGAAAAACCACCACCACCTTTTCCTCAAATATTAAAACAGCAGAAGCTTAATCATCAGTTTTCTAAGTTCTTTGAAATTTTTAAGAAACTTACTATAAATATACCTTTTGCTGAAGCTTTGGAATAGATGCCAACTTATGCAAAATTTATGAAGGATATATTAAGTAAGAAACGAAAATTTGAAGCCTTTGAAACTGTTGCATTAAGTGAAGAATGTAGTGCAATAATTCAAAAGAAATTACCTCAGAAACCTAAAGATCCTGGAAGTTTTACTATACCTTGTGCTATTGGAGAAAAATTTTGTGGAAAAGCTTTATGTGATTTAGGAGCAAGTATTAATCTCATGCCATTTTCTATTTATCGAAGGTTGAATTTAAGAGAGATTACTCCCACCACCGTAACCCTTCGATTAGTCGATAGATCTATCACTTACCCTAAAGGAGTTATAGAGGAGGTACTTGTTAAAGTAGATAAATTTATCTTCCCTGTGGATTTCATTGTACTTGATATGGAAGAAGATAAAGAAATACCAATTATTTTAGGGAGACCTTTTCTAGCTACCGGACGAGCTATGATTGATGTGCAAAAAGGAGAATTAACTAAGAGAGTTAATGATCAAGAGATTAAATTCAATGTTCTTAAATTGATGAAGTACCCTGACAAAGAAAAATGCTATCGAATGGATATTTTTGATTTTATAATTGAAAAATACTATCGAGAAAAATGTAAAATCATTCCTGAAGAAGAAATTGAATTTTTAATCGATGAAAATGAAGAACTAAAAGAAGAAGAATTATTTAAAGAAACTCATTATATTAAAGATAACTGGGAAACTTTAGACATAACTCAAAATGATATACTTTTACCCTCAATTAAAAAAGCCCCTAAACTGGAATTAAAAATATTACCTTCACATTTAAAGTATGCATTTCTTGGAAATTCATTAACTTTACCTGTTATTATTTCTTCTGAGCTAAGTTTAGATCAAGAAGAAAAATTAATAGGAGTGTTAAAGAATTATAAGAAACCTTTTGGTTGGACTATTGTTGATATAAGAGGAATATGCCCTTCCATTTGTATGCATAGAGTTTTAATGGAAGAAAATTTTAAACCTACTATTGAACCGCAAAGAAGATTAAATTCTATCATGAAAGAGGTTGTTAAAAAAGAAATTTTAAAATGGTTAGATGTTGGAATTATTTATCCTATTTCGGATAGCCAATGGGTAAGTCCTATTCATTGTGTTCCGAAGAAAGGAGGAGTAACTGTCACTGTCAATGATAAAAATGAACTAATTCCGACAAGACAAGTTACTGGATGGAGAATTTTCATTGATTATCGGAAGTTAAATGACACCACTAGAAAGGATCATTTTCCTTTACCTTTCTTGGATCAAATGCTTGACAAATTAGTCGGACACTCATATTTCTGTTTTCTGGATGGATATTCTGGTTATCATCAATTACTTATCACTCCTGAGGACCAAGAGAAAACAACATTTACAAGTCCTTATGGAACATTTGCCTTTAGAAGAATGCCTTTTGGTTTATGTAATGCACCTGCAACTTTTCAAAGATGTATGATGTCAATATTTTGTGATTTGATTGACAAAGGAATTGAAGTATCCATGGACGATTTTTCAGTTTTTGGAACTTCTTCTGAGTCTTGTTTGGAAAATATTTCCAAAGTTCTGAAAAGATGTTAAGAAACAAATTTAGTTCTTAACTGGGAAAAATATCAATTTATGGTCACATAAGGCATTGTACTTGGTCATAAAGTTTCGCAAAAAGGGATGGAATTTGATCAAGCAAAAGTGAAAATTATTGCTGAACTGCAATCCCCTACCGTCGTTATCGATGTGAGAAGTTTTCTCGGGTCATGCTTGGATTTTATAGAAGATATATAAAGGATTTTTCTAAAATTGCTAAACCTCTTTGTCATTTATTGGAAAAAGAAGCTAAATTTGAATTTAATGAAGACCGTGTTAATGCTTTCAATATTTTAAAAGAAAAATTAATAACTGCACCTATATTTATTGCACCTAATTGGAATAAACCTTTTGAATTAATGTGTGATGCAAGTGATTTTGCAATTGGAGCTGTATTGGGACAAAAATATGAGAAAATTTTTAAAGTTATATATTATACTAGTAAAACTCTTACTGAAACTCTAAGAAATTACACTACTACTGAGAAAGAGCATTTAGCTATAGTATATGCCTTTGATAAATTTAGACCTTATCTTCTTGGTACCAAATGCATAGTTCATACTGATCATTCCGCTATTAAATATTTAATGTTGAGAAAAGATGCTAAACCTAAACTGATAAGATGGGTTTTACTTCTACAAGAAGTTGATTTTCAAATAGTGGATAGAAAAGGAACAGACAACCAAATTGCTGATCATTTATCTAGAATTAAGAATGATGTTATTACTGAAGAAAATATAAATGAGAAATTTCCTGATGAACATTTGTATGTTATTCAAGGATGCCAAACACCTTGGTATTCATATATAGTTAACTATTTAGTTAGCAATATTTTACCTTATGGATTGGATAACAAATTTATTAAGAAATTTAAAAATGATGCTAAATCTTATATTTGGGAAGGTCATTTATTTAAATTAGGAAGAGGTTCTGTAATTCGTAGATGCGTACCTTATGAAGAAACTTATGCTATTATTCAAAAATGTCATGATTCCGAATTTGGAGGATACTTTGGAGTAGATAAAACTGCATTTAAAATTTTAAATTCAGGATTTTATTGGCCTACTTTATTTAAAGATGTGAGACATTATGTGAAAACAGGTGATCGATGTCAAAGGATGGGAAATATATCCAAAAAAGATGAAATGCCTTTAAACTATATATTGGAAGTTGAAATTTTCGATATATGGGGTTTAGACTTTATGGGACCATTTGTACCATCATCTGGATAGATTTATATTTTATTAGCGGTTGATTACGTTTCAAAGTGGATTGAAGCTGTAGCTTTACCTAGCTGCGATTCCAAAAGTGTTTCAAATTTTTTAAAGAAGATGATTTTTTTCAAGATTTGGAATGCCTAAGGTAATTATCACAGATGGTGGAAGACATTTTAGAAATATAAGAATTCAATCATTATTAGAAAAATTTGGAATCAAACACAGAATTGCAACTGCATAGCACCCACAAACAAGTGGAATGGCTGAAGTATCAAACAGAGAAATTAAAAGAATTTTAGAGAAGACTGTTAATCCTAAAAGAACTGATTGGGTTGATAGACTTGATTTCGCATTATGGGCCTATAGAACGACTTATAAGACACCAATCGAATGTCACCTTACCTAGGTTAGTTTATGGTAAACATTGTCACTTACTCGTTGAACTTGAACATAAAGCTTATTGGGCGATAAAGGAGTTTAATTTTGATTTGAATACTGCAGGAGAAAAATGATTATTACAATTAAATGAGATGGATGAAATAAGAAATGAATCATATGAAAATGCAAGGATTTATAAAGAGAAAATGAAAATATTACATGATAAAAAGATTTCAGGAAAAATATTTGAGCATGGACAAGAAGTATTATTATTTAATACTCGTTTAAGACTTTTGCCTGGAAAATTAAGATCAAAATGGATAGGACCGTATATAATTGAAAAAGTATACCATTATGGAGCTGTGGATATTAAAGATCCCAAAACAGGAAAAATTCTTAAAGTTAATGGATTAAGACTGAAGCATTATTTGGGAGATATTAAAAAGATTTATAAAGAGGCTTATGATTTGAGTCTACCTGACTAAAAACTTAAGTAGGTCGGGCTGATGACGTTAAACCAAGCGCTTTGTGGGAGGCAACCCATAGTTATTCTTTTTTTGTGTGTTTTTACATTTTTAATGTAAGGTTATGCCTCGGTCTTGTTTAATTTTATATTACTTTATAAAATTTGATGCTAACAAGTCTTTATTGACTTAAGCTGAAAATTATCTCGAAATATATATAGCTTAGACATTGGATCACTCTATTTCATATATGAGTAAAAAGGAGATCAAGTTAACCTTCATTATGATTGCTTATAATTTGTGTTACTGATTCTATATTGATCTTACCATTCTAAATTACCTATTTTGGAGAACGAAACTTTAAAATTTGACGTTAGGAGAAACGGAGTCGAACATGGTTCCGGCGCCTAGGCGCCAGATTTGGCGCCTAAGCGCCACAGTTACTGAATCGTGTCAAAACCGAAAATATTCAGTTTTTCACACAATTTTCTCTTATAAATTACCTTATCTTCATCCCCAATCCCTATGCAATCATTATGTCGACCCATACACTCCATTATTAAGAGATTAGAGAGGATTTTTGAAGAAAAGGAGAGGAGAAATCTTGGAGAAGAGGCTAGAGACAAGGTCTCAAAGGATCCTCAACCCTACTTCAATGGTTTCATCGCTGTAAGTTTGGAGAAAACTTCTAGTCGTCTAGATAATTTTGAAGCAGAATTTAAAAGCATTGGAGATCACCTTCATGAGATGTTTCATCAAATTGAACATCTAGAATGGCAGGCGAAACATCAATTTGATCATCTAGCGGCTTATCAAGATGCTCAAGTGGAGATGTATGCGAAGAACAATTGGATCGACGAGAAAATGGCTACGGATTTTCCAAGAGTGTTAGTATTCTTCCCCAGTAGGCCAAGCAATCTTCATTGTGAAGATAATGGGAATTAGATAGTGATGTGGTGAGATTGTGATTTATCTAGTGTGTCGTTGTATCGATTTAGTGAATCGATTGTGTTTGTTTGTGTGTTTTCTTTCATGTTCAATGTGTGTTGTATTTGCTTTCAAATTTGTGTTGTTTGATTGTTGTTAGAACTTGAATCATGTTATGATACTTATCTGAATTGTATTAAGCCCGAAATTGAAAATCATGAATGGAATTAGAAGAGTTTGATTTAAACTTGTGTTTAATTGGTGGATTTAATTTTTAATTTTTAAAATTTTTTGGAAAATATTTTGGAATATGGAAACTGAAGCAATACTCTTATATGAGTAATTAGAAGTTTAATTTATGAATTTTGGTGGAAAATAAAATTTTTAAAGTGATTTTCTTGGAAACGTGAGTCTTGCGCCTAGGCGCCGGTTCGGCCTGCTTACCCGAAAATCACCATTTAAACCCCCATTAGCCATTTTTGACGCCTAAGCTTCATCTCCTTCCTCTTTTTTCATGAAAACCCACCTTCTAAGTCCATTTTTAGGTCAAAACATCAAGATTCTAAGCCCAAAATCACTTGATTTCTTCATCTCAAGGTCATATCTACACTCTAATCCATTTATTTTTTTATTTTCACCATAGTTTTTCTTATTTTTGGCTAAAAACCAAAATTTTGAGAAAAATTTTGATTTTTATTATTTCTCCATGAATTTTTAAACTCATTTTAAGTTTCTTAAGCTTAAAAAGAGTTTAAATCTTTAATTCCTTAATTTATTTGTGTGTTCTTTCACGTTTAGATGGCACTGAAATCTAAGCGAGGAAAGGCATGAAAAAATTTTGACAGTCAGCGCATTTTCGATATCACGAATTTGCGACGTCCAAAAAATTTATCTCAGAGCGAAGCTTTTACAATCCTGGTGAAATGATTGAGAACACGATCGTTGCGCACAACTGGCAATGATTCTGTTATTTCCCTGCTGTTACTGTTATTCTAGTCGTGCGCGAATTTTATGCTAACTTTTTGGATGCGTAAGACTACGAAGTCTTCGTCAGAGGTGTTGGAGTAGGATTTACTCCGGAAAGGATCAATGTTTTTTATGGACTGCCACCTACCATCGAGTGCCACTATTCTGGATTATCTCCATCTGAGGGAGATCTTGAGATGATTATTGCTTATTTGACTGACGACACTAGAGCTTGGAATATCCAGAACGATAAACGGGTAAATTTCAAATCTTCTAAATTAAATGGTATTTCAAAGGCATGGCATTACTTTATTTCTACAAGACTTATACCTTCCAACCACCTAAGCGAAGTGACTAGAGATCGAGCTATCTTAAACTACTGCATTCAGGAGAGGAAGCCGGTAGATGTCGGCAGTATTATTTATAATTTTGTAGAGTCTACTGCTAGATCCAGTACTTCTGTAGGACTAGGATTCCCATCTCTGATTTATACTTTATGTGTGAACAATGGAGTCACTGCTGATATTTCTGAGGACAAGCTGAAGTCTACTAAGCCAATTGGGCAAGAGAGTGTTAGTATCTATGATCGTCTTCGTGGGAAGAGATCTACAACCCCTTCTACTTCTGCATCTACTCCAGGTAGAGCTTCCACTTCCAGACCTTCTACTTCTACTGCTGAGCCACCGTCTAGTTTTTGGGAATTGATGCATGATCAATTTTTGGAGTAGCAGGATGAGTTATTTCTAACTCACTGCAGAGTTGATACTATGGATAAGAAAATTGATCACCTATCTGATTACACCCAGAGGAAGAGTGAGTATGATGTTAAGTATTCAGAGTCTTTAGTTAGATTCTTGAAGGGTGAGCATGATATTCAGTTTTCCACCTGTCCTAGATTTTCACCATATGTTGATCCTAAGGATGTGGAGTTTTCTTTTAGTAATGATGATGATGAGGCTACAGATAGTGATTAGTAGCCTAATTTACCTCTGAGATGTGCTGAGTCTGTTGTTAGTTTAGTTTTTGTTTGCTAGTTCTGATTGTTGTTTGTTGTTTGCTAGTTTAGATTTGTTTATGAGACTTTGTATGAATTGTTTGATGTTGAGACTTGTTTTAGATATTTAGTTGCGGATCGAAATTTGAATGAATTTGTATTTATTTTTGTTTCAACCTTTACTGCTTAGTATTCTAGAATAGTTAGTAATGTTATTCTATTTCTGTTAGTAATATAGTTATTTAATTCAACTACTGCTATATAATTTTTTTTTTAAAAAAAAATTTTTTTTGAGCCTGCTTACTTTTATATGCTTCATTATTTCTGTAATATTCATAAAAGCATGTGTAGAAGTAAATTATATTTCTTTCTAGAATATTTTTTTTACATGCTTATAAAATTCCTTTTTAAATTATACTTTTCTTTCTCTCATACTTAATTTTTTTATGATATACCAAAACTTAAGTTTGGGGGAAGGGAAAATACATGCAAATTTAAATTTTATTTGTCCTTAATAAACTAATATTTTCTATAAAAAAATATCATAACATAACATAAGGAATGAAGAATCTATTTAAGATCACTTAAATTTTTGAAATTATAAATAATTTAGTGGACTTAACCAAAATATTAATAACTTTGATTGATTTTAAGAATAGAATTATTTAACTTAAAGAAGAATAAGATTAAGAAATTTTTTCTATTCATAATATAAATAATAGAATTTTAGAAGTATTAAGAAATCAAAAATCATAACTTGAAAAAGAAAAGATTGAAAGTCTTTTTGAAATTCTATTCATGTTATAATAATTAAGTGAAAATGTAAAAGTTTAAAAATATAAGTTAAGGATAGTGAAGTTCAAAATCATTAACAGGCTATCAGAATACAGTAATCCTCACTGTGAAAAAAAAAAAAGAAGAAGAAAGAGGAGAAGCTTGAGGATATGCCTAATCAAAAATTGGCTTCACTTGAATTATCTTATATGAAGAAAACTAGTTACATACTTTACTTAATTTTTATGCATGAGTCTTTATTTAGGAAAGACTTTTCATGAAAATCTTTTTCTTGAAAATAATCTATGTGATCTTAATATAATAAACTTCTAATATTTTTGAAATGAATGAAAAATTTTTGAAGTCTTATAATTTTGTAGTTAAATATTCCTTAAATTCTTAAAATTAAACTTAGTTAGTAAAATTTGGTTAATGATTTACTAAAGCCTTTATAAGATCAAAAATTACAAGGAGTCTTAAATATTTATCTTTCAATCCAAATGTTATACATTTTATATAGTAAAAAGGGTTACTTGAGGACAAGTAACGTTTAAGTTTGGGGGATTTTGATCCATGAAAAAAATACCCATTTTTATGCCTTGATTTTTATCAAAATTTTAAGGATATTATGCTTTAATGAAAGGTATTTTTGTGTTTTTTGGATATAGGTGATGGAAAAATGTTCAAGAAGGAAAAAAAGTGAAAAAGGAGCAAAAAGAAGCAAAAAGGAGTAAAAAATGGAGCCAAAATGCAAAATTGTCAAAATTATTGGTCTGGCGCCTAGGCGCCAGAATCCGGCGCCTAAGCGCCAGGTCGATACGGGATCTGTCATGATTTTTGATGACTTTTGGACGGTTATTTTGACGGTGTTAGCGGTTATTGGACCTTCTAGAAGACTGACCGTTGTTCCTGGTTTATAAGACATGTGATACAATGTATTTGGACGCTTGGAAATGATTTTAATCACGAAGAGGTGCGATCCAAAGTGAAGAGGTGCGAAGAACTGGATGCAGGCCAGACACACTTTCTAGAAGATTCATTGAATGTGGACACATTTTGAAGAGGTGCCTTGAGGCAACCCTTGAAGCCTATAAATAGGAGGGTAATCCTTCAGAAAAAATTGCCCCCCAATCTAGAGCCCCATCTAGAGAGAGAATTAGAGAGATACTTTAGGGCCACATTTTACTATCCTTCATAAATTAGTTAGTTATTTTATTTAGAGTTTGTATTGAGAGTTTAAAGAGTTGGTGCTTTTAAAGTTTATTTGCTTTGGAGTCAGAAGAATTCAGAGGTTCAGTAGGAGAAACACTTGAGATAAGTATTTGTAGTTTTATTCAAAGTTTCATTATCATGTTTTGTTGTTTAAATTCAATGTGTTCTGAGTAGTTAGTTTACTTTCTCCTTTCAATTATGAAAAGATAAATAAGATAATATAAAATTCGTTGGAGAATTTAAAACTATTTATATTTTAAAACATTGTGATGATATTAATACCGGATCTTAATTTATTATTTAAATTGGCCATTTAAATTGTTAAAATTTGTTGAAGAGTTTTTATACCTAGAAGGAGATGAATTCTTAACTAGTAGATATCACATGAATCCTTAGGTAGTCGAAGGCCTTGTGCGGGTTATTCAAGGTGAAGTGCAAATAAATAGGAAGATATTATATAATGGGCGTAGAATTGATACGTTTTTAGAGTGACAGACTAAATTCTTGTGATTTGATTTATAGAGAAGAAAAGGGTCGCTAGTAGGGCCAACCATAGCCACCCTTAGACATCTAGTAGTGTGAGCCTAGATTAACCCATTCTACTAACAATACATCCGGACTCGATCTATAAGCTGGCCAATGTTCTTTACACCTGGATCAAAGGGTAAAGAATATGAATGCTTCTATTTGGCACGATACCATAAATTTATATTCTCCACGAATATTATCATTATCTTAGAAAATCTTGGATTAATTGAAAGGAGAAAGTTGTTTTCTTATTGATATTTACATCAATCATTTCATTACTGCTTTATTATTGCATCTAGTAAATTAAAAATATCAAATTTATAACTATAAAAGAAATACTTAAAAATAAAATTAAAATATTTAAAAATCCATAACTCACTCCTCGTGGGATCGATACCGGGGTCTTTGTTTCAAAGCCCTATATTACTTGATACGATACGTATACTTGCGTAGTACCCCTAGTGTGCAAAATATTTTCGATAAAATTATGTTTATATACACTAGCCGCTATTATTATCTATTACATATATTTGAAAGCATTAATTATTATATTTGTCATCAGCGGATTGCGGGTCAAGTTTTTGGCGCCGTTGCCAGAGATTGAATTTTTAGTACGCATATATTTAGCGTGGGTCAGTGGTACTTTTTCTATAATTTGAATCTTTGCAGGATCTACTTCCATGTCGTATTCAGATATTTTATGCCCAAGCACAATTCTTTCTGCAACCATAAATTGACATTTTTTTCCCAGTTTAGGACTAAATTTGTTCTTTTGCATACCTCTAAATTTTTTTTTAACTTGTATAGGCATGCATCAAATGAATCTCCAAATACCGATAAATCATCTATTAAGACTTCTATTCCATCTTCAATTAATTTACTAAATATGGAAGTCATACATCTTTAAAATGTTGCAGGTGCATTACATAATCCAAAGGGCATTCTTCTAAAAGCAAAAGTTCTATAAGGGCTAGTAAATGTAGTCTTCTCTTGATCCTAGCAATATGTATTTGGTGATAACTGGTCTATCCATCTAGAAAACAATAGTACTTGTGTCAAGAAAGTCTGTCTAGCATTTGGTCTAAAAAATAGTAAAGGAAAGTGATCTTTTCTGGTGGCTGCGTTTAATTTTCTATAATCAATACATACTTGCCAACCAGCGACTTGTCTTGTCGGTATAATTTCATTTCGATCATTTACATCAATAATCACTCCTCCTTTATTAGGAACACAATGAATTGGGCTTACCCAAACACTATCAGAAATAGGATATATAATTTCAGCATATAACAAATTTAAAATCTCTTTTTTAGCCACTTCTTTCATTATTGGGTTCAGTCTCCTTTGTTGATCAACTCTAGGTTTGTGTTGTTCATCCAATAAAATTCTGTGCATACAAATCGATGGACTGATTTCCTTAATATCGGCTATGGACCAACCAAAAGCCTTTTTGTATCTTTTTAAGGTGTCCAATAATTTTTGTTCTTGATATTCATTTAATTCTGAAGATACAATGACTAGTAAAGTAGATGATTCTCCTAAAAACATATACTTTAAATGATTAGGGAGAATTTTTAGCTCAAGTTTAGGGCGTTTAATGATAGATGGAATTAAAATTTTAAATTCATTTTCCATAGTATCCAATCTTTCAATTTTTTCCTGAATAAATTCCAACTTTTCATTCTTCAAATCATCATAATCATCTTCATTTTCAATTTAATTTTCATCCTCACATTCCACATTTTCTTCAAATACTTCTCTAAAATGATCTTCTCTCAAATAATCGCAAAGTTCCATTCGAAAGCACTCATCTTCTT
Organism: Papilionanthe hookeriana x Papilionanthe teres; assembly: GCA_022702705.1. Classification (NCBI taxonomy): domain Eukaryota; kingdom Viridiplantae; phylum Streptophyta; class Magnoliopsida; order Asparagales; family Orchidaceae; genus Papilionanthe; species Papilionanthe hookeriana x Papilionanthe teres. The sequence continues at coordinate 65,728,924 of CM040431.1, forward strand.
TTTCAGTTGAAGGCTATATCATAGATTTCAGAATATTGAAAGTTACCTCTTAGTCATTAACTCTCATAGTTAATTCTCCTTTTTGGACTTCAATCATAGCTCTCCCAGAAGCAAGGAATAATCTTCCCAAAATAATTGGAATTTCTTTATCTTCCTCCATATCTAATACTATAAAGTCCACAGGAAAGATAAATATATCCACCTTTACTAATACATCTTCCACAACTCCTTTAGGATAAGTGATATAGCGATCAGCCTGTTGAAGAGTCACAGATGTAGGTGAAATTTCTCCTATTCTCAATCTTTTGAAAGTTGATAAAGGCATAAGATTAACACTAGCTCCAAGATCACATAAAGCTCTTCCGAAAAATTTCTCACCTATAGTACACGGAATAGTAAAACTAACTGGGTCTTTAAGTTTTTCAGGAAGCTTCTTCTGAATAATTGCACTACACTCACCGCTAACTGCAATAGTCTCGTTGTCTTTAAACTTTCTTTTCTTTTTAAGAATATCCTTCATAAACTTTGCATAATCAGGCATCTGCTCTAATACTTCAATAAAGGGAATATTAACAGTTAATTTCTTAAGAATTTCAAAAATTTTTGCAAGTCTGTTATCCCTGTTCTGTTTCTTTAGTCTTTGAGAAAAAGGAGGAGGTGGTTTTTCAACAGTTATCTTCATTGGTTCTAGTGGATATTCGTCTGGATATATCTTATTAGAATTTTTCTCAATGTTCACTTCCTCTCTTTCAACTTCGACTTCTTTTTAAACTCTTGGTTCCAATTCTTTTCCACTCCTTAATTGAATAGCCTTAATTTGTTCTTTGTTTTGATCTTTTGGATTGATCTCAACATTGCTAGGAAGATTTCCAGAAGGTCTATTATTAAGCGTAGTAAAGATATGTCCCAATTGATTCTCAATGTTCTTCATTGCAACGTTTTAAGCTTGAATTTAATTACCCATATTCAGAATCATTTCTTCAGTAGACAACTTCTTTTCCTTAAATTGTTGATTACTATTAAAACTAGGATGATAAGAAGGTCTACAATTGGTATTTCCTTGGTTTTTCAGATTTCCAACTGGATTCATAGGATTTTTTCCCCATTGCGGGTTAACAACATCATTGGTGTTATTCCAGTTGAAGTTTGGGTGATTCCTCCAACTAGGATTATAATAATTCTAATAAGGATTTTTGACTTTGTTATTTATGGCATTCAAGGTATCATAAGACATTTGAGAGTCTTCCATCTGTCATGATGAATTTTCTTCTAACACTGGGGGTGTTGAAGAATAATTCTTTCCATATTGATCAATTTTCTTGGAAAGTGTAGTAATTTGATAGAATATCATAGTTATCACATCAAAATCATGAATACTGGCTACTCTCTAAGTATTTAACCGCTTAGAGAGTCATTGAAAATTATTAGTAGCCATCTCTTCGATTAACAAACATGCTTCATCAAAAGGTTTTGACATTAATGATCCACCAGCAGCAGCATCGATAATCGATCTCAAAGATCCCACTAATCCATTATAAAAGGTTTGAATTATTAACCATTCTGGTAAAGCATGGTGAGGATACTTCCTCAGAAGATCTTTAAATCTTTCCTAAGCTTCATATATGGATTCTCCATCAAACTGACTAAAAGATGTGATATCATTTCTCAACTTAGCAGTCTTAGAAAGAGAAATATATTTTGACAGAAACTTTTGTGAAAGCTCTCCCCAAGTTATGATAGATCCAGGTGCTAACGAATTTAACCATGCCTTAGCTTTATCCCTTAGTGAAAAAGGAAAAAGTCTAAGTCTAACAGTATCATTTGACACTCCATCATATTTAAAAGTAGCACACAATTCTAGAAAACTAGCGAGATGTAAGTTAGGATCTTCATTAGGTGTTCCTCCAAATTGATTATTCTATACCATTAAGATAATAACATGTTTAAGCTCAAATGAATTAGCAGCAACATCAGGATTTTAGATAGGTGAATTTCATCTGCCGTTGGATTAGCATAATATCTTAAAGGTCTTCGTATATTTTTGTTTTGATTGTTTAAATTGTTCACCATCTTGCGATGATTTGCAGATTATTTTTGTTGTTTTTGAATTTTTCTAATAGTACGCTCTAATTCAGAATCGTAAGGCACTAAACCTATAGATCTGATACTACGCATGAACCGACCTTTACGAGTATATGTGTATGCAAGAATTTATGAATTTATATTTAAATATTTATATTATTTTTGTAAAGTCTCAATTCAAACGCAAGTATACGTATCGTTTCAAAACCACAGGAAAGATTAAGGGAAGATTAATTGAAGGAATTTATTAGATTTTTAAATTAAAAGTAAATATAATTTTATTTCTTTTCAAAATTCAGATTTTAAGTTTAATAAAATTTCTACTAAATATAAGTAAAGCAACAATAAAGTAAAGGTTAATGCAAGTATAAATAAAACAAATTTCTCCATTTCAACTTATCTAAGATTTTTCAAAATAATTATCATTCGTGGAGAACTTGAGATTATGGTATTGCGCCAAATAGAAGCATTCCTATTCTTTACCTTCACTCGATAGTATAAAGAACATTGGTTAATCTATAGATCGGTTCAGGATGTATTATTAGTAGAATGGGTTATTCTAGGCTCACACTTCTAGATGTCCAAGGGTGGCTATGATAGGCCCTACTAGTGACCTGTTCCCTTTCTATAAACCAAATTATTAGAATTTAGTCTGTCACTCTAATAACTAATCAATTATACGCCCAATAAACAATATCTTCCTATTTATTTGAACTTCATGGTAATATTCAAAATCCTGTTGTAGCTGCTAATTCATTTGAAGTTAAACTTGTTATTGTCTAAATGGTACAAAAGAATCAGTTTTGGGGAGCACCAACTGAAGATCCAAACTTACATATTGCCAATTTTCTAGACTTGTGTGCTACATTTAAATATGATGTTGTTTCGAATGATGCTGTTAGACTTGGGCTTTTTCCATTCTCACTTAGGGATAAGGCTAAGATACGGTTGAATTCATTAGCACTTGGATCTATCAAAACATAGGGTGATTTAGTACAGAAATTCCAAGTTAAGTATTTTCCACCATAAAAAACTGTGAATCTTAGAAATGATAGTACATCTTTTTGTCAGTTTGAAGGGGAATTTATTTATGAAGTTTAGGAACAATTTAAAGAACTCCTGAGAAAGTGTCCACACCATGTTGTGCCAGATTGGTTAATTATTCAAACTTTTTATAATGGATTAGTTGGTTCTCTTAGATCTATTATCGATGCCACTGCTGGTGGTTCATTGAGATCAAAACCATTTCGTGATGCTTATGCTTTAATTGAAGAAATGGAAAATAATAATTTTCAATGGCCTTCTAAAAGGGTACATCCTAAAAGGGTAGCCAATATTCATGAATCTGAATCTTTTGCAATGTTAGTAAATTAAGTTGCTACAATTTCAAGGAAGATAAAACAATTTGGAATGAATTTTTCTCAACCAATTCAAACGATTAAAGAGAATTCATTAGGCCAAATGGTAGATTCTCAAACATCAATAGAAACTTTAAATGTTATAAATAATAAGTCAAATAACCCATATTCAAACTATTTTAACCCAGGTTGGAAAACCTAAATTTAATTGGAATAATAATTCGAGTTGTATTAATCAGCAATGGGGAAATAACCAAGTAAACCCATTAGGGAACTGGAACAACCAAGGTAATGGTAATTATAGATCTACTTATCCTTCAAGTTTTAATAATAATCTACAATTTATGGATAAGAAGTTGTCTATATAAGAAGTGGTGTTATAAATGGGAAATCAGTTACAAAGTCAAGTAGCCGCAATTAAAAATATTGAAAATCAATTGGGACAAATTGCAAATTTATTAAGTAATAGAACTCAAGGAACACTTCCTCGTAATGCAGAAGTAAATCCAAAAGACCAGAATAAAGAGCAAGTAAAGGTTGTTCAACTTAGAAGTGGAAGAGAGTTGGAAGGTAGAGTTCATAAAGAGATTGAAGTAGAGAGACAAAAAATTGAAGAACCTAAAGAGGATGCTCCAAAAGGTTTTGAGAGACCTATTTCTAATTTAGAAAAACCTCCACCACCTCTATTTCCTTAGAGCCTTTGTCAACAAAAGTTGGATAAACAATTTTCTAAATTTCTGGAAATCTTTAAAAAGTTTACAATTAATATTTCTTTAGCTAAAGCATTAGAAAAAATGTCAAGCTATGTAAAGTTTATGAAAGATATTTTTAACAAAAAAAAGATGTTTGAAGATAAAGAGACATTTGCACTTGGTGAGGAGTGCAGTGCTATAATTCAGAAAAAACTTGCTAAAAAGCTTAAAGAACCTAGAACCTTCACAATTCCATGTGCGATAAGAGACATATTTTTCGGAAAAGCTTTATGTGATTTAGGTGTAAGCATTAACCTTATGCCTTTATCTATATTTAAAAGACTGGGATTAAGAGAAATGTCCCCTACAACTGTAACTTTGCAATTAGCATATCATTCTATAACATATCCTAATGGAGTTAAGGATGATGTTTTGGTAAAAGTTGATTGATTTATCTTTATTGATGATTTCATTGTGCTAGATATGGAGAAAGATATAATGATACCTATCAATTTGGGGAGACCTTTTTTTAGCTACAGGAAGAGCAATGATAGATGTGCAAAAAGAGGAATTAACTATGCGCATCAATGATCAAATAGTTACTTTTAATATTTCAAAATCAATGAAATACCCTGCAAAAGGTAAAGATAATGAATGTTTCAAGATGGATGTAATAAAATATCTTAGTGAATACCATTTCAAAACAACTTATGAAGAGAAATCTAAAATGAAAGAATTGGAGCACAAGCAAGAAGAGGAGTTAGAACATTTTAATGATTTTATTGAAGAAGATTAAAATTTTGTTTAAGAAAGTTTTAAAAATTTAGACACGACGGAAAAAGATAAATCATTTTGTCCATCAATTAAGAAATTGATCTACTTTAAAATTAACCTTTTTAATGTGTAATTTATGCTTAATCTTTTAAGGATATTATGCTTTAATGAAAGGTATTTCTATGTTTTTGGTTGCATGTATAAGAAAATGAGTTTAAGGATGAAAAGAAGCTCAATAACAACAAAAAAGAGCAAAAATGGGCTTAAGGAAGAAAATTTAATAAACCAACAGACCTGGCGCCTAGGCGCCTAGAACTTGGCTGGCGCCTAGGCGCCAGAACCGGCAGCTAGGCGTGATAGTTATCTTTCTAGAAGATTTAACAAATTTGGACGAATTTTGACGAGATGTCTGAAGCAACCCCGATCATTTTCAAAGCTTTTTAAATATAGATTTATTCTATAGCATAGGGGAGTTGTTTTAGAGTTGTTCTTAAATAATATTTAGTTTCTTTCACTTATAGTTCCAAGTGTATAAATGATTAGTGATTTTTTGTACTTTCTAAAGTTTGGGGTCTTGTGAGAATGTGTGGGAGTCAGAAAAGTCAGAAAACTTTGAAGGATTGCTTTGAAGAACATTCCAGATGAGTATTTATAACTTAGCTCTTAAGTCGTGTACTTTGTATTTGAGCTTTATAAATATGTTTTGTTGTGATAATTCAAATATTTCTGAGTAGTTTTCCTTTTTTTTCTCCTTACAAATTTGATGTGATTAAGTAAGAGGTTTGGATTTTTTTAAGAACTTTTTCTTTCCCTACTAAAAATTGTGATGATATTTTACCAAAAATTCATTTACTTTACAAATTGGCCTCTTATATTGTTAAAACCTGTGGAAAAATCTTATTGACCTGACCGTGGCCTAAGATTTCTTAACTTATAAGTATCACATTTGCTTTGGAAGATCACAAGTAATCGTCTAAGGGGGATTGAAAATAGATAGAGAGATAAGTATAACTGGCCTAGAGTTGATATTTTTAGAGTGACAGACTAAATTCTATCAATTTGGTTTAAAGAAACAAAAAATGGTCACTGGTAGGTCCTATAGAAAGGGCACAGTGGGTAATCCAGAAGTGAGAGACTAGAACTTACCCAACACTACTAATAACACTTCTGCACTTACTTTTAGATTAGCCAATGCTCTTTATACCTTGACCATAGGTTAAATAATATATATGCTCCCATTTGTCACAATACCACATTTTTAAGTTTTAAACATCTGAAATCCTCTATTAATTATAAATTATTTGTAAGGAGGATGTTTTTTTAAATATATTGTTTAAATAATTTGCTTTACATTTTTTTGCATAATCTAGAAATTAGTAAGTTTAAATTTTACTCGTGTTATGCTAAAAAGAAAATTTAAGAATTAGCACCTCTTTATATTTTTGGTATTTCAAAATTAAATTTTTTTTAATTCTTATTCGTTTCACTGTGGGATCGATATCTAAGGTTTTTAAAAGAAAATTCTATATTACTTGAAATGATACGTATATGCGTAGTACTCCTAATGTGTAAACTATTTTCTAAAAATTATAACATTTTAATTTTGCATACTAGCCGCTTAATATGATTTGAGTCAAGTTTGACCATCTTTTGGAAGTTTAATTATCTGCAAAATCACGGGTCGGGTCAGAATCCTCCTTAACTTGAATTGAAGTTACTTCCAAAATATTTGAAATATGCCTTTTTAGGTGATTCCTCAACTTTGTTGGTTATAATTTCTTTGAACCTAACTTAAAAAGAAGAAGAGTATTTATTGAAAATTTTGAGGAAATATAAAAAATCCTTTGGATGGACAATCGCTGATATTAAAGGAATCAGTCATTCAATTTGTATGCATAGAGTTATTCTGGAAGAAAACTACAAACCCAGGGCTGATCCTCAAAGGAGATTAAATATGATGATGAAAGAAATTTTTAAGAAAGAATTTTAAAGTAGTTAGATGTTGGGATTATCTATCATATTTCAGATAGTACATGGGTTAGTCCAATACATTGTATTCCAAAGAAAGGAGGAGTGATTGTGACTACTAAATGAACAAAATGAACTAATACCGACATGAGAAGTTACAAGATGGTAAATATGCATTGATTATAGAAAATTAAACTTTGCCACTATGAAAGATCATTTTCCATTACCCTTTCTTGATCAAATGCTGGATAGATGAGCCGGGCATAAATAATTTTGTTTTTTGGATGGACATACTAGTTATCACCAAATACCAATTGCTCCAGAGGATCAAGAGAAAACAATGTTTACTATTCCTTATAGTACATTTGCTTTTAGAAGAATGCCCTTTAGCTTATGTAATATCCCTGCTACATTTCAAAGATATATGATGGCTATTTTATATGATTTAATTGAAAAAGAAATTGAATTTATTGTGGATGATTTTTAGTTTTTTGAACTTTATTTGAATCATGTTTAGAATATTTACCATGAGTTTTTAAACGCTATGAAGAATAAAATTTAGTCCTTAATTGGGAAAAATACCAGTTTATAGTAGAACGAGAAATTCTTGTGGGACATCACATTTCAGAGAAAGGTATGCAGGTAGATCCTGCAAAAATTTATGTGATCTCTAATTTACTTCACCAAATGACTGTAAGGGACATTAAGAGTTTCTTAAGACATGCTGGATTCTACATGCGATCTATTAAAGACTTCTCAAAAATTGCTAAGCCACTATGTCATTTGCTCGAAAAAGATGTAATTTTTAATTTTGTTAAGGAGTGTCAAAAAGCTTTTAGACTTATAAAAGAAAAATTAGTCACTGCACTAGTTATCATCTTACCATATTAGAGAAAACCATTTGAATTAATGTGTGATGCAAGTGATTATGCTATTGGAGCTATTTTGGGATATAAATATGATAAAATTTTCAAAGTAATTTACTATGATAGTAAAACTCTTAATTAAGCTCAAATTAATTATACAACAACTGAGAAAGGGTTATTAGCAATAGTATTTTCCTTTGATAAATTCAAATCATATTTAATTGGAACCAATTGTGTGGTGCATACAGATCATTCTGCTATTAAATATTTAATGAAAAAGTGGGATGCAAAATCAAGGCTGATAAGATGGATTCTTCTTTTGCAAGAATTTTATTTTGAAATAGTAGAAAGAAAGAGAGCAGATAATCAAGTTGCTTATCATCTATCCAGACTTGAATCTGATAAATCACTTTGTTCTGAAAAAGAAATTAATGAACAACTTCCAGATGAAAAATTGATCAATATTATTGAATGATGTGATCCATGGTATGCAGACATTGTGAACTTTATTGTTAATAACATTATGCCTTATAGTCAAACACACCAACAAAAGAGAAAATTTTATCTGAAGCTAAAACTTATTTTTAGGATGACCCCTTTCTATAGTCTAATTATTCGAAGATGTGTGTCTTTAGAAGAAACTTTTGAAATTATCAAAAAAATGTCATGATTTTGATTTTGAGGGACATTTTGGTGTTGATAAAAAAACATACAAAATTTTACAATTTGGATTTTATTGGCCTACTATCTTTAAAGATGGTAATGTTTATATTAAAAATTATTATTTTTGTAAATGTGTAGGCAATATTCTAAAGAAATGAAATGCCCCTCAATTATATTTTCAAAGTGGAAATATTTGATGTTTGGGGATTAGATTTCATGAGACTATTTAAAGCATCTTTCAGAAATTTATATATATTGTTGGCAGTATACTATGTGTCTAAATGAATTGAAGATGTTGCTTTACCTCGATGTGATGCTCAAATTGTTGCAAAATTTTTATGAACGAATATATTTTATAGATATGGAATGTCAAGAGTGATCATAACTGATGGGGGAAGTCATTTTAAAAATGCGATAATAGAAAAATTAGTAAAGAAATATCATATCAATCATCGAATTTCTACTACTTATCATCCTCTGACTAGCGGTTTGGCTGAAGTTTCCAATAGAGAAACCAAAAGAATTTTAGAAAAATCTATAAATCCAACAAAAATGGATTGGTCATTCAAGCTTAATTAGCATTGTGGGCTTATAGGACTGCATACAGAACTCCTATAAGAACGTCACCATTCAGGTTAATATATGGTAAAGCTTGTCATTTACCAATAGAACTTGAGCATAAAGTTTATTGGGCTATTAAGAAATTTATTTATAATTTGAAGGATACTGGTGAAAGGAGATTACTACAATAAAATGGGCTGGAAGAAAAAAGAAATGAATCTTATGACAATGTTAAGGTTTATAAAGATAAGATGAAAAAGTGGCATGATCAGAGAATTATAACTAAAAATTTTGAGTCAGGACAACAAGTTTTGCTTTATAATGTAATATTGAGGTTATTTTCAGGCAAATTAAGTCTAGGTGGATGGGCCCATTTATTGTGATAAAAGTTTTTCCCTATTGAGCTTTGGATACCAAAGATCCTAAAACCTTAAAATTTTTCAAAGTGAATGGTCATAGACTGAAACCCTATTTCTTAGGGGATCAAACTAAAATGGATGATGTTTTAATGTTTGGTCACCTAGAATAAGCGCTGGGTACGTTGGGCTAACGACGTAAAATCAAGCGCTCTGTGGGAGGCAACCCATAGTTATCAGTGTGCTTTTGTTTTTAATTTTATGTTGTTATGTTTATTCTAGAGAATTTTGGTAGTAATTTGAATATTTTGTGTTAATTTTAAGACTTTAATTGATGTCTTAGAGGTGTTAGAATGAGTATTTGAACGTTAAGCTGATTTGTGCTAAAATGAACATCAGCGCTTAAACGCCCAAATTTGGCACTTAAGTGCACGAGTAATAAAAATGTGCCTAAAAATTTTCTAGAATAATTAAATGTGGTAAAGTGGACTTAAGCATTATTTAGTTTTTTTAAGATGCGGGATGTGTGTATAGGCTCGTCTAAAATCTATAAATGGCATGAAAATGAATAGAATTTTTGCCCCTCTCCAAATTTTCATTCTGAAGTCTTAAGTAAAGAAAGATTTGAGTTGTAAAAGGTGGTTAAGTTTGCAAAAATGTCTTCTTAGAAGAATGATTTGAAGAAGAAGAATGATGAGGTCATCAAAAAAAGTTTGTAAGTTAAAATGCACAATTGTTATCTAACGAATTCTTAGCCTTTTATATTGAAGGAATAACAGAAAGGATTGCAATAATGAAGGCTAATGTGGCTTCAACTGAGGCAAACGTAAATGAAACTAACATACACTTAGCGCATATTGGATGGAAACTCAAAATGTAATTCGGTCATACAAGTCATATTGAAGAAGCGAACAAGGCGATGTATCTGAAAAATAAGTGGATTGAAGAGGATTCAATAAGAGTTCTTCATCATTGTCCATTTTATCAAATCAATGTTCCAAATGGTTCAGATGGGACAAATGAATGTCAGAGATATGTTCCACCTAGTGGAGAATGGAATTAAGTTTGAGAGTGTAGTTGTTTTTCTTGTTTTTGGTGTTTTTTTGTTTTTAGTGTTTATTGTATGTTTGTCTTGTGTTGTGATGAATTTAGATGTTATCTCATCCAAAACCTTTTGGAATGGAGATTATATTTGTGTATTGTTTTTGCACTTATTGAATATGTGAATGAAATTGTTTTGTTTGTGTGAAAATTTTGTGTTATTGTGATCGAATCTAAGTTATGAAAAATTGATATTTTTTAGAAAGAAGATAGCAGAAGGGGAAGAAAATTGTTATTAAGATTTATAAAGACCATTCAAGGGTGGTTAACTTAGGAAGATGTGCACTTAAAATAAAAAATTGGAAATATAAAACATTATGCAATGGAGCCTAAGCGCCAATACCCACGCTTAAGCGCAAGCAAACCCGAGAGATAGGAGCCTAAGCTCCAAACCAGTCGCGCTTAAGCGCCGTTTCATGAAAACCGATTTGCGAACGATTTTAAGAGCCAAAAACCACCATTTATACCCCAATCTTCTTCTTCTTCCTCAAGCTTTCACAATTTTGGACTTAGGGCTTTCTCAAAAGTGAAGAAATCTTGGTGGAATTGAGCCAAATTTGCTTAATTTCTTCTTCTCATGTAAGAGCTCCTCTTTTATGTAAATTATTTTTCTTTATTTTCACCATAGATTTGGAGTGCATTATGGAAAATACAAAATTTACTATTCATGGTAAAAATTTGATGAAAATTGATGGATTTCACATGGAATAGTGAGTAAGCTTTTAGAAGTTAGATCTAGTGAGTTAGGGTTGATTTTGTAATTTAATGCAATTTTTTTTTTGTAATTTTTAGAAATGGCACCAAGGATGAAGAGGAGCAACGGGAAAGCTACTTTTGATTTGAGTAAGTTCATAAATCTGAAAGCTCGGGATAGATACACTGATACGATGCAATCGAGGAAATTAATTCTTGAGTGATGTTTCAAGAATTTGGGCTGAGAAGTGGAAGACTTGATTGTCCGTTGATAATGGGATTGGTTCTGCTACTTTTTTGTTGTTGCTGTGATTTTTGTAGTTTGGGAGTTCAATACCAATCTCCCTAAAGCAGAAGATGATCAGGTGATGGTAAGAAGAAAGTCAGTAGTGTTTTCACCTGAGGAAATAAATTCATTTTACCAACTGCCTTTGGATACTACGTGTTTTTATGCTAATTACAATCATACGAAGGAGGCGTTATATGAGATCATATCTTCATTAACTGCTGGAAGAGGATTATGGAAAATTACTAGTGGAAGAAGAGTGAATTTTCATACATCGAAGATGGATGCCACGGTGAAAGCATGACACTATTTTATTTCTACTCGTCTACTCCCTACGAACCATCTTAGCGAAGTGACCAGAGAAAGGGCTACACTAAACAATTGCATTCAGCAGTATAAGCCAATTAATATTGGATCTCAGATTTATCAAGTTATCACCAGTTCTGCCAGAGCTGCCATTACTACAGGTTTAGGTTGCAGGTTTGGGATTCACATCCTTTATCTTTTCTTTATGTGAGCAAGCTGGTGTGATATTTGATAGTTGTGAGGAAATTCTACAACCTATAAAGCCCATTACTAGTGTCAATGTGAAGTCTTGTTATGAGCATTCTATTTTTTACCGGAGAGGAGGATTTTCTAGAAGTTCTGGTGCTTCTACATTGTATGCTTCTACATCTCGTGCATCTACTTCCAATGGAGATCTACCAATCTAGGTTCGAAGAATCATATAATGCAAAGGATGATGGATAACATTAACTGTACTACAGATAAGGTATCAAATTTAGAAAATTATGTAGACTTACTTGAGAAGGCATAGTGATTATGAAGAGAAATACAATACATCTTTGCATAAACTCATTCGAGGTGATCAGAGTGTAGTATTTCCTTCATATCCACAGTAACCTCATTCTGATTCTACAAATTTCTAGGATGATGATAAATATGATGATGATGGTGATAAGGATGAGTAGTGATTGGATTATGTTGTGTTATGTTTGAACTTTTATTTGTATTATTGTTTGGACTATTGTGGTTTTATTTGTTGTTGTTGTAGGTTATTACAATGTGTATTTCTATTTTGTTGATATTGTAGTAATTATGTGAACTCTATTATTTTAAATGTACTTTTTTTTGTTTGTGTTGAACTTATTCCTACTGCTTTTGGAAAGTTTAGAATATACCTAACTTTCATTTAAAATTTTATGTTTAAGTTTCAATTTTACTACCATGTATTTTCTTTATGTTGTGATTGTGATATTATGTTAATTTGTGTGATTTGCTTTCATGTTAGCCTCCACTGCATAGAAGTCTTTTGAATCCATATATGTTAAAATCAAAATGAGATTTGATCATTTTTACTCCTATTTTTAATTTTTTGTACTTGTATACTTAGGATATGAAATCCCCTGTAATCATAATGTTTTAATTTTTCATTGATGTCTATATATGACATGCTAAAATGTTTAATCTTATTAAAAATTTAAGTTGGGGGGGGGGGAGGCGGATGAAAAACCAATTTTCAAAACTTGAAATTTATTTGTTCTCAAATAAACTACAAATAAATTTGATTTTGAATTAAAAAAAATGATTATGTGTATGAATTTATATTAATAAAATTTTGAATATAGAAATGAGTAAGAGAATTTAGTTAAAACTTTATAGTGATGATGAAATTTTTAAAGTTAAAAATTTTCTTAGTGAAGAGATGTTAAATATTGTGTAATTATCTTTAGTAACAGATAATGTATTTTTGAAAAAATATAAAAGAATTAGACTTTTATTTTCAATACTTAAATTTCTTTTATTAAAAGTAATTTTCAAAACTATTATTATATTTTTAAGTAAATGATATATATCAAACCTTTTCTTTAGGTATGGATGTGTGGAATTCAAAATCATTAATGGTCTATCCAGATATAGTGATCCTTGCCAGAAAAAAAAGAATAAAAAAGGTAAAGAATAATAAGTAAAAAAATGGGAGGAGAAGCTTGAGGATTAATGCATAAGATTTGAGAAACTCCTAAGCTTAAGCATATAATATAGTAAGTATAATTATTTTTAATGAAAATTTTTAGGTGAAGATGGAATGACCAAGATCTATATTTGGAAAATCTACAAGCGTTTCTGACTTTGATAGGAGCTCATATTTTCATACTGTTTCACTTTAGAGATTTTCTAAACTTTATATTGGTCCCATTACGAAAGTTTTTTTTCTAAATTGGAATACTACATTTCTAGAACAAAGTTTTGGAATCTCTTAAAGAAACTCATTTACATAATTTACTTACATTGATTTTGAAAGATTGTAGTGTCACTTGAGGACAAGTAACATTTTATTTTTTGGGGAATTTGATATACCTACAATAAATAATATTTTTGTACATATTTTTATACATATTTTTGACGATATTATACTTTAATGGAATGTATTTGTGTGTTTTTCTTTCAGGTACAATTAAATGGACTAATATGTCAAAAGGAGTGAAAAAGAATCAAATGTGGAGCAAAAATGAAGAATGTGTTAAATTGAACTGGGGCGCTTAAATGCCCCGATCTAGCGCCTAAGCGCTAGCAAATAAAGAAGGTTGCGCCTAAGTGCTAAAGACCCCGAGCTTAAGCGCAGGGTAGTCACTTTGCAGTTTCAAAGAATTTTTGGCGAATTTTGAAGGGTTGTTTGAGACAACATTCGATACAAACGTGGGTAACTGATCAATGTTGCCAAATGGAATTCAAATAGCACTTGAAAGGATACATCCTTTTGGAAGATTCATTAAATATGGACACACTTTGAAAAGACACCAATGCACCTTTTGAGAAAATATAAAAGGATAGACTAAAAGAGGCTAGAAGGGGCTGGAAAAGTGTTTGTAGAGAGAGTTAGGAAACAGCAATTATAGCAAAAAGTTGTAGGATTATTACTTAGGGTTTGTTCACACTTAACTCAATCCTAGTGAAAGGAAAGGTGGGTAAAGATTTCTAAATAAAAATACATTATTTTAGAGAAAACCTCCAGGCTTGGGTAACCTGTCCTAGGGAGGCTTGTGAGAGGAAGGAAGAGATTCAAAGGAACTTCAATAGTTTGGTAGAGATGAACTTGAGATAAGTATTTATCTTTGTACTTCATTCGGTTTTAATTGAGACTTCTTCCGTTTCTACATGATTTATACTTTTAAAATTACTTGTTGTTGTGTTTTCTCCATAGATTCTAAGTATTTTTCTTTATCTTTTTCCTTAAAATGAAAAGTAATTAAGTGTTGGATGGAAGTTGTGGAATTATTGATCTTTAATGTTGGAAATGTTGTGATGATTTAGTCCTTGCACTTCATTTACTTCTTGATTCGGCCAATTAAGATATTAACATTTGTTGTGAGAATATGTAAGATCCTTGTAGCTATTGTCTCAATCAACTATTGGTAGAAATCACATGAGATTGTATGGATGAGAAAGTAATTCATATAATTTTGTGCAAATAAATAGGGAAATATATTTTGATGGGTGTAGAATTAGAGGACTTTAGGGTAACAGACTAAATCCCCCAATTTGGTTTTTTATTTTAGGTTTTGATATGAGATGTTAGCCCCCAGGTGGATGGAAATGAGGGAAATGTGGAGTGAGAGCTAGTATCTTCCTTATCTAACCCGTCTTCAAAGTTATTCATACTTTAAACTAGCCAATATTCTTTATAACAACTCCAGTAAGGATAAATAATAATATTGCTCCTATTTGACACGACAAATTTTGAAAACTTCCGTAATAGAACTTCTATACTTATTACTTATTCATGATAAGGAAAAATATATTTTCATTTATACTTCTTCTATCTTACAAAAATCTCATTATAGTTAGTTAATTATTTACTTTATTTTTAAAATATAAGAAAATACCAAAAAGAATCCCATTTTCATTCTTCTAATATCTTAATATGTTTAAGTGTCTTTTTTTCTAAATAGATTTTGTGATCTAATTTCTTATTAGTAAATATCCAAGGATTCCCTATGGGTTCGATATTTCGAGGCATAATCAGAAAGTCATATATTACTTGATAACAATATGCATACTTACATAGAATCCCTAAAATTTAAATATGACTGTTGAATTCTTATTTACATCGGAATCAAGTCTTTGGTGCCGCTGTATAGAAGGAAATTTTATTAAAGGAAACTAGAATATTATATCATAAATATAATTATAAATCATATCACCACAAGTATAATATCAGTAGGGATCAGCAGTCACTTCTGTAGTGCAAAAATTTATGTTAATCTGCATGAAGCACCTGAGGATGAGGTATTTGTTAGAGGGAGGGGGGTTGAGTTCACTTTCGAGAGAATTAATGTTTTATATGGTTTACCTACCTGGTTTGGATTGCTTCTATGCTGAGTTTGAGTCATCTGAGTCAGAGCTGGATGAGATTATTACATTCCTCGCTGATGGGCGTGGATTTTGGAAAATTAGGAACGGGCATAAGGTAAACTTTTCTTCTTCCATGCTTAATGCCGCTTCAATAGCCTGTCATTACTTTATTTCTTCTTGATTGCTTCCTTTAAACCATTTGAGCAAGGAGACTCGGGAGAGAGCCATATTGAGTTATTGCATTCAAAAGATGAAATCCATTGATGTTGGCTCTCTCATCTTCAAGGCTATTTAGACATCTGCCAGTGCTAGCACTTCTGCAAGCTTGGGGCTTGCCTTCCCTTATCTTTACTATCTGCAAAGGAACTGGTTTTAAGCATGAGACTTGGGAGGAGCAACTTAAGCCACCAAGGTCTATTGGAAAGGCTAAGGTGGACATATATGGGAGACCTCGAGGTAGTGCTTCTGACATTTTATCCACTTCTACCTCTAGACCCTCTACTTTTAGCAATACTGCTCCACCTCCTGGTGTTTAAGATGAGCTGCGAGATAGATATTTATAGTACCAGTCATATATGTTCCTTATGGAGTGTCCGATGCAAGATATAGGAGATCTCCTGGATCACTTGGATCGGTATCTAAAAGTAAAGAGTGATTATTAGACGAGTTATGATGATTCCTTAGCTTTAATGTTGAGTTTCACACTTATCCTCACTACCCTCCATATGAGCATCACATGGCAATGGATGAGGATGTTAATGTTGCTGATGATGACAAGGAGGAGGAGGATGACGATGTTGAAGATGACGAAGAGTATTTTTATGATTATGTGTTTGCTTTCCCAGTTATATGTTAACTTTTCCTTTATTAGTCTATACTAGACATTGTGTTATATTTCTTTCTGTGACGTGATTGTTAGTGCTTTTAAGTTTCAGCGCACTTCAGTTACCTGTTATATATATATATATATATATATATATATATATATATATATATATATATATATATATATATATATATATATATATATATATATATACTACTTGTGCGTGATAGTTATTTTTTACTTTATACCTTTCATGCTGAACCTGCTTTTAAAATTTAATTACTGCTACACATACATGTTTTACTTTTAGTACCTGTATTATTTTCATGTTTAGAACCCTGTGATAGATACTTAATCTCTTAAATTTTTCTCTCTTCATTCTTGTTTTTGTACTATAATATTTTAAAAATGATTTAAAAATTCAAGATTAGGGGAGGGAGAAAAACTATTTAAAAAATAAATCTTTATTTGTCCTCAAATAAACTATATATTTTTAAAAAAAAAATTATTATTAAGCATAACTTGTGGTATGTGGTGTTATTTTTTAAGAACTATATTTTTAAATTTTATAAATGTTATAGTAAACTTATGTAAAAATTTTTAGTGATTTAGAATAGTTCTAAAGTTAAGGTATTTAATATGAAAGTATATGATTATGCTTTTACTATTCATAGTATGAAAAATTATATATTTGAAACACTTTGGAATCTTAGATATACACTTTAAAAAAAAAAAGAATTAGAGATTCTATGAAAAATCATTTCTGTACTAATACACATTATCAAGTAAAGAAATGTGAGATGTTTTTTAACTTTAGGAAGAGGATAGTGAAGTTTAAAATCAATAAAGGGTATCCAGCTATAGTAATCCTCACATAAAAAGAAAAGAAAAGAAAGAATTGAAAACAATCCTGAAAAAAAAAAAGTAAAATCAAAAGAAAAAAAAAGAATAGTGAAAAGAAAAAAAAATTGTATGGAGAAGCTCGGGAGATGCCTAATTAAAAATTGGCTTCATTTGAATTTTCTTAAAGAAAGAAACTTATTTACACTTTTGAACTTAATTTTAATGTATTAGTTAAATCATTGTTAGTAGAGTTCTTATATAATTCTATCTTTAAATTCTTCAAAGGTACGTAAGTGTGATAAATTATAATTATCTTTTAGATGAATAGAAAATCAGAATTCCTAACTTAAGTACTAAAAAATCTTATACCCCAGTTCTATCCTAAGCTATTGAAAAGTTTCTAATCTTTCACTATCACATTTATGGAATAAAATTATAGTAATTTTTAATAAAACCCATTACCATAAGTAATTATATTTAGTTTACATAGTAAAAGGGTTACTTGATGACAAGTAACATTTAAGTTTGAGAGAAGTGATACACCTTAAAATTTGCTACTTTTATATATACATTGTATACTAATTTTTAAGGGTATTGCACTTTTATGAAAGGTATTTTGTGTGTTTTTGATTTACAGGTGCAAGAAATTAAGTTTAAGCGCAAAAAGAGCAAAACATAGCAAAAACAGGTAAATTGGAGCACAAAGTGACCTGATGCCTAGGCACCAAATCTGGCGCCTAAGCGTCAGATAGTTACATGACTCTTTTAGAAGGTTGGTGCCTAAGCGCCATAGTTAGGTGTCTAAGCACTAGAATTAGTTATGACATTTTGACATTTAATTTGGACTAATTTTGAAGAGGTGCTTGAAGTGACTCTTGGTGATTTTGAGAGCTTTATTTAAAGGAAGGATTTCCAAAAGCAAGGGGCTGCTGTTGGGGGTCGACTAGACCACCATTAGAGTGGGCAGCCATATTAGTGAAAGGGTTGTGAGCCTTTGTGAGTGTGTGTGTTTGTAAGTCTTATGCCATTCTATTGGAGTCAAGAACAATCAAGGAACTTCAGAGGATTGCTTGGGGAAGAGTTTAAGATAAGTATTTGTATTTTTATTTAAATCTTGTTTAGTAAACTTGAGTTTTAATATAAATTATGATTTGTTGTGTTATCTCCATGAATTCTGAATTGTTTCCCTTTTCTTTCTCCTTGCAATAAGAATTAATCATGTGGAGGATTTGATTTGTTTAAAATTTCTTTTATATCAACATTATGATGGTATTTTTCACTGGTTCTTAATTTACTTTGCAAATTGGTCATTGTAATTTTATATCTATTGCAAAACATAATGATCTAGGAGAGCTATGATTTCACTCAACCAGTGAATGCCACACTAACCTTAGGATAGAGGGGAACCAAAGTCTAAAGAGAGTACAAATAGATAAAGAGAAAAATTTTGATGAGTGCATAATTGCTGATTCTAGGGTCACAGACTAGAACCTTAACCAATTCGGTCTAGAGTTGGGAATCTTAGGACCAGTTAGTCCTATAGAGAGGGCACAATGTGCAATGGAGATGTGGCAGGCTAGAATCTATCCAGCATAACTATGAGCGATTTTGGAACTTAACTCTAGATTAACCAATGTTCTTTACACACTTAAGAGAGGGTAAAGAATAAGTATGCTTCTATTAATCATAAAACTTCAATTAAAAATTTAAACATTTGATTCCTACACTGATTAAAAACTCATTGCAAGGGGAAAGACTCGTTACATAATTTGAACTTTTCTACTTTTAACTACTCTAGAAACATATTGCATTTTCTTTAGCATTTAACTGAATTTGTTGGTAGTGATTACTTGTTATTATCGCATAAACCATCGACCTTATTCCTAATTTAATATCTGAGTTTTAAGTAAAAGCTTTACGAAGTCATTATAAAGAGTTACAGCTTCTCTGTGGGATTGATATTGGCGTTTTTAAAGAAAACTCTATATTACTTGAAACGATACGTATACTTGCGTGGTATCTCTAGTGTGAAACTTTAGATAAAATTTTAAATATTTATAACATTTCTTTTGTTCACACTAGCCGCTAAATATAAATTAGGTCAAGTTTTTAGCCATCTTTTGGGAATCTAAATATTTGCGTGATTGCGGGTCCGGTCACACCACTATCATCAGGAAACTATCATCATCGTCGGGCTGCCAAAGTCAAAACATTGCCATCATCTCATACTATCATCTTTGAACTAATATTGACATAAGACCACTCACTTGGCTGACACCAAGACATTGTTGCCAATCTAGTACTTTAACGTTATACTGCCACCAACATGCTAGATTACTGATGTCGGGCCCTCACCACCGCTGTCAAGTAGTCATCGCCACCATGTCGAACAGCCATCAACGGGTTGCCACCACCATAAGACTATTCTCAACAGACGGATGTTGAACAATCATTACAACTAGTAAACTACTATAGCAAGGTTTTCATCGCCAGCATCAAGCCACCATCAACGTTAGATCATTATCTCCTATCTGTTGTAATGTTGGATCATCGATGCCCGGTAGCACTGTTATTATGCTACATAGTGCCATTATTTGATCATTTACCGACCACAACTATGTAGGATAACCATTGTACGGTCATCGTCATTGTTGTGGCTCACGATCACTGTCATAAGATCATCATTTCACTGTTAACTCTGTCGTCGCTACCACTCCAAACCACTTTTTCCTAGTTGACACCACTTTGCCTGAACAACACCACTGCAATTACTAGATCACTATCTCCATCATGTTACACTGCTGGTTTATAACCACCATCGTCTATCCAATGGCTCTACTGACTTCATCGTTGTTGTTTGTCATCACCATCAAATCAGTGTCACCCAACAGACACCGTCTGGTCTACAACATAGTCTTCAGATTGTTGTCGTCTAGCAAAAGGCACTATTGATGCCAATGTCATCATTGTCAAATCACCATCTCACATCCCTTGTTATTGCAAGATCGTCTCTCGGCCAATGTCGTTAGTCCATAGTAATTGTCACTATACCACTTTTGCGCCATTGATGTTATAGTTGGCACTACTATCTTTGCCGGGTGACTTGCCCCACTATCATCAAATCACCTTCTCATATTATTCACCAAAACATGATTACGTGGTTGATCTTATTTGGCTAACGTCGTTGCGATCACCATCGTTACGTGGTTGCTATCATAGTTTTCGTCAAACCACTAGTGTCCAGTTGACATCATGGACAGTGTTAGACCTCTATTGTCAAATCATCATCGTCGTATGACCATCGTTTGGCAATCCCTACTAATGTGGTTGAACCACTATTGCCTAACAGCCACCGCCATAGGTCACAATGAATCTAATCCTTGTTGTCGGTCTTCCACCATTGCAATCGATTAGCTGTCATTTCTCCAATATTTTATCTCATTCTTGTATTATTATTTTTTGTTGTTCAATGGCCAGCAAATTATTGTAATATAAATATAAATTGTGGAATCGTTTCAACTTTACTAGGCCTCATGATTTTTTTTTCATATTTTCCACTTAAAAATCTCTGGTATCTTCTTTATCAAATTTAATTTTATTTGTGTGTGTGCTAAATTTTTGTATAATGCTAAGAAATTAATATATCTCTATCGTTGAGAGCTATCAAATTCTTGTAACGTACATCTAAATAGTGAAATCATTTCATGATTTTATCTATTTTGGGTTTTCCGCACAAGAGTCTCTGGCATCCCCTCTATCAATTTTAATTGTATTTTTATGTGTGTTGGATTTTTGTACAATGCTAAGACATTAATATATCTCTATCATTGTCAATTTTCTAGCACACAACAATGACATTTTTTTTAGTATGATATTTTCATTTTAATTATCAACCATTCCAAAATTTTACCATTCTATTATAATTTATTTGTATAGTAAGTCTAAAAGACTTTTAGACTTAAATCTAACCAAACACAATCATTTTCACTTGAGATTAATTTGAATTTAAATTTCATTCATAGTAAATTACTCCTCATTTGATTATATATTATTGGAAAATATGCTTTAAATAATAATAATTTTGTTTCCGCTTATAATTAAAAAAATTATATTAATTTCTACGGTATACCAACCAAATACCAAAATAACAAAGGAGCGTTTCCATACACACCGCCCAGTTTCTATGTATTTACATAGTTAACACCTAAACATTGTTAACGTCCAAATACTTCATATCGCATCAACAATATTTTTTTTTTCTAAAAATTAAATGCACATTTTTAACGTCCCAAACTAACCTTTCAAGCTTATTTCTTAAACCCGTAATGAGTGATTAGCATGGCCAAAAAATTGTTAAAGGATTTTTAGTGTGAAAACGTGATTACTTACAAATTAAATTAAGATTATCTAAATTGAATTTGATTATTATAGATTGTAAATTCTATTAAGCAATATTTATATTGTACTTAGAAAATCTATAGAATTATTTGGTTTACTATAAAATAAGTACAAAATTTTATATCATCTAATTTGATTTTGAAAAAAAAATGAATTTAATGTAAAATAAATACATTAAAATGGCTGTTGGCGATCGACAGTGGTGATAGACGACAACTGGCTGTACTGAGATGACGACATGTGACACCTAGTGGCGATAATGTTCGGCAACGGTGAGTGGCATACATGTTATGGCCAATAGCTGGGCGAGGATAGCAGCACCAACACAACTGTGAGGCAACAAGTCGAAGACTGCAACAACAACAAAAATGATGACAACGACGAATGATAGATATCACCTTACACGAAGTAGTATTTTTAAAATTTACCCAAATTTCACCAATTTCAAATTTAAAACATAAACTAGAAAGTAAATTTCAAATATCTTAAAGTTTTACATTGTATTTATTTTTTTCCTCCCAAAAACTTAAAATTTTAAAATCTCTGCAATGATACTATTATGCACTCATTTAACTAATAACAAAACCTCCTAATTTTTTATTGATGATCACAACAATATTTTTTTGAATACAACCTATAATAATTAATCAAAATTTATATTAAACTGACAGAATTTGATCCAAAATATTCAGTCAATTATATTAACCATTTTTGCTTATCTTTAAAAAAAAAAAAATTTAAAAAAAGCTTAGTAAAGGCTGTTTAAATGTCGAGCTCAATCATTCCATAAAAACCAGCTTGCTTCACTATAATCATCAAATATTTTCAGAGATGGTCAAGCAAAAAAGATACACGAATGTATGATTTCATTCTGAAAATTTACAAATATCAAAGTCAAGATAAAATGATACATAGAATGATCTGAGATAATACAATGAAAAACTAAAGCATCATACAAAAATAAGATACAGAGATTTTTAAACTATCGTCATTCTCCTGAATTTTCAGGACAGAAAGTAACCCATAAGAATAAACTAAAAACCTCTAATAAACCAGTCCTCCAAACATCTATCAGAGGACTAAATTAAATAGCATTAATATCAGATTTCAGCACTTTTGACCAATTTTTAAGAGATTGGGGGCGTATTTGAATACAAAAGTGTGTAAAAAGTTCAACTTCAGGTAAACTCTGAATGATCTGAATGAACTTGTTGCCGCTCGGTCCTTCTAGCAGTTGTGGGGCTATTTGCGCCACTCGTGGGAGAAGAGTTGCCAATGGGATGGTTTCTGAAGGCGAACTGCTGAGTTTAAGCTGCACTTCGATCTCCTCTACCAGCACTTTAACCAACTGGTTCAGTGATAGCTCAGTTAGGCTTCTGAACTCAGGGCTGCCAAAAAAAAGAGGTTAGAGGAAAAATGCTCTAGGTTGGAATGTATTTGTTTTGCACTTCTACCTCCTACCTTTGTATTGTGAAGGTCTCAGGAGTTGCATCTTATAAAGTTATTTCTACAAATCAAAATGAGATTGAATTTGATTTTAATTCTTGCTTTCTTGATTTGAAAATACATGAAATGACTACTAAAATTATGGAGAGGGCGAAATTACATCAGTTTTATAAAAATTTTATTGGTGATGATTAAACTTGAACTCTATTAGATCAATTAAGAGTATAATTCATCACAACTGATCATGAAAAAGAAATCGAGCGTCCATAAAGCGCATCAAATTAACGTGGTTTTTTTGCTTACATCTTTTATTTACTATCTCATCATCTAGGATGTAATTATAATAAGCCTTTATTATGATACATTAAGCTGTATGTACCATTTCAATTTTTGCTTAGCTTGCTTCATACATTTGCAAGAAATACATGATCTGCAAAAATATATTCATAAAAAAATAATTTTTAATTATGACAATTATGGAATTATTGACGACAAATATAAGCGATGAGAGATTCAAACAACATAATAATGTAATATTATGCTTAAATCCCTTCCGGATTCACAAAATTAAAAATTAAAAATTAAAAGGATAAGCTCATACAAAACCATGCAATACGACACGACTATGACAATGGTGCCTATGAGAATAATTATTCTCATGCTTGTGTTCTTCCTTATGTGTGTTCTCTTCAATAAAAAGCCTCACTATTTTGCTTTGCCGCCTTTTGTCTCACATTTTTCAGGTCTCTGGTATAATATTGTTACCTAATTTAAAGAATTTTGGAATGGGCACTATAGCTGAACTAGTGAATTTATTTGCTTAGTAGCAGAATCAGATTTTGAAGCATTTGACCACATCTTGGGAGATTCTGAGAAACAACTAAGTTAGGATCTTTTGGGATTAGTTATAGAATAAAAAATTTCTATTTTCCTTGTAAACCTATGAGTACTGCTTGGATGTACGCTTTTTTAGCATGGTGCAAGTCTTGACGACAATTCTGGAAGATGGTTTTTTATGTACAACAGTGAAACCTATATCTTCAAATTGGTAATTTACATATTTGTTTTTTAATCTAAATATTTTTTTTATTCGATTTGCTTGCGTGATTAAGGGTGCATTTGTTTCACTTTCCCGGTTGGATTTTTGAACCGAATTTCGTGAAATGTGTGCTTGTTTTGCATTTTCGCCGATAGCAATTGAAAATCACGGCGTACCGCAGCTTGTAATTTACCTATGGCGCCACCGTGGAGAGTCTCCCGTGTTCAGAAATTCCACCACTGATTTCGTAATTTGCCCCGACATTATTTTTTTTTCTTCTCTTCAAGAAAGTCCTGCGCTGTTTTTCAATAATAGTATTTTTTCGCATCTTGGACAATAATAGTATTTTTTCGCTCTTGGACAGAGCGAGCAGCATGCATTAAAAGCCACCGTAAAAATATCATTATAACCTGGCATTCTTTATTGAAAAATTCCACTTTCATGATATAATATAAAAATATTAACCGTAGTTATAAACTCTCGTCAAATATATTAATGCTGAAATAATTTGCCTTTATCATGTTCAAATTTGGGTGTTAGGTGTGTAAAAACATAAAACCTGTGTGGTATATATGTAAATCCCCCAATATTTTAGTGATATGGGTTTGAAACATTTTAAATTTGGGTTCAAATCAGTTTCAAAATGATCCAACTTAAATATCTTTGATTTCAGCAAGTTCAAACTTCAATGGCCACTCCTCTAATGCTAGACGTTATTCCTCATTAGTTATGATATCGTGGGAATATCTGTTTAAGCCCTGTGATGCTAAATTTCCTTGTGGTTTTATATTAAATAAAATTTATTTATGATAAAGGCGTTGTCAGTGAAAACCAAACTTTTAATATTACATATTTCACAGCTAAACTTACCTATTTACATTTACAGCACCCTGTTATGATATTTAACAGTGTTAGTCACACATCACCGCTTCGGCGAACGTCGCAACTCAATATTCCTCTTCTTGCTACTCCCCTTGCATGAAATCTTTGCCAGCATCTTTCCTCTTTGGCGGGTTATCCTCTCCCATTTTTTCTTCAGCCAACAAGGAATCTGAAGAAGACCCCGCAAAAAACTAACTTGACGGGTTTCAACCACAAATGGACGGAACATCATCTCTTGTGTCGAGAAAGTCTAGGAGTTTAAGAAAAATTCAGATCGCTCGAGTTTCAACTTTTCAGGAATCCCAAAGTTTCAACTCACTTCCTCACAATTTTTCACTATTGCTATTCCTCTAGTTTGGAATTTGCCGGCAGTGTCTCATCGGCGGTAGTTGGGCGCAAAACCCGATGAGATTAAGAGAGGAACAACCGGCTGGACATTAACAGAGTTATTTGGTTCTAAAGAGAAGGTGCTATTTTTTAGCTTTATTTAATATTTGGGGTGCTGCAAATATAAATAGTTATGTTTAAGGGAGAAATATGTAAATATTAAAGGTTTCAAGTGCTGTGTATGTAAATCCAATTTTAGAAAAAATACAATTTCTAAAATCTAGCGTTCTCTTTGTTCTATAATTTAATTTTGATTTTACTTTTGTATTTCTGCTTATTTAGGTAACACAGTTAGATATAAAAATTACATATAGTGAAAATACCTATGAAATCTAGATAATATCTACTAAAAGGTATTTCAGTCATTTGTTTACGGACAACACATTCAAAATTATATTTTTTAAACAGACCATCTGCTTCTGAAACATCAGTTTTTGAACAACAGATTTTTCAAAGTAGTTTTTCAATTGAGATTTCATACAGCCGCCGCCGCCGCCGTCGAAACAAATACACTCTATGATTTGTTTTTGTAGTGTCAATTCCAAATTACTTGGAGGGTTTTCTTCATTCTCATATTTCTTACAAAATTTCAAATTTTGACTACTTTTAAATCTTTTTTTGGAGCAATTTTCTGGCTTTATATTAAGAGAGACAAATCTCAGCCTAAACTAAAAGTAATGAAAATGTTTTTTATAACCTTTTCCAAGCTTGTTTGTGTATCTCATCCTACATTTATATTAGTAAATCCACCCTTAAACATCTTGTAATCAATTTGCATAGAGATAATTTCCACGTCCAAGTTAATAGCATAGGCTTGGACTTCTACACCAAGAAGATGTTGGGCTTGCATATAAATTATGTAAAAGGTTTACTAAAAGCTTCAGAAAAGATCTGCAAAACATGCAACACAACAATTCTATGACAATGGTGCCTATGAGAATAAATATTCTCGTGTTTTTTCACATTGGATTGTTTTATTCGTGCAAGTTGCTTTGAAATACTTATCGAATAACTTGACATGTAGTACATGTTTCAATCAGGTGTTCTTCTTCCTTATGTGTGTCCTCTTCAATAATAAGCCTTGCTATTTTGCTTTGCCGCCATTTGTCTCACTTTATACAGGTTTCTTTATAATATTGCTACCTAATTAAAAAAATTATGAAATTGGCACTATAGCAGAACTAGGATATTTATTTACCTATCAGAATCAGATTTTTAAGCATTTGACCAGATCTTGGGAGATTCCGAGAAACTAATAAGTTGGAACTTTGGGGAATATTTATTGAATAAAAATTTCTATTTTCCTTTTAAACCTAAGAGTGCTGCTTGGATGAAAACTTTTTTAGAATGGTGCAAGTCTTGATGACAATTCTCGGAGATGCTTTTTAATGCACAAGAGTGAAACCTACATCTTCAAATTGGTAATTTACATAATTGTTTTTTCATCTAAATATTATTATTATTCAATTTGTTTGCGTGACTAAGATTTATTTTTGTGGTGTTCTTCATTCTCATATTTCTTACAAATGTTCAAATTTTGACAGGCAACTTTCTGGCTTTACATTAAGAGAGACAAATCTTAACCTAAACTAGAAGTTATGAAAATGTTTGTTATAACCTTTTGTGAGCTTGTTTGTGTATCTGATCCTAAATTTATATTAGTGAATCCTAGACCCTTAAACATCTTGTAATCAATTTGCATATAAAGATAATTTCCACATAAGCCAAAGTTAATAGGCTAGGCTTGGACTTCTACACAAAAAACATGTTGGGCTTGCATATACATTATGTAAAAAGTTTACTAAAAGCTTCAGAAAAGCTCAGCATTTTCAGTTTCTCCCTTATGAACTTAAACAAATTACAAAAAAGAGTGTACGCAGAATTTGGTTAAGGTTTATACACAGAGCCTTACAGTATAAAAAAAAAGATTATTTTCATGATTTAAACCAACCAACATGGAAGAAACTTGGACATTGCTTCTAGGTCTACCTACTTCTTGACTGGAAGAAAAAATAAACCCATTATCTCTTCTTTAGCGTTAGCTAGAAAATTTGCTGTCCACGTCATACCTCACAAAATATTTCTTTTCCAAATTTTCCCATCTAACTGCACGATTAATAACCACTACGCAGATCCAAAAAATAAAAATAAGAATAAAACTTATTCTAATTTACTTTAACTAAATTAATTAACGAGCATAAAAACTAGTAGCCGAAAAGGGTACCGAGAGTTTTCTTCTAGTTCTACTCTTCTACTTCGAAGTGGGTATCTACTGGCTAACCTCGCCCATACAATACTAATGCAGTGACCAAGGCCTTCATTATTAAACTGGTAGGATAGAGGTTTCTTTCACCATAAAACAAAACCCTATAGAAGAAAAATATCACTTGGGGGTTGTTTGGGGCCACTTTTGTTTTTCATTTTTATTTTTGTTTTTCTTTTGTTTTTTTAAGTATATTAGTTCAACATATTTTTCAAATGTTTTTATTTTTGTTTTTAAAAACCTCAAAATAACTTTTAGGTGTTTTAGAGTATTTTTAAAAAACCTAAAGGTCTCTTTGAGATCTTTTTTGTTTTTTTTTGTTTTCTATTTTTTATTTTATTTTAATTTTTTATATATTTTTAGATTTAAAATAAAATATATTTGGTAGTGATAATAGTTGTTAAAAACACTCAAAACACAAAAATGTTATTTTGAGTGTTTTAAAAAATAAGCTGATTTATTTTTAAAAATAAAAAAACGAACACTTAAAAATGCACTAAACAAATATATTCTTAAAAACAAAATAAAAAAAGAAAAATAACAAAAATAAAACATGATCTCAAATAAACCTAACAAACAAAAAATATCTTATATTTCAAATTAGATTATAAACAAAATTAAAACATTAAAAAATAAATAATGAATAAAAGTCATACAAACCCCGCTTAAATGCTGTACACACAGAACATCTACCTCACAGAATAAATTACTAAGATTATCATTCGCAACTAATGTGCATGGAAAAGCACTATGTGAGTTGAGGAATAGACATAGCTCTCACAGCTGAAAAAATTTCCAATTTCAACCCTCTTTATAGCAAAAGAATTAATCTCAGCATACATAAACCCTTCCCAATGTTACCAGGCTAAATATAAATGAAAATCGTGTCTTAAATCCCTTAATTGTTCACTTGTCTTCCAAGTAAGGAGCCTGATTCACCACCATGAGATTTCCTGATTCTCTTAAAGTTTTACTGTTTAAAACCATATACTTTTGCATAATTAAAATATAACTAGTTCCAATAACCTTAAACATCGCCAGCATGGAAGTACCATATTTCCAGCAAAATATTATGCATTACCATCATATACTGGTCGAAGTAAAACTTAACGGAGTTATGTGACCAACTGAAAATATGTTGAGATTTTCATGCATATTTTATATTGATTTTGATGATATTGCATTTTAAAGAAAGATATTTTTGATGTTTTGTTGCAGGTATGTTGATTTATGGTTATTGGAGCAAAAAGATGGAAAAAAGAGTGAATTTGGAACAAAAATGACCAAAATATGAAGATTTGACCTTTGGCGCCGACGACGAGATCGAAGGCGCTGATAGCGGATTTTTCCCGAGAGTTCGGAAAATAAATTATAAAGAAGGTCGCCGAATGCGAGATCGAGGCCGCCGATGGCGAATATGTCGGTTCTCTCACGAGGTGCATTGAATGTGGACGATTTTTGAAGGGATGCTTGGGCAACTCTTGGAAACTCTTCAACTACTTTAAAAGGAACAATTTTAGGCCGAAAAAGGGATGTAGAGGAACTTCAAGAAGTTTGCTTGGAGAGGAATTCAAGATAAGTAGTATTTACTTATTGTAGTTTGTATAACTTTGCTTTTATATATGAAATCCAAGTTTTGTCGTATCTTCTCCATGAGATCTGAGTAGTTTCTCTGTTTTTCTCCTTGTTTTGAGATTTTTGTGAAATAGTGATTTGAATTAGTTGTGTCAAGAGAATGTTAAAGAAGTTGTGATGCTCTTTTCACTTCAATCTTAATTTACTTTCAATATGGCCAATTGATTTGTTAAAATATGTTGAGTTTTACAATTAAAGTGAAGATTACATCCAAGATTCGGGGAGATCAAAGTCCTCGAAAGTAGGGTGCGAAATAAATAGGGAAATATTATTTATCGGGCGTAGAATTGGAGATTTTAAAGTGACGACTAAAATCACTCAATTCGGTCATATCGTTGGAGTCTTGAAGTGTAGAAATTAGCCATCGGACGAGGGAACGTGGGAGCTCGAAGTGAGAGCCGGTATCCTTCAAGCCTAGCCATGGATTCGAGTAACCAAGCATAGAATTAGTCGATGTTATTTATGTCTAGCACTAACGGAGTAAAGAATAGGTATGCTCCTATTTGGCACAACATAGTTTTAAACTAATTCAATTTATCCATTCACTTAAATTTCTTAACAAGGAGAAGGATGCTTGCTTATATATTGAACCTCACTTTATTAGTAAAATTAATTAATTGTTAGTAGAATTAATTTATTAAAATTACATCTTATTTACGATTGCATATTAGTGACAAATAGGCAATTCGAACTACAAAGTTATGATTTTGTATTGGTTTCTAAAATCCTAGTCCGTAGCTTCTGAAATATTCTCTGTGGGATCGATATCCATGACTCCACTAGAGCCATGTATTACTTAAGCGATACGTATACTTGCGTTGATAAGAGTAACTTTACGATTATTGAATATATTATACACTTCTTTATCAAATTTATAATTACGGTCAAGTTTTTGGTATCATCGCTAGAGATTCAACCCTTTTTAGTAGTGATATTAAAATCTTGCAATATTAAAGCTTACACAAAGTGCGCCGAGGGCGGTTCATTATGTTGCAAAAATTAATAGGTTAAATAATTTTCACAAATATGAATGTCACTTTAAATAAAGGAGGCAACCCAACAAGTATCTAGAAATTTTTAAGAAAAACAAAAATTTAGATGAGTCCTCATTTAATTTGAAAAAGCATTTATTTGAAATTAAAAAAAAAAAAAGTTCTATGCCCACCAAGCACAAGGTACTGGTGGTGTCTGAAGAAAGCTCACAATTCAATGGACAAGGAAAAGAATTAATAGAACTTTATAAAGTTTCATAATAAACAGATGCTGAAACTAACTAAGATGCAAGCAAAATGGTCTTCAACCTATGTAAGTGAATGGAATTATAAATATTATAGTTAGTAATCTTAGCAAAAAAGATAAGTTAAAAAAAATTATCTGATGATATTACAAAATTTAGAAGACAAACAAGTTGCAGATTTATACAAAATTATTTAAAAAAACTTCTAACTGCTTTCCTTTCCCAATAATAATTAAATCCGATAGTCGTCTTCATGATTATTTTCATTAAACTTATCACAACTTTTTGGGATTGAAATTATGAACCTTAGTTTCAATTCAATTGTGTTGTGTGATGTGTGAGGTGTAAACTTATTACTTGCAAAACATTTTGACAAATTCTATCCATTGTATATTATATATATCAATTCTCCATCGTAATCCACTAATGTTAATTTTATCTGCTCATCTAATAAATGCAACTTATACCCTTAGGTGTACATGTTCAAACAACCCAAGCTTATTTTCAATTATTTTATCTTAAATAGATGTTACTCCAATCACACATTTAATATAATTATGATTTAATTTATCCTTCCTAATTTTGTCCCACAGGCATGTTCATCTTCACACTTTCGCAAATTTGTTGCACTAAACTTTGAATCGATAAAGTTTCTACCATCCCAACATTTACATTCATACAACACCTTCAACCTATTTTTTATAAAATTATATTTGAGTCTCTATAATACCCTCTTATCCCATAATACTCAAGAAGATCTTAATTCTTGAAATTATATCCTCATATTTATTTTCATTTTTTCTATAACTTATTAATGAAATTTAAAATCTATCTCAAATACATATTATTTTATATTCTAATAAAATTGATTATTTATTATTAATATCATACCCACTTCATTTTACTAGTAAATAAATCAAACCTTAAATAGTGATCAACATAACAATTTTAAGTTTTTACAAATAATTTTAAAAATGCTAAAGAATACGAGAATTCAAGAATCCAACAAACTGACCTTTAAGGGAAAGTAGAAATTTACGAGTAAAAATAGCTAGAAATATCACTTGACAATAAGGCGTAAACTTCCAATAATTTTTGTGAAAAAAAAAAAAGAGACAACAAACCATTAGAGTGAACATAACTTTAATTATCTTGGAGTCTATGAACCATAAAAAAAAGAGAGAATTCTTATATGAAAACCTCAATAGGGATATGAATCCAACTAATAAAAAGCGGGTTATAAAATACCGTCGTTCCTCATAATTCACGAAATTTCAAAATAATACCAAAGAATAAGTAATCATCGGTAGCATTGACTAGAGGGATATGATGCAAGTCATGATTTGAAAATAGCAATGTAAAAGTTAGCATGGCGATTCATGCGATCAAGTGAAGGATGCAACTTAAGTCTCAATTCAATACAAATGGCTCCTAGGAATTTTCTAATAAACTCGATGGCTCTCTAAACTCCACAATATGTTTCATGTTTATAAATTTTGAGAGCAGGAATCTAATAAGTATCTAGAATGTGCTACAATATTCCCTATAGTTATTGGCAATGACGATATAAATCAATACCTTAAATAAACAAAATGTAATCTAAAAATGCTGCTCATGGGCTAACCCAAGCATCCGCCCAGATTACAACTAACTCGGGTGGCTGATGAGGTTCAATGATGGCCAATACCAATGTTATCTATGATTTGCAATAATATATCAAATCATAGATCTCAACACCATTAGTCTGTTAGAAACAATGAATCAAAATTTTAATATTCAAATAGAAAAAAAAAAGAAAAAGAAACTTTTGAAGAGTCTTCACTTACATCTAAAGTCATTGAAAAATGAAAATAATGTCCCTCTATTTGTATAGGGATATATATTTGCCTCTTTGAAAGCAATCACTTATTACAAGAAGCTATGAAATAAACATCTGTGAGGGTCAAAGTAGCTCCAAAAAAATCAATAACTCATTAAACGATTATATCTTTAAAAAGCAATCACTTGTCACAAGAAGCTTATGAAATAAACAACTGTGAGGGGTAAAGTAGCCCCAAAAAAATCAACAGCTCACTAATGATTATAGCATTAAGCATGTGTCAGCATTACTGAATAGGATCTAGCACGTAGCTCACATTGAGAAGTACCTAGGGGGCCAATCCCACAGAGCCTAGACCACCTGAGGCTGTGCTGTCATCACTTTCCACTCCTTCACACACGGCTTTGTAGCGTGCAAATGAGGAAGGTCAGTCAGACCAATTGAGCTGATTAATCAAAGACTTCACACGCTATAGAAATCTAGTTCAAGCTAGTTTGATGGAGATGGATTTGTTACCAAAGATGAATGTTATGCTTGTATTGTCATTTCATTTTTAAGTTTATCTAGTTTTTAAAATTAATTTTTCTAGGCAAATGAGCACAAGCGCAACACCGCAGCCATTTTGAGTTGCATTGAGAACGCTGCATTGCATCAAAAATGGTTACTCAATTAGCTGTGATTTTTATGACGCCATCAAATCTATACACTAAATTTGCAAATTAAAATAAATTGACGCTATAAATAATAGCAACAAAATCAATATCTTAGGATTTTAGAACAAGAATGCACTAAATTTAAATGATTCCAGCTTGCTGGTTCAACTAAAACAAGTTTGACATGTTCCAGATTAAAATGCAGCTTTTTAAAAAGTAATATCAAATTCAGAAATTACTTTTCTTTTATAATCCCAAATTTTCAAAAATCCTTATGCTGCATTAACTCTTAAAATAATGTAAGACAATATGCCTAGTACATTCTCTACTCAATTTTAAAGGTTGAATACTATTCATTGAAAAATTATATACTTCTCCTAAATAGTCCTTTCCATTGGCCAAGTTTCTCCAGCCACATTCTTTAAAATAATATTTTTCTTTTACAAAAAACTCATGTTTTCTTCATTTAGTCATACAACAACAACAACAAAAAGCCTTTATCTTACTAAGTGAGACTAGCCAAATGAATCCTTTTTCACTATTGTCCTATTGAGTTGTATTTTCATTTAATTCTAATAGATTATGATTATCTTTATACAATATGTCCAAGACTTTTTAATTCTACCTCTTCCTTTCTTAATATAAGTCAAATCTAAAACATCCACTCTCCTAACAGGATCATCAGATGGTCGACGTTTAATGTGACGAAATCATCTAAAACGACTCTCTCCAATCTTGTCTGCCACTGGAGTTACAATAACCCTTTCGCAGATAGATTCATTTCACATTTTATCTCAAAGTGTGAAGTCACTCATCCACCTAAGCATTCTCATCTCAGCAACACTTAATGTTGTTTTATGCTTCTCTTTTAAAAGCCAATATTCTGCGCCATAAAGCAATGCAGATCTCACACCATCTTATAAAATTTTACTTCAATTCTAAGTGCTACTTTTCTATCACACATTAGGTCAGATGCATTCCACCACTTCAACCAACCAACCTGAATTCTACTAACAACATCCCCATCTATATCACACACTTTGAACAATAGACCCAAATATTTAAAACGACCACACCTTTTAATGATTTGATTACTCATAGTTACAATTTTGCAACTAGAGCTACTACTACTAAAATTACATTCCATATATTCAATTTTAGATCGACTCAAACAAATTCCTTTAGACTCCAATATAAACCTCCATAATTCAAGTTCTTCCTGAACACTTTCTCTAGTCTTATCCACAAGAAGGATATCAGCAACAAAAAAATACAAGGTACATCATCCAGCAAATGTCCAGTAAGAGCGTCTTGAAGTTGATCCTTGATTTAATCCAACTGAAATAAGAAAATACTTGGTCAATCCTCCTTCTATTTGAACACAAGTAATAGCTCTAGAATACATATCTTTAATGAATTGAATATAAGTCATAACAACACATTTCTTTTCTAGAACTCTCCAAACTTCGCTTGGAACCATATCATAAGCTTTTTCTAATTCCACTAAAATCATATGTAGATCCTCCTTACTCTTTCTGTACTTCGCAATCAAATCTCTCAATAAATGTATAGCTTCCATAGTAGACTTGCCCGACATAAATCCAAACTAATTATGAGAAATCTTTGTATCATTTCTTAACCTATGTTAAATTACCCTCTCCCATAATTTTAATGTATGATACATTAACTTAATTCCTCTATAATTTGCGGACTCGGTGCATCCCCTTTAGTCTTAAAATAATATTTTTCTTCAACCAAAAAAATCTTGTTTTCTTCATTTAGTCATACTGCACAAATTTTAACAAAGATGTGGGGAAAAGTTAAATCCAAAATCTGAATCTAGTTTGCTCTATGAAATTATAGTTTGCATACCTTGATAGCACTGCCCGCGTTTCTGACACCAGTTGCTCAAGCTTGCTGGCATCCATTACTTTAGAAGTATCTTCAGCACTACTCAAGGAAAGAGCCATGGTCTGTCTATATTGTACAGCATTTTCAGGGACCAGATAACTTATCCAGTAACTTGGTGATTCAAAACTCATGAACAATTGTAGCATTTGCATAATCATTTCATGCAGTTTCTCCATACTGAAGGGATCTTTCAGTTGTTTACTGCGCATGTTGAATATAACAAATTCAATAAAAATAATAATAGTAATAAGTAGAAAGATTTACATGCATGCCAATCAATTCCTATGTAATTACATATCTAACACCAAAATTTTAACTTCTACATAAATGCCACCTTATCTAAGCATGAAAAGGAGTATTTCACTTTTTAAAAGTTAAAATGGTGGTATTTTTTATGTGATATGAAAGATTTGGGCGGTATTATTGTAAGAAGTAAAGTTTGTGTGTTACATATGTAAATATAAAAGAATTGGGTGTTATGTATGTGCATGCTCCTAATAATAATAATTTATTAATAGGCACTTGTTGTCACAAAGAGTTTTGGTCAAACGGCCAGAAAAAGGATCTCCAAAAATTGTATAGAAACTAACATGCATAAAGTTCATAAAAATGCATAATGGAAAACTTCAGCCTCAAGAGGCCAAGAAGCATCTATTACACAAACGACAAGTTTGGATACTCAGCCAGACATCTCTTAAAAATCGAAACATTAATTCAAACGAAACCTTTTAGATAAGAAAAATAAGGTCTGAAAAAAATCTCCGAGGTGTCATATATTTAACCAAATAAAGTGTTATAGTTTTGATCAAGTCGACTAATTAATAACAAAAACGTTTTGTAACAAAGTGTGAAATTGTTAGATCAAATGCAGTGAAAAAAGAACATTCTAAATTTTTACAAACTATTATGCATGAAATTTGAAAAAAATGAAGGATGGAACAAGGTTTCAGTCTCCTGACACTCAAGTTACATCAATAAGCAAATCATAGCTTTGGATATTTTAGCCAAAAATCTTCAAGATCTAAATATTAATTTAAAAGTTCTGATTTGAAATTTAATCTCTAGGTTATGACAGCATTTATGAAATATAAGTTAACTAATGACACATTTGGCATGGAATACGTAATTCACTAACTCTTTTAGAACTTCAGTAGCAGCAGTCTGCATTTTCAAAATTAATGTATTGATGCCATAGGTGGAGAGGTAATCAGCGGTTGCAAGAAATTCTTGTTGATCATGCCTGCCAAAAGATTCAACTTCATCCTGAAGAAGAAAGAATAGAAACAAAGAAAAGAGTTGAGAGCATTTAGGCAGGAGCAAAATATAATCAAGAAGAGAACTGTGTTTTTTTGTCGGGAAGCACATATGTAGCACACAATTTTTATGTATTTACATACTTCACACCTAAACTTTCATATTTGCATACATAGCACTTTGGTGCTTTAAACATACACATGAAAAGGTACGTTTCATTTCCAAAAAGTGTTAAAAGTGCTATGTTTTAAGTGATATTAAAGATTTGAGTGCTATGTGTGTAAATATGAAAATTAAGGTGTGAGATATGTATGTACATAAGAATTGTGTGCTACGTAACACACCCCCCCCCCCCTCCTTTTTTTGCCATTCTGCACTGTTACCTAAATAAAATGTTAGAAGAAAATATACAGGGCCCTATTTCAAATAATATTTGGAATTTGTAGTTCTAATATCAAGCCACTATGCGGACCAATTCTGTGTGTTCGATGTCTAAACTAATAAAATACTTAAGAGAGAAAAAAACTAAATCTACATCCTAAAAAAAAAGGTCGTTACCATATCAATGAGCCAATTTAGAGCACAGCGACCAGTTCAAAGTAGAATTTTAAACTACGCATACGTAACTTAATGTTAAAGACTCCAATAATTGAAAGAGGCATTCACATACATACCACATAATTCTTATATATTGACATTTTTAACACCTAAACTTTCATATTTACATGCATAACACTCAAATCTTTAACATCACGTCAAAAATAAAATTCTTACTAACTCTATAAACTGAAACACACCCTATGCACACGCTTATAACACTTTATAAATGTAAATATCAAACTTTAGGTGTTTGATATTTAAATACATAAGAATTGTGTGGCGTGTATGTAAATTTCCAAAATTGAAAGTTATCAGCACTCAGCAGAGTGAAAATTTCCTTCAAATGCATGGTAATTGAAATCCTCTAGGTAAAAATGTGTGATTGGATGATGATGAGGTGTCCGATATGTAGAGATGATTGCAATATCTGCTTATATATATGAACACATTGCACACAAAAACATCTGGATAAATACATATAACTGTCCTTGCCTACATATACATTGATTCATTATTCTGCGCGAGTGGGGCAAAGCGGAAGTACTAACCTTCATATGTTGCCTTCATAGGTGCAGAGATGAAAATATTTTAGTGTTTGGTAGCATTACATCTATAGAAAGATAAATGAATAAAGCTGTGGTGAAAAGTCAATTAAACTACAATTATATTGTTTTTTGTTAGAATGTATGGTACAATGCTGCAGAAACCTCCATTTTTTTCGTTTCTATTAACCTATTTATAGATCAATAAGAAGTGATTGAAATTGTCCACAATTAATATACTGGATAATTACAGGATTCGGAGGAAATTAATAGCTACCTAGCTAGCTACAAACTAAATTAAATTTACAAGCCAGCTGTAAACAACTTACTATTATTTTTTTCTTCTTTGTCCTCCAGCTTATAATGAATTACCAATACTATCATCTAATAAACAGAATTTAACTCAAAAACCAAAGATCGCTCTAAAATGTAAATAATTTTTGCTTGAGTCAAACTTCAATTGAAACTAATAAGCCAAGCCTGATTCAAAACAAAATTGTATCAAGACAAACTTGGACCAAATTGAACTAGCTCAAGAAAAGTTCAAAATATATAAAAGCATATAAGTCTGCATTTAAATTTGTATATATGCATCTATATATAGAGGCAAAATGTATGCCCGTAGGACTAAAAAATTGACTAGAAGAAGGAAAGTTAATAAAACAATCAAATTTATATAATTGACCAAACTTGATAACCTAGCCTAGCTTGAATTGAGCTTGTATCACGATAGCTAGATCTAGAACGAACAAAGATCTTTAAGAATATCCTGAGTCCATGTTCCATCGGTTTGTGGCTGGATCACACACAACTAGTCCTCCTCATCTTACTCCTTTTCTTTTCGACTTTTTCATCTCTTAGCCCTCCTAATTATCTTTCACTTTTGCTATAGCTACTATGAGACCACAAGAGGGGGAAGTATATGAGCTTACCCATCAGATGAGGATGGTGACCAAGGCAATAGAAGAACTTGGCTAAATATCGTACAAAATATTTAATTACCAACCATCTAGAACGAACATAGTCGATTATGGCTTTCAAATTAGATTTCTCATATGGTATCAATAGCATGATGGATGAAATATAAGTAGGCCAAATATAATACAAAACACAACATTTTAGGCAAAAATATGCCTATCACACTGAAGAGTGCCACATTCAAGAACGAGAACTGTGGTTGTAGATTTTAGGAAAATATGTTTAACCAATGTGATGTTCTTACCATATTTGATTGGATTTTATAAAATCAAATTAATATTACTTTTTAAAATATTAAGTACCACCATGCCTTAAAAAGCCATTTGAAATTTATGCCTCGAGGCGTGCCGTAAACTATGGCGCTCAAAAACTACCTTGAGGCTTAATCCTCAACATCACTGATGATGCTTATGTCAAAAACTATCTCTCGAGATGTGTTTGAGACGATGTCTCAGTTAGTTTATATTAATAAATTATGATGTATTATATGATCAATTATATACATACCACATAATTCTCATGTATTTACATATATAACCCCAAAACTTTAATATTTACTGAGATAACACCCAAATATTTAGAATCACATAAGAAAATCACTAATATTAATTTTTTTCTATGCATATGTTTTAATATGATAATGATATTAAAGTATTATATAAATACATATCAAAATTTAGGAGTTAGATATGTAAATATAATAAAATTGTCCAATATTATGTAAATCCCCCCTTTATTATAATATATTGTATTATATTATATTATATTATAGTTATATATAAAATATTTAATACAATGAATAAAAAAAAGTTAGTTATAATTACTTGATTGTAAAATTAATTTATTATTTATTTAAAATTATATTACAATTAATATTAATTAATACAAAGAGCAAGAAGAAAAGTAGAGTTATTAAGGAAGATTTAGAATATGCCAATGAGATGAACTCAAATGATAATAAATATATTATATATATTATTCTTCTGTAAATGATAATAATGAGGATGAAGCCACTATAAATCTTGATCTTGATAATGTATACAAAAAGTTTTAAATAAATGCTTATTTTAAATCTCATTCCAAATATTCATTGTATAATAATATTTAATATTGAGATTTATGGTTTGTGGTTTTCTGAAAATAAAATAAATAAATACATTGACAGTTTTTATCATATTTATGAGTTCTTTTTAATTTTATATTTTTTTTTCTATTTTGAGGCTTATGACTCAATCTACCTCTAGATTTATGCCTTGTCTCGCTGAAAAAAAAAAAAAAACGTTTGTTCTTAATTTTAACTTTTAAATATTGAGTAGCAAAATGCTGCCTATCGAATATGGCAATAAAATAATCTTTCTAAAATAGTTAAAAAAATAGTTAAATTCAATATATCACGTGGCAAATCCAAAGTCATATTTTCAAAATATCCAACCATCTAAAGCATGCAATAGCAATAAGACAAACTAAATAATAATTGTTCTCCATAGCAAACAATATGAAGGCAATTCTAATCAGAACAATGATGGGCCAACATTCATTTTCTTAACACGCGCCTAATGTCCAAATGCAATTGGATTTCTCTTACAAAAGTTCGATCAAGGGTTTACATGCCTTTTTGCATTTAATAA
Source organism: Papilionanthe hookeriana x Papilionanthe teres (assembly GCA_022702705.1). NCBI lineage: Eukaryota > Viridiplantae > Streptophyta > Magnoliopsida > Asparagales > Orchidaceae > Papilionanthe > Papilionanthe hookeriana x Papilionanthe teres. The sequence continues at coordinate 65,769,018 of CM040431.1, forward strand.
TACCAATATAATAATATTAAACTAATGAAATGATGAGCAGAATATTACTTTTACTTGTGATGAAAATTTTATGAAATTTATTGATGTGGAACACGACTGCAATGCGAAACACCAAAAAGCGCATATCAACGAGATCACATAACACCAGTGATTACAGTTTTAGACGGGAGTGAGGGATGCTAATTTCCAAATTAGCTTTTTCCTTTCTTTCCTTTTTGATTTCTTTCCTAGTCGTCTATTTTCTAATTAGGTCTTTTAGTAGGGAACTATTTAAAAGTCGCAATTTTCCAGTTTTTGCAAGCTTTTAATTAGATTTGTGTTATTTGGAGATAATTTCTCCTAGTTACCTCTATTGGAGTGTTGTATTATATTCATGTTGGTGTGCCTGCATCTTCACTAAGAACAGGTGGTGGAAGCTCCTGGCCGCCCTAACATTGCTGATTCAAAGTTTTCACCACTGATTTCAACTAGGACAGCCACCGATTGAGACCTATTGCCCAAATGCTACCAAACCCAAATACTTAATTCCCTCGCTATTCCACAACCACCTCATCAAAAAATCCACTTCCCAAATGTTGTATAGAATCCCTAGATCGGTATCATTTGGTATTAGAGCCAAGCAAACCCTAGAACTTAAGGATTTTGTTTCCCTGACCCCAAACCAAAATTTCAATTATCCTTAATAACTACCCCACCAGAAAAAAATCCAAAATCATTCCTACCACTATTCCTATCATCATCCCAAAAAAAATAATAATAATAATAATAATATACAATTTTCCTACCTCCAAGATAATTCCACGTTGACAACTACGCCAAAAACCTGAACACCCAACCAAACTTGATTTGCAATCCTACATACAATAAAAAACCTAATTGGGAGAAAAGGGCACCATACCTCCTAGTAGAAATCTTCAAAGATATGTCCGGGAGTTTCTATGGAGGATATACAGCGGGAAATGCTCCAACGGTAATAGAGTTGCCTCGCGCAATAGGAGAAAATCCAAAGAGCATCCGTAGCAACAAAGGTGGTTTGCCAAATCGAGAGGAGGAAGAGAAAATTTTAATATCGAAGTTTCCAATAATAAATAACCAATACCTCGATTCGGCATGGACTATCAGAGGAGAAATCAGGATCATGATATAAAGGTGCACTTACTAGATTTCGACAGTCGCATGGATCCAAAAGAAGTATCATCAAACAGTGGAGCGAATTATTGAATTCAAGAATATTCTACAAAAGAAGAGAGTTAAATTGGCAGTTATCAAGCTTAGGATAATAACTTCATTATGGTGTAAGAACTTGAAGCATCTTCGATAGAAAGAATGGTAATGTAAAATTACTATACGGTCCAATATGAAAGGAGAGATATAACCCAAGTATCTACCAATTCATTATAGACAAGACATGTTCTTGAAGCTTTATCAGTTGTATCAACAAACCTTTCAGTAGAGTATACAGTTGAGTTCGCAATTTATGTTGAAGTGTGGGCTAATGAAGCCCAAGAAAAGAACTATAGCTCGAGAACTGAGGAGATTGAGATCTTCCATTGGTGATGTGGTACAATTACAACCCAAATGGACATTAGAAGATATTTGGACCTTAGCTTCAAAAGTGGAGCGATAACTGCACCGGGTGTCTGCCATATCTTACAGGCAGAATTCAACCCTAGGATCAAGAATCACGAGTACACCCAGTGGAACACATAAGCCGACTCAATCAGAGGAAACTGTACAGAGTAGAGATAACATAGAGATTTCCAGTACACCCAAATTCATCCCCGCCAGTAAATGCTTCAAGTGTCACAATTTTGGTCACATGGCATCAGATTACAGAAATAGAAGAGCGATCTACATCACTGAGTATGAAGCACTTGAAGAAATTGACAGACACAAATAAGAGGATGAAGCCTTCAGAGAAGAGTAAACTATTAGTCGACAAAAAAGAGACGCTAATGATTCAAGTTGAGTCCATGAGAGATACTCTAGCGTGATTAACATTAGGGTCCGTTAGGGAAACAATGCGGCACCTCACCGCAGTTTTGCCCGTTTGAATAAATTGCGTTCTGACAGCTTTTTCAAAAACCTGACGCTGAAATCAGTGTTTTCCCACCTCTCCTGGCTAGGTGCGGTGGAAGTTTTCTAGCCGCGGTCTAATTTTTTCAAAAAAAATTATAATAATACGTGCAGTTTTTGCAACATTAGACATTCTTTCATGATGAGTTCACGTCAGCTTCTCAATAAGCTGCAGCTGCCCTAAATACTCTTAGTTGTTCTAGAAGATAGCGAGTTTAAGAAAATCGGCATTCATGCATGGTTTAAGGATGCGGTGCCACAAACTATCCTTTTGGATGCGATGAAAGAAGCATCAGTAGAATTAATATTAGTTATTCAAACAAGGTAAGTTTTCCGGTTGACACAAGACATATGGAAACTAAAGCTAAGAAAAATTCAAAATTTTTGGGCATACAATCTACCACCTAAGCTGCCACTACAAAGGAAAGTCCAATATGTCAGACTTCTGGAAGACTGTATGGAGTAAAATGAGTATTAAATTTCAATTCAGATCAGACGAGCATGGTGAACTACAACTTTGAAACCTTTCTTAGTTTCTTTTTGAAAAGAACATCCTACAGTGGGATCCAGATCCTTCCAGAGAAAAAGAAGAGGCCTTTCTTGAGTGATTGTCATTGAGAGTTGCCCAGACTAGCATAGAATTTATTCCAAAGTGGATTCCTCTAGACAACCTTATTTATTGGAAGCACGCAATCAAGAACAAGGAGTTAAAGAAGCAGGTTATATATTTAATGGCTCGAGACTTGGCTCTTTAAAATATCTATCTATATGTTGTTCCAGCGTTACGTGTGCCAAAAAAGGATAGATATTTATTCTATCATAATAGACTTTGGAAGGATGTAAGTATTTTGGAGTTAACTGAAATGGCGTGACATGAATTTAACAGTAGGATCGCCTCAAACATAGCAAAACAATCCATTTGCTATGATGATCATAGATCTAGTCCTAGAGCTTCCTAGGAGAAAGACGAAGCCCCTCCCCAAGGAGAATGATGTGAGACGCAACCATAATGCTGAATGTCGAATCCCGTATATCAGTGAGACGGCGTAACACCTGCAATGTTGGATGGGAGCAGGGATGGCGACTTCCAATTAGCATTTTCCATTCTTTCCTTTTTATTTGTCCTATTCCTTTATTTTCTAATTAGGTTTTCCTGTAGTGAATACTGATATGTCGTTATTCTTTTGTTTTCATAGGCTTTTGATTTGGTTTATATAATTTGGAGATGTTTTCACTCGGTTATCTATTGGAGTGTTGTATCATATTCCAATTGCAAGGGGTGTGTCTATATCCTGCCTAAAAAAAGGTCGTGGAAGCTCTCACCACCCTAACATTGTTGATTTGGAATTTTCTCTACTGATTACAGTCGAGACAGCAGTCGATCGACGACCACTCGGACCAAATGAACCATCATATACTTCATTCCCCGCTATTCCACAACCACCTCCCTACAAAATTCACTTCACAAATGCTATCTAGGAGCCGTAGATCAGGATCATCTTTAGAAAAGTTGCACAAAAATGGAATTGACCGACCAAAACAAACAAAAGAAGGAACTTACTGTAAAACAAGCATCCCTACAACACGCTTCAATGTAATTAGGTATGGAACTAAGATTTAAACACTTTCAAACACTTATAATAATAAAACAAACTATCCTTTAGAACATCAAGTGTTAAACTCTATGAGATTTGTGCACCAATCATTTCACTATGTTTCTTCTTTTTCTTTATAAGATTGAAGAAATAATATCAATTTGACAATCTAGGCATGTAAAACAAATTAAAACTACTAAAGTGCATATCATATAAAAAGTAAAACTTTGAGCTTTCACATAATTAAGTAGTTTAGCAAAGCAAAGAATAGTATAAATTTGGCATTCCATCAACATCAATTGTGTTTTCCCTCAAACACACAAATTTGCAACATACTAAGGTATCCTTAACCACCATTGCATCCCCAAACTATGTGTTCATAAGAAAAAAAATCCTAAAGTATGCCAAGAAATGGTGATAATATTTTCAAATTAATCTTCATAATATTTTCACTGATTCCTTGAACTTAACAAATAAAAGAAAAGCATAAACCTAAAAATGGAGTTTAGTTCAAGATAAGCAAGAAAGAAATTAGTTCGACAATGTGAAAGGATATAGAGAAGAAAAGCAAATAAAGAACAAGGAACCACAATTCTTATAAGTAAAGGCTGGCTACAAATATATTATCACAAATGACAAAATTATAAAACTATTATTAGGTAATTATCACAAAAGAGTCAAACACACTTCGGTACAAAACTGTAAAAAAACAGAAACATAACATGCAAAGTTTCAAGCATGGCTCTACAATCCTGCAGCTTAAGTATAAAATTGCAAAATTGGCAGAATGAATTCATGGCTATTAAAACCTCCTATCCAATAAAAACTGAGAACACTTACTAGTGCCATCAAGCTTTCTGAACCACGAGCAATATCAACATAAAGATGTCTGCCCAATATGTTTACCAGAACCTTTACATATAAACAAAGCATCGTCATTGACCATACTGAAGTTGTCAATCTTGTAAAACCTGCATGAGCAGAAATAAGCATTAGAGTTCTTCAAAAGATCCCAAAACAAAGACAAGCAGGGATATTTATAATCCAACTTTTGAATAAATGTCAGCACTTTACAAAAAGGATCAGCATAACAATGTAAAATTGAATCAAATTAAATAACAAAGGAGATAGAATGTACGCAAAACTGATGTCATACTTAAGATTTTAAGCCTTTCCCATAACTCAGCCTTATCCTTCGGTGTAAGAGTACTAAGCTGGCCCTTGGCTTGCCTGAGTTTCTCCGTCAAAGAAGAAATGTCCAAATCCGCAGCTATACGAGATCTAAGGTAATGCAGTGCATACGGCAGAGTTGTGGTATCCGAGATTCTCTGAATTTTCTCAAAATGGTTCTGCAACCTTCCCAGCAAATCCAAATTCAAGTAAGAGGAAAAAAGATATATTTTTGTAATTAATAAATCCACAGAAACTTAACCAAAAAAAAAAAAACTACAGTAAAATAAATAATATAAGGCTTTAAACAGATAATTGAACGAAGAGGAAGAAAGCATTACTGCGACTTAATGAGCTCGTCAACTTCCCGAGCTCCCTCTAACTGCCGCTCAAGCACAGTAACTCTTCTTCTGTGAGCATCATAAAACTTATATATTAAATAACCACCTCCCACTGCTCCAAGAGTAATAAATATCCTTCTCCTATGCCTATTCCAGAGACCTCTGCTTCAACAGTTCCGTGAAAAGATCAATGACCAATATCGAAATAAGATGAACAGACGAAGGACTGAAGCAGTTCCGTGTGAAAGGAGAGGAGAACTCACCTCAAAGAAAGCATGGTTTCTCCCTCAGCGAATAATGGAATCCATAATTAAACCTTCTCTCCAATTTCAGGAAACCTAGAAATGGGGTTCCAAAAGAAGAAAAAAGCAGGCAGATACGTTAGGGCGGCATCTAGTTGCTCGGGTTGAATTTAATTCATAAAATCCGAAGAACTTAAAAAATGGGGCTTCATGAAAGTTTATATTTATGCTGTAAATAAAAGTTTACTAAATTGATAAAAAAAATAATAATTATAAGAATTATACTCATTTTTTATGACGAATTTTTTTTTTTTGTTGGGCTAATTGTCAAAGACAATTTATTGGTGTGAAGTTTAGTTGGATGTTCTCTCTTTTTTTTTTTTTCTTCCTTGAGGCTTTGACTTTGAGTTTTAAATTTCAAATTGAAATTATCATTAAGATTATTAATTGTTCATTTGAAGGAAATTTACATACTAGTCACATAATTCTTTTGTATTTGCATATCCGACAATATATATATATATATACTGTTTATATATATATATATATTAAAACAATATATATATATATATATTGTTTTACAAAATTAGTAATAATACTATTTTTAATTTAATATTAAAATATTAGTATTAGGAATTGTAAATATGAAAATTTACGTATTAAACATGTAAATACATTAGAATTATATGTTGTGTTTAGTGTGGTGGTGCGATAATTTTCTTTGTTTGGCAAAATAATATTTTGTTTGCGTTCTCAAAAAATTGCAGGTAACTGCAGATGAAAGCTGCATTTTTCCACTAGACTTGCTTATCTACGATGGTTGCTAGAAAGTTGCGATATGACTTTTATTAATATTTTTTTAGAAATAACCACCACAATTTTTTGAATAACTGTTTTTTCTTAAACATCTTCACAACTGTTTCTTCAAACAACTACATTTATTTCTTCAAACAGCTATAGCTGCCCCAAAGAGACCCTAAAATGCATATTATTGGTAAAATTTTATTCAAATTTTAATAGTAATATAAATTTTATGAGTGACTCAAATTATAAAAACATGATTTAAATTTCATTATTAATATAAATCGGTAAATTGATTTTTTATTTTTGTGATTGTAAGATTAATTCCAAGTTCTATACTTCTTCCAATTTTATTAAACTTAAAATTGAGTGCTTGTTTGGCGTAGTATTTTAGTTGCGGAGTATTTTGAAAATGCATTTGAGGGCATTTGATTATTGTGGCATGTTGGCGTTTTGAAAAAAATAGTTACATAACGTGACTGTGGATATCATCCACGTCCCACATTTGTTTTCTTCTTTTTGTCAATGTTTCCCTCGTGAACTCCACGAGTACATCCCTCTCTCTCGCGGCTCTTGTTCTAAGTATATCATCACCTTATAATCTTCTTATCTCCAGAATTACACTTCTTTAGATTAAAAACTATTCAACACAAGTTTTACACAAACACAACTTTTACTTGAATAAACTCATACAAATTACAAGTATAAACAACAAGTCTCCAATAGCATAATCAATTTAGATTACATTAAGAGTTCTATTAGCATAGTAGATTACTTTGAAAATTTTATCATATTTTTGTCCTAAAATAGCTCCAATAACATAATTACTTGCATCACACATTAATTCAAAAGGGTTTTCTGACCAACTGAAAAAATATTAAGATTTTCATGCATATTTTATATTGATTTTGATGATATTGCACTTTAAAGAAGAGTATTTTTGATGTTTTTTTGTATGTATGTTGATTTATGGATAATGGAGCGAAAAAATGCAAAAAAGAGCGAATTTGGAGCAAAAAGAACAAAAAATATGCAAATTTGATCTAGTGCGCCGACGGCGGATTTTTCCCGAGAGTTCAAAAAATATTACAAGGAAGCCCGCCGACGGAGAGATAGAGGCCGCCGACAGCGGGGCCGAGAGTCCAAGGCTAAGTATTCTAAAAGGTCGTCGGCGGCGAGCTCGAGGCTGCCGACGGCGAGATCGACGGTTCTCTCACGAGATGCATCGAATGTGGACGATTTTTGAAGGGATGCTTGGAAAACTCTTGGAAACTCTTCAACTACTTTAAAAGAAACAACTTGGGGCCGAAAATGGTTGTTGTCGGTTGTTGTTCGTATGTCCACCGAGTCCATAATGTGTTTTCTAGAGTATTAGTGAGTGTCTTGTTTTAGATAGTGAGTTCAATTAGTGATATTTGTGAGGGATTCTTCGAGAGATTGTAAGAGTGGAAGGGAAGTGAGAGATTTCTTCCTCCTTGCCATTTCGAAGAAGAATTCTACGTGTTGTAAAGAAAGGAAGAGATTCAGAGGAACTTTACGGAGTTTGCTTGGGGAGGAATTTGAGATAAGTTGTATTTACTTATTTTAGTCTGTAAAACTTTGTTTTTATATATGAAATCCAAGTTTTGTCGTATCTTCTCCATGAAATCTGAGTGATTTTTCTGTCTTTCTCCTTATTTTGATGTTTTAGTGAAATGGTAATTTAAATTAGTGTGCCAAGAAAATTTTAAAGAATTTGCGATAATCTTTTCACTTAAATCTTAATTTACTTTCAATCTGGCTAATTGATTAGTTATAATATGTTGATTTTAACAACTGTAGTGAAGATTACATCCGAGATTCAGTGAGGTCAAAGACCTTGAAAGTAGGGTGCAAATAAATAGGGAAATGATATTTATCGGGCATAGAATTGAAGATTTTAGAGTGACAGAATAAAATCCTCAATTTGGTCCTATCGTTTGGGTGCTGAAGTGTAGATGTTAGCCCTCAGGCGAGGAGAACGTGGGAGCTTCGAAGTGAGAGCCAGTATCATCTCAGCCTAGCCGCAGATTCAGTAACCAAGCATGGGACTAGTCAATGTTCTTTATGCGTGGACCAAAGGGTAAAGAATAGGTATGCTCCTATTTGGCACTACAGAGTTTTAAACTAATTTTAATTATCTGTTCACTTAAATTTCTTAACAAGGAGAAGGATTCTTACTTATATATTTGAACTTCACTTTATTGGTAGAATTAGTTAACTGTTAGTAGAATTAGTTTATTTTAAAATTTCATCTTATTTACAATTGCATATTAGTGACAAATAGGCAATTCGATCTACAAGTTGTGATTCTGAATTGATTTCTATAATCCTAGTCCGTAGCCTCTAAAATATTCCTTATGGGATCAATATCCAAGACTCCATTAGAGCCTTGTATTATTTGAGCGATACGTATACTTGTGTTGAAAGATAACTCTGTTATTATTGAATATATATACTCATCTATATCAAATACAAGAAATATTAAATTTACGCAAAGTTCGCGGGGTGGTTCAAGTTTTTGGCACCGCTTGCCGGGGAATAACATAACTAGAGTAACGGGCGAGTTAGGATAATTAGAATATTTTTTAAAGAATTTGCAACTTATTATTATATTTAGTCAACTGTTTTTCTATGTACTGATTTCGATTGTATGTGTAAATTTGGATATGAAAATCTTATACCCTACGATTCAGAATTAGAACACACTGTTAGAAGAATCAGAAAACTGAGAAAAGAACTTAGAAATCTTGATAATCTTAACACAATGGAAAATAACAACCAAAGAATAGAAAATGAACATCAATCTAGACAACTAAGAGATTGCGCAAACCCTACATTTGATGAAATTCACTTCTCTCGTCGGCAGTGTGGGCGGAAAAAGATTGGGTTTGGGTGTCAATGTCAAGGAGTCGCCATCTAATATTAGCCTAGTTTTATTCCTATAAATCCTATGAAGGATTTAGAGAATTTTTAGGACTAATAATAGAAAAAGGATGTTTATGATAATTCTTATACGAGGATATTCTAGAATAACATATTCTAGAATTTTCATATTAAGAAGATCATGGTAAACCAGAGATTTCTATTTCGGGTTCTTTTAGATCTCCTATAGAAGCAAGCTTCTATAGTTAATTACATATTAAACAATTTTCAATTGTTTAAGAAAACTTCTGATTAATGTTAATCATTTTTTTTCTAAAAAAAAGTTTATTTTTAAGGAGAGATGTACCCACTATCACTCCCGAATGTTATTATATCATGTTATTGAATACTTTAGGTATTATGTCTAACCTAAAGATTCTAGTTTTATTTTTGTTGTCAATGTCGTTATTTTGTTGAAAATTTTCAGGTTATATGTCTAACCTAAAAGTTTTGGTTTTGTTTTTGTTGTCAATGTCGTTGTTTTGTTGAAAAGTTTCAGGTTATATGTCTAACCTAAAAGTTTTAGTTTTGTTATTGTTGTCAATGTCGTTGTTTTTGTTGAAAAGTTTCAGGTTATATGTCTAACCTAAAAGTTTTGGTTTTGTTTTTGTTCGCCTAGAATGTCGTCCTGCAAAACAGAGTTAGTACACCCTATAACATGTAAAGAAAATCTAAGCGAAATTTCTTATTTCACCCTGCAAAGAAAGCATTGTCAGAAATAATGTCACAGAATATTTGGATATATCTTGGATGACAATTTATGTCAAATTATTTTGAAATTTCAATTTTATATTCGTTATGTTGTTTCATTTTTGAAATGTCAAATTTTTGTTGATTATATCAGTTTTGGTTTGAAATGTCGAATTTATATCTTGATTTTAAGTTTAAACTTAAATCCTGAATTAACTTGAGTTCATGTCTGTCTGAACTTTAAGTTAAAAAGGTTTGAAATTAGATTCAATATTGATTGAATTAACTTGGGTTCATGTCTGGTTGAACCTAAGTTAGATTCAATGTTGATTGAATCTATTTAACTTGAGTTCATGTATGTCTGAACCTTAAGTTAAAAAGGTTTGAAATTAGATTCAATATTGATTGAATTAACTTGGGTTCATGTCTGGTTGAACCTAAGTTAGATTCAATGTTGATTGAATCTATTTAACTTGAGTTCATGTCTATCTGAACTTAAGTTAAAAGGTTTGGTTCAGAATAGATTTAATTAAGTTTTAAGTCTTGTTTAAATAGGACTTAAAGGTTAATCAAGTCTAATAAATTAGACTTAATTAGATTTGCAGACCATTTAAGTCCCTTTTAGATAAGACTTAAGTTTTAATTAAGTCTATTTAAAGTTAGATCTAGACTTAGGATTAAGTTTAAAATAGGTTGAACTTAAGTTTAGGTTTCATTTAAGTCTAATATAGGTTAGACTTAAGCTTCTTTTTTTTTTGGGTTGAACTTAAGTTCATGTCAAGTTGAACTTTAGTTTGACTCAAGTCTAGTGTGGGTTAGACTTAAGTTAGGTCTAGTTTTGACTTAGATTCATATTTAAGTTGAACCTAAATTTGGTTTTACTTAAGTTTACTATAGGTTAGACTTAAGTTAAGCCTCGGGTTTGACTTAGGTTTATGTTGAATTGAACCTAGAGTTCGAGTTTCACTTAAGTCTAATGTAGATTAGACTTAAGTTTGGTTTGAATTGAATTTAGGTTCAATGTGGGTTGGACCTAAGGTTTAGGTTAACTTGAGTTCAAGTTGGATTGGACTCAAGTTATGTTTGAGTTTAGATTAGGTTCAATATGGGCTGAACCTAAGGTTTAGGTTAACTTAAGTTCAAGTTGGATTGGACTCAAGTTATATTTGAGTTTAGGTTAGGTTCAATATGGGTTGAACCGAAGGTTTATGTTAACTTGAGTTCAAGTTTGATTGGACTCAAGTTATGTTTAAGTTTAGGTTAGGTTCAATGTGGGTTGAACCTAAGGTTTAGATTAACTTGAGTTCAAGTTGGATTGGACTCAAGTTAGGTTATGTTTGATGTTTATGTTATGTTGGACTTGGGCTAAAGGTTAGATTTGGGTTTAATTAAACCTTAGTTGATTAAAGTTTAATAATTAATTAAGTCTAATGTGGTAGACTTAATTAGAATTTGTGTTTGATTAAGTCTTACTTAATTAAGACTTAATAGTTTAATTAGGTCTAATGAGTTAGACTTAATTAAAGTTTATGTTTGATTAAGTCTAATTTAGTTAAGACTTAATGGTCTAATTAGGTCTAAGGGTTAGATCTAATTAGTGGTTTAAGTTTGATTAAACCTTAGTTAGTTAAGGTTTAATGGTTTAATTAAGTCTAATGGGTTAGACCTAATTAGGGTTTATGTTCGATTAAACCTTAGTTAGTTAAGGTCTAATGGTTTAATTAGGTTCAATGGGTTAGACCTAATTAGAGTTTAGGTCTGATTAAGTCTAATTTAGTTAAGACTTAATGGTTTAATTAGGTCTAAGGGTTAGACCTAATTAGAGTTTAAGTTTGATTAAACCTTAGTTATTTAAGGTTTAATGGTTTAATTAGGTCTAATGAGTTAGACCTAATTAGGGTTTATGTTTGATTAAACCTTAGTTAGTTAAGGTCTAATGGGTTAGACCTAATTAGAGTTTAGGTCTGATTAAGTCTAATTTAGTTAAGACTTAATGGTTTAATTAGGTCTAAGGGTTAGACCTAATTAGAGTTTAAGTTTGATTAAACCTTAGTTAGTTAAGGTTTAATGGTTTAATTAGGTCTAATGGGTTAGGCCTAATTAGATTTTAGGTCTGATTAAGTCTAATTTAGTTAAAACTTAATGGTTTAATTAGGTCTAAGGGATAGACCTAATTAGAGTTTAAGTTTGATTAAACCTTAGTTAGTTAAGGTTTAATGGTTTAATTAGTTCTAATGGGTTAGGCTTAATTAGAGTTTAGGTTTGTCTTAAACCTAATGTGTAAGGAGGTTAATTAAGTTTAATATGTCTTTAAACTTAATTAAAGGTTTGGTTTTGATTAATTAAGTCTAATATGTCCTTAAACTTAATTAAAAGGGTTTGATTTTGATTAGTTGAGTTTAATATGTCCTTAAACTTAATTAAAAGTGTTGATTTTTGTATTAAACCTAATTTATGTAAGGTTTAATGGGTTAATTAAGTTTAATATGTCCTTAAACTTAATTAAAAATTTTTGATTTTAATCAATCAAGTTTAATATGTCCTTAAACTTAATTAAAAATTTAATTTTTGTATTTAACCTAATTTAGGTAAGGTTTAATGGGTTAATTAAGTTTAATATGTCCTTAAACTTAATTAAAGATTTGATTTTGGTTAATTAAGTTTAATATGTCCTTAAACTTAATTAAAAATTTAATTTTTGTATTAAACCTAATTTAGGTAAGGTTTAATGGGTTAATTAAGTTTAATATGTCCTTAAACTTAATTAAAGATTTGATTTTGGTTAATTAAGTTTAATATGTCCTTAAACTTAATTGAAAGGTTTGATTTTGATTAATTAAGTCTAATATGTCCTTAAACTTAATTAAAGAGTTTGATTTTGATTAATTAAGTCTAATGTGTCCTTAAACTTAATTAAAGATTTAATTTTGGTTAACTAAGTTTAATATGTCTTTAAACTTAATTAAAAACTTAATTTTTATATTTAAAACTAATTTAAGTAAGGTTTAATAAATTAATTAAGCTTAATTTGTCTTTAAACTTAATTAAAAGGTTTGATTTTGGTTAATTAAGTTTAATATGTCTTTAAACTTAATTAAAATTTAATTTTTATATTAAACCTAATTTAAGTAAGGTTTAATGGGTTTAAATGTTATTTTAAATCTAGTTAAGTCTAATTTGGTCATTTTAGACTTAAGTGAAGTTTATCATTAGTCTATCATAGACTAGAACCATTTTCAAACTTAGATTGTTGATGAAAATTGGTTAAATTTATAAAGGGTTATTTTTAGGATTAAAATTATTTAATTAATAAAGAATTTCAACCCTAAATTTCAAAATACCATTCAAAATAATTTCTATGACTTAGAAATAGTTTTCTTAGGGTTATTGTCTGTTGCCCTATCATTTCTAGTCATTTGCATTTTATCTTTCTCAATTTTCAATTTTTTATAATTATTATTTGAAATAATTACAAAGAAACTTGAAAATTAAAGAAAAGTGTCTTAAACAAGTTTTCAGTCTTTGGAAAAATTATGCAAGATCCCTATGAACATAAGGATAAATGCCTCAAAGTTTCATAATTTTTTGATTTATAAATAATTTTTAATAATTAAAATACTCCAGAGAGTATTTAATTAATTAAAAACTAAATACTGAGAACAAAATTATGATTTTGGTCTCGTAATTTTCTCCTCTTCAAGAGTTTTCCAGGGGTATTTTTATTTTATTTTTATGACCTCTGGATCAAAAGATATGGATTTTTGAAGTTTTTAAGGTTTTAATGTATTTTTTATTAAATCCAGCCGCCAAACTCACCGCCGTTCGACGCGTGTCCTCGTACGCGTCGAACGAGCAGGAGGATCCGCTGCGGGCAGCCGAACAGCGGATACCGCCGGGGGAAGATCAGCGTCGTCCGTTCCTAAAACGCGGGATCAAACGGCTGAGAAAAATCTGCTGAAAATTTGAAAGTTTTCGAACCATTAAACTTCAAACATCAATATCTCACTCATTTCTTGATGAAATTGAGTGATTTTTTTTTAAAATGATCATCTGGATGAGAAGTATCCATCCATACGGTGATGATACACTTCTGGGCTAGTATAACACATGGTATATCGAAAATACGAATTATTTTGTAAAGAAAAATTCCATACCTTTGCCACAAGCAAATCAAGCTAGATCAGACCTTATGGTTGCCTTCTAGGACTCCAATGGAAGGTTATTGCTGCAGCAATTTAATCTAGAAGTCAGGCTTAGGGGAGAATTTTGAAGAAGTACTTAATTTGGGCTGTTTTTGAAATTTGATCAAATTGGCTCAAATAAGCTCAATCTATGGCTTGGATTTGATCCTAATGGATTGCTAAGACTCTTAGGAAGAGTTCTTATGTTGGCGGCCAGAGGATTTGGGCAGCCTATGGGTCTCCCTAATTTTTTTTTCCTCCATGCTAGGCTCGGGTATGGGCTCCTTTTATAGCTAAGGGGAGGCCATGGTTTAGCTTAGGTTGTTCTAGGGGAGTAGTTATCTCCCCTATCAGTCCATTGGATGAAGAAATCGACTGAGGATATGCATGGCTCCTTCTTCCTAAGCTTTCCATGATGATTTCCTTTGCTTTGTCTTGGCCCCATTGGCTTATGTAAGATGTGCATGGTGAACTGCCTCTATCCTTCTTAGGGAGCTTACACATCATCTCTTAAGCTTGGCAAATGGTGACACACAAGCTTATCCCTCATCATTCCTTCTAACCATGGTGAGGGGGGGTTTCATGCATGGTTTTCCTTCCATTGGGTAGCTTGGGAGGTGGGAGATGAGGCCTCATGTTGGCCGGCCACCTCATGGCTAAATGAAGCCTAGGGTGAAGGAGGAAGAGACACCTCATCCCATGCATCATGATGGGTGTTAACCCATGGCTAAGTGGTTTTAAAGTGGGCTTAATTATGTGTTAATTAGCCTAACTAATTATGAGAAGGTTATATGTCATTTCTTTTCTTTCTTAATTCCCATTTTAATTAATTATTTTATTAATTAAAATTGTTGGAAAATGTTTTATTAATCAATTTATTAATTGGAAATAATCTCAATTTAATTAATTGATTAATTTTATCATTTTTGTCATTTTATGATTTTAATTCAATTTTCATTTTAATTAATTATGTCATTTAATTAAAATATTGAAAATTAAATCATTAATCATTTTAATTAATCAAAATAATTTTGAAATTAATTATTTGATTAATTTTGTTGTTTTTATTTCATTTTTATCTATTTTAATCAAAATAGATAGGTCTTGATCAATTTTGACCTGGGTTGACCCAAGTCAGCCCAAATTAATCATTTTAATTTTAAAATGTCCAGTATTTGTGATTTTGTCATTGTGGGGTTTTAAATGTGTCATTGGGTGAAAGGGTTAACTTATGGGTCAACGGGGTTGGTCACTGGGTCCGGTCCGACCATTTTGACCAAAGTTGACTTTTAGGTCATAAGGGTGACCTATGGGGTCAACGGGGTTGGTTACTAGGTCCGGTTCGACCATTTCGACTAATGTCGACTTTTTAGGTCATAAGGTCGACTCTATGGATGGGGTCAACAGTGGTCGGTCACTAGGTCCGGTTCGACCATTTTGACCAATGTTGACTTTTTAGTGTCATAAGGTTGACTTCATGGGGTCAACAGGGTTGGTCACTAGTGTCCGATTTGACCATTTTGACCAATGTTGACTTTTTAGGTCATAAGGTCGACCTATGGGGTCAACAGGGTTGAGTTACTCGGGTCCAGTCTAACCATTTCGACCAAAGTTGACTTTTTAGGTCAAAAGGTTTACCTATGGGGTCAACAGGGTTGGTCACTGGGTCTGGTTTGACCATTTTGACTAAAGTTGACTTTTTAGATCATAAGGTTGACCTATGGGGTCAACAGGGTTGGTCACTAGGTCTGATTTGACCATTTTGACCAATGTTGACTTTTTAGGTCATAAGGTTGACTTATGGGGTCAACAGGGTTGTTCATTAGGTCTGGTTTGACCATTTTGACCAAAGTTGACTTTTTAGGTCATAAGGTTGACCTATGGGGTCAACAGGGTTGGTCATCGGGTCCGGTTTGATCAATTTGACCAAAGTTGACTTTTTAGGTCGAAAGGGTGACCTATGGGGTCAACAGTGTTGGTCATTGGGTCTGGTTTGACCATTTTGACCAAAGTTGACTTTTTAGGTCAAAAGGGTGATCTATGGGGTCAACAAGATTGGTCATTAGGTCTGGTTTAACCATTTTGACCAAAGTTGACTTTTTAGGTCAAAAGGTTGACCTATGGGGTCAACAGGTCGGTCATTAGGTCCGGCTTGACCATTTTGACCAAAGTTGACTTTTTAGGTCAAAAGGTTGACCTATGGGGTCAACAGATCGGTCATTGGGTCCGGTTCGACCATTTTGACCAAAGTTGACTTTTTAGGTCAAAAGGTTGACCTACAGGGTCAACATGGTTGGTCATTGGGTCTGGTTTGACCATTTTGACCAAAGTTGACTTTTTAGGTCAAAAGGTATTGACTCATTATAAAAATGAGGTCAACAACTTAACCATCCAAAATCCAGATGCAGCTGTTAATTCATTTGAACTTAAACCTGCAATTATCCAAATAGTATAGAAAAATCAATTTGGCAGAACTTCTAACGAAGATCCTAATTTACATATTGCGAGTTTTTTAAAACTTTGTGCTACTTTTAAATATGACAGTGTCTGATGATGCTGTTAGACTTAGACTTTTTCCTTTTTCACTAAGGGACAAGGCTAAGGCTTGGTTAAATTCGTTAGCACCTGGATCTATTAGAACTTGGGGGAACTTTCACAAAAATTCTTATCAAAATATTTTCCACCATCTAAGACTGCTAAACTTAGAAACGATATCACATCTTTCAGTCAGTATGAGGTGGAATTGATATATGAATCTTAGGAAAGATTTAAAGAATTTCTTAGGAAATGTCCACATCTTGCTTTACCAGATTGGTTAATTATTCAAATATTTTATAATGGATTAGTAAGATCTCTTAGATCCATCATTGACGCTGCTGCTGGTGGATCACTAATGGCTAAACCTTTTGAAGAAGCTTATGCTTTAATTGAAGAAATGGCTACCAATAAATTTCAATGGCCTGCTGAAAGGGTAAATCCTAAGAGAGTAGCCAGTATTCATGATTCAGATGCTTTAACTATGATAGTTTCTCAAATTGTTTCTCTTTCAAAGAAAATAGATTAATACGGAATGAATCGTTCTCAAACACCTCCAGTGTTAGAAGAAAATTCATTAAGACAAATTATAGATGCTTAATCTTCATATGAAACTATAAATTTGGTAAATAATAGACAAAATAACCCTTATTCAAACTATTATAATCCAGTTTGGAAGAATCATCCAAACTTAAATTGGAATAACCAAGGTAATGCTAATCTTGTTAATCCTCAGTGGGGGAACAATCCTGTAAACCCATTAGGAAATATAAACAATCATGGTAATTCCAATTATAGACCTTCTAATCCACCAGGTTTTTATAATAATTCACAATTCAAAGAAAAGAAGTTATCTATGGAAGAATTAGTTTTGAATATGGGAAATCAATTTCAAAGTCGAGAAGCTGCTATTAAAAACATAGAAAACCAATTGGGGCATATTGCTACTACACTAAGCTATAGACCTGTTGGAACTTTACCTTGCAATATTGAAGTAAATCCTAAAGATCAAGAAAAAGTACAGATCAAGGCTATTCAATTAAGAGGTGGAAAAGAGTTGGAAACAAGAGTCCAAAAAAAAACTGTAGTTGAAAAGGAGAAAGTGGAAACTAAAGGAGAAAATGAAAGTTTATATCCTAATTTTCCTCTGAAACCTATGAAAATTACTGTTAAAAGACCACCACCACCATTTCCTCAGAGACTAAAGCAACAAGATAAGGGAAAAAGATTTGCTAAATTCTTAGACATTTTAAAAAAATTGTCAATAAATATTCCTTTTGTTGAAGCTTTAGAACAAATGCCTGATTATGTTAAATTTATGAAGGATATACTCAACAAAAAGAGAAAGTTATTAGATCATGAAATTGTTGCACTTAGTGAAGACTGTAGTGCTATAATTCAAAAAAATCTTCCTGAAAAATTAAAGATCTTGGTAGTTTTACTATCCCGTGTGCTATTGATGAAAAATTTTATGGTCGAGCATTATGTGATTTAGGAGCTATCATGAATCTAATGCCTCTATCAACTTTTAAAAGGTTAGGAATAGGAGAGATTGCACCAACTTCTGTAACTCTACAGTTAGCTGATCGATCTATTACACATCCTAAAGGAGTTGTAGAAGATGTTCTGGTTAAGGTTGATAAATTTATCTTTCCTGTAGATTTTATTATTTTAGATATGGAAGAAGATAAGGAAATTCCAATCATTTTAGGAAGACCATTCCTAGCTACAGGAAGAGCCATGATAGATGTTCAAAAAGAGAGTTGACTATGAGAGTAAATGATCAAGAAGTAATCTTTAACATCTCAAAGTCAATGAAATATCCTTCAATAGAAAAAGATGATGAATGTTTTAGAATGGATATATGTGATTATTTGAGAAAGGAATATTTCAAAGAAAGTTATAAAGAAAATGAAGATATGGGAAACGATAAATATGATGAAATTGATAATGAAGAAGCTAATTATATTCAGGAACAATTTGAAACTCTCGATTCAACAGCACCTGAGAACGAAATATTAATTCCATCAATTGTAAAACCCCCTGAACTTGAATTGAAGAATCTTCCAAATCATTTGAAGTATGTATTTTTAGGAGAATTTTTAAGATTACCAGTAATTTTATCCTCAGACTTAAATGAAATTCAAGAATAAAAATTAATGGATACATTAAAAAAGTACCAAAAAGCTTTTGGTTGGACTTTGGCTGATATAAAGGGAATTAATCATTCGATTTATATGCACAAAATTTTATTAAATGATGAACATAAACCAAGAATTGATCCACAAAGGAGATTGAACCCTATTATGAAACAAGTAGTTAAAAAAGCAATTTTAAAATGGCTGAATGCTGAAATTATATATCTTATTTTGGATAGTACTTGGGTAAGTCCAATTCATTGTGTTCCTAAGAAAGGAGGAGTAAATATTGAAGTAAATGAGAATAATGAATTAATACCTATCAAACAAGTTAATGGATGACATATATGTATTGATTATAGAAAATTAAATGTCGCTACCCAAAAAGATCATTTTCCTCTTCCTTTTCTAGACCAAATGTTGGATGGACTTGCTGGACACAAGTACTACTATTTTCTGGATGGATATACCGGTTACCAGCAAATTCCTATTGCTCTTGAGGATCAAGAGAAAACAACATTTACTAGTCCTTATGGAACTTTGCTTTTAGAAGAATGTCTTTCGGGCTATGTAATACACATGCAACATTCCAGAGATGTATGATGTTTATATTTAGTAAGTTAATTGATAATGGAATAGAAGTATTTATGGATGATTTCTCTGTATTTGGAAAATCATTTAACGCATGCTTAAATCATCTTGAAAAAGTTTTGGAGTTATGCGAAAGAACTAACTTAGTTCTAAATTAGGAGAAATGTCAATTTATGGTTGTAGGAGAAATTGTATTAGGGCATAAAATTTCAAAAAAATGGTATGGAAGTAGACTCTGCAAACATCCAAGTTATAGCTAAATTACTACGTCCTACTTCAGTGAGAGGGGTAAGAAGTTTTCTTGGACATGCTGGTTTTTAAAGGTGTTATATTAAAGATTTTTCAAAAATTACCAAACCTCTATGCTAACTTTTAGAAAAGGACAAAAATTTTGAATTTACTGAAGACTGCTCAAATTCCTTTAAGTTATTAAAGGAAAAAACTAATCACAACACATGTAATAGTTTCACCTAATTGGGAGGAACCATTCGAATTAATGTGTGATGCTAGTGATTATGCTATTGGAGCTGCTCTTGGTCAAAGATATGATAAGATTTTTAAAGTTATATATTATGCTAGTAGAACTCTTATTGATGTTCAGATTAACTATACTGATTATCGAAAAAGAGTTACTCGGCTATTGTGTATGCTTTCGATAAATTCAGATCTTATTTAATTGGGACTAAATGTATTGTGCATACTGATCACTCTGCTATTAAATATCTGATGCAAAAGAAGGATACTAAACCAAGATTAATTAGATTGATACTCTTGATGCAATAATTCGATTTTGTGGTAATTGATAGAAAGGGAACTGATAATCAAATTGCTAATCATTTGTCGAGATTAAAATATAATGAATCATCTGACACCGAAAATGAAATAACAGACAGTTTCCCTGATGAACAACTTTATAATATAAATGAGTGGAAAATATCTTGGTATGCTGATATAGTTAATTATATAGTAAGCGATATTTTGCCACCTATGCTAACAAGCAAAGAATGAAAAAAATTCATTCATGATGCAAAAGCATATTTTTGGGATGAACCATATTTATATAAGCAATGTAACGATCTTATTAGTAGGAGATGTGTGCCTTATGAAGAAACTGAACTGATTATTACAAAATGTTATGATTTTGAATTTGGAGGACATTTTGGGATTGACAAAACTGCGCATAAAATTTTGCAAGCTGGATTTTATTGGCCTACTATTTTTAGAGATGTTTATAGATATATCAAAACTTGTGATAGATGCCAACGAGTAGGTAATATATCAAGAAGAAATGAAATGCCTCTGAATTTCATGTTAGAAGTTGAGATTTTTGATGTTTGGGGATTATATTTCATGGGACAATTTATTCCTTCATTTGTGAACTTATATATTTTGATTGCAGTTGATTATGTATCAAAGTGGATTGAAGCACAAGCTTTACCTCGTTGTGATACTAAAAGTGTTTCAAGATTCTTAATGAAAAATATTTTTACAAGATACGGAATGTCGAGAATGATTATCACTCACGGAGGATCCCATTTTAGGAATACATATATTCAAAGATTGGCAGAAAAGTTTAATATTGTTCATAGATTCTCTACTGCTTATCATCCTCAAACCAGTGGATTAACTGAAGTTTCTTATCATGAGATAAAACAAATTTTAGAAAAGACTGTAAATCCTAGTAGATTAGATTGGTCTGCGAGACTGGATACTGCATCATGGGCATACAAAACTGCTTATAAAACTCCAATTGGAATGACTCCATACAGACTCATTTTTAGAAAGACTTGTCACTTACCAGTAGAACTGGAGCATAAAGCATATTGGGCTATTAAAGAATTTAATTATATTTTAAAAAATGTTGTTGGAAAGAGATTGTTACAAATGAATGAATTAGAAGAATTAAGAAATAAATCTTATGATAATGACAGAATTTATAAGGAAAAAACTGAAGTTAAGATATGATCGGAAGATTAACCAGAAGAACTTTGAACAGGACAAGAAGTTTTACTTTACAATACAAGGTTAAAGTTATTTTCTAGGAAATTAAAGTCTCGTTGGTTAGGACCTTTTGCTGTAACTCAAGTTTATACTTATGGAGCTGTTGAAATTGAAAATCCGAAGACTGGGAATAGATTTAAAGTAAATGGACATAGATTAAAATCATATTTTAAGGGTAAAAGACCAAAATTTAAAGATGTTTTTAATGCTCAGTCAACCTGAATAACACCTGAATAGGTCCGGCTGACGTCAAACCAAGTGCTTTATGGGAGGCAACCCTTAGTTATCTTTATTTGTTGTGTGTTTGTTTGAATTTATCATTAGTTTATGGTAGTATTAAATTCTACTGCATGTATTTACCCTTTGATCATCATGAAATTTGGATCCATAGCAAAAATTTGAAACGTATTTGACCACGACATTTTTGTACAAAATTTTCCCTAGGGCGCCAACGGCGCGCTAGACGCCGCCAACGGTGGGTTTTTCACGAGGACCCTGAAAATTAATTGCACAAAGCTCGCCGACGGCACCATCGAGGCAGCCAACTGCGAGATTGACGAGTGGGCAGTTTTTCGAGTTTAAAATGACGGTTTTTGGCGGTTTTATCCCCTATAAACTTCTACTGATTGTTCCTAAACTCAAAATTTCTAAAAAATGAATGGAAAGTTCCTTGAATTCTTCTCTAATGGCTTCCAATTCATTAGATCACTCTAGATTTTGAGTGTTCAACCGGCGAAAGTTCGTTAGTGTAGAGGCACAACGACTTTTCAACAAGGTGATGACAAAGAGGAGGCTAATCAAAGAAAGAGGTTTTGTGAATCGAGGATTAAACAATCCTTCGACAGCTATTGAAGAAATGATTGTGTGACGAAGATGAGAAGTATTTTGCTACACTACTGCCGCAGTAGTCGTTTCTGTGGTGAAGGAGTTTTACGCAAATTTGCAAGGAATCAACCAAGGAAGCATCTATGTGCGAGGTAGGTGGATAACTTTTAACTCTGGAAGAATTAATGAATTATACATGCTTGAGAATGTTCCTGTCTGCCATTATTCGAACTTCGTCCTGACTAGAGATAAGATGAATAAAATCTACCAATATTTGATGGACGAAACTGAAGACTGGAAGTTAGACAAAATGTGTATGTCAATTTTTCTGCTAAACTTTTAAATACCGTTTCGAAACATTGGCACTTTTTCATATCTACAAAGTTATTACCGACAATGAAGATCGATAAAGTCATCAAAGAGAGTACTGTATTAAACTACTGCATTCAAATGGGATGGCCAATTGATATTGGATCAATTATTGTGAAATATATTTTTGGCCTGATCGTTCAAGGATCATCTCAAGGGCTTGAACATCCTTCAACAATTTTCTCAATATGCAGTCTGTTTCAAGTATCATACAAAATTTGGGAGAATGTACTACTACCTTGGAAACCTTTAGACCCAACCAGAATGTTCCTAGCCAACGATGAAGAGAATGATATGGGTGTGATTATGGATCAAGCATCGCAAAACTCTATTCCAATTCAATCTCTTGTAGCGGACAAGACACCGATGATCTTACAAAGAATCAAGAATTTGGAGAACTAGGTACAAAATTTAATGAATTCAGTTAACAATATCTCTGATTTCTTTGATCACCTTGATTGGAGAATGAAAGAGCATTTTGATCATACTGGACATTTCAAAGCAAGTTTGAAACACTTCATGAGAAGAATGAGATGGATTGAAGAAGATTCAACTGAAGAATTCCCATTCCGACCTTTTTATAACCTGTTCGTCCATGTTCAAGCAATGGGTGATAGCAGAGGAGAAACCAACACTGATTAAGAAGAGTAGTGGAATTGCTTTAATTTATATGTTTCTTTATGTTGAACATGATTTGAACTATGTTTGTTTGTTTGCTTTCGATTGTTTGCTTTTTAATCTCAGTATAGTTGAGATTATGTTTGGAATTTTTTGTTTTCAGTGTTTAGAGTATTGTGGCTTGGGTTGCGACGCTGAATTGAGGAATTTAGGTTGAGAAAATACCTGGCTTGTTTTGTTATGTAATGTGTATTGTAACACTTGAATTTTATATATAATTGTGATGTTTTGCTGTGTGTATGTGGATCTATAAAAAAATAACTATTTCTTTATGTCTTAATTCTTAATAATTTCTAAGGATATTATGCTTTAATGAAAGTTCTTTTTTGTGTTTTTAGATGTAGGTGATGTAAAAAGGTCTAAAAAGGAAAAGGAGCAAAAAGGAGCAAAAATGGAGCAAAATACAAAAATTATAAAAAATATGGCCTGGTGTCTAGGCGTCAGAAGTTGGCGCCTAAGCGCCAGAATCGATACAGAAACTGTCAAGTTTTTGACAACGTTTGATCGGTTATTTTGATAGAGTGAGCGGTTATTGGACATTCTAGAAGACTGGCAGTTGTTTCTTGATAATAGGACATGTGATACATTGCATTTGGATGCTCCAAAATGGTTTTAATAGCGAAGAGGTGTGAGCCAAAGTGAAGAGGTGCGAAGAACTGGACGCGGTGTCCGGCGCCTAGGCGCCAGACAAACCTTCTAGAAGATTCATTGAATGTGGACATGTTTTGAAGAGGTGCCTCAAGGCAACCCTTGAAGCCTATAAATAGTGTTCCATTTCTTCAGAAAACGTGCCCCTCCCATTGTAACCCTTTCTCTTATCCACTTTAGGATCTCTCATCCTTAGAGAGAGAAATAGAGAGAGAAATTTAGGGCCACTTTTGTTTAGTTTAGTGAGTTTATTTACAAGTTGTTGCATCTGGAGTTCATTACACTGTGGAGTCAGTAGAAATCAGAAGATCTGTAGAAGAAATATTTGAGATAAGTATTTGATTCAAAGTTTATTTATTATGATTTGCTGTTTATTTTCAATGTGTTCTGAGTAGTTAGTTTACTTTCTTCCTTTAATTATGAAGAGATAGATAAGATAATATAAAAATTCGATGGAGAATTGAAATTCAAAATATTTTCAAAACATTGTGATGACAATAATACCTGATCTTACTTTACTTTTTAAATTGGCCATTTAAATTGTTAAAACCTGTTTAAGAGTTTTAAGACCTTGAAGGAGAAGAACTCTTAACTTGTAAATGTCACATGAATCCTTGGTTAGTCGAAGGCCATGTGCGGGCTATTCAAGGTGAAGTGCAAATAAATAGGAAGATAAGATTTAAAGGGCGTAGAATTGATAAGTTTTTAGAGTGACAGACAAAATTCTTATAATTTGATTTATAGATTAGGAAAGGGTCACTAGTAGGGCCGACCATAGCCACCCTTGGACATCTAAAAGTGTGAGTCTAGATTAACCCATTCTACTAACAATACATCCGGACCTGATCTGTAAATTAGCCAATGTTCTTTGCGCCTGGATCAAAGGGTAAAGAATATGAATGCTTCTATTTGGCATAATACCATAAATCAAATTCTCCAACGAATATTAAATTATCTTAAAAATCTTAGATTAATTGAAGGGAAGAAAGTTGTTTATTTTATATAGTTTTCATAAATCATTTTCTTATTATTGTTTTCTTTATATGCATCTAGTAAATTAATAGCAATTTATAGTTAAATTAAAAGATAAAAAGATATTTTATTTATTTATTATTATTATTTATTTAGAAAATTTATCACTATAATTCTTCCTTGTGGGATCGATACTGGGGTCTTTGTTTCAAAGCCCTATATTACTTGAAACGATACGTATACTTGCGTAGTACCTCTAATGTGTAAAAATATTTTCTAAATTTACAACATTTTGATTTTATACACTAGCCGCTATTTATAAATTGAGTCAAGTTTTTGGCCATCTTTTGGAAGCGAATATTACTGCATTATTGCGGGTCGGGTCAAGTTTTTGACACCGTTGCCGGGGAAGAAAGAAATAGAATAGTATAAATTTTCTTATAAAAATAAAAAATAAATAAATAAATATATTATAATAAAAAAAAAGTGAGATATATATTTTATTCCTTATTTTATGCGAAGATTTGGTTCTGAAGGATTAATACCTTTAGATTTTGAATTAGAAAGAACAATTAGAAAAATTAAAAAGGGAAAACAAATTCAAAAATTTCAAGAAATGGCTACTTTGCAAAATCCAATTGAACTTAATCATCAAAATGTTTATAAACCATTAAGGGATTATGCTAACCCTACAGTAGATGAACTTCATAGTAGTATTCAAATACCCACTGTAGATGCTAATTCTTTTGAACTTAAACCGTCTATTATTCAAATGATGTAAAACAATCAATTTGGTGGATCACCAAATGAAGATCCAAATTTACATCTTGTTAGTTTTTTAGAACTTTGTGCTACCTTTAAATATAATAATGTTTCGATGATGCTATTAGATTTAGACTCTTTCCTTTTTCTTTAAGAGATAAAGCAAAGATGTGGTTAAACTCATTAGCGACTGATTCTATTAAAACATGGGCTGAAATGGCACAAAATTCCTTGCTAAATATTTTTCTCCTTCTAAAACAGCTAAATTAAGAAATGATATTACTTCGTTTAGTCAATTTGACGGGGAGACAATATATGAAACTTGGGAAAGATTTAAAGAACTATTAAGAAAATGTCCTCATCATGCTTTACCTGATTGGTTGATTATTCAAACATTTTATAATGGATTAATTAGATCTTTAAAATCATTTATTGATGCTGCTGCTGGAGGTTCTTTAATGTC
Organism: Papilionanthe hookeriana x Papilionanthe teres; assembly: GCA_022702705.1. Classification (NCBI taxonomy): domain Eukaryota; kingdom Viridiplantae; phylum Streptophyta; class Magnoliopsida; order Asparagales; family Orchidaceae; genus Papilionanthe; species Papilionanthe hookeriana x Papilionanthe teres. The sequence goes on from CM040431.1 coordinate 65,795,039, forward strand.
TAAATCATTTGAAGTAGCTTACACTTTAATTGAAGAAATGGCTAATAACAATTTTCAATGGCCTTCCGAAAGGATTAATCCTAAAAAGATGGCAAGTTTTCACGATAATGAAGCCTTTTCTATTTTAGCTTCACAAGTTGCAGCAATGTCTAAGAAAATAGATAATTTTGCAATTAATATTTCGCATAATAACTCTGCTAATATTAAAGATTCTCAAACTATTGAAACTTTACACGCTATTGCAAGTAAAAATAATCCTTATTCAAATTATTATAATCCTGGGTGGAAAAATCATCCTAATTTTAACTGGAATAATTCACAGCAACAATGGGGTAATAATCAATCTCATCCCAATGGAAATTGGAATAATCAAGTTAATTCAAATTATAAACCTCCTGGATTTAATAATCAACAAAAAAAGTTATTAATAGAAGAATTAATTTTACAAATGAATAATCAATTACAAAATCAAAATACTGCTATTCGTAATATTGAAAATCAAATGGGGCAAATTGCTACTTTAATTAATAACAGACCTGTAGGAACACTTCTTAGTGATGTCGAAATTAATTCAAAAGAAACTGGAAAAGAACATGAACAAGTTAAAGCTGTGCAACTTAGAAGTGGAAAGGAATTAAAAGAAAGAATATAGAATGAAATTGAAAAAGAGATTGAGGTTGAAGAGATTGAAAAACCTAAAGAAACTCTCTCTCCTAGTCAAGATCGATCGTTATACTCGTTAATGTGGAAGTTGAAAAACCACCACCACCTTTTCCTCAAAGACTTAAACAACGAAATTAGATCATCAATTTTCTAAGTTCTTTGAAATTTTTAAGAAACTTACTATTAACATACCTTTTGCTGAAGCTTTGGAACAAATGCCAACTTACGCAAAATTTATGAAGGATATTTTAAGCAAAAAATGAAAAATTTGAAGCTTTTAAAACTGTTGCATTAAGTGAAGAATGCAGTGCAATAATTCAAAAGAAATTACCTAAAAAGCTTAAGGATCCTGGAAGTTTCACTATACCCTGTGCTATTGGAGAAAAATTTTGTGGAAAAGCTTTATGTGATTTAGGAGCAAGTATTAATCTCATGCCATTTTCTATATTTCGAAGATTGGATTTAGGAGATATTACTCCCACCACTGTAACCCTTCGATTAGCTGATAGATCTATCACTTATCCTAAAGGAGTTATAGAGGATGTCCTTGTTAAAGTGGATAAATTTATCTTCCCCGTAGATTTCATAATACTTGATATGGAAGAAGATAAAGAGATACCTATTATTTTAGGGAGACCTTTTCTAGCTACCGGATGAGCTATGATTGATCTGCAAAAGGGAGAATTAACCATGAGAGTTAATGATCAAGAAATTAAATTCAATGTTCTTAAATCAATGAAGTACCCTGATAAAGAGAAATGTTATCGAATGGATATAATTGATTATTTAATTGAAAAACATTATCAAGAAAAATGTAAAGTCATTTCGAAGAAAAATTTGAATTTTTAACTCGATGAAAATGAAGTAGTAGAAGAAGAAGAGACTCATTTTATTAAAGATAATTGGGAAACTTTAGACATAACTCAAAATGATATACTTTTACAATCAATTAAAAAAGCCCCTGAACTGGAATTAAAAATGTTACCTTCCCATTTAAATCATGCGTTTCTTGGAAATTCGTTAACTTTACCTGTTATTATTTCTTCTGAACTGAGTAAACATCAAGAAGAAAAACTACTAGGTGTGTTAAAGAATTATAAGAAAGCTTTTGGTTGGACTATTGCTGATATAAGAGGAATAAGCCCTTCCATTTGCATGCATAGAATCTTAATGGAATAAAATTTTAAACCTACTATAGAATCACAAAAAAAGAACTATCATGAAAGAGGTTGTTAAAAAAGAAATTATTAAGTGGTTAGATGCTGGTATTATTTATCCTATTTCGGATAGTCAATGGGTAAGTCCTATTCATTGTGTTCCGAAGAAAGGAGGTGTAACTGTCATTGTTAATGATAAAAATGAACTTATTCCTACAAGACAAGTTACTCGGATGGAGAATTTGTATTGACTATATGAAATTAAATAAAGCCACTAGAAAGGATCATTTTCCTTTACCTTTCTTGGATCAAATGCTCGATAAATTAGTGGACACTCATATTTCTATTTTCCGGATGGATATTCAGTTATCATCAATTACTTATTGCTCCCGAGAACCAAGAAAAGACAACATTTACAAGTCCTTATGGAACATTTACTTTTAGAAGAATGCCTTTTGGTTTATGTAATGCACCTCGCAACTTTTCAAAGATGTATGATGTCAATATTTTGTGATTTGATTGACAAAGGAATTGAAATATTCATGGACGATTTTTCGCTCTTTGGAACTTCTTTTGAATCTTGTTTGGAAAACATAGCCAAAGTTCGAAAAGATGTGAAGAAACAAATTTAGTTCTTAACTGGGAAAAATGTCAATTCATGTTCACAGAAGGCATTGTACTTGGTCACAAAGTATCACAAAAAGGGATGGAAGTAGATCAAGCAAAAGTGGAAATTATTGCTGAATTGCAACAACCTACTACTGTTACTGATGTGAGAAGTTTTCTAGGTCATGCTGGATTTTATATAAGATACATAAGGGATTTTTCTAAAATTGCTAAACCTCTTTGTCATTTATTGGAAAAAGATGCAAAATTTGAATTTAATAAAGAATGTATTAATGCTTTTAATATTCTAAAAGAAAAATTAATAACTCCACCTATCATTGTTGCACCTAATTGGAATAAATCTTTTGAATTAATGTGTGATGCAAGTGATTTTGCAATTGAGCCGTATTAGGACAAAAATATGAGAAAATTTTCAAAGTTGTATATTATGCTAGTAAAACTCTCACCGAAACACAAAGAAATTACACTACCACCGAGAAAGAGCTTCTAGCTATAAGTATATGCCTTTGATAAATTTAGACCTTATCTTCTTGGTACTAAATGCATAGTTCATACCGATCATTCTCGCTATTAAATATCTATTATCTAAGAAGGATTCTAAACCTAGACTTATAAGATGGGTTTTACTTCTACAAGAATTTGATTTTCAAATAGCAGATAGAAAAGGAACTGAAAACCAAATTGCTGATCATTTGCTTAAATTAAAAATGATATTATTTCGGAAGAAAATATAAATGAGAAATTCCCTGATGAATCTTTATATGTTATTCAAGAATACAAAACACCTTGGTATGCTGATATTGTTAATTATTTAGTTAGCAATATTTAGCCTTATGACTTGGATAACAAATTTATTAAGAAATTTAAATATGATGCTAAATCTTATATTTGGGAAGAACCTCATTTATTTAAAATTAGTAAAGATTCTATGATTCGAAGATGTGTACCTTATGAGGAAACTTTTGCTATTATTCAAAAATGTCATGATTCCGATTTTGGAGGACACTTTGGCATAGATAAAATTGCATTTAAAATTTTAAATTCTGGATTTTATTGGCCTACCTTATTTAAAGATGTGAGACAATATGTGAAAACATGTGATTGATGTCAAATGATGGGAAATATATCTAGGAAGGATGAAATGCCTTTAAACTATATATTGGAAGTTGAAATTTCGATATATGGGGTTTAGACTTTATGGGACCATTTGTTCCATCATCTCGGAAAAATTTATATTTTATTAGCAGTTGATTATGTTTCAAAGTGGATCGAAGTCGTTGCTTTACCAAACCGTGATTCCAAAAGTGTTTCTAAATTTTTAAAGAAAATGATATTTTCAAGATTTGGAATGCCTAAGGTAATTATCACAGATGGTGGAAGTCATTTCAGGAATATAAGAATTCAATCATTACTAAAAAAATTTGGAATCAAACATAGAATTGCAATCGCTTATCACCCACAAACAAGTGGAATGGTCGAAGTATCAAACATAGAAATTAAAAGAATTTTAGAGAATACCGTTAATCCTAAAAGATCCGATTGGGTTGATAGACTTGATTCTCGCATTATGGGCTTATAGAACTGACTTATAAGACACCAATCGGAATGTCACCTTACCGGTTAATTTATGGTAAACATTGTCACTTACTCGTAGAACTTGAACATAAAGCTTATTGGGCGATAAAGGAGTTTAATTTTAATTTGAATAAAGCAGGAGAAAAATGATTATTGCAATTAAATGAGATGGAAGAAATAAGAAACGAATCATATGAAAATGCGAGGATTTATAAAGAGAAAATGAAGATGTTGCATGATAAAAAAATTTCAGGAAAAATTTTTGAGCCTGGACAAAAAGTATTACTGTTTAACTCTCGTTTAAGACTTTTTCCTGAAAAATTAAGATCTAAATGGATTGGATCCTATTTAGTTGAGAAAGTATACCATTATGGAGCTCGTGGATATTAAAGATCCCAAAACGAGAAAATTTTTTAAAGTAAATGGAGTAAGATTGAAGCCTTATTTAGGAGATATTAAAAAGATTTATAAAGAGGCTTATGAATTGAGTCAACTCGATTAAAGATTTACTTAATTCGGGCTGACGACGTTAAACCAAGCGCTTTGTGGGAGGCAACCCATAATTATCTTTTGTTATGAGTGTTTTTGTGTTTCAATGTAAGGTTATGCCTCGATCTTGATTAATTTTATATTACTTTAGAAAAATTTGATGCTTATAAGTCTTTGATGACTTAAGCTGAAAATTATTTTGAAGTATGTTAGATTTAAAAATAGGATCACTCTATTCTGAATATGAGTAAAAAGGAGATCAAGTTAACCTTCATTATGATTGTTTACAATGTGAGTTATTGAGTCTAAATTACTCTTACTAGTATAATTTACCTATCTTGGAGAATGAAATTTTGAAATTTGACGATTAGGCGAACGGAGTTGAACATAGTTCCGGCGCCTAAGCGCCAGAATTCGGCGCCTAAGCGCCAGAATTCGGCGCCTAAGCGCCAGATTCAACTATGTATCAATAGGTCCGGCGCCTAGGCGCCAGATTCGGCGCCTAAGCGCCACGGTTACTGGGTCGTGCAAAAACAAAAAATTTTCAGTTTTTCACATGATTTTCCCCTTTAAAGCAACCTATCTTCTTCCCAAACCATCAAGCAATCAAAATTACGTCCCTTGCACTTCATTCTTAAGAGATTTGAGAAATTTTGAAGAAATGGAAGGAAGAAATCATGGAGAAGAAGCTAGGGACAAGGTCTCAAAGGATCCTCAACCCTACTTCAATGGTTTCATCGTTGTAAGTTTAGAAAAAATTTCTAGTTGATTGGATAAGTTTGAAGCGGAGTTTAAAAGCATTGGAGATCGCCTTCATGAGTTGTTTCATCAATTTGAACATCTAGAATGGCAAATGAAACTTCAATTTGATCATTTTGCAGCTTATCAAGATGCTTAAGTTGAAATGTATGCGAAAAACAAGTGGATTGACAAAAAGACGGCTACAGATTTCTCGAGAGCGTTAGTGTTCTTTCCAAGTGGAATACACAATTTCCCTTGTGAAGATTAGAATATTTTGGTAATGAGATAGTTATTATATGGTTTGTTGAGTCCTTGTATCGATTTAGAGAATCGATTGTGTTTGTTTGTGTATTTGCTCTTGTTCAATTTGTGTTGTTTTTGCTTAGAAATTGTTGTGTTTGAGTGTGTATTAGGAACATGAATCAAATATAATACTTATCTGGAATGTATTGAGTCCATATTTAAGATTATAAATGGAATTTAGTGAGTTTGATTGAAACCTTATGTTTGATTGGTGGATTAAATATTTAATTTTTATAAATTTTTGAAAAATATTGTGGAAGTTAGAAATTGAAGCCCTACTCTGATATGAGTAATTGGAAGTTGAATTTATGAATTTTGGTGGAAAATTAAATTTAAAAATAATTTGTTGTGAAAGGCAAGTCTGGTGCCTAGGCGCCAGAATTCGGCGCCTAAGCACCAGTTCGGCATGTACCTGAAAATTTACTTAAATAACCCCCAAAAGCCATTTTTGACGCCTAAGCTTCATCTTCTTCCCCATTTTTGCGAAAATACATCCTCTTTGCGGTCAAAACATCAAGGATTTGAGCGCGAAACCACTCGATTTCATCGTCTTAAGGTCAGATCTACACTTTAAACCATTTATTTTAGATTTTCACCATAGATTTCCTTAGGTTTTGCTAAGAATAAAAAATTTTGAAAATTTTTTTCAATTTTTAGTGATTTCTTTGGATTTCTAAACTTATTTTAAGTTTTATAAACTTAAAAAGAGTTTAAATCTTTGATTCCTAAATTTGTTCTTGTTTTCTTTCACGTTTAGATGGCTCCAAAATCTAAACGCGGGAAGGCACGAGATAACTTTGATAGCAGCAAATTTTCTATCATGGGCTGCGCATTTTCGCTTCCATGAATTTGCGACGTCCAGAAGTTCATTTCGTAATGAAGTTTCTATCATCCTGGATAAATGATCGAAAACACTATCGTTGCACACAATTGGCAACGATTCTCGTTATTTCACCGTCGTTGTCGTTATCCCGATTGTTCGAGAGTTTTATGCAAATTTTCTGGATGCCGAAGATTATGAAGTCTTTGTCAGAGGTATCGGAGTATGATTTAGTCCAGAAAGAATCAATGTATTTTATGGTCTGCCACTGACTATAGAGTGCTATTATTCTGGATTATCACCATCCGAGAGAGATTTGGATATGATCATCGCTTATTCGATCGACGGTCATCGGATCTTGGAAGATCGAGAACGGAAAAGGGTAAACTTCAAATCCTCCAAATTAAATGGTATTTCTAAAGCATGAAATTATTTTATTTCTGCAAGATTGTTACCTTCCAACCACCTGAGTGAAGTGACTAGAGATCGAGCGATCTTATACTACTGCATTCAGGAGAGGAAGCCTATTGATGTCGGGAGTATTATTTATGATTCTGTGGATTCTACTGCGAGATCCAGCACTTCTGTTGGATTGGGATTCCCATCTCTGATTTATTCAATATGTGTTAGTAATGGAGTCACTACTGATATTTCTGAGGAGAAGTTAAAGTCTACCAAGCCAATTGGACAAGAGAGTGTTAGTATCTATGATCGTCTTCGAGGGAAGAGATCAACCGCTCCTACTTCTGCACATACTCCAGGTAGACCTTCTACTTCTCGACCTTTTACTTCTGCTGAGCCACCATCAGATTTCTGGGAATCAATGCATGATCAGTTTTTAGAGCGACAGCAGGAGTTATTTCAAACTCACCTGCAGGATTGATACTATTGATAGGAAACTAGCTCATTTATCCGATTATACCCGCAGGAAGAGTAGTTATGATGCCGAGTATGATGAAGCCCTAGTCAGATTTCTGAAGGGTGAACATGATGTTAGTTTCCCTACTTTTCCTAGATTCACACCATTTGTTGATCTTAAGGACGTAGAATTTTCCTTTGGTGATGATGATGATGATGAGGCTACAGCTAGTGACTAGTAGTTATAGATCTTTATGATGAGATACTCTGTTAGTTTGTTTTGTTTGGATTGTTTGTTTAGTTTTGTGTGTGATGTATGTTGATTTGTTTAATATCTGTGTGGATTGATTAATGTTAAGATTCTGTTGTTAAAATATTCTTAGTATATTGTGTTGAGACTGAAGTTAGAGTTAATTTATATGTTTGTTTTAGTCTACTGTTTAGTATTTAGTAATTTTGCTCTGCTTTAATTTTATTTCAAATTTAGTATCATCATAAAATTAGCCTGCTTACTTTTTATACATGCTTCAATTTTATCTTAATTATTCATAAAAGCATGATAGAAGTTAATTTTTCTTTTTAAGATTGTTTTTACATACTTATAAAATTTTTTTATGATTTTCTTTCTCTCATACTTTCAAATTATCATAGTATACCAAAACTTAAGTTTGGGGGATGGGAAAATCCATTCAAATTTAAATTTTATTTGTCCTTAAAGAGCTAATATTTTCTTAAAAATAAAAACTTTTTAACATAACTTAAGGAATGTAGAATTTATTTGAGATCACTTTTATTTTTGAAATTATAAACAATTTAGTGAAATTAACCAAAAATTTTACTAACTTTGATTGATTTTAAAAATAAAACTATTTAACTTAAAGAAGAATAAGATAAAGAATTTTTCTATTCATGATAGAAATAATAGAATTTTAGAAATATTAAGTAATAAAAAATTATCACTTGAAAAAGAAAAGATTGGAAATCTTTTTGAATTCTTGTTTATGTTATAATAATTAAGTGGAAATGTATAAGTTTTGAAAATATAAGTTAAGGATAGTGAAGTTCAAAACCATTAACAGGCTATCCAGATATAGTAATCCTCTCTATATATAAAAAAAAAGAGAGGAGAAGCTTGAGGAAATGCCTAATCAAAAATTGGCTTCACTTGAATTATCTTATAGGAAGAAAACTAGTTACATATTTTACTTAATTTTTATACATGGATATTTAGTTAGAAAAGATTTTTCAAGAAGATATTTTTCTTGTAAATAATCTATGAGAGCTTAATATAATAGACTTCTTTTATTTTCAAAATGGATGAAAAGTTTGAAATCTTATGATTTGGTAGTTAAATATTCTTTAAATTCTTAAAATTAAACCTAGTTAGTGAAATTGGGTTAATAATTTACTAAAGACTTTATAAAATAAAAATTATAAGGAATCTTAAATATTTATCTTTTATTCCAAGGTTATATATTTTATATAGTAGAAAGAGTTACTTGAGGACAAGTAACATTTAAGTTTGGGGGATTTTGATCTATAAAAAAATACCTATTTCTTTATGTCTTAATTCTTAATAATTTCTAGGGATATTATGCTTTAATGAATGGTATTTTTGTGTTTTTGGATGTAAATGATGTAAAAAGGTCTAAAAAGGAAAATGAGCAAAAATGGAGCAAAATACAAAAAGTATAAAAAATATGTCCTGGCGCCTAGGCGCCAGAAGTTGGCTCCTAAGCGCCAGACTCGATATAGAAACTGTCAAGTTTTTGACAAAGTTTGATCAGTTATTTTTACGAAGTGAGCAGTTATTGGACATTCTAGAAGACTGGCAGTTGTTCCTTGATAATAAGACATGTGATACAATGCATTTGGACGCTCCAAAAAGGTTTTAATCGCGAAGAGGTGCAAGCCAAAGTGAAAAGGTGCGAAGAACTGGACGTGGTGTCGGGCGCCAGCGCCGGATTCCGGCGCCAGGCGCCGTACGTACCTTCTAGAAGATTCATTGAATGTGGACATGTTTTGAAGAGGTGCCTCAAGGCAACCCTTAAAGCCTATAAATAGGGATCCATTTCTTCAGAAAACGTGCCCCTCCCATTGTAACCCTTTCTCTTATCCACTTTAGAATCTCTCATCCTTCGAGAGAGAAATAGAGAGAGAAATTTAGGGCCACTTTTATTTAGTTTAGTAAGTTTATTTACAAGTTGTTGCATCTGGAGTTCATTACACTGTGGAGTCAGTAGGAATCAGAATATCTGTAGAAGAAATATTTGAGATAAGTATTTGATTCAAAGTTTATTTATTATGATTTGGTGTTTATTTTCAATGTGTTCTGAGTAGTTAGTTTACTTTCTTCCTTCAATTATGAAGAGATAAATAAGATAATATAAAGATTCTATGGAGAATTGAAATTCAAAATATTTTCAAAATATTGTGATGACATTAATACTCGATCTTACTTTACTTTTTAAATCGGCCATTTAAATTGTTAAAACCTATCGAAGAGTTTTGAGACCTTGAAGGAGAAGAACTCTTAACTTGTAAATGTCACATGAATCCTTGGGTAGTTGAAGGCCATGTGCGGGCTATTCAAGGTGAAGTGCAAATAAATAGGAAGATAAGATTTAAAGGGCATAGAATTGATAAGTTTTTAGAGTGACAGACTAAATTCTTATAATTTGATTTATAGATTAGGAAAGGGTCACTAGTAGGGCGACCATAGCCACCCTGGACATCTAGAAGTGTGAGTCTAGATTAACCCATTCTACTAACAATACATCCGGACCCGATCTGTAAATTATCCAATGTTCTTTGCGCCTAGATCAAAGGGTAAAGAATGTGAATGCTTCTATTTGGCACAATACCATAAATCAAATTCTCCAACGAATATTAAATTATCTTAAAAATCTTAGATTAATTGAAGGGAAGAAAGTTGTTTATTTTATATAGTTTTCATAAATCATTTTCTTATTATTGTTTTCTTTATATGCATCTAGTAAATTAATAGTAATTTATAGTTAAATTAAAAGATAAAAAGATATTTATTTATTTATTATTATTATTTATTTAGAAAATTTATCACTATAATTCTTCCCTGTGGGATCGACACTGGGGTCTTTGTTTCAAAGTCCTATATCACTTGAAACGATACGTATACTTGCGTGTACCCCTAGTGTATAAAAATATTTTCTAAATTTACAACATTTTGATTTTATACACTAGCCGCTATTTATAAATTGAGTCAAGTTTTTGGTCATCTTTTGGAAGCGAATATTACTGCATTATTGCTGGTCGGGTCATATGTTTATTTGTGTTAATACATCACTTAATAACTTAAAATATATGTTTAAAATGATCGAATAGATGAAAATGAGGCTTAAAATTAATCGAAATCGCAAAAATAAAAAAAATGATCAAGATTTAAGAATCTCGCCGAGAGCGCGCTCGAGGCTGCCGACGGCGTGTTTTTCCCAAGACTATTGAAATTAAATTCAATTGAGCCCGCCGACAGAGCGAACGACCCCGCCGACGGCGAGATCCCAAAAATCACCTTTTAACCACTTTTTTGACCAATCAACTGCAACTATTCATCGTCTTCTTCCTTTATTTACTGAAAATTTCAACCTAGGGCTTGAGAGATCTTAGATTTGGAGCGATTTCAACTCATTTTAACACCGGATTTCATCTTCCCTTGGTAAGAGCTTCCCTCCTATGTAAAATTTTTTTATTTTCACCATGAATTTCTTCCACATTAAGGAATTTTGGAAAAATTGAAAATGTGGAGAAAAGACTTGGAAGAAATTCATGGAACTTGATTTAGATTACTTGAAGTCACCTTTGGAAGCCATTTTATGATTATTTTAGAGTTAAGTTTAGATTTTTGTAATTTTGATAGATCGAAAATGGTTCTCCGACAAAAGAGGAGACTTGAATTTGACAAGGCTTGATTTATAAATGCTAAAGCCTAGTTAAGATACATTTCAATCTTCCAAGGAAAGAAATGTATTCAAGATCGAGTTTTTGATAATCCTGGAGGAGAAGTAGAAAGAGTTATTAGAGAGGGAAAATGGGAAAACTTCTGTTACTCAACAAATAAGGCTGCTGCTGAAGTTGTGAAAGAGTTTTATACCAATCTGTCCCAGCTTGAGGACGAGCTTGTACAAGTAAGAGGATTTTTTGTTGATTTTAATGCTACCTGTATTAATTATTTTTATGAGCTTCACGGTTTTTATTATAGTGAGTATGAAACATTTGGAACTATGGAAGGTCCTTTAGACGATGTTATTGTTTTCTCACTGATGAGAAAGGTATTTCAAAAATTAAGAATCGTGAACGGATTAACTTTCCTTTATTCATGATGAATGCCACAGCTAAGGCATGACATTATTTCATTTGTTCTACTATGCTACCTACCTATCACCATAATGAAGTATCGAGAGAGAGAGAGAGAGCTGTTCTAAATTTCTGTATTCAGAACAATAGAAGTATAAATGTGGGGAGAATAATTTACAAGAATATTATGGCCTAGGAGAAGAGTGAATCAAGTGGATATTTAGGACATCCTGACCTCATTTATGCACTTTGCCAATTATCTGGAGTAGAAGCTAGTGATGATGAAGAATGGGTGTACCTTATGAAACCCATTAGTAAAGGTAATTTGAAGACATATGAATCCCATGAAGAATGGAGATCTGGGAGTAGGAGTAAAGCACCTTCTACTAGTAGAGATATCCCCTCTACTAGTTATGACCCTCCTGCCTCTAGCTCCTCTACTCTTTATGATTTGATAAATGAGACGACCCTGCAGCGGAAAATTTTTGAAAAGTTTGATGAAAGACTTGGGAGAATTGATCAAAGGATTGAAGGATTAGAGTGGAGACATGATCATGATATTGAATATCTTCAGCGGCATTTTGATTTTGAGATTGCTTATTATGATGCTTAGGCTAGATACTATAGAGGTGAGCCTGATGTTACTTTTCTTGAATGCCCCCGGTATACTCGCTATCAGCCCAATCCACCTACTGACCAGGGAGACAAAGACATCGTATGGGATTTTGATGTTTGATTTTTAAATTTTGATGATTGTGATGTGATGTATTTGTGTTTTGTTGTAGTACATTCATTTTGATATTTGTATTTTGTGAACTATTTTGTTTTCTGAGAAATGTATTGTGTTTGTTGTTTGTATTTCATTTCTGGATTGTGATGCATAATTATAATTGTAATTGTAGACTCTTAGTTTAAATAGTAGACTGTTTGTTATTGTGTTATGAAATACAATTGTTATTTTGTTTTATCTCGTGTAGTATAATTATTATTGTTAAATGTTTAGTTTTATGTACTTATTTAAAAATTTCATTACCCAGCAAATTCTCTAAACTGTTATATGTGTAGAAGAGTTCCTAATATTACATGTCAATTGAAGTTGAAAATTTTGAAAAGAGCCTGCAAAAATTTCAGAAAGATGAAAATGCCTAAAGTGCAAAGGTATGATTTATATTTAGAATTTTTCTTTCCACCCATATTATTTCTATTATTGAAAACTTTAAGTTTTGGGGGGGGAGAAAAATATTAATTATTATATGTTCTCAATTAAAATATTTTCAAAATTTATAACATGATTTTTGTGATGAAACTTAATTCAATTAACTATATTTAGATTTTATTTAAATATTGTAGAAGATTCAAAGAAATTTTTTTAGTAATGAAATTAATTTTATTGGTTAAGATATTTAGTATAAGAGGACAAGACTATAGTTAACTATTTAAAGTAAAGAAAACTATATTATGAAATATTAAGAACCTTAGGAATTTAGTTGAGAAAGAAAAGATTGGGACTCAATGATGTAAAGATTTTGAATTACATATAAGGGGAAGGAATGCTATAAGTTTCAAATTTAAGAAGAGAAGAGTGAAGTTCAAAATCATTAATAGGCTATCAAGATATAGTAATCCTCACTTGAAAAAGAAAAAGAGAAAGAAATGATTGAAAAAAAATCCCTGAAAATGAAAGAAAAATATAAAAGATTGAAAAGCAATCCAAACAAAAAGAAAGGAAAAAGTAAGTGAGGAGAAGCTTGAGGAGATGCTCTATCAAAAATTGGCTTCACTTGGATTAACCTAAAGGGAAAACTAAATACATTTCTGAACTTATATTTATGGATTAGTTTCTTTATTAGTACTGTTCTCATGAATTTCCTATCATCTCAAAATTCTAAGAGAATTAATGTTGCAACATATAGTCATTCTTGAAATGAATAGAAGACTAGAACTCTTAGACTTGATGACTAGATAGCCTTATATCTGCAGAGCTAATCTTATTGCTTGAAAATCTTTCTAAGAAATCTTACTATAATATTTATTTAAATCAAAATAATAGTATTTCTGAATTAAAACTTTACCACAAAGAATCATAACTTTTATGTAGTACTAAAAGTTACTTGAGGATAAGTAATAGTTAAGTTTGGGGTATTTTGACCCACTGAAAAAAGTTAAGATTTTCATGCCCATTTTAAATTTATTTTGATGATATTGCACTTTAAAAATGGGTATTTTTGATGTTTTTCTGCAGGTATGTTGATTTATGGACAATGGAGTGAAAAAATACAAAAAAGAGTTAATTTGGAGAAAAAAAGACCAAAAATATGAAAATTTGATCTAGGGCGCTGATGCACCAAAAATATATACGGTTTTTGCTATATAATTTTACCCATTTTTGGTAATATTGCATTTTAAAGAAATGTATTTTTCATGATTTATTGCAGGCATGATGATTTTAGGTGATTGGAGCGAAAAGAAGCAAAAAGGAACGAAAAATGAGAAAAACAGAGCAAAAAGGTAGAAACAGGTTCTGGCGCCGCCGGTGCCAGAATGGGTGCCACCGGCGCCATTTTCTAGAGACTTCATCATTTAATGGCACGATAGAGCGCTGCCGGCGCCCTATCAGGCGCTGCCGGTGCCCAAAGTCGGTGGAATTCAAATTTGAAGAATTTTGGCTACTTTTTGAAAGGATGCCTATGGAAACTCTTGGGATTTCGTTTCTAACTTATAAGTAACTGTTTTTGAATGAAAATGGGGGGGAGTTCAGTGCTTCTTCAGTGGTTTTAGTGTAGTTTTAGTGCGTGTTAAGTGTTAGGGTTTAGGAGAAGAGTGTGTAGAAGTGAGGATTTGAGAGGAATTCTTCTTTAAGGAGTGAAGGAGTAAAGTGAGAGATTGATTCTTCCTTTCCATTCTAAAAAGAGAATCAAGTGTTGTAAAGAAGAGAGAAAAGATTTCAAAGGAACTTCAAGGGAATTGCATTGGGGAAGAGAAAGAGATAAGTTGTATTTTCTTTTGTGGTTTGTATGACTTTATTTTTATAAAATCCATGTTTTATTGTATCTTCTTCATGAATTCTGATTAGTCTCCCTTGTCTTTCTTCTTGCATAGAGATGTGATGATGGATTGATGTGGATTTGAAGTGCTTTTAATGTATTGAAGAAATTGTGATGATTTTTCATTTCAAACTTAATTTACTTTTCGATTTGGCCAATTGAAATGTTAAAATATGTTGTTGAACAGTAATTCTGAAAGGATTTAATATCCTACAACAATAATGAAAACTCTATTCAATTTCCATGGATGAATTGTATAGTTAATGGGAATTGAGTGCAAATAAATAGGGAAATGTGTTTTGATGGACTTCAATGTGGAGATTCCAAGGTGACAGGCTGAAATCCCCAAATTAGTTCTAAGATTAGTGACTAAACTCGAAGGTTAACCTTCAGGTGAAGGGTGAGTGGGAGCTCCGAAGTGCGAGCTGGTATCCTCCCAGCATAGTCTTAGATTTAGTGACTAAACTTAGGATATGTCAATGTTCTTTTCATGCTTAGAAGAGGGGGTACTCTTTTAAGAGTAAAGAAACATCTATGCTCCTATTTGGCACAATAAAATAGATCATTGTTCCATATCAATCCACACATCATATTCTAATTGCAAGAGGAAAGATACTTTTCTCATATATCAAAAACCTTTCAAATACATAGTTTAGTGTGTTTGCTAGTTAATTCTATTTTTAAAGTTGTTAGAAGTAATTGTAGTTTGATTTAATATTACTGTTTTTTGCATAGTGGTAGTAGAAGTGAGTAGTAAACTTTAAGTGCAATTTGAGTATCGGATTTCAGTGTTATATTATATATATTGTGAAACACTTTCTTATACTTAGTACTTCCATGTGGGATCGATAACCAGGACTCCATTAGAGCCCTATTTTACTTGATATGATACGTATACTTGCGTTGAGTGTTTGAACTTTACAAAATTATTATAAACATATATAAATTTGAGTTCATACATTCTTGCATATATAAAGTCCGCCGATCAAGTTTTTGGCATCGTTGTCAGGGAAGGTAACGAAGTAATTAAGTAAGTAAGAAAGTATAAACGATATTTATTAATAATATAGTAATATAAAACCTTTACTTTGTAGTGTGTAATTGTGTGTTTGTTTACTTTTTAAAAGTATTTGTGTGATTGTATATGCATCATAGTGGATCTATAATTTTAGTGCCTTACGATTCGGAGTTAGAGCGTACTGTCAGAAAAGTTAGAAAACAACAAAAACAAATTAAAAATCCTTGCGAAATGGAGAATAATCAAGATAATCAGAGAAATGATATTGGAAATTTGCCAAGACCTTTAAGAGATTATGCTAACCCAACAGCAGATAAAATTCACATAACGACTCAAAATCCTGATGTTGCTGCTAATTCATTTGAACTTAAAACCTGCTATTATCCAAATGGTACAAAATAATCAATTTGGAGGAACACCTAACTAGGATCCAAATTTACATCTCGTTAGTTTTCTAGAACTGTGTGCTACTTTTAAATATGACGGAGTGTCTAGTGACACTGTCAGACTTAGACTTTTTCCTTTTTCATTAAGGGATAAAGCTAAGGCGTGGTTAAACTCATTAGCACCTGGATCTATTAGAACTTGGGGAGAATTATCTCATAAGTTTCTATCAAAATATTTCCCTCCATCAAAGACTGCTAAACTAAGAAATGATATTACATCTTTTTATCAGTTTGAAAGAGAGTCAATATATGAAGCTTGGGAGAGATTTAAAGATCTTTTTAGGAAGTGCCCACATCATGCTTTACCAGATTGGCTAATAATTCAAACATTTTATAATGGATTAGTGGGATCATTGAGATCTATTATAGATGCTGCTACTAGTGGATTGTTAATGTCAAAACCTTTTGATAAAGCATACACATTAATCGAAGAAATGACTACTAATAATTTTCAATGGCCCTCTGAACTGGTAAATCGTAAGAGAGTAGCTAGTGTTCATGATTCAGATATGATGACTATGGTAGTTTCTCAAATTGCAGCCCTTTCTAAGAAAATAGATTAATATGGAATGAATTATTCTCAACCACCTCAAGTGTTGGAGGAAAATTCATTTGGACAGATAACAGAATCTCAAACAACTTATAAGACTTTCAAATCCTATTAATAGACCTAACAATCCTTATTCGAATTATTATAATCCTGTTGGAAGAATCACCCAAATTTCAATTGGAATAATAACAATGCCAATGTTAACCCACATTGGTCTAACAGTTCTATAAATCCAATTAGAAATTCAAACAATCAAGGAAATTAGACCATCTTATCCTGCTGGATTTAATATTAACCCGAAATTTAAGGATAAGAAGTTATCTACTGAAGAAATGATTCCGAATATGGAAAATCAATTACAAGCTCAAGGTGTTGCTATGAAAAATATTGAATATCAATTGGGACATATTTCACTGCACTTAATAATAGACCTTCTGGAACACTTCCAAGTAATGTTGAGATCAATCTAAAAGATCAAAACAAGGAACAACTTAAGGCTATTCAATTAAGGAGTGGAAAAGAATTGGAAACTAGAGTGCAAAAAGAAGTTGAAATAAAAAAGGATATGGAGGAAATAAAAAAAGGTTCATACAAGATTTATCCAGACTTGGATTATCCTCTTGAGCCAATGAAGATAACAGTTGAAAAACCACCACCTCTTTTTCCTCAAAGATTGAAGAAACAAAACAGGGATAACATATTTGGAAAATTTTTGGAGATCCTTAAGAAATTAACGATAAATATTCCTTTTGTTGAAGCATTGGAACAGATGTCTGACTATGCCAACTTAATGAAGGATATTTTGAGAAAGAAAAGAAAGTTTACAGATCATGAAACTATTGCACTAAGCGGAGAGTGTAGTGCAATTATTTAGAAGAAGCTTCCTGAAAAATTTAAATATCCTGGTAGTTTCACTATTCCGTGTGCTATAGGTGACAAATTTTTCGGAAAGGCTTTATGTGATATGGGAGCTAGTATTAATCTTATGCCTTTATCAACTTTCAAAAGGTTGGGAATAAGAGAAATTTCTCCTACATCTGTGACTCTTTAGTTGGCGGATCGTTCCATTACTTACCCTAATGGAATGGTGGAAGATGTTTTAGTGAAAGTGGATAAATTTATCTTTCCTGTGGATTTTGTTGTACTTGATATGGATGAAGATAAAGAAATTCCAATCATTTTGGGAAGACCATTCCTTGCTACTAGAAGAGCAGTGATTGATGTTCAAAAAGGAGAATTAACTATGAGAGTTAATGATCAAGAGGTGACCTTTAATATTTTAAAATCTATGAAGTATCCCTCAATGGAAAAAGATAATGAATGTTTTAGGATGGAGGTCTGTGAATATTTGAGAAATGATCATTTTGAGAATATATTTGAAAAAGAAGTGGAATATGAAAATATATTTGAGGAAGAAATTGAAGATGAAGAAAATTTAGATAGTAAGAAGAATGAAGATTTAGAGTGTGTTCACGAGAGATTCGAAGTATTAGACACTATGGAAGGTGGAAATAAAAACTTAATTCCATCTATAATAAAACCTCCTAAACTTGAGATGAAAATTCTCCCTAATCATTTAAATTATATGTTTTTAGGAGAAACATCTACCTTGCCAGTTATTGTATCTCGGAGTTAAACAATTATCAAGATTAGAAGTTATTGGAAACTTTAAAAATTTACAAGAAAGCTTTTGGATAGACTTTCGCAGATATTAAAGGAGTTAGTCCTTCAATTTTTATGCACAAAATTTTATTAGATGAATAACATAAACCAAGAGTTGATCCGCAAAGGAGATTGAATCCTATAATGAAAGAAGTAGTTAAGAAAGATATTTTAAAATGGCTGGATGCTGAAATTATTTATCCTATTTCGGATAGTGCTTGGGTGAGTCCAATGTATTGTGTACCGAAAAAGGGATGAGTGACTTTTAAAGTGAATGAATGTAATGAAATTATACCCACAAGACAAATTAATAGATGGCGAATTTGTATTGACTATAGGAAACTAAATATCACCACCAGAAAATATCACTTTCCTCTACCTTTTCTCAATCAAATGCTAGATAGACTTGCTGGACACAAGTACTACTGCTTTCTGGATGGATATACTGGTTACCGACAACATTTACTAGTCCTTATGGAACCGTTGCTTTTCAAAGAATGCCTTTGGGACTGTCTAACGCACCTGCAACATTTCAGAGATGTATGATGTCTATCTTTAGTTGTATGATAGATAATGGAATAGAAGTTTTTATGGATGATTTCTCTGTATTCAGGACTTCATTTGAAATTTGTCTAGAAAAATTAGCAAAAGTTTTGGAGCTCTGTGAGAAAAGAAATCTAGTTTTAAATTGGAAGAAATGTCAATTTATGGTTGCAGGAGGAATTGTGCTTAGGCATAAAATTTCTAAACATGGTATGGAGGTCGATCCTGCTAAAATTAGATGATAGAGAGATTGCCGCCACCCACTACTATAAGAGAGGTGAGGAGTTTCTTAGGACACGGTGGATTTTACAAGCGATATATTAAAGATTTTTCTAAAATTACCAAACCTTTGTGCCGACTTTTAGAAAATGATAGAAAATTTGATTTTAATGATGAATGCTTGAGTGCTTTTGAATTATTGAAAGAGAAATTAATCACTGCACCTATAATTGTTTCACCAGATTGGGAGAAACCATTTGATTAAGATTTTTAGAAATATATTTGAATAATTCAAGTAAATTCTGCAGGTGTAAGACTATCTAGTAGTCAAGTCTAAGAGTTCTAGCTTTCTATTCATTTCAAAAATGACTGTAGATTGTCCTATTAAGCACTTAAAAGAATTACATGAAAAGAAGTTTATGAGAACACTACTTGTAAGGATACTAATCCACACATATAAGTTCAGGAAAGTAATTAAGTTTTTCCCTTTATGCGGGTCAAAGTGAAGCCAATTTTTGATTAGGCATCCACTCAAGCTTCTCCTCACTTTTCTTTCTTTTATTTTCTTTTCTTTTCTTTTCTTTTCTTTTCTTTTCTTTTCTTTTCTTTTAAGTGAGGATTACTGTATCTGGATAACCTTTAATAATTTTGAACTTCACCCTTCTCACCCTAATTTTGAAACTTACCACAATCCTTTACCTCATAAGCATTTCTTTAGCTTATTAATGATTCATCATAGAGTCTTAATCCTTTTCTATCACATAAAGTTTTAAGACTCTTAATATTTCAAACATACAATTTTTCTTACTTTGAATAGTTGACTATAGTCCTATTCTCTTATACCAGATATCTTAGCCTATAAAATTACTTTTCATTACCAAATACTTTCATTCAATTTTACAAAATACTTAAATAAAATCAAAATACAGTTATCTGAAATTGGGTTCTATTACAGAAAATCATGTTAATAATTTTGAAAATACTTTTAAATGAGAATAATTAATAATTAATTCTTTCCCTCCCCTAAACATAGATTTTTGAATATCAATACAATTAACATGGAATAAAGAAATGATATAAACATATAACTCATACCTCAATATATTGGTCTTTTCATACCTTTAAGTTTGAGCAAGTTTTTTTTCATAAAGTAAAATAGTAGGCCTGAAATAATTAAGAACATTTCTATACACAAATTTGGGTTAAAAATTTATAAGAGAAGTTTAAAAACATGCAACATAAACTACACACACAACATTAACATCCAACTGTTACTATCACAAATTAGACTAACAAACCAAACACATGAAAACTCTACTATAACATCACATACATCACAAATCAATATAAAGTCTGCCACAAGTACAACCAAATACACATCACATCACAAATACAAATAAAAAAGAGTCTCAGGTACATCACATATACAAAACAAAAATACAAAATAAAATGAAAATAAAATTACATAAACTACCAATCTTCATCCTCTGCAGAAGCTCCACCATCATTAGGTTCTCCATGCTGGTATGGAGTATACTCAGGGTAAGTAGGAAATACAGTACTAGTATCTCCTCTGAAAAATCTCACATGTGTATCATGATAATCTATCTCATATTCTCTCCACTGCACTTGATAATCATCAATTTTCTCTTTCCTTACTTCTAGTCCCTCTACTCTGGTGTTCAATTTCAACTGATTCATCACATCATGCAGAGTAGGCTCTCTAGATGTAGATGGTCTCTCATGACTAGAAGAAGGCTCATCAGCTTTCTTACTCCACTTCCATCCTACATGGGCTTCATAAGTTTTCAAATTTAGTTTAGTAAAAGGCTTCAGGAGATAGACTACCTCATCATTATCTTTAACTGATACACCTGACTGAATGCACAAGGCATGAATCAGGGTGGGGTGTCCTAGTCCATTTGTAGTCTCTGCTTTTGAGCTTGTCAAAGTATTTTATGAACACTTACCTCAACATTAAAATTCTTCATGTTCTACATACAGTCATTCAGAACAGCTCTATCTACAGTAACCTTACTGTGATTGTTGGTAGGCAAAAGTCTTGCAGAAATGAAATAGTTATAGTCTTTTAATACAAGATTCAAAGTAGAAAGGGGGAAGTTAACTTTTAGCCTTTGTTTAACCTTCCATTCCCCTTTTCCATCAATCAAAAAGTTCACAATCATATCCAATGCTTCATTCGTAATAGAAACATTTTCATATTCACAAGAAAAAGGTGCTCTTAACAGATAAAATGCATTAATGCGAGCAGGGGTGAATTCAGCCATTTGTCATCTAACCAATTTGTATTCACTCTCAGAATAATACAGATTTGCATAAAACTCTCTAACAATTCTCAGCATCACTTCAGAAGTGAAATAACAGAAAATCTCCCATTGATGATTCGCAATAAGCTCTTCAAGCATACCTCCGGGATTTTCAAAGGCTTTCTGTTGAATACATTTCTTATTGCTAAGAAATATACTAAAGCGCAAATAAGCCTTGAAAATCACAAATTTTTTTTTTATCATACTCAAATTTTCTCTTCCCCTTTGAAATTCTTGGAGCCATTTGTCTAAAAATACCAAATTTATATAAATCAATTTTAAAATTGCAATGCAATGGACTCCAAGGTTAATTTAAAAAGATAAGAACTCAAGCTCCATGAAAAATCTCCAAAGTTTCTCCAAAAACTTCAAAATTTCAAATCTTCCTAATGTAGGAGATTTCCGTGGTCAAAATCTAAAAATTTAAGGTTAAAGTGTAGCTCTTACCTAGAGAAGATGAAATCCAAACTTTTCTGGCCACGAAATCGCTTTAAATCCAAATGTTAGTGAGCCCTAGGTGTGAAAATTGGCCTTGGTAAGAGGGAGAATACGATGGTTTGCGCAAAAATGGTGGGTCCCAAGGTTAAATCGCGAAAATTTGGAGTTTCAGGCCTTTTTCCAGGTCTAGCGCTGTCTGGCGCTAGCGACAGTGCCGTTCGATGCATTTTTCTGCTCCTATGGCCAAACTCTATATTTTGGCGCGGTCCGGCACCAGTTCAAAAACTGGGCTTCTGACTTTCTTTTGCAATTTCGATCTTTTCAAGCCCGTTCCGACGTCTAATTAGTCTAATTAAGCATTGAATAACATTCTAAAGCTATGACAAATGATATTTTTTAACACAAACAACACAAAACATCACTTTCATATTTAAAATACAAGTTTCAGACACATACACATAACACTAAATACTACACATCATCAAGCCATATAATTCTAAAATTCAGCGTCAATCACAACCTCAACACAATAACACTGAAAACTAAACAAGAAAGCAAGTCCAAATATAATATCCAAGCAAAGCAAAGCAATCATGTATATAAATACAAAAATACAATAATCAAGTCTTCATTCTTCCTCAGAATTATCATCAATCTAAGATCTCCAATTGATTAAGCTTGAACGAACAGATTGTAGAATGGATGAAACGAAAATTCTTCAGTAGAATCCCCTTCAATCCAACCTTTCCTTTTCATCAATCACGTCAAACTTCTTTCAAGATATCCAGAATGATCAAAGTGCTCATTCATTCTCTAATTCAAATGGTCAAAGAAATCAAATAGATTGTTAATTGCATTTATCAGGTGTTGTACTTCCTTCTTCAATTTCTTAATTTTCTTCAAGATGATCTGTGAACTTTCTGGAATGTAAGGAGGAATGGGTGTTGACCTCTGAGATTGTTGATCTTCTATAATGCTCTTGTCATTCATATCACCATCTGCCTGGTTACTATATGCATCTGATGGGTCTATTGGCTTTCAAGGTAGAAGTACTTTTTCCTAGTTCTTATATGGCACTTGTGATTGACTGCAGAAGAGAAAGATGGTGGAAGGATGTCCAAGCCCATACTTTGATCCATGAACGATCAATCCTAAAATAAATTTAACAATTATTGAACCAACATCAATAGGCATCCCCATTTGAATATAGTAGTTTAGAATCACACACTCCTTAGTTATATTAATTTGCCAAAATTTATTAACTCAAATTTAGATATATATATATATATATATATATATATATATATATATATATATATATATATATATATATATATATATATATAAATTGATTTAGTTTGATAATGAGTCACACAATTAAACGCAAGTATACGTATAACTCAAGTAATACAGGGCTCTAGTGGAGTCCTGGATATCAATCCCACAAGAAGGTATTAATTTTATGTCGTAGCATATCAATCACTTATCGAATCACAACACAATTGCAAGTTCTACCAAAGTACGATCTAAACTCTAACAAGTTAAAGTAATACAAGACTAAATTTATAACAAAGTACAGTTGTAAGAAAGTGTTTTCCTCCTTTCCAATCATAATGTGATGATTATTGTGGCATAGATTAGTGATGCAGTTGTATTGTGCAAAATAGGAGCATTCCTATTCTTTACCAATATTTCAGAGTATAAAAAAGATTGGCTAATCCTAAGTTTAGTCCTCCAATCCATGGTTAGGCTTTGAGGATACTGGCTCTCACTCCAGAGCTCTCACTTCCCTTTGCCTAAAGGCTAACTCTCGCTTCAGTTTCCAAACATTAAGACCAAATTGAGGATTTCAGCCAGTCACTCTGAAATCTCCAATTCTACACCCATCAAAGTATATTTCCCTATTTATTTGCACTCAATCCCCATGAATGACGTCTCTCATTCATGGACATTGAATGTGACCTTCACTTTTGTTGTGGAGCTCATAATCCTTTCGGAACATATGTTTCCCAGCAAATTTTAACAATTAAATTATCCAGATCAGAAAGTAAATGA
Organism: Papilionanthe hookeriana x Papilionanthe teres; assembly: GCA_022702705.1. Lineage (NCBI taxonomy): Eukaryota > Viridiplantae > Streptophyta > Magnoliopsida > Asparagales > Orchidaceae > Papilionanthe > Papilionanthe hookeriana x Papilionanthe teres. The sequence goes on from CM040431.1 coordinate 65,818,906, forward strand.
AGTTCGAAGTGAAAAGGTCATCATAAATTCTCTATAATCAATATGCAGATAATTTCATATCACAACATCAACACATCACATGAAAAGGAGAAAGACAAAAAAATCTACTCAAGACTCATGAGGAAAAGATGACAAAATATGGATTTTATATATAAAAACAATGTCATACAAATAGAGTAAAGTATAAACAACTTATCTTAAACTCTTCCCCAAGCGAATCTCAAGGAACTCCATTGACTCATCTTCTTTCTTCACAACAACACACAGTTCTCTATTTGGATAAGTAAGGAAGAAGAAAGCTCTCACTTTCCCTCTCCTCTTACACTCTTTAGAATAGAAAACACAAAACCTAGATTTCCTAAACTAAATGAAAAGGCACTCTCTCTAAACTCTTTCTACACTCTAAACTCTTCTCTCCTCTCTAAACTTGGCTCCAAAATAGTTTAAATGGTAAAAAGGATGGTGACATGGAGGGTATTGCCTGCAGATTGCATACCCAACAGCTGCATCATTAACATTTACAAGGAGGGCGACTGCATACCTCCACACATAGACCATCATGACTTTGTCAGACCTTTCTGCACAGTCTCTTTTGTCAACCAGTGTAATATCATGTTCGGATCTGACCTCCAAATAGTGGGCCCCGGAAAATTCCGAGGGCCGGTGGAAATACCACTACCGGTAGGTTTCGTCATGGTATTAAAAGGAAATGGAGCAGACATAGCAAAACACTGCATCTCAGGAGTGCCTGTTGAGCGAATATCCATCACCTTTAGAAGGATGGACAACAGCAAGATGCCTTTTCATTTTCAGCCAGATCTAGAGTTAGAGAGTCTCCGGTCCTACGAGCTGTGAGTTACATGGGAGATAGCACACCTCCAATGCACATCCGTACGACATTCCTGCCAAGGGTGGCTTGGAAGGTGATGTTATTGTCCATGTATCTTACTATTCAGACATGGATTTTGACAAATGCTTTTGGAAGAATCAACAAGAATCTTACACAATCCGTTTTAGATTTATGAGGATTGTATGAGATACTGAATTTTCAAGGAAAATATCATCATGTTTTGGATCAAGTTGTATGATGTATTTTCAACAGATTGGAATGAGAATGATCATGTCATGTTCTGCCTTCACCTCTTTTTGTGCAAATTGACTGGGAAACGCCATTTAGCTAAATGAACTTCGAACAAAGAACGAAAAGAAAAAAAATGAATAAGGAACTCCTTCTTTTTAAGAATTTGAAAGTCAAAATAAACTGCAAATAAACAAGAACTCCAAATAGACGAAAATGAAATCGAATTACTAAAATGAATAAAACAAATCTAAACCTCAGACTAATTTTCATTCTGAATCCTTCAATTCCAACCTTTCAATTCTACTTCCTCTGTGTGTTAGAGGATCGACTAGTCCTATTGACACGGAGCCACGAACTTTGTTTGATTTTGTTCTGATGGCATGGGATTGGGTCCCTCTTCATACAGATCAAACTTCCGAGGCTGGAGCCGAACTTCCAGTTCTCTTCGAGGCTAGAGCCGAACTTCTAGCTCTCTTTCAAACTTCTGAGGCTAGAGCTGAACTTCCAGTTCTCTTCGAGGCTAGAGCCGAACTTCTTGCTCTCTTTCAAATTTCCGAGGCTGGAGCTGAAATTCCAGTTCTCTTCGAGGCTAGAGTCGAACTTCTAGCTCTCTTTCATACTTCTGAGGCTGGAGCCGAACTTCCAGTTCTCTTTGAGGCTAGAGCTGAACTTCTAGCTCTCTTTCAAATTTCTGAGGCTGGAGCCGAACTTCCAGTTCTCTTCGAGGCTAGAGCCAAACTTCTAGCTCTCTTTCAAACTTCCAATGTTGGAGCCGAACTTCTAGTTCTCTTCGAGGCTAGAGCCGAACTTCTAGCTCTCTTTCAAACTTCCAAGGCTGGAGCCGAACTTCCAGTTCTCTTTGAGGCTAGAGCTGAACTTCTAGCTCTCTTTCAAACTTCCGAGGCTGGAGCCGAACTTCCAGTTCTCTTCGAGGCTAGAGCCGAACTTCTAGATCTCTTTCAAATTTCTGAGGATGGAGCCTAAACTCTAACTCTCTTCTTGAGGCTAGAGCCTAAATTCTAGTTCTCTTCAAATTCCAACTCTCTTCTTGAGGCTAGAGCCTAAATTCTAATTCTCTTCAAATCCCGAGGTTGGAACCTAGGTTCCGATGCTCACCTCAAATCCAGGATTTCCACGAAATCCCTCTTGAAATAAATCTTGAATCGAACTTCAATCGGAATTGAAACTCAAACCAAAATCCAAACTCACACATTAAAACTTGAAATAGAAAATGAAATGAATCTAAAATCGAATATCTCTAGATCTTGTGATCTATAATTTACCTCCTTTTCTCTTCCCCAGCGAGAGTTCTGGAATCTTCAGTCTTGGAGATTTACCTGATACTCCCCAGAGGAAATTTTCTATACTTCGTTCTAAGTGTGTCACTTAGACATCTGTGTTGGTTCTGTTGATCTTTTTGGTCAACGCCAATACGCGCGGTGTGCTTAGTTAACACACCACACCTATTGGGGGTCCATTTGTTGACCTCATTTTTGATGAGGTCTTTTCTGCTCTCTCTCCTTAGTACTTAGAATCTAGCCATAGGGCTTCTCCTTGACTATCATAGAGGACTAGAAATGGGACCCATCACTTAGAAATTCAAACACTTCTTGGCTCTCTTCAAACCCCACAAGTTTGATTGTTTGGAGGGTTAAAATCAAATGTGGAGGTTTAAAGGATGAGTTTCCTATAGGACTCTCTGGCCTTAAGATTACCCTGGGTGGCCTAGTCTGGTGATGGTAAGCTTTCACACACCACACTCCCACACACACATTCCAAACCCTTAAACTACCTTTAACCAATTTGACTCCCTGACTCATGTAGGTAACTCATATGGATGGACCTTGACCCCTAGGCTCCTAGCTAAGAGGGTTATGAACAACATATTGAGTGCCTAAAATGAGTCCTCTCATGGCTTTTGTGAGCTTAATATGGCTTCATGGCTCAACCAAAATGATTTCATTTCACTCACACTTGATCAATCTTCACTTTTCCAAAATTTCAATTTTTGACCCCCGAGACCCTAAACCCACCAAGCTTACCAAATGCCCTTGAAATTGCCCAAAATTTGCAAAATTGCATAAATTGCTCAAAATTCCTCAAAACCAATCCTAAACACTTCCCCCCACTCAAATTGTTCATCCATGACCAAATACACCAAAATTTTCCAAAAATACCCCTCAATACCCTCCAAATACCCAAAATACCCTTTTAACCCAAAAATTCCAAAAATTCAGAAAATTCCTAGAAAATTCCAGAAACTCCCAAATATTCTCAATTTCATTTTTTTCAACTACACCACAAGCCAATTTTGTCAATTTGGCCCACTTTTACCAAAATCCCCAATTTGACCTATTTTTAACCAAAGTGGACCCAATGTCCCACCAAACTAATCCAATTGACCTCAATTTTGATCCAATTCAATTCTAAGCTTCAATTCAATATCCTCAATATCAATTTAGACCAAATCCAAACCCAATTTTATCAACATGTGGATCCAATTTCAATTTGAAGCTTAAAGCCCAATTTTGGCCCATGACCTAAACTTAGCCCAAACCAACCCAACTTAACTCCAATTAACCCCAAATCTTTTCCTAAACCTTCCTAACATCCACATAAACAAAAAACTAACATGATTTGCCCCAAATTTGAAACCAAACTCCACACAAACTTAACCCAAACCAAAAATCCCCAATTTGGCCTAAACCCATCATGAACCCAAATGAGCCCAAATCCCAAAATCAAAGCCCAACCAAAGTTAAAAAACTATTTGTCACACCCCCATAAACATTTCTCAACATTAATTTTACATCAAACCTAACATTAACCCAACCTTAGCCCAAGTTAGCCCAATTTGGCCCATTTTGACCCCATTACTAAAAAAGCCCAAATTGAACCCATTTAAACTCCAAATGGCATCAAATCTCTTCTAAAATTCTCATGACACATTCCTAAACCAATCCCAACATTTATTTGACACAACCCGTCACCAATTTTCATCCATCAATTTATTTCAAAACCTAAAAGCCCACTTCCTTAAACCATTTTAAAAGCCCATCCAAAATGATTTTAAAAAGCCCAAAATTGATTCTAAAGCCCATATGACAAATCTCCCTTCATCCATTTGATCTAAATCAATCCCTAAGTTCCAAACCAATGATCAAATCAACCTAAATCAAGCTTCACCCAAATTTTTCACCAAATGGCCAAAATTCCTAAGACCCATTTCTATGAAAACAAACCAACTTTTTCCAAGCCATAAGCAAGCTAAATGAAGCCATTCACAAGCCATATGAAGCCATGAGAGCTTTCCATTGTCATCAATCCATTTATGGCAAAGGAGGGAATCCTTTCTAAGCTCTCCCTTAAGCCTTTTACCCCTTTAATGTCACACCCTAACCCAAAATTAACTTAAACAATTTTGATGGGGACTTCACCACACATGTGAGGTCGACCCAAGTGATTCTTTTCAGCCCAAAACCAGAGCCTTGGGTGGTGCACCAAGCCTAAAACCATGGGTTGACCAAATTGAACCCAAAATAAGCCTCCCCCATTCCATTTCAATGCAGCCCCTTTACACTTGGCCAACTCCAATTGACTTCACCAAATTCAAGCCCTGACCCTCCTGATCAAGATGGTGACCTGACCCTGGCCGGCCAGCCACCACAGCTGCCAAAAAACACCCGACCGAAAGCACCCATGTGAGCCAAATTTCAAATTCTTCTCTACTGAGCTGTCTCGTGGCCAGTGGACACCATGGTTGTTCTTCTCCTCACCAGAGCAGTTGATCCAAGCCATCAAACCCCCTGGGAAGCCCTCCAGCCACCTCTATTTAAACACCACCACCTCTCGGCCAAAAGAGGTGCTGAACCAAACCTTACCAAAACTCTGCCAAAATCTCTACACACTCTTCTCTTAGCGTAAAGCACTTGATCCCCACTGAAATCCAGCCCTAATTTCTCCTCTGTGAGCTCAATTTCAGAGTTGAATTTCAAGCCCAAAACCAGGACATTTCACCACAGTGAGTCAATCCTTAAATTGACAGACCCTACACCTTCACCAGACCAAGAGGAGAAGTTATCCAGCAAAAGCCCCCTCACCAGGTCCGCCATTTCTTCCAGAGACCAAAGCTTAAAATCGGGTTTGGTGGAAGTTGTACCTAGACAATTCCCCAGAGCCAGAGACTTCATCTGGAGCTTCCCTAGGTTCAATCGAAGGTGCCACAACTCTCTGATTGAAGCTTCACTTCTCAGAGCAAAGGTATGGATCGCCTCCTTCCCGAGAGCTTCCAGCGATTCTTCATTTCATTTGAGTCAATTTCATCGCATGTTATCTGTATGGATATGTTCGTCTTGTCGAGATGAGTCCATAGAGCATAAGAACGTGAAGATTGGTTAAGTATCGAGTGAGATCTTAAGTTTTTAGGGTGGATGGCTCTCGGGTTGAACTAGACGGAGACGATGACCAGGAACCGTCGGATCGCGCTGTTGACCTCATTTTTGATGAGGTCATTTCTCTTCTCTCTCCTTAGTACTTAGGATCTAGCCTTAGGCTTTGCCTTTGACTATCTTAGAGGACTTGAGATGGAACCCACCACTTAGAAATTTAAACACCTCTTAACTCCCTACAAACCCCATAAGTTTGATTGTAAACCCCAAAGTCACTTGGAGGGTTAAGATCAAATGTGGAGGTTTAAAGGATGAGTTCCCTATAGGACTCTTTGGCCTTAGGACTACCCCGGGTGGCCTGGTCTGACAAGGGTAAGCCTACACACATTGCACTTTCACACACATTCCAAATCCTAAAACCATTCATACCTAACTTGGCTTCCTGACTTATGTAGGTAATTCATCTGGATGGACCTTAACCCCTAGGCCCTTGGCTAAGAGGGTTAGGAACAACATAGTGAATGCCTCAAATGAGTCCTCTCATGGCTCTTATGGGCTTGATATGGCTTCATGGCTCAACCAAAGTGATTCCATTCTACTCAAACTTGATCAATTTTCATTTTTCCAAAATTTTAATTTTTGACCCCCGGGGCCCTACACCCACTAAGCCTACCAAATGCCCTTGAAATTGCACAAAATTTGCAAAATTGCCTAAATTACCCAAAATTCCTCAAAACCAATCCTAAACATTTCCCACCATTCAAATTGATCATCCTTAGCCAAATATACCAAAATTTCCAAAAATACCCCCCAATACCCTCCAAATACCCAAAATGCCCTTCTTAACCAAAAAATCCATAAATTCCAAAAATTCCCAGAAAATTCCAAAAAATCCAAAATATTCTTAATTTCATTTTGTTCAACTACATTATAAGCCAATTTTGTCAATTTAACCCACTTTTACCAAAACTCCCAATTTGACCCATTCTTAACCCAAGTAGACCCAATGTCAAACCAAATCAACCCAATTGACCTCAATGTTGATCCAATTCAATTCTAAACTTCAATTAAATATCCCCAATATCAATTTAGACCAAATCCAAGTACAATTTGATTAACATTTGGATCCAATTCCAATTTGAAGCTTAAGGCCCAATTTTGGCCCATGACCTAAACCTAGCCCAAACCAACCCAATTCAACTCCAATTGGCCCCAAATCTTTTACAAAACCTTCCTAATATCTCCACAAACAATACACTAACAAGATTTTCCCCAAATTTGAACCTAAACTCCACTCAAAACTATCCCAAAACCAAAATCCCCATTTTTGGCCTAAACCCACCGTAAACCTAAATGGGCCCAAATCTCAAAATCAAGGCCCAACCAAAGTTGAAAACTCTTTGTGACACTCCCATAAACATTTCTCAACATTAATTTTACATCAAATCTAACATTAGCCCAACCTTAGCCCAAGTTAGCCCAATTTAATCCACTTTGGCCCCTTTACCAAAAAGGTCCCAAATCAAACCCAATTCAACTCCAAATCACCTCAAATTTGTTTCAAATCACTCATGACACATCCCTAATCTAAACCCAGCATTTTTTTGGCCCAATCCTTCACAAAATTTTCATCCACCAATTTGTTTTCAAACCTAAAGGCCCACTTTCTTAAACCATTCTAAAAGCCCATTTTCACCAAATCCAAAAGCCCAAAATTGGCTCTAAAGCCCACATGGCAATTTCTTTTCATCATACCTTTAATTGATATCACCCCTAAGTTTAAAAATCATCATTAAACCATTCCAAATCAAGCTTCATCCAAATTTCCACCAAAATGCCAAAATTCATAAAATCCTCTTTCATGAAATTGACCAAATCTTTTCCCAAGCCAAATGAAGCCATGGAGCCATGCATAAGCCATATGCAAGCCATGGGAGTCACTTTACACCTCATCATGTAATTTATGGAAAATGGAGGGGACATCTTTCTTAATCCTTCATTAAGCTTTTTAACCCCATTCATTTCACACTCTAAACCAAGCTTAGCCACCTCACCATGGAAAGAGACCTCACCACTCTCTCTTGGCTGACCCAAATGATTCCTCCCAGCCCAAAGTCAAGCCTTGGGAAGGTGCACCTAGCCTAAACCATGCCTTGGACCAAAATGAGCCCAAAATTATCCTTTACCCCTTTCCATTTAAATCAAACCTTAGCCACATGGCCAACCTCCATTGCTTGCACCAAAGTCAAGCCCTGACCCCCCTGACCCTGAGTGTGACCCATGTTTGGCCGGCCAGCCACCACAGTCACCAGAAAACACCAGGCCGAGAGCACCCATTTGATTCAAAAAATTCAAACTCACTAGCCGAGTCTGTCCCAACTTAATCGGACTCCACGACTCGTTCTTCCCTTGACCAAGGCAGCTGATCCCAAGCCCTAACTCCCCCTGAGAGGCCCTCCAGCCATGTCTATTTAAACCCACCACCTTCTCGGCCAAATAAGGTGATGAACCAGACCTAAATGAAACTCTACCAAAATTGCTCCAGGACCTTCTCCTGACCTAGAGCAATTGATCCACAGTGTCCCTTTGCACTAATCCCCATTGACAGAGCTCAATTTCTCAGTCAAAAATCCACCCAAAAACCAGGACAACTCTAAAACCTCCACCAAAATCAAATTAAACTCACCCACACCTGCACAGAACCAAGAGAAGGAGTTCCCTAGTGGAAACCCCCTCACCAGGCCAACCATTCTCTCTATCGACCAAGCTTTGAAATCGGGCTTGGTGGAAGTTGTACCTAGGCAATTCCCCAGAGTCAGAGACTTCATCTGGAGCCTCCTTGGGTGCAATCGAAGGTGCCACAACTCTCTGATTGAAGCTTCACTTCTCAGAGCCAAGGTATAGACCTCACCTTTCTCCCGAGCTTCCAGAGATTCTCTATTTTGATTGGCTTAGTTTCATAGCATGTAAACCATATGGATATGTTCGTCTCCTCAAGACGAATCCATAGAGTATAAGAACACAAAAATTCGTTGAGAAATGAGAGAGTTCTTAGGGTTTTAGTGTGGAAGGTCACGGTTGCACACCAGCCGTAGACGATGACCAGGCGACGTCCGATCGAGTGTGTATAGAGTGGATGATCCAGATTGCGCTGGACCAGAGAACGGTACGTGAACCGCGGGCCCCCAGAGAGCTGAGTCAGTTGGATGCGTCGAATGGGAGCGCGCCGTGTGGACTTTCGGAGCTGCCGAGGATGAGTCGGCGCCGCGTGGATAAGTAGGAAAATATGGATTTTTTTGATTTATTTAAATAACCAGAACTTAGAAAATCTATATCTTTGTGTAGAAAAATCACAAAAATAAACTAAAAATACCCTCTTGCTCAGTGAATAGAGGAGAATAATGTGGAAAAGAAATCAAGTTATTTTGATGAGTATTATATTTTTAATTAATTATTTACTCATTTTAGTATTTTAATTCTCCATTTGCATAGACAATTCACCATGGCATGAGACCATAGGGCTTTTGAAGCCTCTAATCTTGGGAACATTCCCTGAATTTTTCAAGGTCAGAGGCCATCTCTATGGAAAGATATGTATTTTTCAAGTTTATGTCACTATTTTTGGTATTTTAATTTCATTAATTAGTATATTGTTTAGAATATTCTAGGAAAATTTGGGGAAGTTTCTTAGGACCAGAGGGCCCTAGGATAATTATATTTTGAGTTAATTCATTAAGAATAACCCTAATTGGCCTAATTACTCAAAACTAAACTTTAATTAATTAGGGTTAACCACTCATCAAAAGAACTTGAAAATAATTCTCCACTAATCTTTAGGATCAGAGGGACCTCACATAAAAATTTTGAATCCATTGGAAATGCTTAACCCCACTAAATGGATTAATTAAGTCACATAACTAAAATTAAACTTTAAAAATTCATAACTCCAAAAATACACTTTAAAAACTCACCAAATTGGTTTTGGGGCCTCTCTGATATTAGAGGAGTCTTAGAAAATTAAAATTAAAATTTTCTAAAAATCTTCATTTTTCACCATATTAAAAAATAATAAAAATCATAAAAAAATTAAAAATCATAAAAATGTCATATTTTAATTCCTAATCACTTAGGAACAAACCAAATATTTTTCCCAAGTTTCAAAGTAAAGATATTGAATTTTAAATGCTTAAGACAATTTTTAATATTAAAAATGAATTTTTCAACCTTTTCACTAAATTAATTCTTATAAATCAAAGAAAAATCAAAAAAATTATAAAATTTATTTCTCTGAACTCCTTAAGGTGAGAGAGATATAAGAAATAAAAAACTGAATTTTCAATCTTTATTTTATTTTATAATTAATTAACACTCTAAAACTCAAAATAATTATAATAAATAAAATATAATTCAAAAAAATCACTAAAATTAGTCCAAGTGGTCCTCTGGTCATTAGAAACATTCCATAATTTTTTTAAGGACAGAAACCTTACCTTGGTCATATTGTTGAATTTTCATTGAAAACCCTTATTTTTCATAAAAAATAAATATATAAATTAAATTAAATTTAGAAAAAATCACATTTTCTTCTCTAATGTCTTAATTGACATATGAGTGAAGTGTCATAAAAATTTCAAGTTCATTTGAGCTCAATTTTGTGAGTTATGAAATAAATAAGCTTGAAATGGCATAAAGGTAATTAAAGGATTTTAACCCTAATTAACATTTAGGTCTAATCAAAATGATGAGGGTGAAATATCTGATTTTAAAATTTTCATTAGAAGATTGAAACCTAGAGAATTAAGGGGTAGAAACCCATTAATCATCTTGAAAATATTTAAAGTAAACTTTAATTAATTAAACAATTTGAATTTTGGAAGAAATAAGTTAAAATTTGGATTATTAAAATGGGATATAATTTAGAGAGACTATAATAACTTAAACTGAAATCCCTAAATGAATCACTCTAATAATATTTAACTTTTAATTAAATTTAAAGTGATAGTTGAAATTAATAATTAAATAATTAAAATGAAAGTGAACCTTAATTAAATTAAAACTTAAAACATTAAATAATTTGATAATTAAATTGAAATAAATTTAAAACATAAAAAAATTATTAATTTCAAAAAATCACTTGAAAACAAACTTAAAACAAATTTAAAACATTAAAAATCAATTTCATAAAAATAAATTCTTAATTAAAAAAAATCAAACCAATTAAAATTTAATCTAGAATATTGCAATTAAATTAAAATTAAATCCTTAAAGTCTAAATTAAATAATTTAAACTCCTCTTTCAATTCAAATAGTTTAAAACACTTAAGAATAAAATAACTTGAACACTATTCCAAACTTAAATTATTAAAATTTTATAACTAAATTAAACCACTTTAAATCACCAATTCCAATGTTAAATCATTAAATTCTTTAATAAATTGATTTGCCCCTAAAGACTTTTATCATTATAACTCTTAAGTAAAGCATCAAGTGAAATGTCACTTTACTTATAGAATAATCAAACATCCTAATTCACTGAGCAAGAAACTAAACTAAATTTTGGGATGATTAATTCACATGTGCAATAAAACTCATTTGGACTCAAAATAATCCCAAAAATATTGAAAAGATGTTTAGGACTCGTCCTAAACACTTCCTCAATATGATGGGATGTTTTAGAAGAGCAATTGAATTTAATTGTTCTTTGATGAAGAAAATCATCCTTAAACAAAATACAAGAACCTAGACGTCATAAGAGATGACTAGCAATAGGATTAGGAATTTGGTAGACAACCAAAACCTTTCCCTTAGCTTTACCTATGTACTTGTTATAAATATTTAAATGCCTTAACATGTGTTTTAAGTGCAGCTTGGAATGACGAGAAGACCCTTCAGGTACGCTTTTATTTTATTGCAATTTACTTTATTGCAATTTATTTATATAAGCTGCACTTTACTCTTCTTGCATGATAAACAAGATTGTTGCATGAAAACTAAAACCTTTAGGATAGACACAAGACTGAAACCCAAAATTAAATTAAAAGTCACAACAAGATAAAATTCACCGCCACAACATTTCAAAATATAAAACAACTCAAAATTTAATCATAAACAGAACACAAAACTACAATTATAACTAAATTAAAATGACTCATTGGATGATCGGGAATACCTCGGATGATGTAACCTACGTGTTGCTAACGGGATTTCCCACGGTCTAAATGAAAGTGTGGAACTCATTCAGTTGAGTTTAGCAAATTCATCTGGACTAAGTGAATCCGATAAAAGTAACGGTGCTGGAATGATGGAACCGTGAGATCTTAATCGGTGTTTGTTGACCTCATTTTTGATGAGGTCTTCTCTCCTTCTTTTTAGTACTTAGGATCTAGCCTTAGGCTTTTCCTTTGACTATCCTAGAGGATTAGAATCGGGATCCACCACTTAGAAATTCAAACCACTTCTTAACTCCCTGCAAACTCCACTAACTTGATTATAGACCCCTAATCACCTAGAGGGTTGAAATCAAATGTGGAAGTTTAAAGGATGAGTTCCTATAGGATTCTTTGGCCTTAGGATTGCCCTGGGTGGCCTGGTCTGATGAAGGGGCTGACCTACACACACACTACACTTATACACTACACTCTCACACACATCCTGAACCCTAAACCCACCAAAATACCCCAATACCCTCCAAATAACCTCCAAATACCCAAAATACCCTTTTTAACCCAAAATTCCAAAAATTCCAAAAATTCCCAGAAAATCCCAGAAAATCTCAAATATTCACAATTTGATTTTGTTCAACTACACTACAGCCCAATATTGTCAATTTAAGCCGATTTCATCAAAAACCCCAATTTTGACCTAAGCCCGACCTAGGCTCCGATTTAACCCAAATTGACCCGACGCTAGCCATTTTCTTCTCAATTTAAATTTTAAACGCTTCAACACACTCCCCTAAACTGAATGCAACATTCAATCGCCACCAGTTCAACCTTGAATTTCAACCAAATCTAATTTAATCGCGAAATCCCCAAATTTGACCTTTTTTCGACCTGTTTTGATAACGAGATTGTCCAAACGGCCCCGGATGACGAAACGGACTGCGCCGTTGCGTCCGGAACGTCGAAATTACCTAGGAAGGACACTAATTTTGATATAGTTTCGTGCGGGGTCGAAATTTGTCCGAATCGACGAAAATTTGAATAAAATGTTGTTTTAAATTAAAAAAAAAAGAGAAATGAAAAGCAAAAAACACACCTAAATCCCTAACCCTCATCTCCCTCATGCCTCTAGCCGTCGCTCCCCTCTCCCATTCCCGAATGGAGCTTCGAGCCGAGCGCCTCCCTTCTTCGTCGAAAGCCATTTCCTCTTCCTCGCAAGACTTTGGTCCCCTCCGCGTACGCATGCCTGGTAAAGCTCCCTGCTCCCCTGAAAAAAAAGGTTCTCCACGTCTCCACGCTCTCTGCCATGATTCTTGTCGCTACGCTCCGCTCCTTGTCGCGTTCGGCTCACCCCTCCGGTAAGTCGAGGTAAGAGCTTACTCCCTCTTCGGCTATAAAAGCCCGTGGATTGGGAAGGTTAGGTTGGCTGGAATTTTGGAGTGAGGGGGAGGTTCTGCCAAACTTTTGAGCGGTGCACCTCTTTGCGATTTTGGAACCCTGTGGTTTCATTCTGTGATCATTCTCATTTGCTGGGTTGGGTAGATATTTACTGGTTGTGCGCATTTGTTGTGGTATTCCTGGAATTCTCTTTCGACTTAGAGATTCTTGTGCTTAATCTCTTTTTCATCCGGAGGTAATAATTCTTTCCATCTCCCTTCTATTTTGATCAGCTTGGCCCGCAAAGAGGTCCTTCACCTTGCAAGTGTCTTTTGGTTAAGCATATGCTATACGGAACTTGTGTTTTCACATAGCTGGATATGAATGTTCATATATATGGTTGTTTACTTTTCTTCTTTTCTTGCTAAGTCATTCGATATTTCTGTTTTGTCTGCTCGATTATCTATCTGCCAAGGGAGGTGCCTGTTTTGAATTTAAGCTTGTGTTGTTGAAAAATTTACATCCATACCACCTAATTATTGTGATTGTTATGTATCTATCATTTGAATTTCAAATTGTTACACATACACCATTATTTTTTTTTTTGAGCAAATTTCTATCTTTAGCTATACAGATTTATATCATCTTGAATTTGAAAATGAGGATGGCTTTGTCCCGCTAAGGCTATGCTTCTTACGAGTTAAGTGCAAAGCCCACATAATGCCTAAGCACTTGTTTAAGTGGATTCGAATCTAACGGTGGGGGATAAGTAAACACATAATTAGGTGGCATGTGTGTAAACCTTCCAAATTAATTCTCATGAGCATTGGGAAATTCCTGCATGTTCTAGCTGGTTCGGTTGATGCCAAATATTCCATTTTCGGGGATCTTACCTTGATAATTTCTTGCTTGGCGATGTCATTATTTCTTCTAATCTGCATCACTTTGAATTGCCCCTGAAAGTATTTTTCTGGAATTGGGAAATTGAGGCCACTTCAAGTGCTGAATGAGTTTAACATGAAAAATGAGAATGGTTATAGAATTGAAGGGGTGGTATGTTTGTGAATGTCCTTTCCCTAGCAGCATTTGTTTTGTTGTTCATGCACTCTCCATTTCAGAAAAAAGATGTCTGAGGCTAAAAAAAATTTGTGAATCCTTTCAAAATTTGAATCTTGCTGTACACCTTATTCAGGCGCAAAGATCTCCGGTGCAGCTTTTATCATTTATGGTTCATGATTTATGAAATGCGATTAGGGAGAGAGAGGAAAATTTAAGAAACCTCATGCTTTTATTTAAAAATTGTTGCTTGCTCGGTCGTGACAATCCGAAAGTTTTAATGGGATGATTTATGAGAACCCTGGATGTTTGTATGCGATGGCTTGTGAAAACTTGAAAATCTAAGGGGATCGCTGATGAAGACTTGAATGCTTTATAAATTGTTGATTTGGTTCATTTGGTTTGAAAGCCTTATAATCTGTTGATTTGATCCTTAATACACATGGTTTGAAATTTTTTTTATATAACTTGCTGATTCGTGAAGCTTCAATAGCTGTTATTACGGTATATATTCTTGTCTGATTTAAAAAAAAAAAGCCTTAAGAGTTACTTTTCTGTTCTATATTGTTGCTTATTTGGGAAGAGCTTTAGGGACTATGTTGTTCTATATTACGGCTGATTCGGAGAAATAGTCAAATTTAGTAAATGTGCTTGCAAGTCTTAGTTACATCAGCATGCTAATTTATTTTATTTACTCATTCTTTAGTCATGGCATTGCTTATTTGCCAAATGATCACTTTGATTACATCTCATGTTATCGCATATGCATAAACATAAGTTGGAGGTGACGTTTCCACATCGGTTGAGAGTCTTCCTTTTAAAAAAATCCGAAAATTTGAAGTTGTTCTTTCCAAAAATTGGAGAAGTTCGGATGGCTTATATGTGAAAACTTGAAAAGCTTTGCATGAATTTTTTTATTAAGTCGGTTTTGAGGCTTTTGTGTCACATTCAGTGGATTTGTTCAGTAGCTTTTGAGTCCAGTTTGGAGGTCTCCCCGCAGCTTTATTTTATGTTTCTCTTTTTGTCATTACTTAAGTGTTATGGGATTTGGTTCCGTACTCTTTAGGTGTCTAGGTCACTCCATGAGAGCAACGACACGTTTAGGTCTTTTCCTTTTAGGATGAGCGAGAATGGTCGGGAGTCCGGGGTGATTGACTTGTTTTGACTGTTATTGGAAAACGGTTCACCTCTTTTTACGAAAATTGTGTTAGGTGGGCCGCTTTCCCTCTTTCTTTCCTTGCTCCATCGTCCCTAGTTTTCTCCTTGTTTCTTGGTCAATGCCCACACTTACAGGGGACGTGTAGGTGTGCACATATAGCCCCTTTAGGCTATATGTGGGGCCATCAAGCAAGGCTGTAAGTGCGGTGGGGACATTGATGAGACTGCAAAACAAGAAAAAATTACGAGAGCCATAGAATGGGGCCGCCTGACTCAGAGACTCTGTAGAGAGTAGAGCAGGAATCACGGAACAGTTCGACCGTCCTTGGGGTTTCTACTGCCGACAGTCTAATGTTCGTAGGCCTAGTCCTATTAGGGTAGTCAACCTGTGGACTAAAATGTCTTAAAACAAAAAAAAACACATATGTTTGAAAAATATAAAAACTAGCTCCAGTACTACACAGCCTACTTACCTACAGCTTTTTACTTGCATGGAAACCAAAAAATGAAATGTGTGAAGATTTATAAAGGTCCACGGTTGGCTATTCGAGTCGGATTAGGACTGCCTTCTGCGAAAGTCGGTCTAGTAGTCAGCACTCAAGTCCGGATATTAGCACAGCTCTGAGTCCGAAACACCACCGTGCTTACGGGTCTTTCTTTCCAGAGGCCCATGACTTTCTTATGGTTCGCCATGAGTTTAGCGGGTCGTCTGTGGGTTTCTCACGGTGCTTTTTGCAGTTTTCTACGGTTTTGTTTTGTTTTCGTTTGTGGCTTTCCTCGGAGTTTTCCACGGACATTTCTTTTCTTTCTTTCTCGACTTTCTTAGTTTTCTTCTGTGATTTTCCTTGCTTTCTCACCATTTTCTTTCGCTTTTACTGTTGAGTTTTTCAGACTTTACTTTCTTTGCACACACCATAGTACCCCTGTTTAGCTAGGTTGTTTTCACTTACTACTTCTATTCCTGCTCTTTTGGTACTGACAAATTTGCTGCAGGAAATAAAAAAATATATAGTAATAAACAGATAACAGCGCGCCGAGGATAAGCAAAGCATACGGTATTCCTGTGACAGTCTTTACTTTCCTTACTGTTATACCTGCTTGGCATGTTTTACTTTTCAGCCCATACTCCTGCTAGTCTAGGCTGTTTACTTTCAGTTTATACACGTTACACATGCCTTACTTTTCAAGCATATACTCCCGTTAGTCTAGTATCGCTTATTTTCGAGTATACATACTTGCTTAGCATGTTTTGCTTGTTGTAGCATGTTATTCTCGTTTAGCTCAGCATAACTTCGCTTGTGATACTTGCTTCCTCGTTGTTTGCTATAGCATATTCCCGCTTACTTGTTTTCTCGCTTTCTTTTGCTACACTATCCATTGTTGCACACACTCACTCGTTGCAATAAAATGATAATAAAAATGAAATAAAACGATTTGCATGTTCACTTTAACTTAAGATTTAAGTTTAAACCGCAACTTTGTTACGACGTGGAGCACGGAGCACGACTTCGAGGGCAGCACAGCCATCTCCAACAACAAAACTTGTCTACATCAGCAAAACCATTCTTTAGTCTGAATAACAATCCATAGGACTCGAGGTAGTCCGCCTAGTGCGACATAAATCCTCAATTGTTCTTTTAGGCCTTTGCACAGCCTTGCTGTGCAATATAAGCCCTAATTTGCTTTAGGATTCCGAGGTCGTTGTCCGGTACGATGTAAATCCTCCTATCTTTCAGGTTATTTGTATAATCAGGTGATTATGTAAATGTAATTCCTATAATTAATTGGCAGGATTGAAACTTAAATAAATTCACTTCCGAAATTCAAAGCCTAACAAATAGGATAGTCGGGAAATTACCGAAGTTCGCTTCGAATCTGTGATTTCTCCTACCTTCCTTCCTTTGAATTCCCAAAATAAAAATGTTCCAAAATTTGATCCATTCCCTATCAAAATTTCCAAAATCCGATCCTTTGAAAACCTTAAACTTTGAAATTCTTGAGAGCAAAACCACTGATCATTATCGAGAGTTTTCTTAAATGATTCCCGTCATTTAAGATGTAATTAACTATAGGGGCTTGCCCTTATAGGGAACTTTAAGAACCCAAGTAATATAAACCCTGCTTAATTCATTTATATTAAGCAAGGGAACTTGTCGGCTTATAAAATTGGTTCGCAAACCAAACGGATGTCACGAATCTTTTAGTTTATTTAATCGAGCCCCATCATCAAGCGAGTGTGTCTATTCTCCGGGATAGATATACAGTTAGTGGTGCGGTGCTCGTTTATATAAACTATTCGGGATGTGAGATCGATTGATTTCATATCTTAAAATTTTGAAACTCAAAATTATTTTCAAAATCAAATACTACTATCTAAATTATATATATATTTAAATTAAATTTAAAAACTAAAAGAAATTCGCCGACAACTTCTATAGGCGACCCCTTTGCAAAACACATAACCTAAAAATATGCCGACAATTTCTGGAGACTCCGCTGGGGAGAATTCCTCTCTCCATTTTTAATCAGATAGTTCTGCTTTCAAAAATTGGTACTGTATCCATGTCCCTAATGGATCAAACTACCCTTCTTTCCGTTGGAATACTATGTTCATTTCTACCTTGAACGAGTATAGCCAACATTCTCTCGGATTTAGGAGCCACTGTTTAGACACCCCTAAACAGAGAGGTTCTGAGATCCTTTTACCTCATTTCTGAGGTGGGGTGGACCCCAATAGGTGTTAGTTTAGGAGTGATCCTTCGAGTCGAGAGGTCTTGCATAAGACTTTGTTTTCTTTCCAACTCTGAATCAGATTCATTACCTTCTCTACACCTTTGAACATTCCGTTCCTAATAAACAAACCCTCTAATGAATGACTCTTTTAACAAATAACTCCTTCTTATAAATGCATGAACAAGAATGTGTTCGGACTCTTTTCGATTCTTTTCTTTTCGTCCCGATGAGAAGAAGCATAACTTGGGACCGACAATCGAATCTACCCTGCGAAATGGAAGCCCCAAAGCTGATTTTCTCCTTCACCAATGGATCGGACTTCGCCGTTTACAAGGATGAGCCGCCCAACAATGGGATCATCCGAGTTGGACAAGGATTCGAGAACACAAATGTCAAGATCACCGACGTTACCCTTTTGCACCGACAAACAAAGTATCCGAGACCGAGAGACCTTTGATCGAGTTCAACCTTAAGTCAACTCAAGAGTTTCCGCCCCGCAAAGGGTTCCAGTCGAGAGGAATACTACCGTCCAAAGGAGGATCGTTATCTCTACCCCACCGGTCTAGTCGTCTCCGCACCTACCCCGGCTTCCGCCAAACCGAAGGGGAAGGAAGTTCGAATTTGTAACGAGCATGTTACCGTGGAGGGTACAGATTTCCGTGCAAGACCTTCTGTTTTTGAAATTGGGTCTAGCTCAAGGGTTCCACCCCTAACACGGACTCAGAGGAGAAACAGAGGCAGGAAGATTGCCAGGAAGGCCAGAGCTGCTGAAGTCGCTTTCTTAGAAGAAATCCCTGAGTACACACCACTACCTGAATACATACCATTGCTTGAATATACACCCCTTTTGGAAGGAAGTAGATTCCATCCCCTTTCCGCCGCAGCTGACGAGGAAAATGTCCGCAGGATTGCTTCTACATTACCTCGACCCGCATACTATAGCGACAGTAAAAAGAAAAGGGCTAGGATTACACCATTTGCCCGACTACAGACTGTGATGGAGAAGTTAGCAAAGAAAGAGAAATGCCCTGTATCGGAGATCTTAAGAAGAATAGGACGGGTGCCGGCCAAATCCCGTCTTGGGCCACGAGTAGAACCTGCTATCGCTGCAGAAGAGCCGAATAAGAAGATGAAGGCTAGTCCACCTGTTGTTGTTTCAGGTTTACAGATCAGGGAGGATATCACCTTCCAGCATTCAGCCGACAGACCATCCGGTCCTAGGCCTTCTGCTGCTAGAAGGATGGTATGGCGTCCCACTACCGGCCAATTAAGACCGAAACAACGACCAGAAAAGGAAAGTCTCGTCAGGAGACTTGAGTCCGAAGAAAGCACCACTGCAATGAAGGGGACTCCCAAAAAGGAAACCCGACAGCCATCGCATGATAACTGCGAAACCGCACGAAAAAGACCATTAGAAGACGCTATGGAAAAGCTAAGAACCGACATTCAATGATTAGCAAGAGAAAGAGAAGAAAAGTTCGGAGATGAAGTCGACTCGTCAGAGTTCATGGATGATGAATATGCAGAAATTAACATGGTTGAAACACGAGCATCATCAGCTTCGCAAGGTGCTCCGGCAATTGTGGAAAGAGATGAACCGGAAGCATTAAGAGCACAAATTCGAGAAAAAGACGATACAATCTCTCGATCGGGAAAAAGGATGGAAGAGATGGGCTGCGGTCCTAGCCACTCTTCGCAGTCGGCTCAACCCCAAGAGAAACACCTCCGTAAGTTATTCATATTACGGACGGAGGAAAAGAGATTACATCCGTTAACGGAGACGATCGACCAAAGAAAGATTCTACCCGAATATGATTCCGAGAAAAGGATATCAAGAGCATGGTGGAACAGCGAGTGCGAGAAGCCTTGGCACAATCAAAGAGCGGGACATCCATTCGGACGGGTAGACCTTACCCCGAAGAATTCGACGTCGTCCGATATCCGAAAGGCTTTGTACCACCTCTCGTTCAAGACCTTTGATGGAACCGGAAACCCTCGGCAGGCATGTTGCACATTTTCGTGCCGGTTGTTGCAATGCCGGCGAAGTGATGCTTTACTCTTCCGACAATTTGTCGCTGACTCGTCGTGGATCGCCTTTGATTGGTATGCGAATTACCGAACGGTTCGGTGAAGACAATTTCAGAATTAGAGAACCTCTTCATCAAGCGATTTGCCGGAGCTTAGCACCACATCACTATAGGTGATTTAGTGGTAGAGAAGCAGAAGCCGAACGAAACTTTGGTGGACTACATACTTCGATGGAGGAATCTAAGCATGAAGTGTGAGCCACAGCTACAAGAACGACACGCGATCGGCATTTTACTTAAGAGCATTCATGGCCCGATAAGCACTTCTCCTCAAGGGATTTACTATTAAGACTTTCGAGAAGTTGTTAAGCAAGGCCGGAAGCTTGCAAGAGGAGGCGAAGCAATTAAGTTTCACCGACAAAACAGACAAACAGAAGCCCGTAAAGACTTTTGAAAAGAAGTCAGGGATCATCACAGCAGTCGATAAGGGCAAGCAGCCGATACAAATACCGTCAGAACGGCCGCAGCAACCTTAACAGAATTACCAACAACCCCGACCCAGCTATCAGTCATCTCAACAGTATGAACAACCGCCTCGTCCACAACGTACGTTAAGGGAACTTCTGAGCAGGGAGTATCCGTTCAAGAATGAGGCAGTGCCGAAAATGTTCCGCGATCGATGAAGACTCCGGATTTCTAACCGCTGAGCCTAAAAGACCAGAAGAAGTCGACAAGAAAGGTGATCCCAACTTTTGCCCTTACCACCGGATGCTTGGACACAAGATAGAAGATTGTATTACCTTCAAAAGTTGGCTCAATGACAATCTTCGAAAAGGGAACATAACAATCCCGAAGGAATACATGAAGGAACCCCAGAAAGGAGGTTCCGTCAATGTTATCTCAACGGATTTCATTGTTCCGATAGATCCCTATGCGACTGACAATGGATGGACTACCGCTTGGACAAAGTCTTCGAAGAAGATTTTAGATCGCATCCAAACCACTTCGGTGTGAGCCTCAATTCAGAGTTCGAAACCTGTCAAGTCGGCACTATCACTTGCGATAGAAGAACCACCTCAACAAGAGATGACTGAAGAAAAGAAGAAAATTGACGAAGAAGAGAAGACCGAGGCTCCTAAGGCTAGACTAGGGGCTGCTTATCCTAGGATAGTTGTTTCCGATTCGGGGAGAAATCCCTCGAACCTCCGACTCGTATGATTATCCGCTCACTCCGGTGGGATCTTATAATGATGAGGGTTATCGCGTTGGCTACGTTTTGAATGTTTCTAACAATTACGTAACTAGCGACAATCAACCTAATCCGGACGTCGATTCCGATACAAATGACAATTCTCAAATCATACACAATCTCGACGATCACAATGACAAAGAAGACATCCACCAAGGAGGCTACGAGAGTTCAACAAGCAATGAATCTATTTGCGAGTTTCGAGGAGCTCCAGTCACAATAGAGTTAGAGCCTTCAGACTCCGAAGCTAATCCAGAAGAACCTGTCATTCCGATTCAGAAGGAGACATCAGCAAACTCAATACTAGATTTAGAAGAAATCACATAAGTCAACTTAAGAAGTGGAAGAGTTCTACCTCCGAGAATGGGTCCAAAGGACAAAGGAAAGCAGGTGGTTGTTCAGGAAGAATCAACCCCGGCAAAAGAAATACCCATTCGGGAAGAAGCCGAGACACATGAAAACAAAGTGGACTACAACGTGCTAGCCCATCTTAGGAAACTACCAACCAACCGAGCATCTACGACGCTCTCATCTTATCAAAGGAGATGAGAGAAGCTCTGATCAAGGCCTTACTTGATCCAGAAATTTGCTTAGCTCAAATGACTGGAGATTCCGTAGATGAAGTTTGCTCGTTAAAGGAACGACGAGGTGTCACCTTCACGGACAATGACCTACTACTGGGACGATGCAGACCACAACCGACCGTTGTACATTTCGATTACTAATTGGGAAGTTTACACTCTGCAAGTATTGGTGGATCCGGGAGCATCAATCAATATAATGAATCTTCGAACGCTAGCATACTTGGAAATTGATGCTCGCGAGCTCGAAGCGGACAAAATGTTATTAAGAGGATTCGACCGGAAAGGAGAAAGAGCCCTCGGCTCAATAACACTTGCTAATGAAGACCGGTGACTTAGCAAAGACAACCGCGAAATTTCACATAATTGATTCGAAACGTCGTTCAACTCTCTACTCGGGTCGACCATGGATACATGAAAACCGGATGGTACCATCATCTCTACATCGGTGCATCAAATACTACGATGGAGGGGAACGAGTGCATCAAAGGTGACTTACAACCATTCTCCGTACATGAAATTGGAATCCATGAAGATGCAGCTTATTACGCACCCCCGAAGAAAACAATCTTCTCCAGAGATACCATAACAAATGAAGCAAAGGAAGTTTGGGACGACGAAGAACCTGAAGTTCTAGTCCAACAGTCACTCACCACTCCCTTACGGCGAGATGGTGAAGGTTTCTCCACAACTCGCATCCGAGGTCGAGGCCGGGGACGAGGTCGTGGCAGAGACGTTAGGACGATTGGACGGAGAAAACCGACCATCAATGTTGATTGGGAAGATTGTTCTGAAGAAGAAAAATAAATCAAGCAAGAAGCAGCGACAATAAGTCAGAAGAAGCCGCAATTCAGGATCTCTCTCGAAGATGAAAAGAACGAGGAATATAAATCGATGTACGAGAAGATTAACCACTACATACTATGACCCTGACCCCGATCCATTCTAATAAGATCGAGGGTATGGTGGTCAAAGAGGTACGTAGCGGTGGTGCAAAGCCCATCAAATTCTACCGTGGTGCTCCTTCCTCCAAAGCCGAAAGTAATGTACAATTTGAAGATGCTACTTCATCGAATTAATGGAATTGCCTTTCGAGTGGTACTCTCCCTGTGTTCAAAATTTAATTCGGCGTGGTTTCTTACCTCGACAATGGACAAAAGGTCAATCACAACATTTTGAAAATTTATGGAATAACTCCGGTCGTCCACCCAATTTAAGGCATGGTCTCGGATTCGAGCACGATAGGATCGGTTGACGATACTCGAATTTTGCTTGGTTGTCACTTGCGAGTCTAATGAAAACCGCATGGAAGCTAGCGAAGAACTTGAAGATTTACAAATTGGAAACGCTCCACCGAGTTCGAAGAAGAGATCAAATCTACGATAGATGAGTTAACGAAGTTAACTTAGGTACTAGCGAAGAGCCTAGACCTACCTTTGTTAGCTCCTTACTCAATAAAGAAGACTCGAAGAAATAATCAAGTTATTAATGGAATTTAAGGACCGTTTTGCTTGGAGCTACGATGAGATGCCGAGTTTAGCTCCGAAGTCGCGATCCATAAGCTAGGAGTGGATCCCCGCTTCGTTCCAGTCGGACAAGGTTCCGGAAGAATGCGTCTAGAAATCGAACAGGCAAGTCATAACCGAAGTTAAAAAGCTAATAGATGCTAAATTTGTCCGTGAAGAACAATACCCGACTTGGTTAGCCGATGTGGTACCGATCGGAAGAAGAATGGTCGGATCGGAATTTGTGTGGATTTCGGAGATTTAAACAAGGCATGTCCAAAAGATGAATTTCCTCTACCGATCCCGAATTAATGATCGACATCGCTTCAACACATGAAATATTCTCATTCATGGATGGATCTTCGAGATACAACCGGATAAAAATGGCTCCAGAAGATGAAAACTTACGGCATTCGAACGCCGATCGGAGTATATTGCTACACGATGATGCCATTCGGACCGAAGAACGCAGGAGCAACCTACCGAGAGAGCGATGACAAGAATTTTTGATGATCTCATCCACAATCAAGTCGAATGCTACCTGGATGATGTGGTCATCAAAAGCAAAATAAAGGAAAACCACCTGTATGATTTGAGAATTGTTTTCGAACGATTAAGACACTTTAACCTTAAGATGGATCCCTTAAAATGCGCCTTCGGCGTCACGTCCGGGAAGTTCTTAGGATTCATTGTCCGACATCGTGAAATTGAAATCGACCCGGAAAAGATTAATGCTATCTTAGAAATTCCACCTCCCAGAACCTTAAAACAACTACGATCTTTTCAAGGGAAGTTGGCATATCTTCTACGCTTTATCTCGAACTTGTCAGGTAGGTGTCAGCCTTTCTCGGCATTAGTTAAAAAGGACGCCAAATTTATTTGGGAAGAGAAATGCCGAGAGGGCCTTTGAGGACATTAAACAATATTTAATGACACCTCCCGTCTTAGCGAGCCCCAGTCTCAGGTAGACCGTTGATACTTTATACCGCGGCCTTAGACGACTCTCTCGGAGCCCTGTTAGCCCAGGTCAATGATGAGGGTAAAGAAAATGCTCTTTACTACCTAAGCCGTCATTTACTTCCAACGGAAATAAAGTATCCCACAATTGAAAAGCAATGTTTGGCCCTGATCTTCGCCGCTCAAAAGCTCAGGCACTACATGCTTTCTCATAAGGTCAACCTGATCTCGAAATTTAATCCATTGCAATACTTGATGACCCGTCCGACGCTTTCTAGTAGACTTGCCAGGTGGTCAATGATATTATTGCAATTCGATATAACTTTCGAGCCTCTTCGTGCCGTAAAGGGACAAGTCCTAGCGAGACTTCCTCGCAAGCACACCCTTTGCCGGCGAATCTCCTCTCAATGACGACTTGCCGGATGAGCAAATAATGAGCTTAGAAGACCCCGATGATCGACGTTGGGAATTATATTTTGACGGAGCATCTTCGACACACAAAGACGAAGAATCGCGATTGATAGTGCCCGTAAGGCGGGAATCGGACTAATCTTTATAACACCGGAGCGGGGGATGTTAAGATATGCCTACCACTTAACGAGCCGTGTACAAACAACGAAGCGAATACGAAGCCCTCATAACGGGACTAGAAATAACTATTCAAATGGGGATAACAAACATCAACATCTACGGGGATTCGCGAGTTAATCATTCAACGGATCGCGGACAAGTACAAAATTTTAAAGCCAAGACTCGAGCAATACTTCCAGGTATGCCATGAAACTGTTGGAACAAATTCCGAATGTGAAGATCTACAAAATTCCCGAAAAGAAAACGCTTTAGCAGATGCAAGTTAGCCCGCCTCGCAAAAGAATTTGCTCGCTTACAAGATGAATCGATGGAAGTGTCGGTTCACGGACGTCGAGTCCTATAATGACTCGACATAGACATAATACACAAATCGAAAAAGAAGAAGAATCGAGTTGCAACAGATGACGAAAAACACGTAAGATTGGCTACGACCATTAATAGACTACTCGAAAACGGGAAAACTACCAGACGATAGGTCGTTAGTTCATCAGATCAAGAAAAGAACTCTGTCCTACGCATTAATAAACAATACATTATACAGAAGGTCTTTTGATCAGATGTGGCTAAGATGCCTAAGCTGGTCTGAGGCTCGTGAAATCGTTAAAGAGGTGCATTCGGGACTCGTGGCGCTCACCGATCGGGTCCGAAGATGAAAATGAAAATTAAAAGACTAGGGTACTACTGGCCCTCGATGATGACCGACTGCATGAAAATCGCCAAGAGCTGTCACCAATGCCAAGTGCACAGAGTGGTTCTACACCAACCTCCAAATGTGCTACATCCGACAATTGCGTCGTGGCCATTTGAATGTTGGGGCACAGATATAGTGGGTCCGATAGAACCACCATCTTCAAAAGGACATCGCTTCATTCTTGCGGCTACAGATTACTTTTCCAAGTGGGCAGAGGTAGTTCCACTTAGAGAAGTGAAAGCACACCACGTGCTACAGTTTTCAAGAACCAAGTTGTCTACCGTTTCGGAGTGCCGCGCAAGATCATCTCGGATAATGGGTCGACATTCGAAGCACACAAATCAACAATTTTGTCGGAGACACGGAATTGATCGGCGCTATTCAATAATTTACTACCCAAGAGCAAACGGCTCAGTCGAGGCTTTTAATAAAACTCTCGTTCAAATATTAAAGAAAACCTTGGAAGATAATAAGAGAAATTGGCACGAGAAGTTATTAGAAGCCTTATGGGCCTACCGGACAACCTTCGTAACTCCTACTCAAGCTACACCTTACGCTCCGGTATATGGGTCCGAGGCGAGTGTTACCTTTAGAGGTCCAAGCTTCCTTCACTTAGGATTGCGATTGCAAACAAAATCACGACAGAAGAGAATGCCAAATTACGACTAGAAGAATTGGAAAGCCCGGAAGGGAAAAGACTTGCAGCGCAGACAGAATTTAGAACTATACCAAGCTAAGATGGTTCAAGCCCATGACGGACCGGTCCGCCCAAGAACCTTCAAAGTTGGTGACTTAGTTCTCGTTCTCAAGAGACCTATCCTTGCACACCGCAAGATAGGAGGAAAATTTGAACCCACTCGGGAAGGGCCGTTTGTGGTCGAGGCGACTTACTCGGGAGGCTCCTACCAGCTAGTGAATTGCCAAGGAGAACGACATATGCTTCCGATCAACGAACGATACTTGAAGAAGTATTACGCTACCTGATGTTTCGAAGGAATGAATTTTTCATCCCTAGAAGCACGGGTGAAGTAATTACTTATGACTGGGTCCGAACCCAAAAATAATAAAAAAGTGCTAAAATAAATAAAATCATGATAATAAAGTTTTTCTTGTTTTCTCTTCCAAATCAAAATCTCTTTCCCGATATTTTCCCACTTCATCCCCGTTGAATTCGAAAAAAAAGGTACAAAAGTAATAATAAAAAAAGATGAAAACTCGTCTTTAATAAACATTTTCTTAATGTTCTTGTTCTTAGTACAGACCCTCGATCCTTTTCCTTGTCTTTTCGCGAGGAAATGTCGAACGGGCGGTTGGTCCCGAACTTTAGAAATGGCGTAAGCCTTGCACTCGATGAAAAGAGGGTGAAAGATGGAGCGATAATAGAGATTGACTCGGACTTCGCACCGGCAGGCCTGCAATGCGAGGAAAGTGACCGGGTCCCGATTGACCGAGAGGAGCTGCCCGATCAGACAAGAATGAAAATGGGTGGCCCAAGCCACCAATCCAGAGCAGAAGAAAAGAAAAACAAACACCGAAGAAGACAAGAGAATCAAATCCGTAGTCGCTACGGCAGAGGGCGAGCTTGTCGGCGCCGCGCCCACGAAATTCAGGGAGTACGAAGAGCTACTTTCACAGCAACTCAGCGAAGAAACAAAAATCGCCATATCCGCAAGATGTTAACTAAACTAGCAGCGGACCAGCACGACGAGGCAGTTGCTACTGCCAGTACATATACTTCAAGGATACCGGTTCACCAGGAACCTGAAGAAAGAAGGATAGCTCCGAGGATAACAAAAGAGACTAGGGAAACCTCAAGAAGATCAGAAGAAGGAAGGCTACCACGCCACCAGATAAAGTCACCAGTAATGCATAACCTTGTTGCAGGAGCAACCCCGGAGGACGTCCCGACGAAGACCATCCCCGAGGAGCCGAGGTATGTAGGAGAACGCGAAGGGATTGAGCCATATATCCCACAGTACGTCACTAGGCCTTGCCATTTGCAGATTATTCTAGAATACGAGCTAGAAAGAATGCAGAATGTCGAGAAGCAAACTTTTGAATACTTCGAGAGAATCAGAGGCAGAAGGATCAATATACTAGAAGGCCTCGAGCTACATACAGACGTGTTCTCAGAATACGAACAACAACAAATCGTGGATGGCATCCGGGATTTGAAAAGATTGGGTAGAGCGGGTCGCCTAAGAGAAAACACTTACTCGGAACCCCGGAGATGGATGCCGGGGAAGGGGAGAATTACAATACAATGTGGATGCTCGCTACAACTTCGCGAGAAGACAGGAAGGAAACCCACCGGGGATACTCCGTCATGGCCGAGTGGATCCAATGCCATTAGTCATCAAAAGGATGGTAAAAAGAATGATAACATGGAGGGTACGCCGGCAGATTGCATACCCAACGGTTGCATCATTAACATTTACAAGAAGGGTGATCGCATACCCCCGCACATAGATCACCACGACTTTGTCGACCTTTCGCACGGTTTCTTTTCGAACGAGTGTAATATCATGTTCGGATCCGACCTCCGGATAGCGAGCCCGGGTGAGTTCCGAGGGCCGATAAAGATACCATTACCGGTAGGTTCCGTCATAATACTAAAGGGCAACGGAGCGGATGTCGCTAAACATTGCATACCGGGAGTACCAATGAAGCGGATCTCGCTTACTTTCGAAGGATGGATGACGGAAAGCACCTTACCACTTCCAGCCAGACCCGGAGCTAGAGAGCCTCCGGCCTTACGAGCTGTGAGTTACATGGAAAATATCACACCTCCAACATACATCCATACGACATCCTTGCCAAGGATGGCTTGGACGGTGATGTTATTGACCATGTACCTCACTATTCAGACATGGATTTTTTGACAGATGCCTTTTGGATGGATCAACAAGAAGTTTACACAGTCCGTTTTAGATTTACATGGATTGTATGAGATGTATTCCGCATCGAGTTGTATGATGTATCTTCAACATGATTGGAATGAAAGTGACCATGTCACATTTTTGGCCTTCACCTCATTTGTGCAAGTTGACTGGGAAACGCCATTAAAGTTAAATGAACTTCAAACAAAGAACAGAAAAGAAACAAAAAGAATAAAAAGAAAACTTTCCTTAAAAATCTAAATAAAAAAATGATGAACTCCAAATTCACATGAACATTAGATGAACGATAAATCGTTAAAGGACAAACAAAATGAACACAAATTTTAAATCAAAATCTCAAATTCAACTTTCCAAATTTCAAATCAAATCTCAATCAATTTCAAATTCGACCTTCCAGATGTCGAATCAAATCTCAATCGAATTCAAATTCAACCTTCCAGATCTCAAATCAAATCTCAATCAAATTCAAACTCAACCTTCCAAATCTGAAATCCAATCCGTTCTACTCTCTCCCTTGTCTGGGATGGAAGCGGTCGATTCCATTGACACGGAGCCACGAGGTTTTTGATTCGGATCTAGTGGCGAGGAATTGTATCTAATCCAAACCGAAGCAACTTTCGATCAACTCTTTTGAATGGGATATGTAGCATCTACATATTCCCTCCTAATCTATTTCCTTCCATGAAAGTCTTTTACAACTTTCATGAAATTCTCGAAACACCAAAATTCCACACTTTTCAAATCAACACTACAAATCTTTGCAATATCAATTACCATTCAAAATCAAACTTTTGGGGTTGAGGATTTTACATCCGAGACTGCATTGCTTTAGGATTCTTTCCCTATCGCAATGAAATACATCAAAATTAAACTTTTGGGGTTGAGGATTTTACATCCGAGATCGCATTGCTTTAGGATTCTTTCCCTATCGCAATGAAATACATCAAAATTAAACTTTTGGGGTTGAGGCTTTTACATCCGAGATCGCATTGCTTTAGG
The DNA here is from genome assembly GCA_022702705.1 of Papilionanthe hookeriana x Papilionanthe teres. NCBI lineage: Eukaryota > Viridiplantae > Streptophyta > Magnoliopsida > Asparagales > Orchidaceae > Papilionanthe > Papilionanthe hookeriana x Papilionanthe teres. The sequence continues at coordinate 65,848,360 of CM040431.1, forward strand.
ATTCTTTCCCTATCGCAATGAAATACATCAAAATTAAACTTTTGGGGTTGAGGATTTTACATCCGAGACCGCATTGCTTTAGGATTCTTTCCTATTGCAATGAAATACATCAAAATCAAACTTTGGGGTTGAGGATTTTACATTCGAGACTCGCATTGCTTTAGGATTTTTCCCTATCGCAATGAAATACATCAAAATTAAACTTTTGGGGTTGAGGATTTTACATCCGAGACCGCATTGCTTTAGGATTATTTCCTATTGCAATGAAATACATCAAAATCAAACTTTTGGGGTTGAGGATTTTACATCCGAGACCGCATTGCTTTAGGATTCTTTCCCTATCGCAATGAAATACATCAAAATCAAACTTTGGGGTTGAGGATTTTACATCCGAGACTCGCATTGCTTTAGGATTTTTTCCCTATCGCAATGAAATACATCAAAATTAAACTTTTGGGGTTGAGGATTTTACATCCGAGACTGCATTGCTTTAGGATTCTTTCCCTATCGCAATGAAATACATCAAAATCAAACTTTGGGGTTGAGGATTTTACATCCGAGACTGCATTGCTTTAGGATTCTTTCCCTATCGCAATGAAATACATCAAAATCAAACTTTTGGGGTTGAGGATTTTACATCCGAGACTCGCATTGCTTTAGGATTCTTTCCCTATCGCAATGAAATACATCAAAATCAAACTTTTGGGGTTGAGGATTTTACATCCGATACTGCATTGCTTTAGGTTCTTTCCCTATCGCAATGAAATACATCAAAATCAAATTTTTGGGGTTGAGGATTTTACATCCGATACTACATTGCTTTAGGTTCTTTCCCTATCGCAATGAAATACATTAAAATCAAACTTTTGAGGTTAAGGATTTTACATCCAATACCGCATTGCTTTAGGTTCTCTCCCTATTGCAATGAAGCACACCAAATCAAGCTGTTGAGGTTAAGGATTTTACATCCAATACCGCATTGCTCTGAGATCTCCCCTCATTGTAATGGTTCAATCCAATCAATTCAATTTTTTGAGGTTGAAGATGTTACATCTAAAGCCACAAAATTCCAATTTTCATTTCAAGTTCAAATCCCTTCAAATTAATTTTAACAAAACTTCAATCTAAATTGAAACTCAAGCTAAAATCTGAACTTACACATCAAAACTTAAACTGAAACAAAATGAAATCTAAATCGAAATTCCCCCAGATCATGTGATTTGGAATTCACCTCCTTTTCCTTTCCCAGGCGAGAGTTCGGGAATCTCCGGTCTCGGAGATATACTAGACACTCCCCAGGCGGAAATTCTTCTACTTCGTCCTAAGTTTGTCACTTGGACATCCGTGTTGGTTTTGTTGATATTTTCGGTCAACGCCAATACGCGCGGTGTGCTTGGTTAGCACACCACACCTATCGGGGTCCATTTGTTGACCTCATTTTCGATGAGGTCTTCTCTCCTTCTTTTTAGTACTTAGGATCTAGCCTTAGGCTTTTCCTTTGACTATCCTAGAGGATTAGAATCGGGATCCACCACTTAGAAATTCAAACCACTTCTTAACTCCCTGCAAACTCCACTAACTTGATTATAGACCCCTAATCACCTAGAGGGTTGAAATCAAATGTGGAAGTTTAAAGGATGAGTTCCTATAGGATTCTTTGGCCTTAGGACTGCCCTGGGTGGCCTGGTCTGATGAAGGGGCTGACCTACACACACACTACACTTATACACTACACTCTCACACACATCCTGAACCCTAAACCCACTAAAATACCCCAATACCCTCCAAATAACCTCCAAATACCCAAAATACCATTTTTAACCCAAAATTCCAAAAATTCCAAAAATTCCCAGAAAATCCCAGAAAATCTCAAATATTCTCAATTTCATTTTGTTCAACTACACTACAACCCAATATTGTCAATTTAAGCCGATTTCATCAAAAACCCCAATTTTGACCTAAGCCCAACCTAGGCTCCGATTTGACCCAAATTGACCCGACGCTAGCCATTTTCTTCTCAATTTAAATTTTAAACGCTTCAACACACTCCCCTAAACTGAATGCAACATTCGATCGCTACCAGTTCAACCTTGAATTTCAACCAAATCTAATTTAATCGCGAAATCCCCAAATTTGACCTTTTTTCGACCTGTTTTGATAACGAGGTTGTCCAAACAGCCCCGGATGACAAAACGGACTGCGCCGTTGCGTCCGGAACATCGAAATTACCTAGGAAGGACACTAATTTTGATATAGTTTCGTGCGGGGTTGAAATTTGTCCGAATCGGCAAAAATTTGAATAAAATGTTGTTTTAAATTAAAAAAAAAAAAAAGAGAGAAATGAAAAGCAAAAAACACACCTAAATCCCTAACCCTCATCTCCCTCACGCCTCTAGCCGTTGCTCCCCTCTCCCATTCCCGAATGGAGCGTCGAGCCGAGCGCCTCCCTTCCTCGTCGAAAGCCATTTCCTCTTCCTCGCAAGACTTCGGTCCCCTCCGCGTACGCATGCCTGGTAAAGCTCCCTGCTCCCCTGAAAAAAAGCTTCTCCACGCCTCCACGCTCTCTGCCGCGATTCTTGTCGCTACGCTCTGCTCCTTGTCGCGTTCGGCTCACCCCTCCGGTAAGTCGAGGTAAGAGCTTCCTCCCTCTTCGGCTATAAAAGCCCGTGGATTGGGAAGGTTAGGTTGGCTGGAATTTTGGAGTGAGGGGGAGGTTCAGCCAAACTTTTGAGCGGTGCACCTCTTTGCGATTTTGGAATCCTGTGGTTTCATTCGGTGATCATTCTCATTTGCTGGGTTGGGTGGATATTTACTGGTTGTGCGCATTTGTTGTGGTATTCCTGGAATTCTCTTTTTGACTTAGAGATTCTTGTGCTTAATCTCTTTTTCATTTGGAGGTAATAATTCTTTCCATCTCCCTTCTATTTTGATCAGCTTGGCCCGCAAAGAGGTCCTTCACCTTGCAAGTGTCTTTTGGTTAAGCATATGCTATACGGAACTTGTGTTTTCACATAGCTGGATATGAATGTTCATATATATGGTTGTTTACTTTTCTTCTTTTCTTGCTAAGTCATTCGATATTTCGTTTTGTCCGCTCGATTATCTATCCGCCAAGGGAGGTGCCTGTTTTGAATTTAAGCTTGTGTTGTTGAAAAATTTACATCCATACCACCTAATTATTGTGATTGTTATGTATCTATCATTTGAATTTCAAATTGTTACACATACACCATTATTTTTTTTTGAGCAAATTTCTATCTTCAGCTATACAGATTTATATCATCTTGAATTTGAAAATGAGGATGGCTTTGTCCCGCTAAGGCTATGCTTCTTACGAGTTAAGTGCAAAGCCCACATAATGCCTAAGCACTTGTTTAAGTGGATTCGAATCTAACGGTGGGGGATAAGTAAACACATAATTAGGTGGCATGTGTGTAAACCTTCCAAATTAATTCTCATGAGCATTGGGAAATTCCCGCATGTTCTAGCTGGTTCGGTTGATGCCAAATATTCCATTTTCGGGGATCTTACCTTGATAATTTCTTGCTTGGCGATGTCATTATTTCTTCTAATCGCATCACTTTGAATTGCCCCGAAAGTATTTTTCCGGAATTGGGAAATTGAGGCCACTTCAAGTGCTTGAATGAGTTTAACATGAAAAATGAGAATGGTTATAGAATTGAAGGGGTGGTATGTTTGTGAATGTCCTTTCCCTAGCAGCATTTGTTTTGTTGTTCATACACTCTCCATTTTAGAAAAAAGATGTCTGAGGCTAAAAAAAATTTGTGAATCCTTTCAAAATTTGAATCTTGCTGTACACCTTATTCAGGCGCAAAGATCTCCAGGCAGCTTTTATCATTTATGGTTCATGATTTATGAAATGCGATTAGGGAGAGAGAGAGGAAAATTTAAGAAACCTCATGCTTTTATTTAAAAATTGTTGCTTGCTCGGTCGTGACAATCTGAAAGTTTTAATGGGATGATTTATGAGAACCTGGATGTTTGTATGCAGTGGCTTGTGAAAACTTGAAAATCTAAGGGGATCGCTGATGAAGACTTGAATGCTTTATAAATTGTTGATTTGGTTCATTTGGTTTGAAAGCCTTATAATCTGTTGATTTGATCCTTAATACACATGGTTTGAAATTTTTTTTATATAACTTGCTGATTCGTGAAGCTTCAATAGCTGTTATTCTGGTATATATTCTTGCTGATTTAAAAAAAAAAAAGCCTTAAGAGTTACTTTTCTCGTTCTATATTGTTGCTTATTTGGGAAGAGCTTTAGGGACTATGTTGTTCTATATTCGGTCGATTCGGAGAAATAGTCAAATTTAGTAAATGTGCTTGCAAGTCTTAGTTACATCGGCATGCTAATTTATTTTATTTACTCATTCTTTAGTCATGGCATTGCTTATTTGCCAAATGATCACTTTGTTTACATCTCATGTTATCGCATATGCATAAACATAAGTTGGAGGTGACGTTTCCACATCGGTTGAGAGTCTTCCTTTTAAAAAAATCTGAAAATTTGAAGTTGTTCTTTCCAAAAAATTGGAGAAGTTCGGATGGCTTATATGTGAAAACTTGAAAAGCTTTGCATTAATTTTTTTATTAAGTCGGTTTTGAGGCTTTTGTGTCACATTCAGTGGATTTGTTCAGTAGCTTTTGAGTCCAGTTTGGAGGTCTCCCCGCAGCTTTATTTTATGTTTCTCTTTTTGTCATTACTTAAGTGTTATGGGATTTGGTTCCGTACTCTTTAGGTGTCTAGGTCACTCCATGAGAGCAACGACACGTTTAGGTCTTTTCCTTTTAGGATGAGCGAGAATGGTCGGGAGTCCGGGGTGATTGACTTGTTTTGACTGTTATTGGAAAACGGTTCACCTCTTTTTACGAAAATTATGTTAGGTGGGCCGCTTTCCCTCTTTCTTTCCTTGCTCCATCGTCCCTAGTTTTCTCCTTGTTTCTTGGTCAATGCCCACACTTACAGGGGACGTGTAGGTGTGCACATATAGCCCCTTTAGGCTATATGTGGGGCCATCAAGCAAGCTGTAAGTGCGGTGGGGACATTGATGAGACTGCAAAACGAGAAAAAATTACGAGAGCCATAGAATGGGGCCGCCTGACTCAGAGACTCTGTAGAGAGTAGAGCGAGAATCACGGAACGGTTCGACCGTCCTCGGGGTTTCTACCGCCGACGACCTAATGTTCGTAGGCCTAGTCCTATTAGGGTAGTCAACTCCGTGGACTAAAATGTCTTAAAACAAAAAAAAACACATATGTTTGAAAAATATAAAAACTAGCTCCAAGATCTACACAGCACTTACTTACCTACAGACTTTTTACTTGCATGGAAACCAAAAAATGAAATGTGTGAAGATTTATAAAGGTCCACGGTTAGGTTATTCGAGTCGGATTAGGACCGCCTTCCGCAGAAAGTCTGGCCTAGTAGTCGGCACTCAAGTCCGGACATTAGCACGGCTCCGAGTCCGAAACACCACCGTGCTTACGGGTCTTTCTTTCCGGAGGCCCATGACTTTCTTATGGTTCGCCATGAGTTTAGCGGGTCGTCTGTGGGTTTTCTCACGGTGCTTTTTGCAGTTTTCACGGTTTTGTTTTGTTTTCGTTTGTGGCTTTCCTCGGAGTTTTCCACGGACATTTCTTTTCTTTCTTTCTCGACTTTCTTAGTTTTCTTCGTGATTTTCCTTGCTTTCTCACCGTTTTCTTTCGCTTTTACTCGTTGAGTTTTTCGTACTTTACTTTCTTTGCACACACCATAGTACCCTCGTTTAGCTAGGTTGTTTTCACTTACTACTTCTATTCCCGCTCTTTTGGTATCGACAAATTTGCTCGCAGAAATAAAAAAATATATAGTAATAAACGGATAACAACATGCACGAGGATAAGCAAAGCATACGGTATTCCCGTGATGATCTTTACTTTCCTTACTCGTTATACTCGCTTGGCATGTTTTACTTTTCACCCATACTCCCGCTAGTCTAGCTTTATTTACTTTCGGCTTATACACGTTACACATGCCTTACTTTTCGAGCATATACTCCCGTTAGTCTAGTCCGCTTATTTTCGATATACATACTTGCTTAGCATGTTTTGCTTGTTGTAGCATGTTATTCTCGTTTAGCTCAAGCATAACCTCGCTTGTGATACTTGCTTCTCGTTGTTTGCTATAGCATATTCCCGCTTACTTGTTTTCCTCGCTTTCTTTTGCTACACTCGTCATCTGTTGCACACACTCATCGTTGCAATAAAATGATAATAAAAATGAAATAAAACGATTTGCATGTTCACTTTAACTTAAGATTTAAGTTTAAACCGCAACTTTGTTACGACGTGGAGCACGGAGCACGACTTCGAGGGCAAGCACGGCCATCGTCAACAACGAAACCTCGTGTCGACATCAGCAAAACTATTCTTTAGTTTAAACAACAAGCCATAGGATTCGAGGTAGTCCGCCTAGTGCGACATAAATCCTCACTGTTCTTTTAGGCCTTTGTACAGCCTTGCTGTGCAATATAAGCCCTAACTCGCTTTAGGATTCCGAGGTCGTCGTCCGATACGATGTAAATCCTCCTATCTTTCAGGTTATTTGTATAATCAAGTGATTATGTAAATGTAATTCCTATAATTAATTGGCAGGATTGAAACTTAAATAAATTCACTTCCGAAATTCAAAGCCTAACTAATAGGATAGTCGGGAAATTACCGAAGTTCGCTTCGAATCTGTGATTTCTCCTACCTTCCTTCCTTTAAATTCCCAAAATAAAAATGTTCCAAAATTTGATCCATTCCCTATTGAAATTTCCAAAATCCGATCCTTTGAAAACCTTAAACTTTGAAATTCTTGAGAGCAAAACCACTGATCATTATCGAGAGTTTTCTTAAATGATTCCCGTCATTTAAGATGTAATTAACTATAGGGGCTTGCCCTTATAGGGAACTTTAAGAACCTAGGTAATATAAACCCTGCTTAATTCATTTATATTAAGCAGGGGAACTTGTCGGCTTATAAAATTGGTTCGCAAACCAAACGGATGTCACAAATCTTCTAGTTTATTTAATCGAGCCCCATCATCAAGCAGTGTGTCTATTCTCCGATATAGATATACAGTTTGTGGTGCGGTGCTCGTTTATATAAACTATTCGGGATGTGAGATCAGTTTGATTTCATATCTTAAAATTTTGAAACTCAAAATTATTTTTAAATTCAAATACTACTTTCTAAATTATATATATATTTAAATTAAATTTAAAAACTAAAAGAAATTCGCCTACAACTTCTGTAGGCGACCCCTTTGCAAAAAACATAACCTAAAAATATGCCGACAGTGTTGTTATAATTAACTTTAAGATTCCCCTAATAAAACATTAAAGACATTTGGAATTTAAGATTTCTCTGAACCAAAACACTTTTTTCATCTCTTGATTATCATTTTCTAAAACTAAATCACTGCAACAACAAGGAGCTTGGAGCATAGTGGGCAGCACGGCCATCGTCGTCAACAAAACTCAGGTCTACTTCAGCAAAACCATTCTTAGAATTAAACAACTAAGCGATAGGATTTTGAGGTAGTTTGTCTAGTGCAACATAAATCCTCAACCTTTTCATTAGGCATTTGCATAATAATATTATGTAAATTAAGCCCTAATCGGTCTTAAGACTCCGAGGTAGTCGTTCGGTACGACATAAACCCTCACATCTTCGAGGCTACTTGTGTGATTATATCATACAAATATAAGTCCTAATTAACTAAAACTGCCAAGATTATAACATTAAATAAACTCTCAAATTGAAGCCAAATAATAGAATAGTTTGGGAAGTTGCCAAGATTCTTCCTGGATCCTCAGCTTCTCCTACTTCTCTTCCTTTGGACTCCTAAAATTAACTGTTCCAAATCTGATCCATTCCCTATTGAAATTTCCAAAATCCAATTCATTTGAAACCTTAAACTTTGAAATTCTTGAGAGCAAAACCAATGATCATTATCGAGAGTTTTCTTAAATGATTCCCGTCATTTAAGATGTAATTAACTATAGGAGCTTGCCCTTATAGGGAACTTTAAGAACCCGAGTAATATAAACCCCGCTTAATTCCCTTATATTAAGCGGTGGGAACTTGTCGGCTTATAAAATTGGTTCGCGACCAAACAGATGTCACAAATCTTCTAGTTTATTTAATCGAGCCCCATCGTCAAGCGATGTGTTTGTCCTTCGAGATAGATACACGGTTTGTGATGTGGTGCTCGTTTATATAAACTATTTGGGATGTGAGATCGCTTTGATTTCATATCTTAAAATTTTCAAACTTAAAATTATTTTCAAAATCAAATGCTACTTTCTAAATTATATATATATATATATATATATATATTTAAATTAAATTTAAAATCTAAAATTTGCCGACAACTTCTGTAGGCGACCCCTTTTTAAAACACAAACCTAAAAATATGCTGACAATTTCTAGCGACTCCGCTGAGGACTAGTTCCTCTCTCCATTTTAATCAGATGGTTTTGCTTTCATAAATCGATAGTGAGTCCATATCCCTAGTGGGCCAAACTATCATTCTTCCATTGGCATACCTCGCTCTTTTCTGTCTTGAGCAAGTATAGTCGACTCCCTTTTGGATTTAGGAGCCACTGTTTAGACACCCCTAAACAGAGAGGTTCTAAAATCCTTTTACCTCTTAAGCGGTGGGGTGGAATCCCAATAGGTGTTAGCTTAGGAGCGGTCCCTCGGTCTGAGAAGCCCTACGAGAATTTCTCTCCCTTTTCAATTCCGAACCGGGTCCCTTCCTTTTTTTATAAACCTTCGTTCTTTAAACATTTTGTTCCTAACAAATAAATCTTCTAATAAACAACCTTTTAATAAACAAACTCTTTCAGATCGCAAATGCATTAAGATAAACAAAAATGTGTTCGGAATCTTTCTTTTTTTGTCCTAAATTTTGTGACAAAAGGAAGCATAATTCGGGACTAATACTCAGAATCTACCCTGCAGAAAATGTCTGCCTCAAAGTTAATCTTCTCCTTCACCAACGGAATAGACTTCGCCGTTTACAAGGATGAGCTGCTCGACAATGGAATCATCCATTTTGGACAAGGATTTAACAATACAGAAATCAAGTTCGCTGACGTCACTCCTTTTACACTAATGGACAAAGCGCCAGAAACTGAGGAACCCTACTTGAGTTCAACCTGAAATCGACTCAAGAATTTCCTCCCCTGCGAAGGGTTCCAGCTGAAAAAGATACCACTATTCGTAGGAGGACTGTAATCTCTACCCCCACCGATCTAGTCGTCTCTACACCTGCCTCAATTCCTGCCCAACTGAAAGAGAAGGGAGTCCAAGTTTATAATGAACCTGCCACCGTGGAGGGTACAAATTTTGCTGCAATACCATCTATTTTTGAAATCGGGTCCAGTTCAAAGTTTACACCCCTAACTCGGACTCAGAGAAGAAACAGAGGCAGAAAGATCGCCAGGATCGAGAAAGCCAAAGCTACTGAGGTTGCATTTCTAGAGGAAATTCCTGAGGAAAGAGAAGAGCTGCCTGAAGATTCACCACTATTAGGAGGAAGTAGGTTCCACCTTCTCTCTGCTGCAGCTAATGAAGAAGATGCCCGGAGGATCGCTGCTACGTTACCCCGACCTGCATATTATAGTGACAGTAAAAGAAAAAGAGCTAGGGCTACGCCGCTCACTCGACTGCACGCTGTAGTAGAAAAGTTAGCAAAGAAAGAGAGATGCCCCGTATCTGAGATTCTGAGGAGAGTGGGACGGGTGCCAGCCAAATCCCACCTTGGACCGCGATTTAACCCGGTCATTGCTAATTAAAACCCAAGAAAAAAGGCACGAGCCAACGAAAGGAGTTTGCCTGTTATTGTATCGGGACACCATATTAGGGAGGACACCACCTACCTATGCACAGCCGACCGACCATCTGATCCTAGGCCACATACTGTGAGAAGAATGGTGTGGCAACCTATTATTGGTGAACCGAAACCATCGGAGCATTCTGGGAAGAAAAGTCTCGTCAGGAGGCTTGAATTTGAAGGAAGTGCTACTGCAATAAAAGAAACTCCCAGAAAAGAAGTTCAACAGTCGTCACACGACAACCGCGAGACCGTGTGGAAGAGACCCCTCGAGGATGCTATAGGAAAGCTAAGGATGGATATCCGACGGTTGGCGAAAGAAAGAGGAGAAAAGTTGGAAAATGAAGTTAATTCATCAGAGTTCATGGATGAAGAGTATGCCGAGATCAACATGGTTGAGACACGAGCATCATCAGCTTCACAAGGTGCTCCGGCAGCTGCGGAAAGAGATGAACCAGAAGAGATGAGAGCACAACTTTGGGAAAGAGATGACACAATTTCTCAAATGGCAAGGAGGATGGAAGAGATGGCTGCTGCTTTAGCCACTCTTCAAAGTTAGGTGCAACCTCAGAAAGAAACACCCCTAGAAATCATCCATATTGCAGATGGAGGAGAAGAGATCACATCCGTCAACGGAGACGAGCCACCAAAGAAGGATTCTGCACAGAGCATGATTCCTGAAAATGACATTAAAAACATGGTAGAACAGCAGGTGCGAGAAGCTTTAGCACAATCAAAGAGTGGAGCATCGATTCAGATGGGTAGACCTTACCCTGAAGAATTTGATGCCGTCCAATACCCAAAAGGCTTCGTACCACCTCTGTTTAAAACTTTTGATGGTACGGGAAACCCCCAGCAGCATGTCACATATTTTCGTGCTAGTTGCTGCAATGCCGGTGGGAGTGACGCTTTACTCTTCCGACAGTTCGTCAGCAGTTTGTCAGGGATTGCCTTCGACTGGTACGCAGAATTGCCAAATGGTTCAGTTAAGACCTTTGCAGAATTAGAAAACCTTTTCGTTAGACGGTTTGCCGGGCTCGGCACCACATCACTATCGGTGATCTAGTGGTGGAGCACCAGAAACCGAACGAGACTTTAGTGGATTACATACTTCGATGGAGAAATTTAAGTATGAAGTGTGAACCACAGCTACAGGAACAACATGCGATCGGTATTTCGTCGAAAAGCATCCACGGCCCGATAAGCACTTCTCCTTAAAGGATTTACAATCAAGACATTCGAGAAGTCGCTCGCAAGGCCGGAGCTTACGGGAGGAAGCAAAGCGACTAAGTTTCGTTGACAAGACTGATAAATAGAAACCGGTGAAAACATTCGAAAAGAAGTCCGTAATTGTCGCGACAAGTAGATAAGGGCAAGCAACAAGTGCAGATACAGACGAGAGCGACCACAAGCATAGCTATCAACCACCGCAACATACTTACCAACAACCTCAGCAGGGTTATCAACAGCCTCGACCGAGCTATCAGTCACCTCAGCAATATGAACAACCGCCTCGTCCACAGCGTACCCTAAAAGATTTTTTGAACAAGGAATATCCATTCAAAACTGAAGCAGTGGCGAAGATATTCCGCATTTTAATAAAGACACCAGATTTTTAGTTACCAGAGCCAAAGAGGCCGGAAGAAGTCAACAAGAAAGATCATCCAAACTATTGCCCTTACCACCGGATGCTCGGGCATAAGATAGAGGATTGCATCACTTTCAAGATTTGGCTTGACGACAATCTCCAAAAAGGGAACATAACGATCCCGAAGGAATACATGAAGGAACCCCAAAAGGGAGGTTCCGTCAATGTTATTTTAGCAGATCATATTGTTCCGATAGACCCTTACACGACCCATGATGGATGGAGTACCGTCTGGACAAAGTCTTCAAAGAAAATCTTGGATCATATCCAGAACGCCTTAGTGCACGCTTCAACTCAAAGTTTGAAACCTGCTGAGCTGGCACTATCACTTGCGATCGAAGAACCGCCCCAGAAGGAAGAGAAGATCGTAGAAAAGAAGAAGACTGAGTCTCCAAAGAGTAGACTAGGGGCTGCTTATCCTAGGATGGTTGTTTCTGATTCGGGGGAGAAATCCCTCGAACCTTTGACTCTGTAAGATTATTTGCTCGCCCCGACGGGATCTTATAATGATAAGAGTTTTGGTGTTGGCTACGTTTTGACTGTTTCTAACGATTACGTAACTAACGAAAACCAAGCTAATCCGGATCTCGATTCCGATATAAATAATGATTCTCAAATCATACTAAACCTCAATGACCACGACGAAGGAGAAGACGCTCACAAGGATGGCTACGAAAGCTCAACAAGAGACGAGTCTATTTGTAAATTTCGAGGAGCTCCGATTGCGATAGAATTAGAGTCATCAGATTCCGAAGCAACGCCAGAAGAGCCAGTCGTTCCAATTCATGGGGAGACACCGGTAGATTCAACACCAGATTCAGAAGAAATAACTGAAGTCAATTTAAGAAGCGGAAAAGTTTTGCCCCCGAGAATGGGTCCAAAAGATAAAGGAAAGCAGGTGGTTGCTCAGGAAGAGCCAAACCCAGCAGAGGAACTGCCCATTCGGGAAGAAATTGGAGAACTTGGTAATAAAATGAATTATAACATGCTAGCCCATCTTAGGAAACTACCAGCCAAACTAAACATATACGAAGCTCTGATCCTGTCAAAGGAGATGAGGGAAGCTCTGATCAAGGCTCTACTTGATCCAAAGATTTGTTTAGCTCAAATGGTCGGTAATTCCTTAGACGAGGTTTGCTCGTTAAAAGAACAGCGTGGTGTTACCTTCACAGACAATGATCTATTACTGGGAACGGCTGATCACAACCGACCGTTGTACATTTCAGTCACTATTGGAAAGTTTACGCTCTCCAGAGTGTTGGTTGATCCGGGAGCATCAATCAACATAATGAGCCTTCGAACGTTAGCATATTTGGAAATTGAAGCTCGCGAACTTGAAGCAGATAAGATGTTATTAAGAGGGTTCAATCAGAAAGGAGAAAGAGCTCTTGGATCAATAACACTGTTAATGAAGACCGGTGACTTAGCAAAGACAACCGCAAAATTCCATATAATTGATTATGAGACATCGCTCAACGCTCTACTGGGTCAGCCATGGATCCATGAGAACCGGATGGTACCATCGTCTCTGCACAAGTGCATAAAGTATTACGAAGGAGGAGAACAGTGTATCAAGGGTGACTTGCAACCATTCTCCATACACGAGATTGGAATTCATGAAGATGCAGCCTACTACGCACCTCCAAAGAAAACAATCTTTTCCAGAAACACCGTACCAAAGGAAGCAAAAGGAGTGCAAAATGATAAAGAGCCAGAAATTCTAGTTCAACTGTTACTCACTACTCCCTTACGGCGAGATGGTGAAGGTTTCTCCAGAACTCGTACCCGAGGTCGAGGCCGGGGACGAGGTCGAGGAAGAGACATTGGAACAGTTGGACAGAAGAAACCGACCATCGACGTTGATTGGGAGATCGGTTCCGAAGAAGAAGAAATTAAGAAAGAAGCAACGAATAAAGAATCAAAAGAAACTCCAGTTCAAGATCTCTCTCGAAGATGAAAAGAATGAAGAATACAAATCAATGTACGAGAATATTAACCATTATGTACATACTATGACCTTGAACCCGATCGAATCTAATAAGATCGAGGGTATGGTGGTTAAGGAAGTGCATGGTGGTGGTACTAAACCAATCAAATTTTACCGTGGTGCTTCTTCTTCCAATAATGAAAAAGATGTACAATTTGAAGATGTTACTTCTTCTGAATAAATGGAACTGCCTTTTGAGTGGTTTTCTCCCTGTGTTCAAAATTTAATTCAACATGGTGTCTTACCTCGATGATGGACAAAAGGTCGGTCACAACACTTCGAAAAATTATGGAACAATGCCAGTCGGCCTCCCAATTCTAAACATGGTCTCGGATTCGACACGGTAGGATCAGTTGACGATACGGGATTTTGCTTGGTTGTCACTTGCGAGCCTAATGAAGACTGCTTGGAAGCTTCAGAAGATCTCGAAGATCTGCAAATTGAAAATGCTCTGCCAGAATTAGAAGAAGAAATTAAATCTATAATAGACGAGTTAATGGAAGTTAACTTAGGAACTAGCGAAGAGCCTAGGCCGACCTTTGTTAGCTCCTTACTCAACAAAGAAGACTCTGAAGAGATAATCAAGCTATTAATGGAGTTCAAGGACTGTTTTTCTTGGAGTTATGATGAAATGCTAGGATTAGCTCCAGAAGTCGCAGTTCACAAGTTAGGAGTAGATCCCACTGCCTTTCCAGTTAGACAAGCTCCGAGAAGAATGCGTCTGGAGATTGAACAACAAGTAATAGCAGAAGTTAAGAAGCTAATAGACGCTAAATTTGTCCGTGAAGAACAATATCCAACTTGGTTAGCCAATGTGGTACCAGTCAGAAAGAAGAATGGTCAGATCAGAATCTGCGTGGATTTCATAGATTTAAACAAAGCATGTCCAAAGGACGAATTCCCGCTACCAATTCCAGAATTAATGATCGACATTGCTTAGACACATGAAGTCTTCTCATTCATGGATGGATCATCCGGATACAACCAGATAAAGATGGCACCAGAAGATGAAAAGCTAACAGCCTTCAGAATGCCAATTGGGGTATACTGCTACACAGTGATGCCGTTTGGATTAAAGAACGTAGGAGCAACCTATCAAAGAGCAATGACAAGGATTTTTGATGATCTCATTCACAACCAAGTTGAGTGCTACGTGGATGATGTGGTCATCAAGAGTAAACTAAAAGAAAATCATTTGTATGATTTGAGAATTATTTTCGAACGATTAAGACAATATAACCTTAAGATGAATCCCTTGAAATGCGCCTTCGGCGTCACCTCTGGGAAATTCTTAATATTTGTTGTTCAACATCGTGGAATTAAAATCGATTTGGAGAAGATTAAAGCTATCTTGGAAATGTCGCCTCCCAAAACCTTGAAACAACTATGATCCTTTCAAGGGAAATTGGCATATCTTCGACGCTTTATCACGAATTTGTCAGGAAGGTGTCAGCCTTTTTCTGCTTTGGTCAAGAAGGATGCCAAGTTTACTTGGGACTCCAAATGTCAACATGCCTTCAATGACATTAAACAGTATTTAATGACACCTCCTATTTTAGCAGCCCCAGTCTCGAGTAGACCGTTGATACTTTATACCGCAGCTCTAGACGACTCTCTCGGAGCCCTGCTAGCCAAGGTCAATGGCGAGGGAAAAGAAAACGCTCTCTACTACTTAAGTCGTTGTCTAATTCTGACGGAAGTAAAGTATCCTCCTATTGAGAAGAACTGTTTGGCCCTGATCTTCGCCACACAGAAGCTCAGTCACTACATGCTTTCTCATAAGGTCAACCTTATTTCGAAGTTTAATCCATTGCAATATTTGATGACCCATCCGACACTTTCCGGCAGACTTGCCAGGTGGTTAATGATACTATTGTAATTCGATATAACTTTCGTTCCTCTTCGTGCCGTAAAGGGACAAGTCCTCGCAGACTTCCTCGCAGCACACCCTTTACCGGCAGAATTGCCTCTCAACGACGACTTGCCAGATGAGCAGATAATGAGCCTAGAAGACCCCGATGATCAGCATTGGGAATTGTACTTCGACGGAGCATCCTCAGCATAGAAAGACAAAGAATCGCAAACGATAGTGCCCGGTAGGGCAGGAATCGACTAATCTTTATAACACCGGAGCAGAGGATGTTAAGGTATTCCAACCATCTAACAGAACTGTGTACAAACAATGAGGCAGAATACAAAGCCCTTATAACCGGACTGGAATTAACCATTCAGATGGGGATAACATACATCAACATCTATGGAGATTCTCAGTTGATCATTCAACAGGTCGCCTGACAGTACAAAATTCTAAAGGCAAGACTCAAACAATACTTTCAGTACGCAATGAAATTGTTAGAGCGAATTCCAAATGTAAAGATCTACAAGATTCCCAGAAGAGAAAATGCTCTCGCAGATGCGTTAGCCTGCCTTGCAAAGGAATTTGCCTGCTTGCAGGATGAGTCAGTTGAAGTGTCAGTTCAAGGACGACGAGTCCTATCACAGCTCGACATGGATACAATACACAAATCAGAAGGAAAAGCAGAAGAAACAATTATAGCAGATGGACGGAAAATACGTAAGATCGGCGGCAGCCACTAATAGACTACTTGCAAACGAGAAACCTACCGGACGACAAGTCGATAGCCCATCAAATCAAGAAAAGAACTCTGTCTTACACATTAATAAACAACACGTTATATAGAAGATCTTTTGATCAGATGTGGCTAAGATGCCTGAGCGGGTCCGAGGCTAGTGAAATTGTTAAAAAAGTACACTCAGGACTTTGTTGCGCTCATCAATCGAGTCCGAAAATGAAAATGAAGATTAAAAGACTAGGGTACTACTGGCCCTCGATAATGACTGATTGCATGAAGATTGCCAAAAGTTGTCACCAGTGCCAAGTGCATGGAGTGGTTCTACATCAACCTCCAAATGTGCTACATCCGACAATCGCGTCATTGTCGTTTGAATGTTAGGGCACAGATTTTGTGGGTCCGATAGAACCGCCTTCTTTAAGAGGACATCACTTCATTCTTACAGCTACAGATTACTCTTCTAAGTGGGCAGAAGAAGTACCGCTCAGAGAAGTGAAAGCACATCACGTGCTACAGTTCTTCAAGAATCAAGTCGTCTACCGTTTTGGGGTATCGCACAGAATTATCTCAGATAACGGGTCTGCATTCAGAAGCACGAAGATCAACAATTTTGTTAGAAGACACGGGATTTACTGACGCTATTCAACAATCTATTACCCAAGAGCGAACGACTTGGCCGAGGCTTTTAATAAAACTCTCGTCCAAATCCTAAAGAAAACTTTGGATGACAACAAGAAAAATTGGTACAAGAAGTTGTTAGAAGCCTTATGGGCCTACAGAACGACTTTCAGAACTCCCACCCAGTCTACGCCTTATGCCTTAGTGTACGGGTCCGAGGCCGTTCTACCCTTAGAGGTTCAGCTTCCGTCTCTCAGAATTGAAGTTGCAAACAGGGTCACTACAGAAGAAAATGCCAGACTACGACTAAAAGAATTAGAAAGCTTGGAAGAAAGAGACTTTCAGCACAACAGAATTTGGAATTGTATCAAGCCAAGATGATCCAGGCCCATGATAAATTAGTCCGTCCAAGGACATTCAAAGTTGGTGACTTGGTTTTGGTTCTCAGAAGACCTATTCTTGCACATCGCAAGATAGGAGGTAAATTTGAACCGACTTGGGAAGGGCCATTCGTGGTCGAGACAGTTTACTCAGTAGGTTCCTACCAGCTTGTAAATTGTCGTGGAGAACGACCTATGCTTCCAATTAATGGACAATATCTAAAGAAGTATTACGCAACCTGATGTTTCGAAAGATGAATCCTCATTCCTAGAAGCACGAGCACAGTAATTACTTATGACTGGGTAAGAACCCAAAAATATAAATAAAAAAAGTGGATGATAAAGAAAATCATTTAAAAAAAAATGTTAAAAAGAAAACATGTGAAATCATGATAATAAAGTTTTTATCCTTCCTTTCAAATAGAGTCTCACTTTTGATCTTTCTTCATATTTTCCTACTCCTATTTAAATTTGAAATAAATGAATAAAATCTCATCATTAATAAAAAAATTTTTCTACTGTTCTTGTTCTTAGTACAACCCTTGATCCTTTCCTTGTCTTTCGCAGGGAAATGTCGAACGGGCGGTTGGTTCTGAACTTTAAGAATTGCGTGAGTCTAGCCCTCGATAAAAAGAGGATGAATGATGGAGCCATGATTGAGATCGACTCTAACTTCACACCAGATGGGCTACAGTACGAAGAAAATGATTGGACCCTGATTGATCAGGAAGAACTCCGCAGCCATACAGTGATGAAATTGGGTGGCTCAAGTCAACCATCTACCAGCAAGAAGAGAAAAGTAAATACCGCTCATGCAATAGGAGAAGATAAGAAAGTTAAGTCTGTTGTTGCTACAGCAGAGGGCAGGCTTGTCAGCGCAATGCCCACAAAAATCCAAGGGGTAAGGAGAGCTACTCTCACTGCCACCCAGCGGAGGAACAAGAATCGCCGCATTCACAAGATGTTAACCAAGTTAGCAGCAGATCAACATGAAGAGACAGTTGCTACCTTCAATACAAATACTCCGAAGAAACTGGTTCGTCAGGAACCGGAAAGGAGGAGATCAATTCTAAGGAAAGCAGAACAGATAAAGGAAATTCTGAGAAGAGCAGAAATAGAATCAGCGCCTCGACGCCAGATAAATGCACCAGTTTTAAAGAGTCTTGTTGCGAAAGCAACCCCGGAGAATGTCCCGACAGAGAATATCCCCGAGGGACCAAGACATGCAGGAGAGTGTGCTGGGATTGAACCATACATTCCTCAGTACGTTACTAGACCTCGCCGATTGCAGATAATCCCGGAATATGAGTTGGAAAGAATGCAGAATGTTGAAAAGAAAACTTTTGAATACTTCGAAAGAATCCGTGGCAAGAGGATTAACATCTTGGAAGGCCTTGAGCTGCATACAGATGTATTCTCAGATTACGAACAACAGCAAATTGTAGACTGCATTGTTGAACTCCAGAGAATGGGCCGAGCTGGTCGTCTGAGGGAGAAAACTTATTCAGAACCCCGAAGATGGATGCCAAGAAAAGGAAGAGTTACGATCCAGTGCGGATGTTGCTACAACTTCGCGGTAGACAGAAAAGGAAATCCACCAGGGATACTCCGTCGCAGTGAGGTGGATCCGATGCTAAATATTATTAAAAGAATGGTAAAGAGGATGATAACATGGAGGGTATTGCCTGCAGATTGCATACCCAACAGCTGCATCATTAACATCTACAAGGAGGGCGACTGCATACCTCCACACATAGACCATCATGATTTCGTTAGACCTTTCTGCACAGTGTCTTTTGTCAACCAGTGCAATATCATGTTCGGATCTGACCTCCGAATAGCAGGCCCCAGTGAGTTCCGAGGGCCGGTGGAGATACCACTACCGGTAGGTTCCGTCATGGTGTTAAAAGGGAATGGAGAGGATATCGCAAAGCATTGCATTCCAGGAGTACCTGTTGAGCGGATCTCTATTACTTTCAGGAGAATGAATGACATAAAGATTCCTTTTCACTTCCAGCCAGATCCAGAGTTAGAGAGTCTCTGGCCTTATGAGCTGTGAGTTACATGGGAGATATCGCACCTCCAATGCACATCCATACGACATTCCTGCCAAGGATGACTTGGAAGGTGATGTTATTGTCCATGTATCTCACTATTCAGACATGGATTTTAACAGCCACTTTTAGAAACAACTTGAAGAATCTTACACAATCCTTTTTGGATTTATTTGGATTGTATGAGATATTAAATTCTCAAAGAAAATATCATCATGTTTTGGATCAAGTTTTATGATGTATTTGCAACAAGATTGGAATGAAACGACCATATCATGTTTTGCCTTCACCTCTTTTTCGTGCAAATTGACTAGGAAACGCCATTAAATTAAAAGAACTTCGAACAAAGAACAAAGAAAAAATAAAAATAAATGAAAAATCTCTAAAAGAAAATCTGAATGTAAAAAAAAACTACAAATAAATGCGAACTCTAAATAAAATGAACTCTAAATTGAAAATCAAGCTAAAAAATCAAATCACAACAAGCGACTAAAATAAATTCCTGAATCTGAAATCCCCAGCCTTCGGCTATTCTCAAATCTCTTTTTGACTCTCCAAATTTCCTTCCCTCTTTTGAGAAGGTCGACTGAATCTACTGACACAAAACCAAGAAAATTTTCGATTTGGTTCTGATGGCATGGATTCATATCCTTCCCCAAATAATCAGACTTTGATCGATCCTCGTGGGACGTGAAACACTTTCACGTCTCATTCCAAATCTTCCGCTAAACTCAAATCTCCACAGCAAATTTCAAACCTTTAAACCTTCGAGATTGGAACCGGATTCCAGCTTCTCTTTAAACCTTCAAGATTGGAACCGTATTCCAGTTCTCTTTAGACCTTTCGAGACTGGAACCGCATTCCGCTTCTCTTTACACCTTCGAGACCGGAACCAAATTCCAGCTCTCTTTAGACCTTCAAGATTGGAACCGCATTCCAGCTCTCTTTAAACCTCCGAGATTGGAACCGCATTCCAGCTTCTCTTTAAACCTTCGAGACCGGAACCGCATTCCAGCTCTCTTCAAACCTTCGAGACCGGAACCGCATTCCATTCTCTTTAAACCTCTGAGACAGGAACCAAATTCCAATTCTCTTTAAACCTTCGAGACTGGAACCAGATTCCAGTTCTCTTTAAACCTTCGAGACTGGAACCAGATTCCAATTCTCATTATACATTTGAGACTGGAACCAGATTCCAGTTCTCTTTAAACCTTCGAGACTGGAACCAGATTCCAATTCTCTTTAAACCTCCGAGATTGGAACCAGATTCCACTTCTCTTTAAACCTCCGAGACTGGAACCAGATTCCAGTTCTCTTTAAACCTTCGAGACTGAAAGCAGATTCCAGTTCTCTTTAAACCTTCGAGACTGGAACCAGATTCCAGCTCTCTTTAAACCTTCGAGACCGGAACCGCATTCCAGCTCTCTTTAAACCTTTGAGATCGGAACCGCATTCCAGCTCTCTTTAAATCTCCGAGATCGGAACCGCATTCCAGCTCTTCTTTAAACCTTCGAGACTGGAACCAGATTCCAGTTCTCTTTAAACCTTCCAGATTGGAACCAGATTCCAATTCTCTTTAAACCTCCGAGACTGGAACTAGATTCTAGTTCTCTTTAAACCTTTGAGACTGGAACTAGATTCCAGTTCTCTTTAAACCTTCGAGACTGGAACCAGATTCTAATTCTCTTTAAACCTCCGAGACTGGAACCAGATTCCAGTTCTCTTTAAACCTTTGAGGTTGGTACCAAATTCTGACTCTCTTCCCGAGATTGATACCAAATTTCAACTCTCTCCTTCCGAGACTGGTACCAAATTCCAGATCTTGTTTCGAGATCAGTACCTAAATTCTGATTCCCATCCTTTTCAATCGATACTTAAACTCTGATTCTCACTCTGAGGCTGGTACCTAAATTCCAATTCTCTTCACAATCCCGAGGTTGGAACCTAGATTCCAATTCTCATTTCAAATCCAGATTTCCTTAAATTGATTCTAAATTAAACCTCAATCGAAATTGAAACTTAGAACAAATCGAAATCTAAACTCACACATTAAAAAACTCGAAATAGAAAATGAAATGAAATCTAAATCAAATTTCCCCAGATCTTATGATATGGAATTCACCTCCTTTTCTTTTCCCCAGCGAGAGTTCAGGGATCTCCAGTCTTGGAGATATGCTCGATACTCCCAGCGGAAATTTGTTTCTACTTTGTTCTGAGTGTGTCACTTAGACTTCTATGTTGGTTTTGTTAATCTCTTCGGTCAATGCCAATACGCGCGGTGTGCTTGGTTAGCACACCACACCTATTGGGGGTTCATTTGTTGACCTCATTTTTGATGAGGTCTTTTCTCTTCTCTCTCCTTAGTACTTAGGATCTAGCCTTAGGCTTTCCCTTTGACTATCTTAGAGGACTAGAGATCGAACCCACCACTTAGAAATTTAAACACCTCTTAACTCTCTGCAAACCCCATATGTTTGATTGTAAACCCCTAAGTCACTTGGAGGTTTAAGATCAAATGTGGAGGTTTAAAGGATGAGTTCCCTATAGGACTCTTTGGCCTTAGGACTACCCCGGGTGGCCTGGTCTGACAAGGGTAAGCCTGCACACATTGCACTTTCACACACATTCCAAATCCTAAAACCATTCATTCCTAACTTGGCTTCCTGACTCATGTAGGTAATTCATATGGATAGACCTTAACCCCAAGGCCCTTGGCTAAGAGGGTTAGGAACAACATAGTGAATGCCTCAAATGAGTCCTCTCATGGCTCTTATGGGCTTGATATGGCTTCATGGCTCAACCAAAGTAATTCCATTCTACTCAAACTTGATCAATCTTCTTTTTTCCAAAATTTCAATTTTTGACCCCCGGGGCCCTACACCCACTAAGCCTACCAAATGCCCTTGAAATTGCCCAAAATTTGCAAAATTGCCTAAATTACCCAAAATTTCTCAAAACTAATCCTAAACATTTCCCACCATTCAAATTGATCATCCTTAGCCAAATATACCAAAATTTCCAAAAATACCCCACAATACCCTCCAAATACCTAAAATGCCCTTCTTAACCAAAAAATATCCATAAATTCCAAAAATTCCCAAAAAATTCCAGAAAATCTCAAATATTCCCAATTTCATTTTGTTTAACTACACCATAGGCCAATTTTATCAATTTAACCCACCTTTACCAAAACCCCCAATTTGACCCATTCTTAACCCAAGTAGACCCAATGTCAAACC
Source organism: Papilionanthe hookeriana x Papilionanthe teres (assembly GCA_022702705.1). Lineage (NCBI taxonomy): Eukaryota > Viridiplantae > Streptophyta > Magnoliopsida > Asparagales > Orchidaceae > Papilionanthe > Papilionanthe hookeriana x Papilionanthe teres. Next base: position 65,870,767 of record CM040431.1, read on the forward strand.
AAATCAACCCAATTGACCTCAATGTTGATCCAATTCAATTCTAAACTTCAATTAAATATCCCTAATATCAATTTAGACCAAATCCAAGTCCAATTTGATTAACATTTGGATCCAATCCAATTTGAAGCTTAAGGCCCAATTTTAGCCCATGACCTAAACCTAGCCTAAACCAACCCAATTCAACTCCAATTGGTCCTAAATCTTTTCTAAAACCTTCATAATATCCCCACAAACAAAACACTAATAAGATTTGTCCCAAATTTAAACCTAAACTCCACCCAAACCTAACCCAAAACCAAAATCCCCATTTTTGGCCTAAACCCACCGTAAACCCAAGTGGGCCCAAATCTCAAAATCAAGGCCCAACCAAAGTTAAAAACTCTTTGTGACACTCCCATAAACATTTCTCAACATTAAGTTTACATCAAATCTAACATTAGCCCAACCTTAGCCCAAGTTAGCCCAATTTGACCTACTTTGGCCCCTTTACCAAAAAGGTCCCAAATCAAACCCAATTCAACTCCAAATCACCTCAAATTTGTTTCAAATCACTCATGACACATCCCTAAACTAAACCCAACATTTGTTTGCCCAATCATTCACAAAATTTCCATCCACCAATTTGTTCACAAACCTAAAGGCCCACTTTCTTAAACTATTCTAAAAGCCCATTTTCACCAAATCCAAAAGCCCAAAATTGGCTCTAAAGCCCACATGACAATTTCTTTTCATCATAACTTTAATTGATATCACCCCTTAGTTTCAAAATCATCATTAAACCATTCCAAATCAAGCTTCATCCAAATATCCACCAAAATGCCAAAATTCATAAAATCCTCTTTCATGAAATTGACCAAATCTTTTCCCAAGCCAAATGAAGCCATGGAGCCATGCATAAGCCTGCAAGCCATGGGAGTCACTTTACACCTCACCATGTAATTTATGGCAAATGGAGGGGGCCTCTTTCTTAATCCTTCATTAAGCTTTTTGACCCCATTCATGTCACACTCTAAACCAAGCTTAGCCACCTCACCATGGAAAGAGACCTCACCACTCTCTCTTGGCCGACCCAAATGATTCCTCCCGACCCCAAAGTCAAGCCTTGGGGAGGTGCACCTAGCCTAAACCACGCCTTGGACCAAAATGAGCCCAAAATTATTCTTCCCCCCTTTCCATTTAAATCAAACCTTAGACACATGGCCAACCTCCATTGCTTGCACCAAATTCAAGCCCTGACCTCCCTGACCATGAGGGTGACCCATGCCTGGCCAGCCAGCCACCACAGTCACCGGAAAACACCAGGCCGAGAGCACCCATTTGATTCAAAAAATTCAAACTCACTAGCTGAACTGTCCCAACTCAATTTGAACTCCTAATCACTTAGGAATAAACTAAACATTTTTCCCAAGTTCAAAGTAAAGATATTGAATTTTAAATGCTTAAGACAATATTTAATATTAAAAATAGATTTTTCAACCTTTTCACTAAATTAATTCTAATAAATCAAAGAAAAATCAAAAAATTATAAAACTTATTTCTCTGAACTCCATGAGGTCAGAGAGATCTAAGAAAAATATAAAACTTAATTTTCAACCTTTATTTTATTTTATAATTAATTAACACTCTAAAACTCAAAATAATTATAATAAATAAAATATTAATAAAAAAATCACTAAAATTGGTCCAAGTGGTCCTCTAGTCATTAGGAACATCCCATAATTTTCTTAAGGTCAGAAACCTTACCTTGGTCATGTTGTTGAATTTTCATTGAAAACCCTTATTTTTCATAAAAATAAATATATAAATTAAATTAAATTCAGAAAAAAATCATATTTTCTCCTCTAATGTCTTAATTAACATATGAGTGAAGTGAAATAAAAATTTTATGTTCATTTGAGCTCAATTTAGTGAGTTATGAAATAAATAAGCTTGAAAGGGCATAAATGTAATTAAAGGATTTTAACCCTAATTAACATTTAGGTCTAATCAAAATGGGGAGGGTGAAATATCTGATTTTAAAATTTTCATTAGAAGATTGAAACCTAGAGAATTAAGGGGTAGAAACCCATTAATCATCTTGAAAATATTTAAAGTAAACCTTAATTCATTAAACAATTTGAATTTTGGAAGAATAAGTTAAAATTTGGATTATTAAAATGGGGATATAATTTAGAGAGACTATAATAACTTAAACTGAAATCCCTAAATGAATCACTCTAATAATATTTAACTTTTAATTAAATTTAAAGTGATAGTTGAAATTAATAATTAAATAATTAAAAGGAAAGTGAACCTTAATTAAATTAAAACTTAAAACATTAATTAATTTGATAATTAAATTGACATAAATTTAAAACATTAAAAAAATTATTAATTTCAAAAAATCACTTGAAAGCAAACTTAAAACAAATTTGAAACATTAAAAATCAATTTCATAAAAATAAATTCTTAATTAAAAAAAATTAAACCAATTAAAAGTTAATCTAGAATATTGCAATTAAATTAAAATGAAATCATTAAAGTCTAAATTAAATAATTTAAACTCCTCTTTCAATTCAAATAGTATAAAACACTTAAGAATAAAATAACTTGAACACTATTCCAAACTTAAATTATTAAAATTTTATAACTAAATTAAACCACTTTAAATCACCAATTCCAATGTTAAATCATTAAATTCTTTAATAAATTGACTTGCCCCTAAAGAATTTTATCATTATAACTCTTAAGTAAAGCATCAAGTGAAATGTCACTTTACTTATAGAATAATCAAACATCCTAATTCACTGAGCAAGAAACTAAACTAAATTTTGGGATGATTAATTCACCTGTGCAATAAAACTCATTTGGACTCAAAATAATCCCAAAAGTATTGAAAAGATGTTTAGGACTCGTCCTAAACACTTCCTCAACATGATGGGATGTTTTAGAAGAGCAATTGAATTTAATTGTTCTTTGATGAAGAAAATCATCCTTAAACAAAATACAAGAACCTAGACGTCATAGGAGATGACTAGCAATAGGATTAGGAATTTAGTAGACAACTAAAACCTTTCCCTTAGCTTTACCTAGGTACTTGTTATAAATATTTAAATGCCTTAACATGTGTTTTAAGTGCAGCTTGGAATGACGAGAAGACCCTTGATCCATGAAAAAAATACCTATTTTTATGCCTTGATTTTTATCAATTTCTAAGGATATTATGCTTTAATGAAAGGTATTTTGTGTTTTTGGATGTAGGTGATGTAAAGAGGTCCAAAAAAGGGAAAAGGGAGAAAAATGAGCAAAAAGGAGCAAAAATGGAGCAAAATACAAGAATTATAAAAAATTTTGGCCTGGCGCCTAGGCGCCAGAAGTTGGTGCTTACGCGCCAGAATCGATACAGAAACTGTTAAGTTTTTGACCACTTTTGGACGGTTATTTTGACGGAGTGAGCGGTTATTGGACATTCTAGAAGACTGACAGTTGTTCCTTGATAATAGGACATGTGATACATTGCATTTGGACGCTCCAAAACGGTTTTAATCGCGAAGAGGTGTGAGCCAAAGTGAAGAGGTGCGAAGAATCGAACGCGGTGTCCGGTGCCTAGGCACTCGTATCCGCGCCTAGGCGCCGACGTACCTTCTAGAAGATTCATTGAATTTGGACTTGTTTTGAAGAGGTACCTCAAGGCAACCCTTGAAGCCTATAAATAGGAGTCCACTCCTTCAGAAAATAGTGCCCCCATTGTATCCCCTATCTCTTAGCCACTTTAGGATCTCTCATCCTTAGAGAGAAATAGAGAGAGAAATTTAGGGCCACTTTTATTTAGTTTAGTGAGTTTATTTTCAAGTTGTTGCATTTGGAGTTCATTACACTGTGGAGTCAGTAGGAATCAGAAGATCTGTAGAAGAAATATTTGAGATAAGTATTTTATTTTTTATTCAAATTTTATTTATTATGTTTTGCTGTTTATATTCAATGTATTCTGAGTAGTTAGTTTACTTTCTTCCTTCAATTATGAAAAGATAAAAAAGATAATACAAAATTTGATGGAGAATTGAAAATCAAAATATTTTCAAAACATTGTGATGATATTAATACCTGATCTTACTTTACTTTTTAAATTGGCCATTTAAATTGTTAAAACTGTTGAAGAGTTTTGAGACCTAGAAGGAGAAGAACTCTTAACTTGTAGATGTCACATGAATCCTTGGGTAGTCGAAGGCCATGCGCAGGCTATTCAAGGTGAAGTGCAAATAAATAGGAAGATAAGATTTAAAGGGCGTAGAATTGATAAGTTTTTAGAGTGACAGACTAAATTCTTATAATTTGATTTATAGATAAGGAAAGGGTCACTAGTAGGGCCAACCATAGCCACGCTTGGACATCTAGTAGTGTGAGCCTAGATTAACCCATTCTACTAACAATACATCTGGTCCTGGTATGTAGATTAGCCAATGTTCTTTGTGCCTGGATCAAAGGGTAAAGAATAGGAATGCTTCTATTTGGCACAATACCATAAAATAGATTCTCCAACGAATATTAAATTATCTTAAAAATCTTGGATTAATTGAAAGGAAGAAAGTTGTTTGTTTTATATTGTTTTCACAAAATCATTTTCTTATTATTGTTTTCTTTATCTGCATCTAGTAAATTAAAAGTAATTTTCAGTTAGATTAAAATACAAAAATATTTTGAAATACAATATTTAAAAATTTATTACGCTTTTTCCCCGTGGGATCGATACCGGGGTCTTTGTTTCAAAGCCATTTATTACTTGAAACGATACGTATACTTGCGTAGTACCCAAAAAATATATAAAATATTTTCCTTTAAAATTATATTTTGCTATATAAACATATATCTAAAAAGTATTAATCACTAACGGCCTAGCATTCAGTAGCAATCAAGTTTTATTTAATGCTATTGCCGTAAATTAAAATTTGGTACACATCTATATAGCAAGTTATTCCGGGTCACGTGTTTCGCGCCTTTGCGTAAATTAAATTTTCTAGCAGTGTTAACAAATTCTTGTATTTGGAAATACAAAAATCGGGTCAAGTTTTTGGCCCGTTGCGTCGGGATAAGAGGTACAATTTATAGATTTTTAAATATTATATTTCCAAAAACATAAAAAAATTTAATAATATAAAAATAAAAATATAAAAATAAAATAATAATAAAAAATTTTTATCCTTGCATTATTTTTTTTATGCGTAGTTTTGGTTATGAAGGATTAATACCTTTAGATTCTGAACTAGAAAGAACAATTAGAAAAATTAAAAAGGAAAAACAAATTAAAAAATTCAAGAAATGGCTACTTTACAAAATCCAATTGAACTTAATGATCAAAATGTTTCTAAACCATTAAGGGATTATGCTAACCCTACAATTGATGAACTTCATAGTAGTATTCAAATACCCACCGTAGATGCTAATTCTTTCGAACTTAAACCGTCTATTATTCAAATGGTGCAAAACAATCAATTTGGTGGAACACCAAATGAGGATCCAAATTTACACCTTGTTAGTTTTTTAGAACTTGGTGCTACCTTTAAATATAACAATGTTTCTGATGATGCTATTAGACTTAGACTCTTTCCTTTTTCCTTAAGAGATAAAGCAAAGATGTGGTTAAACACATTAGCAGACTCAGTTCTATTAAAACATGAGTCGAAATGGCATAAAAATTCCTTGCTAAATATTTTCCTCCTTCTAAAACTCGTTAAATCAAGAAATGATATTACTTCTTTTAGTCAATTTGATCGGGAGACAATATATGAAACTTGGGAAAGATTTAAAGAACTATTAAGAAAATGTCCTCATCATGCTTTACTTCGATTGGTTAATTATTCAAACATTTTACAATGGATTAATTGGATCTTTAAAATCAATTATCGATGCTTCATCTTGGAGGTTCTTTAATGTCTAAATCATTCGAAGAAGCTTACACTTTAATTGAAGAAATGGCTAATAATAATTTTTAATGGCATTCCGAAAGGATTAATCCTAAAAAGATGGCAAGTATTCACGATAATGAAGCCTTTTCTATCCTAGCTTCACAAGTAGCAGCAATGTCTAAAAAATTAGATAATTTTGCAATAAATATTTCACATAATAACTCTGCTAATATTGAAGATTCTCAAACTTTTGAAACTTTACAAGCTATTGCAAGTAAAAATAATCCTTATTCAAATTATTATAATCCAGGGTGGAAAAATCATTCTAATTTTAACTGAAATAATTCACAACAGCAATGGGGTAATAATCAATCTCATCCCACTGGAAAGTGGAATAATCAAGTTAATCCAAATTATAAACCTCCTAGATTTAATAATCAATAGAAAAAGTTATCAATAGAAGAATTAATTTTACAAATGAATAATCAATTACAAAATCAAAATACTGTTGTTCATAATATCAAAAATCAAATGGGGGCAAATTGCTACTTTAATTAATAATGCACTCGTAGGAACACTTCCTAGTAATGTTGAAATTAATCCAAAGGAAACTGGAAAAGAACATGAACATGTTAAGGCTGTGCAACTTAGAAGTGGAAATGAAACAAAAGAAAGAATGCAGAATGAAATTGAAAAAAAGATTAAGGTTGAAGAGATCAAAAAACCTAAAGAAACTCACTCTCCTAGTCAAGATCAGACTGTTATACCTATTAATGTGGAAGTTGAAAAACCACCACCACCTTTTCCTCAAAGACTTAAACGTACAGAAATTTGATCATCAATTTTCTAGGTTCTTTAAAATTTTTAAGAAACTTACTATTAACATACATTTTGCTGAAGCTTTGGAACAAATGCCAACTTATGCAACATTTATGAAGGATATTTTAAGAAAGAAATGAAAATTTGAAGCTTTTGAAACTGTTGCATTAAGTGAAGAATGCATTGCAATAATTCAAAAGAAATTATTTGAAAAGCTTAAGGATCCTGGAAGTTTCACTATATCCTGTGCTATTGGAGAAAAATTTTGTGGAAAAGCTTTATGTGATTTAGGAGCAAGTATTAATCTCATGCCATTTTCTATTTTTCGAAGATTGAGTTTAGGAGAGATTACTTCCACCCTTCAGTTAGCTGATAGATCTATCACTTATCCTAAAGGAGTTATAGAGGATGTCCTTGTTAAAGTGGATAAATTTATCTTCCCTGTAGATTTCATCGTACTTGATATGAAAGAAGATAAAGATATACCTATTATTTTAGGGAGACCTTTTCTAGCTACCAGACGAGCTATGATTGATGTGCATAAGAGAGAATTAACCATGAGAGTTAATGATCAAGAGATTAAATTCAATGTTCTTAAATTAATGAAGTACCCTGATAAAGAGAAATATTATCGAATGGATATAATTGATTATTTAATTAAGAAACATTATCAAGAAAAATGTAAAGTCATTTCTGAAGAAAATTTTGAATTTTTAACTGATGAAAATGAAGAAGTAAAAAAAGAAGAGACTCATTTTATTAAAGATAACTGGGAAACTTTAGACATAACTCAAAATGATATACTTTTACCATCAATTAAAAAGCCCTCGAACCGGAATTAAAAATGTTACCTTCACATTTAAAATATGCGTTTCTTGGAAATTAGTTAACTTTACCTGTTATTATTTCTTCTGAACTGAGTAAAGATCAAGAAGAAAAATTACTAGGTGTGTTAAACAATTATAAGAAAGCTTTTGGTTGGACTATTGCTGATATAAGAGGAATAAACCCTTCCATTTGTATGCATAAAATTTTAATAGAAGAAAATTTTAAACCTACTATTGAACTGTAAAGAATATTAAATCCTATCATGAAAGAGGTTGTTAAAAAAGAAATTGTTAAGTGGTTAGATGCTGGAATTATTTATCCTATTTCGGATAGTCAATGGGTAAGTCCTATTCATTGTGATCCGAAGAAAGGAGGTGTAACTGTCATTTTCAATGATAAAAATGAACTAATTCCTACAAGACAAGTTACTGGATGGCGAATTTGTATTGATTATAGGAAATTAAATGACGCCACTAGAAAGGATCATTTTCCTTTACCTTTCTTGGATCAAATGCTCGATAAACTAGTTGGACACCCATATTTCTGTTTTCTGGATGGATATTCTGTTATCATCAATTACTTATCGCTCCCGAGGACCAAGAGAAAACAACATTTACAAGTCCTTATGGAACCTCTCGCTTTTAGAAGAATGCCTTTTGGTTTATGTAATGCACCCGCAACTTTTCAAAGATGTATGATGTCAATATTTTGTGATTTGATTGACAAAGGAATTGAAATATCCATGGACGATTTTTCAGCTTTTGGAACTTCTTGAATCTTGTTTGGAAAACATTTCCAAAGTTCGAAAAGATGTGAAGAAACAAACTTAGTTCTTAACTCGAGAAAAATGTCAATTCATGGTCACGAAGGCATTGTACTTGGTCATAAAGTTTCACAAAAAGGGATGGAAGTAGATCAAGAGAAAGTGAAAATTATTCGTTGAATTGCAACTACCTACTACTCATTATCGATGTGAGAAGTTTTCTAGGTCATGCTCGGATTTTATAGAAGATACATAAAGGATTTTTCTAAAATTGCTAAACCTCTTTGTCATTTATTGGAAAAAGATGCAAAATTTGAATTTAACAAAGAATGTATTAATGCTTTTAATATTCTAAAAGAAAAACTAATGATCGCACCTATCATTGTTGCACCTAATTGGAATAAATCTTTTGAATTAATGTGCGATGCAAGTGATTTTGCAATTGAGCCGTATTAGGACAAAAATATGAGAAGGTTTTCAAAGTTGTATATTATGCTAGTAAAACTCTCACCGAAACACAAAGAAATTACACTACCACCGAGAAGGAGCTTCTAGCTATAGTATATGCCTTCGATAAATTTAGACCTTATCTTCTTGGTACTAAATGCATAGTTCATACTGATCATTCTGCTATTAGATATCTAAGAAGGATTCTAAACCTAGTCTGATAAGATGGGTTTTACTTCTACAAGAATTTTATTTTCAAATAGTAGATAGAAAAGGAACTGAAAATCAAATTGCTGATAATTTGTCTATTAAAAATGATATTATTTCGGAAGAAAATATAAATGAGAAATTTCCTGATGAATCTTTATATGTTATTCAAGGATGCAAAACACCTTGGTATGCTGATATTGTTAACTATTTAGTTAGCAATATTTTACCTTATGAATTGGATAAAAAATTTATTAAGAAATTTAAATATGATGCTAAATCTTATATTTGGGAAGATCCTCATTTATTTAAAATTGGAAGAGATTCTATAATTCGAAGATGTGTACCTTATGAGGAAACTTTTGTTATTATTCAAAAATGTCATGATTCCGATTTTGGAGGACACTTTGGTATAGATAAAACTGCATTTAAAATTTTAAATTCTGGATTTTATTGGCCTACCTTATTTAAAGATGTGAGACATTATGTGAAAACATGTGATCGATGTCGAAGGTTGGGAAATACATCTAGGAAGGATGAAATGCCTTTAAACTATATATTGGAAGTTGAAATTTTTGATATATAGGGTTTAGACTTTATGGGACCATTTGTTCCATCATCTGGAAAAACTTATATTTTATTAGCAGTCGATTATGTTTCAAAGTGGATCAAGTCGTTGCTTTACCAAACCGTGATTCCAAAAGTGTCTCTAAATTATTAAAGAAAATGATATTTTCAAGATTTGGAATGCCTAAGGTAATTATCACCGATGGTGGAAGTCATTTCGGGAATGTAAGAATTCAATCATTACTACAAAAATTTGGAATCAAACATAGAATTGCAACTGCTTATCACCCACAAACAAGTGGAATGGCTGAAGTATCAAACAGAGAAATTAAATGAATTTTAGAGAAGACTATTAATCCTAAAAGTATTGATTGGGTTGATAGACTTGATTCTGTATTATGGGCTTATAGAACAGCTTATAAGACATCAATCGGAATGTCACCTTACCGATTAATTTATGGTAAATATTGTCACTTACCTGTTGAACTTGAACATAAAGCTTATTAGGCGATAAATGAGTTTAATTTTAATTTGAATGAAGCAGGAGAAAAGTGATTATTGCAATTTAATGAGATGGAAGAGATAAGAAATGAATCATATGAAAATGCAAGGATTTATAAAGAGAAAATGAAGTTGTTACATGATAAGAAAATTTCAAGAAAAATTTTTGAGCCTGGACAAGAAGTATTACTGTTTAATTCTCGTTTAAAACTTTTTCCTGGAAAATTAAGATCTAAATGGATTGGACCCTATATAATTGAGAAAGTATACCATTATGGAGCTGTGGATATTAAAGACCCCAAAACAAGAAAATTTTTTAAAGTAAATGGATTAAGATTAAAGCCTTATTTGGGAGATATTAAAATGATTTATAAAGAGGCTTATGAATTGAGTCAACCTGATTAAAGATTTACTTAAGTCTGGCTGACGACGTTAAACCAAGCTCTTTGTGGGAGGCAACCCATTATTATCTTTTGTTTTGAGTGTTTTTATGTTTTTAATGTAAGGTTATGCCTCGATCTTGACTAATTTTATATTACTTTAGAAAAATTTGATGCTTATATGTCTTTGTTGACTTAAGCTGAAGATTATTTTGAAGTATGTAAGATTTAGAAATTGGATCACTCTATTCTAAATATGAGTAAAAAGGAGATCAAGTTAACCTTCATTATGATTGCTTATAATTTGTGTTATTGAATCTTGATTACTCTTACCAGTATAATTTACCTATCTTGGAGAACGAAACTTTGAAATTTGACAATTAGGCAAAACGGAGTTGAACATAGTTCCAGCGCCTAGGCGCCAAGATTCGGCACCTAAGTGCCCAAGTTAAACTCTGTATCAATAGGTCCGGCGCCTAGGCGCCAGATTTGGCGCCTAAGCACCACGGTTACTGGCTCGTGCAAAAACCGAAAATTTTCAGTTTTTCACATGATTTTGACCTTTAAATCAACCCATCTTCATCCCTAATCATCAAGTAATCAAAGTTACGTCCATTACACTTCATTCTTGAGAGGTTTGAGAAATTTTTGAAGAAATGGAAGGAAGAAATCTTGGAGAAGAGGCTAGGGACAAGGTCTCAAAGGATCCTCAACCCTACTTCAATGGTTTCATCGCAGTAAGTTTAGAGAAAATTTCTAATCGCTTGGATAAGTTTGAAGCGGAGTTCAAAAGCATTGGAGATCGCCTTCATGAGATGTTTCATCAAATTAAACATCTAGAATGGCAGATGAAACTTCAATTTGATCATTTTGCGGCTTATCAAGATGCTCAAGTTGAAATGTATGCGAAGAACAAGTGGATTGACGAAAAGATGGCTACTGATTTCCCGAGAGCGTTAGTGTTCTTTCCAAGCGGAATACACAATTTCCCTTGTGAAGATTAGAGTATTATGGTAATGAGATCGTTATTATCTTGTTTGTTGAGTCGTTGTATGAATGTAGTGAATTGATTGTATATGCATATTTACTTTCATATTCAATGTGTGTTGTTTTTGCTTAGAAATTGTTGTGTTTGATTGTGTATTAGGAACTTGAATCAAGTATGATACTTATCTGGAATATATTGAGCCAATATTAAAGATTATAAATGGAATTTAGTGAAGTTTGATTTAAACTTTATGTTTGATTGGTGGATTTAATATTTAATTTTTAAAATTTTTGGAAAATATTTTAGAAGTTAGAAACTGAAGCCCTACTCTAATGTGAGTAATTGGAAGTTGAATTTATGAATTTTGGTGGAAAATTAAATTTAAAAATAATTTTTTGTGAAAGGCGAGTCTGGCGCCTAGGCTCCAGAATTCGGCGCTTAAGCACCTGTTCGGCATGTACCCAAAAGATTCCTTAAATACCCACAAAAGCCATTATTGATGCCTAAGCCTTCTTCTTCCTCCATTTTTCGTGAAAATCAGCTTTTAGAATCCATTTTGAGGTCAAAACATCAAGGATTTGGGCGCGAAACCACTCGATTTCTTCGTCTCAAGGTCAGATCTACACTTTAAACCATTTATTTTCGATTTTCACCAAAGATTTCCCTAGGTTTTGCTAAGAACTGAAATTTTGAAAAAAAAATTTGATTTTTAGTGATTTCTTTAGATTTTTAAACTTATTTTAAGTTTTCTAAACTTAAAAAGAGTTTAAATTTTTTATTCCTAAATTTTTTCTTATTTTCTTTCACGTTTAGATGGCTCCGAAATCTAAACGCGGGAAGGCAAGAGACAACTTCGATAGCACCAAATTTTCTACTGCGGCTGCCCATTTTCGATTCCACGAATTTGCGACGTCGAGGAAGTTCATTTCAGAATGAAGTTTCTATCATCCGGGGGAGATGATTGAAAACATTATTGTTGCGCACAACTGGCAACGATTCTATTATTTCACTGTTGTTGCTGTTATCCCTATAGTTCGAGAGTTTTATGCAAATTTTCTGGATGCCGAAGATTATGAAGTTTTTGTCAGAGGTGTTAGAGTAGGATTTACTCCTGAAAGAATCAATGTATTTTATGGCCTGCCACCGACTATAGAGTGACACTATTCTGGATTATCTCCATCCGAGGGAGATTTGGATATGATCATTGCTTATTTGATCGACTCGTATCGGATCTTGGAAGATCAGGAACGGAAAAAGGGTAAACTTCAAATCCTCCAAGTTAAATGGCATTTCTAAAGCATGGCACTATTTTATTTCTGCAAGATTGTTACCTTCCAACCACCTGAGTGAAGTGACTAGAGATCGAGCGATCTTAAACTACCGCATTCAGGAAAGGAAGCCTATTGATGTCGGCAGTATTATTTATGATTCTGTGGATTCTACTCGCGAGATCCAAGACTACTCGTTGGATCGGGATTCCCATCTCTCGATTTATTCATTATGTATTAGCAATGGAGTCACTGCAGATATTTCGGAGGAAAGGTCGAAGACTACTAAGCCGATTGGTCGGAGAGAATTAGCATATATGATCGTCTTCGAGGGAAGAAATCGACTGCTCCTTCTTCTTCTGCACCCACTCCAGGTAGACCTTCTACTTCCCGACCTTCTACTTCTGCTGAACCACCATCGAGTTTCTGGGAGTCAATACATGATCAGTTTATAGAGCAGCAGCAGGAGTTATTTCAAACTCACTGCAGGGTTGATACTATTGATAGGAAACTTGATCATTTATCTGATTATACCCAGAGGAAGAGTAGCTATGATGCTGAGTATGATGAAGCCCTCGTCAGATTTCTGAAGGGTGAGCATGATGTTAGTTTCCTACTTTTCCTAGTTTCACACCATTTGTTGATCCTAAGGATGTTGAGTTTTCCTTTGGTGACGATGATGATGATGAGGCTACACCCAGTGACTAGTAGTTGATAGATCTCTATGTTGTGCTACTTTGTTGTTAGTTTATTTTGTTTGGTTTGTTTATTTAGTTTGATGTTAGATGTATGTTGATTTGTTTATGTACCTGTGTGGATTGATTAGTGTTAAGATTCTGTTATTAGAATATTCTTTGTATATTGTGTTTGAGACCGAGATTAGAGTTAATTTATGATATGTTTGTTTCGACCTACTCGTTTAGTAATTAGTAATTTTGCTCTGCTTTTATTTTGTTTTAAATTTAGTATAATCATAAAAATTAGCCTGCTTACTTTTTATACCTGCTTCAATTTTATCTTTATTATTCATAAAAGCATGAGTTGAAGTAAATTTTTCTTTTAAGATCGTTTTTACATACTTATAAAAATTTCCTTTTTAAAATTATGATTTTCTTTCTCTCATACTTTCAAATTTTCATAGTATACCAAAACTTAAGTTTGGGGGAAGGGAAAATACATTCAAATTTAAATTTTATTTGTCCTTAAAGAGCTAATATTTTCTTAAAATAAAAACTTTTTAACATAACTTAAGAAATGAAGAATATATTTAAGATTACTTTTATTTTTGAAATTATAAACAATTTAGTGAACTTAACCAAAATTTTAATAACTTTAGTTGATTTTAAGAATAGAATTATTTAACTTAAAGAAGAATAAGATTAAGGAATTTTTCTATTAATGGTAGAAATAATGGAATTTTAGAAGTATTAAGTAATAAAAAATTATCACTTAAAAAAAGAAAAGATTAAAAATCTTTTTGAATTTTTATTCATGTTATAATAATTAAGTGGAAATGTATATGTTTTGAAAATATAAGTTAAGGATAGTAAGTTCAAAATCATTAACAGGCTATCCAGATATAGTAATCCTCTCTATTCAAAAAAAAAAAAAGAAGAGAAGAGAGGAGAAGCTTGAGGAAATGCCTAACCAAAAATTGGCTTCACTTGAATTATCTTATAGAAGGAAAACTAGTTACATATTTTACTTAATTTTTATGCATGAATCTTTATTTAGGAAAGGTTCTTCAAGAAAATCTTTTTCTTGTAAATAATCTATGAGATCTTAATATAATAAACTTCTATTATTTTCAAAATGGATGAAAAATTTGAAATCTTATGATTAGGTAGTTGAATATTCTTTAAATTCTTAAAATTAAACCTAGCTAGTGAAATTGGGTTAATAATTTACTAAAGACTTTATAAAATCAAAAATTTTAAGGAATCTTAAATATTTATCTTTTATTCCAAAGGTTATACATTTATATAGTAAAAAGGGTTACTTGAGGACAAGTAACATTTAAGTTTGTGGGATTTTGATCCATGAAAAAAAAAATACCTATTTTTATGCCTTGATTTTTATCAATTTCTAAGGATATTATGATTTAATGAAAGGTATTTTGTGTTTTTGGATGTAGGTGATGTAAAAAGGTCCAAACAATGAAAAAAGGGTGAAAAAGGAGCAAAAAGGAGCAAAAATGGAGCAAAATACAAGAATTATAAAAAATTTTAGCCTGGCGCTAGGCGCCAGAAGTTGGCGCCTACGCGCCAGGATCGATACAGAAACTGTCAAGTTTTTGACGACTTTTGGATGGTTATTTTAACGGAGTGAGCGGTTATTGGACATTCTAGAAGACTGGCAGTTGTTCCTTGATAATAGGACATGTGATACATTGCATCTGGATGCTCCAAAACGGTTTTAATCACGAAGAGGTGAGAGCCAAAGTGAAGAGGTGCGAAGAACTGAATGCGGTGTCCGGCGCCTAGGCGCCAGATTCTGGCGCCTAGGCGCCAGACAGACCTTCTAGAAGATTCATTGAATTTGGACTTGTTTTGAAGAGGTGCCTCAAGGCAACCCTTGAAGCCTATAAATAGGAGTCCACTCCTACAGAAAATAGTGCCCCCATTGTATCCCCTATCTCTTAGCCACTTTAGGATCTCTCATCTTTAGAGAGAGAAATAGAGAGAGAAATTTAGGGCTACTTTTATTTAGTTTAGTGAGTTTATTTTCAAGTTCTTGCATTTGGAGTTCATTACACTATGGAGTCAGTAGGAATCAGAAGATCTGTAGAAGGAATATTTGAGATAAGTATTTTATTTTTGATTCAAAGTTTATTTATTATGTTTTGCTGTTTATATTCAATGTATTCTGAGTAGTTAGTTTACTTTCTTTCTTCAATTATGAAAAGATAAATAAGATAATATAAAATTTGATGGAGAATTGAAAATTAAAATATTTTCAAAACATTGTGATGATATTAATACCTGATCTTACTTTACTTTTTAAATTGGCAATTTAAATTGTTAAAACCTGTTGAAGAGTTTTGAGACCTAGAAGGAGAAGAACTATTAACTTGTAGATGTCACATGAATCCTTGGGTAGTCGAAGGCCATGCACGGGCTATTCAAGGTGAAGTGCAAATAAATTGGAAGATAAGATTTAAAGGGCGTAGAATTGATAAGTTTTTAGAGTGACAGACTAAATTCTTATAATTTGATTTATAGATAAGGAAAGGGTCACTAGTAGGGCCGACCATAGCCACCCTTGGACATCTAGTAGTGTGAGCCTAGATTAACCCATTCTGCTAACAATACATCCGGACCTGGTCTGTAGATTAGCTAATTTTCATTGCACCTGGATCAAAGGGTAAAGAATAGGAATGCTTCTATTTGGCACAATACCATAAAATAGATTCTCCAACGAATATTAAATTATCTTAAAAATCTTGGATTAATTGAAAGGAAGAAAGTTATTTGTTTTATATTGTTTTCACAAAATCATTTTCTTATTATTGTTTTCTTTATCTGCATCTAGTAAATTAAAAGTAATTTACAGTTAGATTAAAATACAAAAAGATTTTGAAATACAATATTTAAAAATTTATTACCCTTTTTCCCGTGGGATCGATACTTGGGGTCTTTGTTTCAAAGCCCTTTATTACTTGAAACGATACGTATACTAGCGTAGTAGCCAAAAAGTATATAAAATATTTTCTTTTAAAATTATATTTTGCTATATAAACATATATTTAAAAAGTATTAATCACTAACGGCCTAGTATTCAGTAGCAATCAAGTTTTATTTAATGCTATTGCCGTAAATTAAAATTTGGTACACATCTATATAACAAGTTATTCCGGGTCAAGTGTTTCGCGCCTTTGCCAGAAATTAAATTTTCTAGCAGTGTTAACAAATTCTTGTATTTGGAAATACAAAAATTGGGTCAACCCTCCAGGTACGCTTTTATTTTATTGCAATTTACTTTATTGCACTTTATTTATATAAGCTGCACTTTACTCTTCTTACATGATAAACAAGATTGTTGCATGAAAACTAAAACCTTTAGGATAGACACAAGACTGAAACCCAAGATTAAATTTAAAGTCACAAAAAGATAAAATTCACCGCCACAACAAACAACTCAAAATTTAATCACAAACAAAACACAAAACTACAATTATAACTAAATTAAAATGACTCATTGGATGATCGGGAATACCTCGGATGATGTAACCTATGTGTTGCTAACGAGATTTCTCACGGTCTAAATGAAAGTGTGGAACTCATTCAGCTGAGTTTCGCAAATTCATCTGGACTAAGTGAATCCGATAAAAATAATGGTGTCGGAATGATGGAACCGTGGGATCTTAACCGGTGTTGTTATAATCAACTTTAAGATTCCGCTAATAAAACATTAAAGACATTTGGACTTTAAGATTTCTCTGAACTAAAACACTTTTCTCATCTCTTGATTATCATTTTCTAAAACTAAACCTCTGCAACAACAAGGAGCTTGGAGCATAGTGGGCAGCACGGCCATCGTCGTCAGCAAAACTCGGGTCTACTTCAGCAAAACCATTCTTAGAATTAAACAACCAAGCCATAGGATTTCGAGGTAGTTTGTCTAGTGCAACATAAATCCTCAACCTTTTCGTTAGGCATTTGCATAATCATATTATGTAAATTAAGCCCTAATCGGTCTTAGGACTCCGAGGTAGTCGATCTGTACGACATAAACCCTCACATCTTCGAGGCTACTTGTGTGATTATATCATACAAATATAAGTCCTAATTAACTAAAACTGGCAAGATTATAATATTAAATAAAATCTCAAATTTAAGCCAAACAATAGGATAGTTTAGGAAGTTGCTAAGATTCTTCCTAGATCCTCACCTTCTCCTACTTCTCTTCCTTTGGACTCCTAATACTAACTGTTCCAAATCTGATCCATTCCCTATTGAAATTTCCAAAATCCAATTCATTTGAAACCTTAAACTTTGAAATTCTTGAGAGCAAAACCAATGATCATTATTGAGAGTTTTCTTAAATGATTCCCGTCATTTAAGATGTAATTAACTATAGGGGCTTGCCCTTATAGGGAACTTTAAGAACCTGTGTAATATAAACCTCGCTTAATTCCCTTATATTAAGCGGGGGAACTTGTCGGCTTATAAAATTGGTCCGTAGACTAAACAGATGTCACAAATCTTTTCGTTTATTTAATCGAGCCCCATCGTCAAGCAGTGTGTTTTTCCTTTGAGATAGATTACGGTTTGTGATGTGGTGCTCGTTTATATAAACTATTTGGAATGTGAGATCGGTTTGATTTCATATCTTAAAATTTTCAAACTTAAAATTATTTTCAAAATCAAATGCTACTTTGTAAATATATATATATATATATATATATATATATATATATATATATATATATATATATATATATATATATTTAAATTAAATTTAAAATCTAAAATTCGGCGACAATTTCGTAGGCGACCCCTTTTTAAAACACAAACCTAAAAATATGCCAACACGCGCGTGTATCGAACGGACGATCCGAGATCGCGTCGGATGAGTGAACGGGACATGAACCGCGAGCCCCTAGAGCGCTGAGTCAAATGGCGGAGTCGAATAGGGAGGCAACGCGTGGCTTTTCGGTGCTGCCGAGGTTGAGTCAGCGTCGCGTGGATAAGTAGGAAATTAGGGGTATTTTTGATTTATTTAAATACCCAAAACTTCAAAAATCCATATCTTTGTGTAGAAAAATCACAAAAATAAGATAAAAATACCCTCTTACTCAGTGAACAGAGGAGAACAATGTTAAAAAAGAATTAAGTTATTTTGATGAGTATTTTATTTTTAATTAATTATTTACTGATTTCAGTATTTTAATTCTCCATGCATCCATACAATTCACCATGGCATGAGACCATAAGGCTTCTGTAGCCTCTGTTCTTGGGAACATTCACTAAATTTTCCAAGGCCAGAAGCCATCTCTATGGCAAGTTATTGATTTTTCAAATTTAAGTGTTTGTTTTGGCATTTTAATTCCAATAATTAGCATATTGTTCAATATATTCTAAAAAAATTAGGAGAAGTATCTTATGACCAGAGGACCCTAGGAAAAATATATTTTGAGTTAACTCATTAAGAATAACCCTAATTGGCCTAAACACTAAAAAATGAACCCTAATAAATTAAGAGTAACCACACATTAAAATTGCTTGAAATCAATTCTCCACTCTTACTTAGGGTATAGAGAACCTCACATAAAAATTTGAAGCTAATTGGAAATGATTTGACCCACTAAATGGATCATTTAATTTGCATGGTCACTTTTAAACTTTAAAAATTCATAAAACACAAAATACATTTCAAAAATTAACAAAAATGGTTTTGGGGTTTCTCTGATGTTAGGGGAGTCTAAAAAAATTAAAATTAAAATTTTCTAAAAATTTTCATTTTTAACCATATTTTCAATATTTTAATAATTAAAAAATTATAAAAATCATAAAAATATTAAAAATCATAAAAATGTCATATTTTGCTTCCTAATTACTTAGCAACAAACCAAATATTTTTCCTAAGTATATAGGTTAAGATATTGAATTTTAAAGGCTTAAAACAATTTTTAATATTAAAAAATGAATTTCCTTACATTTTCACTAAATTAATTCTAATAAATCAAAGAAAAATTAGAAAAATATAAAATTTGTTTTTCAAACTACTTGAGGTCAGAGAGATTTATGAAAAATATAAAATCCATTTTTCAGCATTAATTTTATTGTATAATTAATTAACACTCCAAAACCCAAAATAATTATAATAAATAAAATATAACTAAAAAAATCTCCAAAATTGGTCTAAATGGTCCTCTAGTCAATAGAAACATCCCATAATTTTTCTAAGGATAGAAACCTAAGTTTTGTCATGTTGTTGAATTTTCATTGAAACCCCTTATTTTTCACAAAAATAAATATATAAATTAAATTAAATTCAGAAAAATCACATTTTCTCCTCTAGTGTCTTAATTGACATATGAGTGAAGTGACATAAAAATTTTAAGTTCATTTGGGCTTACTTTGATGAGTTATTAAATAAATAAGCCTAAAGGAGCATAAAGGTAATTAAAGGATTTTAACCTTAATTAATATTTATGTTTAATCAAAGGGAGGGTGAAATATCTGATCTTTAATTTCTCTTAGATGATTGAAACTTTGGGAAATAAAGGGGTAGAAACCTATTAACCACTTTGAAAGTATCAAAATGGAACCTTAATTAATTAAATAACTTAAATTTTGGAAGATTAATTGAAATTTGAATTATTAAAATGGGGAGTATAGCTTAGGAGACTTGTAACCCTTTAATTTAAGATCCCTAAATAAATCACTTTAATAATATTTAACTCTTAATCAAACTTAAGGATGGTACTTAATAAATTAATAATTAAAAGAAAGTAACCCTTAATTAGATTAAAACTTAAAACATTATGTAATTTAACAATCAAATTAAAATAAGTTTAAAACATTAAGATTAATTTAAAAACACTTAAAAAACAAATCTAAAATGAATTTGAAACATTAAAAAAAAATCAACCTTAAGACAATTCATAATTAAAAACATAAAAAATCAAACCAATTAAAATTGACCTAAAGTGTTACAATTAAGGCAAATTAAATTTAAATCATTAAAAGTTTAATTAAATTGAATAATCCAAACACCTCTTTCAAATCAAACAATTTAAAACACTTAAGAGAAAATCAACTTGAATTTTGAAACTAAATCATCCTAAATCATCAATTCGACTTTAATCAAAGCGGTTAAATTCTTTAACAAACTGATTTGTCCCCTAAAGGCTTTCATTATTAGAACTCTTAAATAGAGCATCAAGTGAAATGTCACTTTACTCATAGGATAATCAAACATCTTAATTCACTGAGCAAGAAACAAACTGAACTAAATTTTTGGATGATCAATTCACCAATACAATAAAACTCATTTGGACTCAAAATAATCTCAAAAATATTGAAAAGTTGTTTAGGACTCGTTCTAAACACTTCCTCAATATGATGGGGTGTTTTAGAAGAACAATCAAACTTAATTATTCTTTGGTGAAGAAAATCATCCACAAAAACAAAAGAACCTAGACGTCATAGGGATTGACTAGCAATAGGATTAGGATTTTGGTAGACAACCAGAACCTTTCCTTAGTTTTACCTAGGTACTTGTTGCAAATATATAAATGCCTTAACATATGTTTTAAGTGCATCTTGGGAATGACGAGAAGACCCTCCATGTACGCTTTTATTGTAATTTATTTACTTACATGTACTGCACTTTACTTTTCTTGCATGTTAAACAAGATTGACACCCTGCATGAAAACTGAAACCTTTAAGATAGCCACAAAACTGAAGCCCAAAGCTAAATTAAAAGTCACAACAAGATAAAATTCACCGCCACAACATTTTAAAGTATAAAACAACTCAAAATTTAATCACAAATAGAACACAAAACTACAACTGCAACTAAATTAAAACGTCTCATTGGATGATCGGGAATACCTCAGATGATGTAACCCACGTGTTGCTAACGGGATTTCCCACGGTCTAAATGAAAGTGTGGAACTCATTCAGTTGAGTTTAGCAAGTTCATCTGGACTAAGTGAATCCGATGAAAATAACGGTGTCGGGATGACGGAACCGTGGGATCTTAATCGGTTCTGTTTAACCAACTTTAAGATTTGTTTTAATTAAAACATTAAAGACATTTGGATTTTAAGACTTTTCTAAACCAAAACACTTCTCTCATCTCCTGTTTTTCACTTTCTAAAACTAAACCTCTGCAACAAGGAGCTTGGAGCATAGTGGCAGCACGGCCATCGTCGTCAGCAAAACTTGTGTCTACTTCAGCTAAACTCTTCTTTAGCATTAAATAACCAAGTTATAGACTTTCGAGGTAGTTTGCCTAGTGCAACATAAATCCTCAACTTTTCGTTAGGCATTTGCATAATCATGTTATGCAAATTAAGCCCTAACCGGTCTTAGGACTCCGAGGTAGTCGTTTGGTACGACGCAAACCCTCACATCTTCCAGGCTATTTATATAATCATGTCATACGAATATAAGTCCTAATTAATTGAAATTGGCAAGATTGAAACGTTAAATAAATTCTCAAATTGAAACTAAACAATAGGATAGTTTGGAAAGTTGCCAAGATTCTTCTTGGATCCTCAGCTTCTCCTACCTCTCTTCCATTTGACTCTTAAAATAAACTGTTCCAAATTTGAGCTAATCCCTTTGAAATTTCCAAAATCCAATCCTTTGAAAACCTTAAACTTTGAAATTCTTGAGAGCAAAACCACCGATCATTATCGAGAGTTTTCTTAAATGATTCCCATCATTTAAGATGTAATTAACTATAGGGGCTTGCCCTTATGGGGAACTTTAAGAACCCGAGTAATATAAACCCTGTTTAATTTCTTTATATTAAGCAGGGGAACTTGTCGGCTTATAAAATTGGTTCGCAGACCAAACAGATGTCACAAATCTTCTAGTTTATTTAATCGAGCCCCATCACCAAGTAGTGTGTCTATTCCTCGGGATAAATACACGGTTTGTGATGTGGTGCTCGTTTATACAAACTATTTGGGATGTAAGATTAGTTTGATTTCATATCTTAAAATTTTCAAACTTAAAATTTTTTTCAAAATCAAATGCTATCTTTTAAATTATATATATATTTAAATTAAATTTAAAATCTAAAATTCACCGACAATTTCTATAGGCGACCCCCTTTTCAAAATACAACACAAACCTAAAAATATGCCGACAATTCCTGGCGACTCCGCTGGGGAGTAGTTCCTCTCTCCATTTTAATCAGTTGGTTTTGCTTTCATAAATCGATAGTGAGTCCATACCCGTTTTGGACCAAACTACCATTCTTACGTTCATTTCTGTCTTGAACGGGTTTAGTCAACTCCTTTTGGATTTTGGAGCCTTTATTTAGACACCCCTAAACAGAGAGGTTCTGAAATCCTTTTGCCTCTTTCTGAGGTGGGGTGGACCCCCAATAGGTGTTAGCTTAGGAGCTGTCCTTCGGGTTGAGAATTCTTACAAGGCTTTCTCTTCCTTTCCAATTCTGAATCGGGTCCTTTACCTTTTCTATACCTTTAATCATTTTGCTCCTAACAAACAAATCCTCTAATAAACAAT
Source organism: Papilionanthe hookeriana x Papilionanthe teres (assembly GCA_022702705.1). Taxonomy (NCBI): domain Eukaryota; kingdom Viridiplantae; phylum Streptophyta; class Magnoliopsida; order Asparagales; family Orchidaceae; genus Papilionanthe; species Papilionanthe hookeriana x Papilionanthe teres. The sequence goes on from CM040431.1 coordinate 65,893,629, forward strand.
CTTCTAATAAACAAATTCTCTTAAAAATCACAAATATGTTAAGATAAACGAAAATATGTTCGAACTCTTTCTTTTTCGTTCTAAGTTTTGTGGCGAAAAGAAGCATAATTCGGGACTGACATTCGGAATCTACACTGCAGAAAATGTCTGCACCGAAGTTAATCTTCTCCTTCACCAATGGAATGGATTTCGCCGTTTTCTAGGATGAGCTGCCCGACAATGGGATCATCCATTTTTGACAAGGATTCGACAATACATATATCAAGTTCGCTGACGTCACTCCCTTTGCACTAATGGACAAATTGCCAGAAACTGAGAAACCCGTGATTGAATTCAACCTAAAGTCGACTCAAGAGTTCCCGCCTTTGCGAAAGGTACCAGTTGAGAGAGACACCACTGTTCGTAGGAGGACTGTGATCTCTACCCCCACTGGTTTAGTCATCTCTACACCTGCCTCGATTCCCGCCCAACTGAAAGGGAAGGGAGTCCAAGATTATGATAAGCCTGCCACCGTGGAGGGTGCAGATTTCGCTGCAATACCATCTGTTTTCGAAATTGGGTCCAGTTCGAGGTTTACACCCCTGACTCGGACTCAGAGGAGAAATAGAAGCCGAAAAATTGCTAGAATTAAAGATCGAGACTGCTGAAGCTGCTTTCCTTGAAGAGGTTCCTGAGGAAAGAGAAGAGCTGCCTGAATATTCACCACTGTTAGGAGGGAGTAGGTTCCACCCCGTCTCTACTGCAGCTAATGAGGAAGATGCCCGCCGCTGCATTACCCCGACCTGAATACTACAGTGACTGTAAAAGGAAGAGGACTAAGACTACGCCATTTACCCTGTTGCGAACTGTAGTAGAAAAGTTAGCAAAGAAAGAAAGATGCCCCGTATCAGAGATCTTAAGAAGGATGGGGCGAGTGCCAGTCAAATCCCGCCTTGGACCGCAAGTGAACCCCGTCGCTGCCCCGGAGAGGCCAAGGAAGAAAGTCTGAGCTAGTTCACCTATTTTCGTATTGGGACACAATATTAGGGAGGACACCACCTGCCGACGCAGAGCTGACAGACCATCTGGTCCTAGGCCTTCTACTGCAAGAAGGATGGTGTGGAAACCTATTATTGCTGAACCGATACAAGCACAACGTTCTGGAAAGAAGAGTCTCGTCAGAAAGCCAGAATCTGAAGAAAGTGCTACTACATTAAAAGAAACTTCTGAGAAAGAAGTCCAACAGTCATCACATGACAACCGCGAAACCGTTTGGAAGAGACCACTTGAGGATGCTATAGGAAAACTAAGAATGGACATCTGATGATTGGCAAGGGAAAGAGGAGAAGAATTGGCAAATGAAGTGGATTCATCAGAATTCATAGATAAAGAATGTGCTAAGATCAATATGGTCGAGACCCGAGCATCGTCAGCTTTGCAAGGAGCTCCGTCAAATTCAGAGGGAGACAAACCAGAAGCAATGAGAGCACGTCTTCAAGAGAAAGATGATACGATTTCTCAGATGGCAAAGAGGATGGAAGAGATGGTTGCCGCTTTAGCCACTCTCCAGAGTTAGCTTCAACCTCAGAAAGAAACACCTCCAAAGATCATTCACATTGTCGATGGAGGAAAAGAAATCACATCCGTTAATGGAGATAAACAACCAAAGAAGGATTCTGCACAGAGCATGATTCCTGAAAAAGACATCAAGAATATGGTAGAACGGCAGGTGCGAGAAGCCTTAGCCCAGTCTATGAGTGGAGCATCTATTCACATGGGTAGACCTTACCCTAAAGAATTTGATGTCGTCCAATACCCGAAAGGATTCGTACCACCTCTGTTCAAGACTTTTGATGGTACAGGAAACCCCCGACAACATGTCGCACATTTTTGTGCTACTTGCTGCAATGCCGGTGGAAGTGATGCTTTACTCTTCCGTTAGTTCGTCAGCAGTTTGTCAGGGATTGCCTTCGATTGGTATGCAGAACTTTCGAATGGTTCGATCAAGACTTTTCGGAATTGGAAAACCTCTTCGTTAAGCGGTGTGCGGGGCTCGACACCACATCACTATCGGTGATCTAGTGGTGGAGCAACAGAAACCGAACGAAACTTTAGTGGACTACATACTTCGATGGAGGAATTTAAGCATGAAGTGTGAACCACAGCTTCAGGAATAACATGCAGTCGGTATCCTACTGAAGAGTATCCATGGCCCGATAGCACTTCTCCTCAAGGGATTTAAATTAAAGATTTTCGAGAAGTTGCTTAGCAAGGCCGGGAACTTGCAAGAGGAGGCAAAACAGCTGAGTTTTGTTGACAAGACTGACAAACAGAAACCAGTGAAAGCATTTGAAAAGAAATCCTGGATTGTCGCGACAGTCAATAAGGGAAAGCAACCAGTGTAAATACGACCATAACAGCCACAACCCAGTTATCAACCACCGCAACAGACTTACCAACAACCACAACAGATTTATCAGCAACTTCAGCAGGGCTATCAACAACCTAGACCGAGCTATCAGCCATGGCAGCATAGTCAACCACTACCTCGTTCGTCACGTTCCCTGGAGGAACTTCTGAACTAGGAATATCCATTCAAGACGAAAACAGTAGCTAAGATGTTTCGCATTTTGATGAAGACACTTGATTTTCAATTACCATAGCTCAGAAGGCTAGAAGAAGTCAATAAGAAAGCTCATCCGAACTACTGTCCCTACCATAGGATGCTCGGACACAGGAACGAAGACTGCTTCACCTTTAAGAATTGGCTCGAAAATAATCTCTGAAGAGGGAACATAACGATCCCGAAGGAATACATGAAGGAACCCCAAAAAGGAGGATCCATCAATGTTATTTCAACGGATCCTATTGTTCCGATAAACCCATATACAACCGATGATGGATGGAGTACTGTCTGGACAAAGTCCTCGAAGAAAAATTTGGATCGCATCCAGACCGATTCGGTGCATGCTTCTATTCAGAGTTCGAAACCTCCCGAGCCGGCACTATCGCTTGCGATCGAAGAACCGCCCCAGAAGGAGGAGAAGATCGTGGAAGAAAAGAAGACTGAGGTTCCAAAGGTTAGACTAGTGGCTGCTTATCCTAGGATGGTTGTTTCCAGGGGAGAAATCCCTCGAACCTCTGACTCTGTATGATTATTTGCTCGTCCCGGCGGGATCTTATAATGATAAGAGTTTTGGTGTTGGCTACGTTTTGACTGTTTCTAACGATTACGTAACTAACGACAACCAACCTAATCCGGATCTCGATTCCGATACGATAAACGATTCTCAAATCATACTAAACCTCGATGACCGCGGCGAAGGAGAAGACGCTCACAAAGATGGCTACGAAAGCTTAACAAGCAACGAATCTATTTGTGAATTCCGAGGAGCTCCAATCTCTATAGAATTGGAGTTATCAGATTCTGAAGCAATTCCAGAAAAGTCAGTCGTTCTGATTCAAGAGGAGACACCGGTAGAGTCACCTTCAGGTTCAGAACAAGTAACTGAAGACAACCTAAGAAGCAGAAAAGTTCTACCTCCGAGAATGGGTCCAAAGGATAAAGGAAAGCAGGTGGTTGCTCAGTAGGAGCCAACCCCAACAGAAGAATTACCCGTTCGGGAAGAAATCGAGGAACATGGTAATAAAGTGGATTATAACGTGCTAGCCCATCTTAGGAAGTTACCAGCTAAACTGAGCATCTACGACGCTCTGATCCTGTCAAAGGAGATGAGGGAAACTTTGATTAAGGCCTTACTTGATCCAGATATTTGTTTAGCTTAAATGGCCGGTAATTCCTTAGACGAGGTTTGCTCGTTGAAAGAACAGCGTGGTGTTACCTTCACAGACAATGATCTGCTACTTGGAACAGCTGATCACAACCGACTGTTGTACATTTCAGTCACTATTGGAAAGTTTATGCTCTCCAGAGTGTTGGTTGATCCAGGAGCATCAATCAACATAATGAGCCTTCGAACGTTAGCATATTTGGAAATTGATGCTCTCGAGCTTGAAGCAGATAAGATGTTATTAAGAGGGTTTAATCAGAAGGGAGAAAGAGCTCTTGGATCGATAACACTATTAATGAAGACCGGTGATTTAGCAAAGACAACCGCAAAATTCCAAATAATTGATTCTGAGACATCGTTCAACACTCTACTGAGTCGGCCATGGATCCATGAAAATCGGATGGTACTGTCGTCTCTGCACCAGTTCATAAATTATTACGAAGGAGGAGAACAGTGTTTTAAGGGTGACTTGCAACCATTCTCCGTACACGAGATTAGAATTCATTAAGATGTATCCTATTACGCTCCTCCAAAGAAAACAATCTTCTCCAGAAATATCGTACCAAATGAAGCAAAAGAAGTTCGGGACGACGAAGAACCTGAAATTCTAGTCCAACAGTTACTCACCACTCCCTTACGGTGAGATGGTGAAGGTTTCTCCAGAACTCGCACCCGAGGTCGAGGCCGGGGATGAGGTCGAGGAAGAGACGTTGGATCAGTTGGACATAAGAAACCGGTCATCGACGTTGATTGAGAGAACAGTTCTGAAGAAGAAGAAATCAAGAAAGAAGCAGCAACAGTGAATCAAAAGAAACCCCAGTTCAAGATCTCTCTCGAAGATAAAAAGAATGAAGAATACAAATCAATGTACGAGAAGATTAAAATTTATGTACATACTATGACCTTGACTCCGATCCATTCTAATAATGTCGAGGGTATGGTGGTCAAGGAAGTACATGGCGGCGATACTAAACCAATCAAATTCTACCGTGGAGCTTCTTCTTCCAAAACTGAAAATGATGTACAATTTGAAGATGTTACTTCTTCCGAATTAATGGAACTGCCTTTTGAGTGGTATTCTCCCTGTGTTCAAAATTTAATTCAACGCAATATCTTTCCTCGACGATGGACAAAAGGTCAATCACAACACTTTTAAAAATTATGGAATAATGCTAGTCGACCTCCCAATTCAAAGCATGGTCTTGGATTCGGCACAGTAGGATCAGTTGATGACTCAGAGTTTTGCTTGGTTGTCACTTGCAAGCCTAATGAAGTCTACTTAGAAACCTCAGATGATCTCGAAGATCTGCAAATCGGGGATGCTCCACCGGAATTTGAAGAAGAAATTAAATCTACAGTAGATGAGTTAATGGAAGTTAACTTAGGTACTAGCGAAGAGCCTAGGCCGACCTTTGTTAGCTCTTTACTCAACAAAGAAGACTCCGAAAACCTGTTCAAGCTACTAATGGAATTCAAGGACTATTTTGCTTGGAGTTACGACGAAATGCTAGGATTAGCTTCAGAGGTGGCAGTTCACAGGCTAGGAGTGGATCCCTCTTCCGTTCCAGTCAGACAAGCTTCAACAAGGATGCGTCTAGAAATCGAACAACAAGTAATAGCTGAAGTTAAGAAGCTAATAGATGCTAAATTTGTTTGTGAAGAACAGTACCTGACTTGGCTAGCCAACGTGGTACCAGTCAGAAAGAAGAATGGACATATCAGAATCTGCGTAGATTTCAGAGATTTGAACAAAGCGTGTCGAAAGGATGAATTCCCACTACCAATCCCAGAATTAATGATCGACATCTCCTCAACGCATGGAGTCTTCTCTTTCATGGATGGATCTTCAGGATACAACCAGATAAAGATGGCACCGGAAGACAAAAAGCTCACAGCCTTCAGAATGCCAATCGAAATATATTGCTACACAGTGATGCCTTTCAGATTGAAGAACGCAGGAGCAACATACCAAAGAGCTATGACGAGAATTTTTGATGATCTCATACATAACCAAGTTGAATGCTACGTGGATGATGTAGTCATCAAAAGCAAACTGAAAGAAGATCATTTGTATGATTTTAGAATTGTTTTCGAGCGATTAAGACAATATAACCTTAGGCGTCGCCTCTGGGAAATTCTTAGGATTTGTTGTCCGACATCGTGGAATTGAAATTGATCCGGAAAAGATTAAAGATATCTTAGAAATGCCGCCTCCCAAAACCTTGAAACAATTACGATCCTTTCAAGGGAAGTTGGCATATCTTCGACGCTTTATTTCAAATTTGTCAGGAAGGTGTCAGCCTTTTCTCGCTTTGGTTAAGAAGGATGCCAAGTTTACTTGGGACTCCAAATGTCAACATGCCTTCGATGCCATTAAACGATATTTAATGACACCTTCTGTCTTAGCAGCCCCAGTCTCGGGTAGACCGTTGATACTTTATACCGCAGCTTTAGACGACTCCCTTGGAGCCCGCTAGCCCAGGTCAATGACGAGGGGAAAGAAAACGCTCTCTACTACTTAAGCCGTCATCTAATTCCGACGGAAGTAAAGTATCCCCCGATTGAGAAGCATTGTTTGGCCCTGATCTTCGCCGCTCAAAAGCTCAGGCATTACATGCTTTCTCATAAGGTCAACCTTATCTCGAAAGTTAATCCATTGTAATATTTGATGACTTGCCCGACGCTTTCCGGCAGACTTGCTAGGTGGTATATTATACTATTGAAATTCGATATAATTTTCGTTCCTCTTCGTGCCGTAAAGGGACAAGTCCTAGCAGAATTCCTCGCAGCACACCCTTTACCGGCAGAATCGCCTCTCAACGACGACTTGCCAGACGAGCAAATAATGAGCCTATAAGACACCGACGATCAACGTTGGGAACTGCACTTCGACGGAGCATCTTCAACACAGAGAAATAAAGAATTGCAAACGATAGTGCCCGGTAAGGCAGGAATCAGACTAATATTTTTAACACCGGAGCGGGGGATGTTAAGGTACTCCTACCACTTAACAGACCCGTGTACAAACAACAAAGCAGAATACGAAGCCCTTATAACCGGATTGGAATTAACCATTCAGATGGGGATAACGGATATCAACATCTATGGGGATTCTCAGTTGATAATTCAACAGGTCGCAGGAAAATATAGAATTCTAAAGTCAAGACTCGAGCAGTACTTTCAGTATGCCATGAAATTGTTGGAGCAGATTCCGAATGTAACGATCTATAAGTTTCCCAGGAGAGAAAACGCTCTTGCAGATGCGTTAGCCCGCCTTGCAAAAGAATTTGCCTGCTTGCAGGATGAATCAGTTGAAGTGTCAGTTCAGGGACGTTAGGTTCTCTCACAGCTCGACATGGACACTATACACAAGTCAGGAAAAGAAGAGGAAACAATTGCGGCAGTAACAGAAAATGCAAAAGACTGGCGTCAGCCGCTAATACACTACCGCAAACAGGAAACCTACTGGACGATAAGTCATTCGCCCATCAAATTAAGAAAAGAACTTTGTCTTACGCATTAATAAACAATACGTTATATAGAAGGTCTTTTAACCAGATGTGGCTAAGGTGCCTGAGCGAGTCCGAGGCTCGTGAAATTGTTAAAGAAGTGCACTCAGGACTTTGTGGCGCTCATCAGTCGGGTCCGAAGATGAAAATGAAGATTAAGAGGCTAGGGTACTACTGGCCCTCGATGATGACCGATTGCATGAAAGTTGCCAAGAGTTGTCACCAGTGCCAAGTGCATGGAGTGGTTCTACATCAACCTCCAAATGTGCTACATCCGACAATTGCATCATGGCCATTTGAATGTTGGGGCACATATATTGTGGGCCTGATAGAACCGTCTTCTTCAAGAGGACATCGCATCATTCTTGCAGCTACAGATTACTTTTCCAAATAGGCAGAAACAGTACCACTCAGAGAAGTGAAGACACACGACGTGCTACATTTCTTCAAGAATCAAGTTGTCTACCGTTTCGGGGTACCACGCAAAATCATTTCAGATAATGAGTGCGCGTTCAAGAGTACGAAGATCAACAATTTTGTCAGGAGACACGGGATTGACTGGAGCTATTCAACAATCTACTACCCAAGAGCAAACGGCTTGGCCGAAGCTTTTAATTAAACTCTCGTCCAAATATTAAAGAAATTTTTGAATGACAACAAAAGAAATTGGCACAAGAAGTTGTTAGAAGCTTTATGGGCCTACAGAACGACTTTCAGAACTCCTACCCAGTCTACGCCTTATGCCTTAGTGTACGGGTCCGAGGCCGTTTTACCCTTAGAAGTTTAGCTTCCATCACTCAGAATTGCAGTTGCGAACAAGATCACTACAGAAGAAAATGCCAAATTACGACTAGAAGAATTGGAAAGCTTAGAAGGGAGACGACTTTCAGCGCAGCAAAATTTGGAACTGTATCAAGCCAAGATGATCCAGGCCCACGATAAACTGGACCGCTCAAGGACATTCAAAGTCGGTGATTTGGTTCTAGTACTCAGAAGACCTATTCTTGCACACCGCAAGATAGGAGTTAAATTTGAACCAACTTGGGAAGGGCCGTTCGTTGTCGAGACAATCTACTCGGGGGGTTCCTACCAGCTTGTTAACTATCGTGGAGAACGACCTATGCTTCCAATTAATGGACGATACTTGAAGAAGTATTACGCAACCTAATGTTTCAAAGGGTGAACTTTAAAAAAGTGGAGTCTCATTCCTAGAAGCAGGGGTGGAGTAATCATTCATAACTGGGTCCGAACCCAAAATATAAAAAAAAAAGGATGATAAAGTAAAAAATCATTAACAAAAAATGTGTTAAAAAGAAAATATGTGAAATGATAAAATTTTGATCTTTTATTTTAAATTAGCTCATTCCTGATCTTTCCTCATCTTTTCCTACTCTTAATAAAATTTGAAAGAGGAAATGAATAAAACCTTTCATTAATAATTTTTTTTTCTTATTGTTCTTGTTCTTAGTACAGCCCCTGATCCTTTCCTTGTTTTTGCAGGGAAATGTCGAACGGGCGGTTGGTTCTGAACTTTAAAAATGGCTTGAGTCTAGCACTCGATGAAGAGAAGATGAAGGATGAAGCCGTGATTGAGATCGACTCTGATTTCACAACAGCCGGGCTACAATATGAAGAAACTGATTGGACCCCGATTGATCGGGAAGAGCTCCGCAGTCATACAGTGATGAAATTGGGTGACCTAAGTCAGCCGTCTACTAGCAAGAAAAGAAAAGCAAACACTGCTCATGCAACGGGAGAAGACAAGAAGGTTAAGTCTATGGTTGCTACAGCAGAGGGCAGACTTGTCAGTGCCGTGCCCACAGGAGTTCAGGAGGTGAGGAGAGCTACTCTCACTCCTACTCAACGAAGAAACAAGAACCGTCACATTCGCAAGATGCTGACTAAGCTGGCAGCAGATCAGCGTGAAGAGACAATCACTACTGTCAGTACAAATACTTCGTCGGCAGGAACCAGAAAGGAGGAAGTCAATTCTAAGAACAGCAGAAAGGATGAAAGAAATCCTGAGGAAAATAGAAACGGAGATAGTACCACGACGCCAGACAGAGTTACCAGTTTTGAAGAGTCTTATTGCGAAATCAACCCCGTAGGATGTCCCGATAGAGACTATCCCCGAGGAGCCGAGACATGTAGGAGAGCGTGCTGGGGTCGAGCCGTACATCCCGCGGTATGTTACCGGACCCGAGGACTTCGGATAATCCCGAATACGAGCTGGAGAAATTACAACAAGTTGAAAAGAAAACTTTTGAATACTTCGAGAGAATTCGAGGCAAGAGGGTCAATATCTTGGAAGGCCTTGAGCTGCATATGGATGTGTTCTCAGACTACGAACAACAGCAGATTGTGGACTGCATTATCGAGCTTCAGAAAATGGGCCGAGCTAGTAGTCTGAGGGAGAAAACCTATTCAGAACCCTAAAGATGGATGACAGGAAAAGGAAGAGTTACTATCCAGTTGGGTGTTGCTACAACTTCGCAGAAGACAGAAAAGGAAATCCACCAGGGATACTCCATCACAGTGAGGTGGATCCGATGCCAAGAATTATCAAAAGAATGGTAAAAAGGATGGTGACATGGAGGGTATTGCTTGTAGATTGCATACCCAACAGCTGCATCATTAACATTTACAAGGAGGGCGACTGCATACCTCCACACATAGACCATCATGACTTTGTCAGACCTTTCTGCACAGTCTCTTTTGTCAACCAGTGTAATATCATGTTCGAATCTGACCTCCGGATAGCGGGCCCCGAAAAATTCCGAGGGCCGATGGAAATACCACTACCGGTAGGTTCTGTCATGGTATTGAAAGGAAATGGAGCAGACATAGCAAAACACTGCATCCCAATAGTGCCTGTTGAGCGAATCTCCTTCACCTTTAGAAGGTTGGACGATAGTAAGATGCCTTTTCATTTTCAGCCAAATCCAGAGTTAGAGAGTCTCCGGCCCTACGAGCTGTGAGTTACATGGGAGATAGCACACCTTCAATGCACATCCGTATGGCATTCCTGCCAAGGGTAGCTTGGAAGGTGATGTTATTGTCCATGTATCTTACTATTCAGACATGGATTTTGACAAATGCTTTTGGAAGAATCAACAAGAATCTTACACAATTCGTTTTGAATTTATGAGGATTGTATGAGATACTGAATTTTTAAGGAAAATATCATCATGTTTTGGATCAAGTTGTATGATGTATTTTCAACAGATTGGAATGAGAATGATCATGTCATGTTCTGCCTTCACCTCTTTTTGTGCAAATTGACTGGGAAACACCATTAAGCTAAATGAACTTCGAACAAAGAACAAAAAGAAAAAAAATGAATAAGGAACTCCTTCTTTTTAAGAATTTGAATGTCAAAATAAACTGCAAATAAACACGAACTCCAAATAGACGAAAATGAAATCGAATCACTAAAACGAATAAAACAAAGCTAAACCTCAGACTAATTTTCATTATGAATCCTTCAATTCCAACCTTTCAATTCTCCTTCCTCTGTGTGTTAGAGGATCGACTAGTCCTATTGACACGGAGCCATGAACTTTATTCAATTTGGTTCTGATGGCATGGGATTGGGTCCCTCTTCATACAGATCAAACTTCCGAGGCTGGAGCCGAACTTCCAGTTCTCTTCGAGGCTAGAGCCAAACTTCTAGCTCTCTTTCAAACTTCTGATGCTGGAGCCCAACTTCCATTTCTCTTCGAGGCTAGAGCCGAACTTCTAGCTCTCTTTCAAACTTCCGAGGCTGGAGCCGAACTTCCAGTTCTCTTCGAGGCTAGATCAAACTTCCGAGGCTGGAGCCGAACTTCTAGTTCTCTTCGAGGCTAGAGCCAAACTTATAGCTCTCTTTCAAACTTCTGAGGCTGGAGCCAAACTTCCAGTTCTCTTCGAGGCTAGAGCCGAACTTCTAGCTCTCTTTCAAATTTTCGAGGCTGGAGCCGAACTTTCAGTTCTCTTCGAGGCTAGAGCCGAACTTCTAGCTCTCTTTCAAATTTTCGAGGATGGAGCCTAAACTCCAACTCTCTTCTTGAGGCTAGAGCCTAAATTCTAGTTCTCCTCAAATTCCAACTCTCTTCTTGAGGCTAGAGCCTAAATTCTAATTCTCTTCAAATCCCGAGGTTGGAACCTAGGTTCCGATGCTCACCTCAAATCCAGGATTTCCGCGAAATCCCTCTTAAAATAAATCTTGAATCGAATTTCAATCGGAATTGAAACTCAAACCAAAATCCAAACTCACACATTAAAACTTGAACAGAAAATGAAACAAATCTACAATCGAATATCTCTAGATCTTGTGATCTAGAATTTACCTTCTTTTCTCTTCCCCAGCGAGAGTTCTGGAATCTTCAGTCTTGGAGATTTACCTGATACTCCCCAGATGAAAATTTCTATATTTCGTTCTAAGTGTGTCACTTAGACGTCTGTGTTGGTTCTGTTGATCTTTTCGGTCAACGCCAATACGCGCGGTGTGCTTAGTTAGCACACCACATCTATTGGAGGTCCATTTGTTGACCTCATTTTTGATGAGGTCTTTTCTCTTCTCTCTCCTTAGTACTTAGGATCTAGCCATAGGGCTTCTCCTTGACTATCTTAAAGGACTAGAAATGGGACCCATCGCTTAGAAATTCAAACACTTCTTGGCTCCCTTCAAACCCCACAAGTTTGATTGTAAACCCCAAGCCACTTGGAGGGTTAAAATCGAAATGTGGAGGTTTAAAGGATGAGTTTCCTATAGGACTCTTTGGCCTTAGGATTACCACAGGTGGCCTGGTCTGGTGAGGGTAAGCTTGCACACACCACACTCCCACACACACATTCCAAACCCTAAAACTACGTTTAACCAATTTGACTCCCTGACTCATGTAGGTAACTCATATGGATGGACCTTGACCCCTAGGCTCCTGGCTAAGAGGGTAAGGAACAACATATTGAGTGCCTAAAATGAGTCCTCTCATGGCTTTTGTGAGCTTAATATGGCTTCATGGCTCAACCAAAATGATTTCATTTCACTCACACTTGTTCAATCTTCACTTTTCCAAAATTTCAATTTTTGACCCCCGGGATCCTAAACCCACCAAGCCTACCAAATGCCCTTGAAATTGCCCAAAATTTGTAAAAGTGTCTAAATTACTCAAAATTCCTCAAAACCAATCCTAAACACTTCCCCCACTCAAATTGATCATCTATGACCAAATACACCAAAATTTTCTAAAAGTACCCCTCAATACCGTCCAAATACCCAAAATACCCTTTTAACCCAAAAATTCCAAAAATTCAGAAAATTCCCAAAAAATTCCAGAAAATCCCAAATATTCCTAATTTCATTTTGTTTAACTATATCATAATCCAATTTTGTTAATTTGGGCCACTTTTACCAAAATCCCCAATTTGACCTATTTTTAACCTAAGTGGACCCAATGTCCCACCAAACCAACCCAATTGACCTCAATTTTGATACAATTCAATTCTAAGCTTCAATTAAATATCCCCAATATCAATTTAGACCAAATCCAAACCTAATTTTATCAACATGTGGATCCAATTTCAATTTGAAGATTAAAGCTCAATTTTGGCCCATAACCTAAACTTAGCCCAAACCAACTCAACTTAACTCCAACTAACCCGAAATCTTTTCCTAAACCTTCCTAACATCCACACAAACAAATCACTAACATGCCAAATTTGAAACCAAACTCCACCCAAACTTAACCCAAACCAAAAATCCCCAATTTGGCCTAAACCCATCATGAACCCAAATGAGCCCAAATCCCAAAATCAAAGCCCAACCTAGGTTAAGAAACTCTTTGTCACACCCCCATAAACATTTCTAAAAATTAATTTTACATCAAACCCAACATTAACCCAACCTTAGCCCAAGTTAGCCCGATTTGGCCCATTCCCCATTACTAAAAAAAGCCCAAATTGAACTCATTTCAACTCCAAATGGCATCAAATCTCTTCTAAAATTCTCATGACACATTCCTAAACCAATCCCAACATTTATTTGACACAACCCGTCACCAATTTTCATCCATCAATTTATTTCAAAACCTAAAAGCCCACTTCCTTAAATCATTTTAAAAGCCCATCCAAAATGATTTCAAAAAGCCCAAAATTGATTCTAAAGCCCATATGACAAATCTCCCTTCATCCATTTGATCTAAATCAATCCCTAAGTTCCAAACCAATGATCAAATCAACCTAAATCAAGCTTCACCAAAAATTTTCACCAAATGGCCAAAATTCCTAAGACCCATTTCTATGAAGACAAGCCAACTTTTCCAAGCCATAAGCAAGCTAAATGAAGCCATTCACAAGCCATATGAATCCATGAGAGCTTTGCCTTGTCATCAATCCATTTATGGCAAAGGAGGGAATCCCTTTCTAAGCTCTCCCTTAAGCCTTTTTTACCCCTTTAATGTCACACCCTAACCCAAAATTAACTTAAACAATTTTGATGGGGACTTCACCACACATGTGAGGCTGACCCAAGTGATTCTTTTCAGCCTAAAACCAGGCCTTGGGTGGTGCACCAAGCCTAAAACCATGGGTTGACCAAATTGAACCCAAAAAAAGCCTCCCCCCCATTCCATTTCAATTCAGCCCCTTTACAATTGGCCAACTCCAATTGACTTCACCAAATTCAAGCCCTGACCCTCCTGATCAGGATGGTGACATGACCCTAGCCGGCCGGCCACCACAGCCGCCGGAAAACACCAAGCCGAAAGCACCCATGTGAGCAAAATTTCAAATTATTCTCTTCTGAGCTGTCTCATGGCCAGTGGACACCATGGCTGTTATTATCCTCACCAGAGCAGTTGATCCAAGCCATCAAACCCCCTAAGAAGCCCTCCAGCCACCTCTATTTGAACACCACCACCTCTCGGCCAAAAGAGGTGCTGAACCAAACCTTACCAAAACTCTGCCAAAATCACTCCACACTCTTCTCTTAGCATAAAACACTTGATCCCCACTGAAATCCAGCCCTAATTTCTCCTATGTGAGCACAATTTCAGAGTTAAATTTCAAGCCCAAAACCAGGACACTTCACCACAGTGAGTCAATCCTTAAATTGGCTGACCCTACACCTTCACCAGACCAAAAGAAGAAGTTTTCCAGCAAAAGCCCCCTCACCAGGCCAGCCATTTCTTCCAGAGACCAAAGCTTGAAATCGGGTTTGGTGGAAGTTGTACCTAGACAATTCCCGAGCCGGAGACTTCATGCGGAGCTTCCCTAGGTTCAATCGAAGGTGCCACAACTCTCTGATTGAAGCTTCACTTCTCAGAGCAAAGGTATGGATCGCCTCCTTCCCGAGAGCTTCCAGCGATTCTTCATTTCATTTGAGTCAATTTTATAACACGTTATCCGTATGGATATGTTCGTCTTGTCGAGACGAGTCCATAGAGCATAAGAACGTAAAGATTGGTTAAGTATCGAGCGAGATCTTAAGGTTTTAGGGTGGACGGCTCTCGGGTTGAACCAGACGGAGATGATGACCAGGAACCGTCGGATCGCACGTGTATCGAATGGATGATCCAGATCACATCGGACGATCCAGATCGCGTCGGACGAGTGAACGAGACATGACCGCGGGCCCCCGGAGCGCTGAGTCAGATGGCGACGTCGTATAGGGAGGCGACGCGTGGCTTTTCGGAGCTACCGAGGTTGAGTCAGCGCCGCATGGATAAGTAGGAAATTAGGGGTATTTTTGATTTATTTAAATACCCAGAACTTCAAAATCCATATCTTTGTGTACAAAAATCACAAAAATAAGATAAAAATACCCTCTTACTCAGTGAATAGAGGAGAACAATGTTAAAAAAAATTAAGTTATTTTGATGAGTATTTTATTTTTAATTAATTATTTACTGATTTCAGTATTTTAATTATCCATGCATCCATACAATTCACCATGGCATGAGGCCATAGGGCTTTTGCAGCCTCTGTTCTTGGGAACATTCCCTGAATTTTCCAAGGCCAGAAGCCATCTCTATGGCAAGTTATTGATTTTTCAAATTTAAGTGTCTGTTTTGGCATTTTAATTCCAATAATTAGCATATTATTCAATAAATTCTAAGAAAATTAGAAGAAGTATCTTAGGACCAGAGGACCATAGGAAAAATATATTTTGAGTTAACTCATTATGAATAACCCTAATTGGCCTAAACACTCAAAATTGAACCCTAATTAATTAAGAGTAACCACACATCAAAATTGCTTGAAATCAATTCTCCAATGTTACTTAGGGTATAGAGAACCTCGCATAAAAATTTGAAGCTAATTGGAAATGATTTGACCCACTAAATGGATCATTTAATTTGCATGGTCACATTTAAACTTTAAAAATTCATAAAACACAAAATACATTTAAAAAATTCATAAAAATGATTTTGGGTTTTCTATGATGTTAGGGGAGTCTAAGAAAATTAAAATTAAAATTTTCTAAAAATTTTCATTTTTAACCATATTTTCAATATTTTAATAATTAAAAAATAATAAAAATCATAAAAATATTAAAAATCATAAAAATGTCATATTTTGCTTCCTAATCATTTAGCAACAAACCAAATATTTTTCGCAAGTCTATAGGTTAAGATATTGAATTTTAAAGGCTTAAAAAAATTTTTAATATTAAAAAATGAATTTCCTTACATTTTCACTAAATTAATTCTAATAAATCAAAGAAAAATCAGAAAAATATAAAATTTGTTTCTCTGAACTCCTTGAGATTAGAGAGATTTTTGAAAAATATAAAATCCATTTTTCAACTTTAATTTTATTTTATAATTAATTAACACTCCAAAACCCAAAATAAATATAATAAATAAAATATAATTCAAAAATCACCAAAATTGGTCTAAATAAACCTTTGGTCAATAGGAACATCCCATAATTTTCCTAAAGACAGAAACCTTAGATTTGTCATGTTGTTGAATTTTCATTGAAAACCCATATTTTTCACAAAAATAAATAAATTAATTAAATTAAATTCAGAAAAATCACGTTTTCTCCTCTAGTGTCTTAATTGACATATGAGTGAAGTGACATAAAAATTTTAAGTTCATTTGGGCTTACTTTGATGAGTTATCAAAATAAATAAGCCTAAAGGAGCATAAAGGTAATTAAAGGATTTTAACCTTAATTAATATTTAGGTTTAATCAAAGGGAGGGTGAAATATCTGATCTTTAATTTCTCTTAGATGATTGAAACTTTGGGAAATAAAGGGGTAGAAACCCATTAACCACTTTGAAAGTATCAAAATGGAACCTTAATTAATTAAATAACTTAAATTTTGGAAGATTAATTGAAATTTGAATTATTAAAATGGGGAGTATAGCTTAGGGAGACTGTAACCCTTTAATTTAAGATCCCTAAATAAATCACTTTAATAATATTTAACTCTTAATCAAACTTAAGGATGGTACTTAATAAATTAATAATTAAAAGAAGGTAACCCTTAATTAGATTAAAACTTAAAACATTAAGTAATTTAACATTCAAATTAAAATAAGTTTAAAACATTAAGATTAATTTGAAATCACTTAAAAAACAAATCTAAAACGAATTTGAAACATTAAAAAAAAAATCAACCTTAAGACAATTCATAATTAAAAACATAAAAAATCAAACCAATTAAAATTGACCTAAAGTGTTACAATTAAGTAAAATTAAATTTAAATCATTAAAAGTTTAATTAAATTGAATAATCTAAACACCTCTTTCAAATCAAACAATTTAAAACACTTAAGAGAAAATCAACTTCAATTTTGAAACTAAATCATCCTAAATCATCAATTCGACTTTAATCAAAGCGGTTAAATTCTTTAACAAACTGATTTGTCCCCTAAAGGCTTTCATTATTATAACTCTTAAGTAGAGCTTCAAGTGAAATATCACTTTACTCATAGGATAATCAAACATCTTAATTCACTGAGCAAGAAACAAACTGAACTAAATTTCTGGATGATCAATTCACCAATACAATAAAACTCATTTTGACTCAAAATAATCCCAAAAATATTGAAAAGATGTTTAGGACTCGTCCTAAACACTTCCTCAATATGATGGGGTGTTTTAGAAGAACAATCGAACTTAATTGTTCTTTTGTGAAGAAAATCATCCACAAAAACAAAAGAACCTAGACGTCATAGGGATTGACTAGCAATAGGATTAGGATTTTGGTAGACAACCAGAACATTTCCTTAGCTTTACCTAGGTACTTGTTGCAAATATATAAATGTCTTAACATGTGTTTTAAGTGCAGCTTGGGAATGATGAGAGGACACTCCAGGTACGCTTTTATTGTAATTTATTTACTTACCTGTACTGTACTTTACTTTTCTTGCATGTTAAACAAGATTGACACCGCAGCATGAAAACTGAAACCTTTAGGATAGCCACAAAACTGAAACCCAAAACTAAATTAAAAGTCACAACAAGATAAAATTCACTACCACAACATTTCAAAATATAAAACAACTCAAAATTTAATCACAAATAGAACACAAAACTACAACTAAATTAAAACGTCTCATTGGATGATCGGGAGTACCTCAGATGATGTAACCCACGTGTTGCTAACGGGATTTCCCACGGTCTAAATGAAAGTATGGAACTCATTCAGTTGAGTTTAGCAAATTCGTCTGGACTAAGTGAATCCGATGAAAATAACGGTGCCGGGATGACGGAACCGTGGGATCTTAATCGGTTATGTTTAACCAACTTTAAGATTTGTTTTAATTAAAACATTAAAGACATTTGGACTTTAAGACTTTTCTAAACCAAAACACTTCTCTCATCTCCTGTTTTTCACTTTCTAAAACTAAACCTCTGCAACAACAAGGAACTTGGAGCATAGTTGGCAGCACGGCCATCGTCGTCAGCAAAACTTGTGTCTACTTCAGCTAAACCCATCTTTATCATTAAATAACCAAGACATATGATTTCGAGGTAGTTTGCCTAGTGCAACATAAATCCTCAACTTTTTGTTAGGCATTTGCATAATCATGTTATGCAAATTAAGCCCTAACCAGTCTTAGGACTCCGAGGTAGTCGTTTGGTACGACGCAAACCCTCACATCTTCCAGGCTATTTGTATGATCATGTCATACGAATATAAGTCCTAATTAATTAAAATTGGCAAGATTGAAATGTTAAATAAATTCTCAAATTGAAACCAAACGATAGGATAGTTTGGGAAGTTGCCAAGATTCTTCTTAGATCCTCAGCTTCTCCTACCTCTCTTCCATTGGACTCTTAAAATAAACTGTTCCAAATTTGAGCTAATCTAATCCCTTTTGAAATTTCCAAAATCCAATCCTTTGAAAGCCTTAAAATTTAAAATTCTTGATAGCAAAACCACTGATAATTATCGAGAGTTTTCTTAAATGATTCCCGTCATTTAAGATGTAATTAACTATAGGGGCTTGCCCTTATGGGGAACTTTAAGAACCCAGGTAATATAAACCCTGTTTAATTTCTTTATATTAAGCAGGGGAACTTGCCGGCTTATAAAATTGGTTTGCAGACCAAACGGATGTCACAAATCTTCTAATTTATTTAATCGAGCCCCATCACCAAGCAGTGTGTCTATTCCTCGGGATAGATACACAGTTTGTGATGTGGTGCTCGTTTATACAAACTATTCGGGATGTGAGATTAGTATGATTTCATATCTTTAAATTTTTGAACTTAAAATTATTTTCGAAATCAAATGCTATCTTTTAAATTATATATATATTTAAATTAAATTTAAAATCTAAAATTCGCCGACAATTCCTGTAGGCGACCCCCTTTTCAAAATACAACACAAACCTAAAAATATGCCGACAATATATATATATATGTATATATATATATATATATATATATATATATATATATATATATGTATATGTATATGTATATGTATATATATGTATATGTATATATATGTATATGTATATGTATATATATATATATATATGTATATATATATATATGTATATGTATATATGCCACCCTTTGTGGGCTTGGTATACAACAAAACTCTTTGTGGGCTTGGTATATGAAAGGTAAATACTGCCCAAACTCTCATCCCTCTCAAGTTCTGCCCAACCTGGGAGATTCCAAAAACTGGAAATCCCTTCTTAAAGTAAAGGATGCTGCTGAAGATTTATTTGTTTGGGATGTTGGAGAGGGCCATATTAATTTTTGGTTGGATAATTGGCTTGGGAATCAAATATTGAAAGATTATAAGCCTCCCCTCTCTATTGTTACTAATGTAGAATATTGATGGACTGAAGGGAACTGGGATCTAGCTAAGTTGTAGGAAATTAACTTTCCTAATCTTATCAAAAGAATTCTAGATCTTCCTATCAACCCCTCAAATCTGGACCAACTCATTATCAAAAACAACTCTCAGAAAAGCCTCTCTAAATTCATTTATCAATCTCATTTTCATTGGCAAGTGACTAATTAGGGCACTTTTATTTGGAAAGGATGGATCACTCTCTCTATGTCCTTTTTCTGCTGGAGACTATTCATAAAATTCCTACCCACTGATGATATTTTAAAACTGAAGGGAATTAGAGGTCCTTCAAGATGCCATCTCTGTCACTCAGTCGAGGAAGGTCTTTCTCATTTGTTCCTGCACTGTGATGTCTCCAGGCAGGTTTGGTCTGGGGTCCTGGCAGGGGAACACTTCCTTGACCCTCAAATTAACTGGTCTAACATCAACTCTTGCTGGTCCTACTGGAATCATCACCCCAAGCAGTATATTCCTTTCATTATTTTCTGGTTTATTTGGAATGCTAGGAATGCTTCCCTCCACCACAATGCTCCCCCAAGTATCAAATGATTATCATCCACTCGTCAAACTTTCCTTCAAAAATTCAGAATTCGCCTCCCTTGCCTCTCAGGAGGATGGCCACCCCCACTATTCACCTGGTCCGTTGGAGACCCCCTCCTCAGCCTTGGGTAAAAATTAACACAGATGGAAGCTTTTCTACTAATAGTGCTGGTATTGGAGGTCTATGCAGGAATTTTAAAGGTAAATGCATGTGGTACTTTGCTGCTCCCATTGTTGCATTAAATGCCTTAGAAGCTGAAACTGTGGCTATCTACTGGGGGCTGAAACTGGCCTTAGCTCAACAGCTTATCAACATACATGTAGAAGTGGACTGTTTGCAATTAGTTCAGATTCTTCAACACAAGACTTCTCCTCCTTGGTATCTGATTAATTGGATGAAGAGGATCTTTCACCTTTCTTCAGCAGCCCAAATCATTTGGTCACGTACACCAAGAGAAGGTAATAAACCAGCACATCACCTAGCCTAAGAAGCCTCTTCTTCACAGTTACTTACTTGTCACAACATCCCCTCCCCCTTTTTGAATTTTTTGCTTGTTGGGGACTGTTTGGATCTTCCACACATCAGATGTAATTTTCCTTCCTCTTAATGCATTTTCTTTTTTTTTAAAAAAAAAGATATATGCCACCCAGTGGCATGTCTAGCGGGAAGCAATTCATTTTGTTTGTTTACTAGCACAGTCACTCCCCCCTTTCCTAGGAAAACAATGGATTAAGCTAATTCAAGCACTATTTTAAAAGGATAGATAATTTCTGCATCAATCCACTTCAAAATCTTCTTCTTAACAGCTTCTTTCATCACAAAGTTTAATCACTATTGAGGATCTGCCCAAGGTTTATGACTGTCTTCCGTAAGGATCCTATGCATAAATATCGAAGAACTAATGCTTTTTATGTCTACTAAGGTGCATCTACAGGCTTTCTTAGGATTTCTTAGAACATTTATCAATTTTTCTACTTGTAAACGGCTTAGCTCTGAGGATATGATCAAAGGAAATGTAGTTAACTTCCCCGAACAAGCATAATTCAGATATTTAAGAAGCACCTTCATCTCAAGTTCAGGGGGTTCCTCAATGAAAGGATCTCGAGGTTTAAAAATTTCAGTGGTGTCCAGTAACTCAAACCTCTCCCTGCAAATCCTTGGATTTTCATCCACTAGTAGTAGAGATTCGTCCTCAAAATCTATTATTTCATCCTCAATCAAAATCTCCTCCTCTAGTTTAACTGCACAACACTTCCGAAACTGATCGCTCAATAGTTGATCTATGAGATCCATCTTGTAAGATGACTCATCATTGCAATAAGTAGGGAATTTCATAGATTTTAACACGTGAAAAGTTACCTCATCAATATTCACTCTCATACTCAACTCTCCCTTTTGCACATCAATCATAACCCTGCTAGGAAAGGTCCACCTCGTATGATGAAAATCCTTTATCTTCCTCATGTCTAATATAATGAAATCATTAGGTAAAATAAACTTATCCACCTTCACTATGACATCCTCTATAGCCCCCATTAGAATAGTGATTGAGCAATCAACAAGCTGAAGAGTTATAGTAGTTTGAGACATGTCTCC
Source organism: Papilionanthe hookeriana x Papilionanthe teres (assembly GCA_022702705.1). NCBI lineage: Eukaryota > Viridiplantae > Streptophyta > Magnoliopsida > Asparagales > Orchidaceae > Papilionanthe > Papilionanthe hookeriana x Papilionanthe teres. The sequence continues at coordinate 65,915,353 of CM040431.1, forward strand.
TAGTCCTAATCTCTTAAAAATAGACAATGTCATGAGGTCAATAGTGACTCCTAAATCACATAAGGCTTCCCATAGAAATTCTCACCAATAGCACATGGAATAATAAATTTCCCATGATACTTAAGTTTCTACGGAAGATTCTTCTGAATGATAGCACTACACTCCACACTGAGTGCTACAGTCTCATATTCTCCAAACTTCCTCTTCTTGTTAAGAATATCATTCATGAACTTAACATAGCTAGCCATCGGCTCTAAGACCTCAACAAAAGGGATGTTAATCGTCATCTTCTTAAACACTTCCAAGAACAAAGAAAATTGTTGCTCCAATTTTTGTTTCTAGAGTCTCTGAAGGATATGGTTGTGGTGGTCTTTCTATGTTCTTCTTGGTTGGTGAGATTGGTTTTACTGAATCTTTATAAAGGTCATCCCTAGGTATTTTAGGTTTCAAGTTCTCTTCTCCAACTCGGGATCTTTCAAAACCACTTCCTCCAACTCTCTTCCACTCCTCAAATTGATTGCCTTCACGTGCTCATTATTCTTCTCCTTAGGATTAATCTCAGTTACTAGCAAGAGTTCCTTGGGGTAGATTGCTAAGTGAGTTTGCAATCTTCCCTGATTGGTTCTTTATATTCCTATTAGCAACACTTTGACTTTGTACTTTATTCATCATCTACAATACAACCCACTCCAAAGGTAGCTTCTTTTCGTTGAATTGTCGGTTTGTGTTAAAACTAGGAGAATAAGAATGCCTCAGATTAGTACCATATTGGTTGTTCCAGTTTTCAAAAGGATTTCAATTGATCCCACATTGTTGGTTTTTCACACCTTGGTTATTGATCTAGTTAAATTTAGGATGGGTTTTCCAACTATGTTATAGAAATTTGAATACAGGTTTTTTGTCGTGTTATTAATCGCGTTTAGGGTCTCAGGTAGTGAAGCATTTATATCAAATATTTGTCTAAATGAATTCTCCTCAATGACTTGTGGCCCTTATGGTTTGTACATCCCTAATTGTTCTAGCTTCCTAGATATAACAACTAGCTAAATGATCAGATTTAAAAGCACATCTGTGTCATGTACACTTGCTACTTTTATGGGGTTTCTTTCTCTTGGAAGGCCATTAATTTTTTTTTTTTGATATCTCTTCAATTAGTGAATAAACTTTTTCAAAGGGTTTCGACATTAGCGAATCCCTAGAGGCAACATCAATGATAGACCTAAGAGATCCTACTAACCTGTTGTAGAATGTCTGAATTAAAAATCAATCTGGCAGTGCATAGTGGGGGCACTTCCTAAGATGTTTCTTGAATCATTCCCAAGCTTCCTAAATAGACTCATTTTCATACTGACAATATGTTGTGATATCATTTCTAAGTTCAGCTATTTTTTATGGTGGAAAGTATTTCACTAGAAATTTCTGAGTTATGTTACTCCATGTCCTAATTGATGTAGGTGGTAATGATTTTAACCACATTTTTATCTTTATCCCGCAAGGAGAAAGGGAAAGTCTCAATCAGAAAACGTTGTTGGAGATTCCATTATATCAAAATGTGATGCAGAGTTCTAAAGGACTCAACAAATGTAGGATTGCATTTTCAGATGGGGTTCCTCTAAAGTGGTTGTTTTGCACCATTTGGATGATAGCATGCTTCATATCAAATGTGTTAGCTTCTACAGCAGAGGTTTGGATACTCAAATGATTTTCATCAGTCATAGGGTTGGCATAGTCCCTTAAAGGTCTAAGCGCATCTGGGTGTTCATGAATTGGTTCATATGTTTCTAGGTTGTTTTATTGATTGTTTGCCATCTCTCCTACGAGTTCTTGAAGTTTATTTTTTTTATTTCTTAATTTTCCCAACAGTTCTCTCTAACTCAGAATCATATAGTTCAAGTCTAGTAGGTCCTGAATTACATACATACGAACTAGAAACTCCTAATCCTAAAAGTTCAAATTAAAACAAGTTTAGTCACACACACAATCAAACTTAAATTTTTTTTTGATTTTTTTAGATTTTTTCAAAAAAAAAAAGAAATAAACAAACAAGCAATTAAAATAGTTCAACACAAATAATTAACACTACAAGTTTTCAAGTCTAAGACATACAAGTTCAACTAAAATTTTCTTAAGTCAAATCACCTCGATTCCCCAACAACGACACTAAAAAACATTATACCAATACCAAGTACTACAATAAAAGGGGCTCATGCATGTGCATGTGTTGTGCCAGTAATATTAGATTTTTGAGTTTGGAATTTCGATCCCATAGAGAATGAGGTAATCCATGTGTTAGGAAAAGTTCTATCCTACTAGTTTTAGTCCTAGCCTAAAATTTTAGTTTTGTTAGAGTCCTACAAAGAAATTTTAAAATATGACAAAAAAATAAGAAGATTAAGTGCTAAAAAAGTAATCCTAAATTATCAATGTCATATGGAAATTTATGAAATACTTGGTGGATCTTCCTAGTAATAAATTAAGAAGATTTCATAAAATGGTAAATTGTCGAAATGTTTAGTGATAAAAAAGAGTAGTAGTCTTCTTTACCTTTTCCCAAGTGCATAATGAAACCTGCTTAGAAATGAATTTATTCTAAATCCCTTAGCTAACCAATCAAAGCATATTTCTCTAACATTTGCATCTCCCTACAAAGCATAACCTTTTATACCCTATAGTTTAATGTGACTAACCTAGTTGATTCTACCATAGACTTTCCCAAGACTTACGGATCACAACATGTTTTAACAAATCACTTGGCTAAAATCAAAAATAAATTAAATGTTGAAGGCTAATCATCACAAAATAAAATAATAAAATTACTTAGAAATTATTATTCCATCCATCTTACTCAATCATCACAAGGAAGAGTTAAGGATCTACCTAAGAAGCACGTTGCAAGCACCAAACAGTTTCACTGAATCAAAGAGAAGTCCACTAACAGTTTGCTACAATAGAAATAAAACAATCAATTAAAAAATACTTAGCTATTTCTTTTTTACAATGACCAGAAGATGACTCAATAACCATCCTTCCATAATTTCTAAACCTCTACACTGGAAGATCTTCTCCTCTCCTCCGTGGAACAGGGAACTCCAAGCAAAGCCCACAAAGTAATCCCAAGAGCATCAACCCGTCCAAATTTGAAATTTACTACTTTTCATATGCTCTTTAAATCAACTTCCATGACTCCTCTGAATCCCTCTACACAATCCACACAACTGGAGCTTCGAATTGCAAAAATTGCGCAAGACAGTTTCTGATGCCTAGGCGCCTAGGGTTTGGTGCATAGACACTTATGGTTTGGTGTCTAGACGCCAAAATTCTGGTGCCTAGGCTTCAGACTCTCTATCTACTGAGAGTGGATGGGCACTTAAGCGCTCAGGGGTCTGGTGCCTATGCCTCTGAGTAACGCTTATGCGCTTGATGGGCGCCTACGCACCCAATGGTCTAGCACCTAGGCTTCAGGATCACATTGCCTAGGAACTTAGTGGTTGGCACCTAATCGCCAACCTCTTGGGTTACTAGACTGAGGATTGTCGCCTAGGCACCCAAGTGTCTGGTGCACAGTGCCTCCTTGCACCATTCAACTCCAAGTCCTCTCCTTCTTTCCCCAGTCAATCACCTATTGTACCTGTAATTTAAAAACAAAAATCCCTTTTTTTGGTGCAATTTCATCCATTAAAATATATAAAAACAAGAATATTAGCTAACTTGTTCACACATCAACATGGTAAAATCAAATTTGATGTTCAACATTCTGAGCTCCATTGATAATACTATATGTATAGTGTAACCATTTGATGAAGGTTGTTGTGTAGCTTTCAACAAATTACAGAATTATTGCATTTTTACTATTTGGTGCTTGGTTATCATTAAGAACACTCCAAACAAAATGAAACTTGCGGGAATAAAAAATCATTTCTTTATATGTGGTTGGATTGTATTTCATTGAGGGGTTAGAACTTCATGAAGCACCAATATAATTGTATTGTAGATTTAGTTCATAATTACCACATGCAGTTCAATACTGATAACTAAATTGAAATTTCTTACTGTACAGATCCCACTTGACTGCTTTGTACAATGACATCAAAATTTACCTTATAAAATATAAATGGGTAGTTGTGATGTCATTTCCATAAGTTCCTCAACACCATTCAAACACTCATTTTTGAGTTCTCTTCTTCATCAATAGAATCTACTACACACAATTGATCTCAAATTTTTAATATCCAACTGCATCCTATATATATTGATAAATTAATACATTTAAATTTTTGTTATACATATATTTCAAATGAAATACATATCAAACGCTCAAGCATCAATCTTTAAATACAACGTACACATAATTCTTAATGCATTACATATGTAAGACCTAAACATTAAATTTTACATACAAACCACACAATTCTTATATATTATGAATTTAACACCTAAACTTCAATTACATGCATACAAATCACACAATTCTTACGCATTCATATCTAACACCTAAGCATCAATTTATACATACAAATGGAACAGCTTTTTTGTATTACATACAAACCATACAACTCATAGGTATTACATATCTAACAACTAAACATTAATTTTTACATACAAACCACACAAATCTTATATATTAAATACACACAAACCACACAATTCTTATATATTACATAGATACAAAGCACACAATTCTTATGCATTACATGTCTAACACGAAAGCTTTAATTTTTACATACAAATCATGCAATTCTTATGTATTACATGCAGCAAACTACAAAATCTTTTGCAAAACATAGATAACACCTAAAATTCCACTGTGACATATCTTCCGCTCAATTCATATATACTACATATCTAACACCTATATTTCAATTTCTACATGCATTCAACATTGTTCTTCTATATTATATATCTAACACCCAAACTTCAATCTTTACGCATAAAACACGCAATTCTTAGGTATTACATACACACAAACCACACAGTTCTATTGCATTACATATCAAATACCTAAGCTTCAATTATATAAACCACACAATTATTATGCACTTAATACATACAAACCACACTGTTTAAGCAATGCATATGCCACACCTAAATTTTAATTTCGACATATATTTCACTCAATTCAAATGTAATATATATCTAACATCTAAACTTCAATTACTACGTACATTCAACTCAATTCTTATGTATTACATATCTAACATCCAAACTTCATTTTTTACATACAGACCACACAAATCTTATGTATAACATGCAGACAAACCAAATAATTCTTATTCATTACATAACTAACACCAAAGCTTCAATTTTACACACAACCCACATTATTCTTATAAATTATATATTTTAAAACCACACAGTTCTTATGCATTACGTATACCTAAATTTATATCTTTGCATACAAACAACATAATCTTATGCATTATATATCGTGCACCTAAAATTAAATTTCAACTATGCATACAAACCACACAATTCTATGTATTATATATCTTACTCTAAACTTTAATTTCTGCATATAAACTACACAATTCTTATGCATTACATATCTAGCAACTATACTTCACATACAAACCAAATAATTCTTATATATTACAATCAAATTTTAATCATTAGCACACTACTTTTAAGTAATATGTATCTTACACTGAAATCTCAATTTCTACATATAAATCTCACAATTTGTATATATTTCATATTTAAACGTGAACTTCTATTCTACATACAAATCACACAATTCTTATGTATTATATATCTAACCCTAAAATTCAATATAAACATACAAACTACACAATTCTTATGGATTACAAATGTGACACTATAATTCAATTTTCATATCCAAACCACACAATTATTACGTATTACATATATATCTAACGCCTAATTAACTTCAATTTCTACAGGGAAACCACACAATTCTTATGCATTACATATCTGAAACCAAACAATCAATTTTTATATAACAAATTAAAATGTAGACTAATAATGAAGAGAAGGCTTAAGGAGAAGAAAATTTTACCTAGTAATCAAAGAAAGGAATGCTTGCTGGAGCCATGATTTTTTCGGCAAAAAAACCCCCTAACAAGTCGGATGCTTCGCGGAGAAAGAAGGTCATTGGAGTCGCTAGAGCCCTAAACAATGAAGCAATGAGTAACACGAATAAGGCTCAGTCGGGCGAGATTCGAATTTTAAGGCACGTACGTGAGCTTTGCGTTGGACCAATGTCGATGCAAATTTTTTATCGTCGGTTCTATCATTAGAACCTTCAACGCTATTAAGTGATTATAATGCATTGGCAAAATGTCGATATAAAGTTCAATGCAAACAGTTTGGTTCAATAAAAATACTCCAACCTAGTTTCTCCTGCTCGCACCAGAAGCATTGTTCCATCACTGAGCTCCCTTTAGTAACCTCATCAAGGAGTACTAATGGATTCCCTTAATACGGATCAAGAAGCTTCATTTCTCTCTTGTTTAAGTGTCTATGATCTATATATAGTATTGATGAATGCATAATAAGATCTCTGATTACTCAGCATGATTCACTCTGTCTATGGAGGCTGGTGATTGTTTTCCTCAAAAGATAAAATAAGGAGGAAATAGATAAGCTCAAATAAGATTGCTATAGCTAAAGGAATAATGTTGTAAAGTGAAAAGCTATTATTAGTAAAATTGTTAGTATATTCTTTTTTTACTCTTGATCATTTGTCTAACTGTATATACAATGTTAGTTTAAGGTTGCATTTGGGGCAGATTGTGCTTATCCAAATAAACCGTTTATCTGAAAACTCGGATCACGGATTCAACACACGCTCCGCGTTTAGTGTTAAAAACCAACTACGTTTTTGGATAAGCTGCGCAAAAGCAGTTTTTAAACTGTGATGCAGCATTTTCAAAACACCACCGCAATTGATAAGCTGCCCCAAATGCACCCTAAGTGATTAGAAATGAGAGAGGAGAGTGTGATTATCCTTAGGAAAGGAATAATATTAATAACAATAACATGCTAGGTTGTGCTTTCAGATCTGATCATTCGACTGTTCTCAGCTCGCATCAATCTAGACTTTGAACCCTTAATGAATAAAGAATAAATTAATGTCACTCTCATATTCACTCTATCTTTATTTCATACAATTAATTAGAAGAATTTCCATACATAGCATTGCGAATAATATTACTGACATGTTTAATAACTAAATTTATTATTTATAATTTCATCGCCTTTCTTTTCCATGTTGCCAATCACATCACTCTTTCTAAGGATTAGGTGGTAGCAGTCAGCGTTGTGGAAGAAAATAACCGAATCAGTGAAACTTTATAATTTTGGAGCAAAAGTTGAGGCAAATTTGGCAAAAATTTTCTGTTCAGATTCTGAACGTATTTTTACGTGCAGCTTTCAGTAATATGCCGTAATGTGTGTTATATGGACCCAACGTGAAGGTTATTGGAGTAGAACCCGATCTTCAATAACACCGAAATAATCCCGAAATAACCTCTGCAGTGTTATTTCAAGGTTACTGAGCTAGAATATATGATTTTTTTTTCAATAACTCTGAAATAACTTCCGCGGTGTTATTTCGGAGTTATTGAACTCAAATTACCTAGAAATAATCCTGAAATTATCTCAAAATAATCTCTGTAGAATAACCTTGAAATAATATTGAAATTATCTCAAAATAACCGTGTAGTTTGATGTGTAATATAAGAGTTTCTCTTCAATAACCCCAGAATGACTCCGAAATAACATCAGTTGTGTTATTTCCCGGTTTCACTCCTCACAATAACCCCACAATAACCACCTAATAACCTCATGCTATTTCACTTCAAGAACACAACAACAACATCCGAGATGTAACACTCGTGACAGTATATTTCTGAAAGTCTACCCGTAAAGCTACATTTGAAGTCTGAATACAAATTTTTTCCGCAAATTAGAGATGGGCGGCGATGAAGGGCTATATAATCAAAATTATTTAATTTGATGTTAAATTTAAAAAGGAAAAACAAATAATATTGAGCGTTATTATGTGGATCTCACAATATATTAATTATATAAAAAGAAAAAAACAAATTAAGGGTTTTTACATACATGCCACAAAATTGTATTTATTTATTTTTCTAAAATCTAAACCTTTTTTTTTATATGGAAGAGTTTCGTAAATATTGGGGTTTAGATATGTATGTATGTAAAACTCTTAAAATTTTACTAATCTACTCTCCGTTCTTTACACGCATAGAAATTTTCCTTTTTCCCAAAAAAAATAATTGTTTCCACATAAATCCGTTACAATTGCGCTCAGACTTTGCACGCATATCAGTCCGCGAGGCGGTGACAAAAGATTAATTAGAATAGTCTTAACAGTCGCGTGCAATTAACGGCCAAGAACAATTAAACAAAATTTAATATACTAAAAATTTGATAAACGCCAATCTCGATATTATTCAATTTATTTTTAAAAGAATATAATATGTATGGTAACTGAAAAGTTAGATTATTTTAATATTAAAATAAATCTGATAAATTTGAATTTTATTTTAATTAAATTTCATATAGAAATATGCTCCTGTCACCTGGATGCATACCCATAATGCGACATGAGATAATTGTTTTTTTCAAAATTATAATCTGCGGCCATATGGCACATTCTCGAGCTCACTAGCAGCTTCCTTTCATCTCTTTTTCCAAGTCCCAATTAATATTGTTATAATAAATAATAAATATATGCTATTTTTCTCTAATTTCTCTCATGAAGTACTTATCATTATTTCAACGATATTTTTAGCATTCTACAACCACAACAACAGCAACAACAAAGCCTTAATCCCACTAAGTAGGATCAGCTACATGAATCATTTTTCTCTATTGCCTCCTATTTAGTGTCATATTTCCATTTTATTATAATAAATTAAGATTATTTTTTATATGAAAAGCCCAAGTCTTTCTAGGTCTACCTTGCGTTTCTTAATACAAATCAAATCCAAAACATCTACTCTCCAAATATTATCATCAGATGGTGAACTTTTAATGTGATCAAACCATCTTGGGCAACACTCTATAATTTTGTCCGTCAGTGGAGCTACACCAACCTTATCACGGATATATTCATTTCGCATTTTGTGTCTAACTGTAAAGCCACTCATCCATCTAATCATTCTCATCTCGGCAACACTTAAAGTAGTATTATGCTTCTCTTTTAAAGGCCAACAATCAATACCTTAGAGTATTCCAAGTCTCACCACCAGTTTATAAAATTTTCCTTTCAGTCTAAGCGGTTCTTTTCTATTACAGAATAGCCACGAAGTGTTTCTCCACTTCAAACAACCAACATGAATTCTACTATTAACATCCTCATCTATATCACCATCGCTTTGAACAATATACCCGAGATATCTAAATTGTTCCCACCTTTTAATAATTTGATCAACCAAAGTTACACTTCTGCCACTAGAGCTACTATTACTAAAATTACATATCATGTATTCAGGTTTAGCTCTACTCAAAACGAAGGCCTTTAGACTCCAATGTCGGCCTCCATAATTCAAGTTTTTCATGGATTGTTTCACTCGTCTTATCCACGAGAAGGATATCATCAGGAAAAAGCATACTAAGGTACATCTTCCTGTAAATGCTCACTAAGACCATCCATAACTAAAGCAAATTTTTGGCATTCTATAACTTCAAATTTTACATCTACACATAGCACTTTTCTTATACATGAAGAGGTGCATTTCACTTTCTAGAATTTAAAAGGGTGTTTTTTTAATTTCATATTGATTTTAAAGATTATTTAAAGAAGAAGATTTTCTATTATTACAATGACACCTACAACACATTATAAACATTTATGAAAATTCACACTAGCAAGAAAACTGCCGGTCCAAAGAAGATGCATAACCAAATATGGTCATATATAATATCCACTTTTATTTAAGCACTATATGTGATTAATATCATTTTGAATGAATTATCAATTATTCATTCAGGATCTTTATAAAGTTATCTTATTGAAATCTATGAACTTTATGCATAATGCCAATACAGAGTCGAATTTAATATTGGAAAACTTAATGTTGCAGTAAAATAAAAGGGTAACTCAATTAGTATTTTTACAGAATAGAACGCAGTCTCATGCGTTGCATATGCTCTTTATACGATTTGTGGCAATGCTCTAGTCAAGGGATCTACAATCATTAACAGAGTATTGGTATGTTCTATTGTCACCTTATTTGTTTTGACATGCTTTCTAATTACTAAATATTTTCTGTTTATATGCTTCAAAAACATGATATAAACTATATTTCTACAATTGAAGTGGTAATTAATGATTGATTTGCACTTCTCCAATAAATAGGTTCTACTCCTAATAAAAAGACACATTTAGGTGTTTATTTTTTGAAATCAATGTAACCTATAAAATTTGAATCTTAATATTGAATCACATCAAGACAATAAATTTTTTATACATAAACATATAATACATTATCCCTTAAAAATATCTCATGACTTTTGTTGTTGCTTTTCAATATTCAAAATCATGACTTCTTTAATATCTACCAAATATTCCTACTGCATATGAAATGTCAAGTGTTGCACAAACTTGTGCTTACATTAATCTTTTAATTATTAAAGCGTCCAATTTGTTCTTCATTTGTTCCTCTTCAAAATTATTTCTTGGGCATTGATTTAAAGTAAAGTTATGATCTATGATAAAAGGTGCTTGTTTCCATCAAATTTTGATGTCACATGTGTAGTATGTCCGCTTGACTAGTTCGGGATGATTCACAACTATTGTCCTCACTTTTAGGTTGGGGATACCCTAGGTTGCTCATGGAGCTTCGAGCCATAGGATTTCTTTTTTAATCCCTGACCACATTACCCTAAAAGCCCTGGAAATCTCTTTACATAAAAATATTTGTGTCATGGTTGAACCATAGGGAATGGGCCAAGAGAGATGGGATGCCCTAGATTGTTTTATGTTTAATTTTACATTAGTGTGTCATTTGTGTCATGGTTGAACCATAGGGAATGGGCCAAGAGAGATGGGCCATGGGGTCTCCCATGATAGCTTGGGCTTAAGGTTAAGGTTGGACTTTTGCAGTTAAGCTTAGCCTTAGATGATTAAGGTTTGTCCAAAATGATTAAGCTTAGTGAGCCTTCATAATTTAATTTTGATATTCAAGTGGACGCTTAAACAAAGGGGACTAACCTTTGGCACCTAAGTCAAATTCACCCATGTTCAAACCTTGGGGAACCAAACTCAGGTCAAGGGTGAGTCAAACCAGACTAGTTCTAGTCCTAGCCACCCCAGCAAAAGTTACCTCAATCACTCCAAGCTTGTCTCCATGCTACCTTTGCTTCCATTGGAGCCACCATACTCAAGGCATCAATAATGGTGAAAGTATTTTACCACTACCGAAAAGACTTTGGACAACTTTTGCTCATTCTTTGAGGAACCAACAAAGTCTCTCAAGTAGGATAGAGCTTGCTCTATGGTCTCCATTGGCTCAAAAAGAAGCTAAGCCGAGAGCCTCGGGGACACCTCAAGCTCTCCAAACTCTTACTTAATCTCCCTACTTTCAACACCAATATTCCTCCCAAAAATCCTACTGGCCACCTTCTACCATTTCTAAACCAACTTCAACACCACACAACCCAAAATTCCCTACTGAAAGCCAAGGACGTTCACGGCCTTGACATCAAATCACTTTAAACTATCAATTGAACCTTTCAAAAGCTACACAGAGGCTTAACTTAACTTCCTCAAAAATTGAGTCCTCTTGAACCTTCTAACCTAGCTCAACAAGGTTACCTAGCCACGTTTGTTCTAGCATATAACTAGGTCCAACAATTGAGAGAATTGAAGTAAGGAGGAGCTTCGTGGCATCAAGGCGATCGTCTCTGTCATGCCTAATCAAGGCCTCACCTCTTGTAATAAGATAATAGCTAGAATTCACTATTTTTGCTCTTGTTTTAGCTATTTAGGAAGAAAAACTACAATGCATGCCCACTTAACCATATAGAGAGCTTTGCTCACCTATATGAAGCTATAGGATCAAATCCCATGCTATTTGTTTGAGTGTAGGGTGAGTTCTTAGGGTTTGAGTGCGGATGGCTCTCTGATCTCTGTGTCATCGGAAAGATGAACGATGTCATTCATTTCCATATATTTGAAACTGATGACAACTAAGGTTTAGCTGATGTAGTAGAAGGCGTGGAGCAGAGCACCGGATAATGAATCATCTTAGCGCTTGCATGTACAGTGAGAACAACTACGGGACGACGTGGGATTTCGATAGATGCAAGGCTGACGCAGCGCCGCTTATGTTTAAGTAAGAAAATATGATTTCTTAGTTGATAAAATCCATAAAATACATTCTAACTTCAAAAATTCATAACTTTGAAATTAAAAATCATGAAAATAAAATAAAAATACACCTAAGCTCAGTGAACAACAAAGAAAATAGTAAATATAAAAAATAATTAACTTACATTTAATTTTAGTTAATTAAATACCCATATAGAGTATTTTAATTATAAATAAATAAATATAAAACATAAAAATATGAAATTTTTAGGGGTTGTTTGATGCACCAAAAATATGTTAGAGTTTTGCTATATAATTTGTACTCATTTTTTGTGATATTGCACTTTAAAGGAAGGTATTTTTCATGTTTTGCCGTAGGTATGATGATTTTAAGTGATTTGAGCAAAAGGAAGCAAAAAGGAACAAATTTTGAGCAAAAACAGACAAAATGAATAAATCAACCTACTAGCGCCACCGACGCCCAAATACAAAGAGTTTAGAATTTAAATGACGGCCCAGCGCCGCCGGCGCCCTATGTCAGTTTAAGTTAAATTCAATGCATTTGGATGATTTTTTGAGGGTTGCTTAAGAAAACTCTTGGGGAATTCATTTATTAACAATTTCAAACAGATTTGGATGCTAAGAAAGAGAGGGAGGACAGGGAGTGAAGTCTTTTGGAGTGAAGAAAGTGTGTTAGGGCTTGTGGAGAGTGTGGTAAGTGTGTTTAAGTGTGAAGCAGTCTTGTTTTGTGAGGAATTCTTCTCTAAATAGTATAGGAGAATGAGGAAATTGAGAGATTACTTTTCCATACTACTCTAAAGAGAGAATTGAGTGTTGCAGTGAAGAGAGAAAATGATTCAAGGGAACTTCAAGGGATTTTCTTAGGGAAGAAATTGAGATAAGCTGTACTTACTTTTTTTGGTTTGTATGACTTTGCTTTTATATATATAATCCATATATTGTTGTATCTTCCTCATGAATTATAGTAGATTTCTTTGTCTTTCTTCTTGCATTGAGATGTGGTGAAGTGTTGATGTAAATTTGATGTGTCATAAAAATGTTAAGAAATTGTGATGATTTTTCGCTTTGAACTTCATTTAATTTTTTATCTAGCGATTTGAATTTTTAAAATTTGTTGTGAAACATTCAATCCAAAAGGACTAAGTGTTCAACAACAATAATGGAGTATTCATTCAATGTCCATGAATGAGTTGCATAGTTCATGGGAATTGAGTGCAAATAAATAGGGAAATGCGGTTTGGTTGGTGTCAAATTGGAGATTTTAGAGTGACAGGCTGAAATCCCCAATTTGGTCCTAAAGTTTGGTAACTAAAGCTAGGGTTAGCCTTCAGGTGAAGGGAAGTGGGAGCTCTGAAGTGAGAGTATCCTCCCAGCCTAACCATGGATTTAGTGACTAAGCCTAGGATTTGTCAATGTTCTTTGCATAACTTGGAAGAGGGGGTACTCTAACAAGGGTAAAGAATATGAATGCTCATATTTGGAACAATACAAATTTATTATCAATCTATATCAATCACTCATCATAGAATCATTGGAAGAGGAAAGCTACTTTTCCATATTCAAACCTTACAATACAAAACTTAATGTATGTTAGTTAATCCTCTTTAGATATTTAGAAAGCAATTTTAGTTAATTAGCTTTAGTTACATTTGCACTAGCAACTTAAATAATACTTGAACTTGCATTGTGAATTGAGTAATGGATTTCAAATTTTTACTATACTTTGAAAAGTTCAAGCCTTCATCATGGGATCGATAACCATGACTCCACAAGAGCCTTGTATTACTTAAAAGATATATATACTTACGTATACAAGTGATTGCCTAATTATTAAATTAATCTTATTGTGAAACTAAATTGAAACTATCTTTTGAATATTTATGTTAGAGGCAGCGCACCGGATCAAGTTTTTTGTGCCATTGCCGAGGAAGGTATAAAACGGTAACTGTTAAAATTTTAGTATTTTAAAACCTTTACTTTGTAGTTTGCAATTGTGCATGCATGCTTACATTTTTTAGTGTGTTTTGTGTGATTTTATATGCGTAGGATTAGATACATAAGTTTAGTTCCTTAAGATTCAGAATGAGAGCGCTATTAGAAAAATTTGAAAACAACAAAAAAAATCTGAAGATCCTCACAAAATGGTGAATAACTTAGATAATCAAAGAAATGAAATGAAAATTTACCAAGACCTTTAAGAGATTATGCTAACCCAAAAGCAGATGAAATTCACTTAACTATCCAAAATCCTGATGTTGCTGCTAATTTATTTGAGCTTAAACCTACTATTATCCAAATGGTACAAAATAATCAATTTAGAGGAACACCTAATGAAGATCCTAATTTACATCTCACTAGTTTTCTAGAACTGTGTGCTACTTTTAAAAAAGATTAAGTGTCAAATGAAGATGTTAGACTTAGACTTTTTCCTTTTTCATTAAGGGATAAAGCCAAGGCGTGGTTAAATTCATTAGCACCTCGATCTATCATAACATGGGGAGAACTTTCACAAAAATTTCTGTTAAATATTTTCCTCCATAAAAAACTATTAAATATTATATCTTTTGGTCAGTTTGAAGGAGAATCGACATATGAAGCTTGGGAAGGATTTAAAGATCTCCTTAGGAAGTGTCAACATCATGCTTTACCAGATTTGTTAATAATGCAAACATTTTATAATGGATTAGTGGGATATCTTAGAACGATTATAGATGCTTCTACTGGTGGATCATTAATGTCAAAACCTTTTCATGAAGCATTTTTCTTAATAGAATAGATGGCTACTAATAATTTTCAATGGCCTTCTTAACAGGTAAATCCTAAGAGAGTAGCTAGTATTCATTATTTTGATGCTATAACTTTGATATTCTCTCAAATTGTTGTCATTTTTAAGAAAATAGATAAGTACGAAATGAATTATTCCCAAACACCCCCAGTGCTAAAGGAAAATTCATTATGACAGATAATAAAATCTTAAACACCCTATGATACCTTAAATTTTATAATTACTGGACCCAACAATCCTTATTCAATTTATTATAATCCTGGTTGGACGAATCACTCAAATTTTAACTAGAGTAATAATAAAAATGTTACTGTTAACCCACAATGGGAAAAAAATTATGTGAACCCAGTAGGAAATTTGAACAACTAAGGAAACACAACTATAGACCTTCTTATCCTCCAGGTTTTAATAGTAACCCACAATTTAAGGAAAAGAAGTTGTCTGCGGAAGAATTAATTTTAAATAAATGTAATCATATACAAACTCAGGTTGTTGCGATTAAGACATGGAGAATGAATTAGGACATATTTTCACCGCGCTTAATAATAGACCTTCAGGAACTCTTCGTAGTAATGTTGGGATCAATCCAAAAGATTAAAATAAAGAGAAAATTAAGGCTATTCAATTAAGGAGTGGAAAAGAATTAGAAACGAGAGTGTAAAAAGAAGTTGAAACTGAGAAAGAGAAGGTGGAAATTGAAAAAGGTACTAATAAAATAAAATATATCCAAACTTAGAATATCTGATGCGATGCGACTTTATATATGCTTTTGAATACAAGAATCTGATACCACTTTTTAGAATATTTAATTCCTGGCAAATGGCTTCAATAACTTAATGTGCGATGTTTACTTTTACTTATGAATTTATATTTAGATTTTATAATAATTATTGTAAAAATCACAATTTTAAACGCAAGTATACGTATCATTCAAGTAATACAGGGCTCTAGTGGAGTCCTGGTTATCGATCCCACATGGATGGTGTTTTTATAAGAAGTAAGAAATGTAAGAAATATTTTGGAATTTATCAAATTAAAAGTAATATATATATATATATATATATATTATTTTCAAATTTAATTTACTAACAATTTTTACGATAAGCAAGTAAGCAGTAAGCAGTAATAAAGTAAAGTAAGCAGTAATTAAAATCCAATGCAAGTATAAAAATGACTTTCTCTTTTTAACCTAATCCAAGATTTTTAGAATAATTATCTTTTGAGGGGAATTTAGATTATGGTATTGTGCCAAATAGAAGCATTCCTATTCTCTACCCTTTGGTCCAGGTGCAAAGAAAATTGACTAATCTATAGATCAGTTTATGATGTTTTATTAGTAGAATGAGTTAATCTAGGCTCACACTACTAGATGTCCAAGGGTGGCTATGGACGGCCCTACCAGTGACCCGTTCCCTTTTTATAAACCAAATTATTAGAATTTAGTCTGTCACTCTAAAAACTAATTAATTTTGCGCCCAATAAATAATATCTTCCTATTTATTTACACTTCACCTTGAATAACCCGCATAAAGCGTTCGACTACACAAGGATTTATGTGATATCTACTAGTTAAGAATTTATCTCCGGATAGGTCTCAAAATTCTTCAACAAGTTTGAACAATTTGAATGGACAATTTAAAAAGTAAACTAAGATTAGGTATTAATATCATCACAATGTTTTAAATATTTTAAATTTAATTCTCCTACCAAATTTAATTAATTTATTATCTTTTCATAATTGAAAGTAGAAAGATAACTAACTACTCAGAACACATTAAAATCACACAACAAAACATATTTATAAAACTTTGAACCAAGGTACAAATACTTATCTGAAGTGTTCCTTCAAGTGACCCGCTGACTTCTACTGACTCCAAAGCAATGATGAAAGACTCCAACAGCAACAACACACAATAAATACTTAAAATAAACTCACAAGATACAAAGTAAAGTGGCACCCTGATCCACTTTAAAAATTACCTATTTTTAGTGTAGATTTCATGCTAACTTTATGCACATTTTTAAAGATATTACACTTTAAAGGAAGGAATTTTCCATATTTTTATCTTCAAGTATAAAAATATGATTTTAGAGAAAATCAAGCAAAAACTATGCAATTTTGTGCCAAAATAAGTAAGGAAGAAAATTCTAACTTAGCACATATTGATATGTCTTTCTATGCTTAATATCTTTTAGATTTCTCACATATTTTTGAATGATATTATACTTTTGAGAAATGTTGTTTTTATGTCTATCTTGTAGGTGAAGATGTTAGGAACGCAATGCAACTGAAATGGATCAAAACGGAGTTAAACGGAGCCAAACAAAGCAAAACAGTGGAGCTGCGCACAGGGTGGAGCCTAGGCGCCAATGACGATGAGAAAACGGCGCCTAGGCGCCAGAATCAAGGCCTAGGCACCAGAATCATCTAAACGGTTATTGGACAAATTTTTGACAACTTTGGGAGTTATTTTGATGGTGTTAAGTAGTTTTTAGACCTTCTAGAAGATTGGAAGTTACTCCTAATATATTGGACATGTGATACAATGCATCTGGACACATTGGAACAGTTTTAATCGAAAGAGGTGCGACCCAAAGTGATGGGGTACGAAGACTTGGTCATAGGAGTCTGGCGTCTAGGCGCCAGATCTCGTCACCTAGGCACCATAGTTAGTTTCTAGAAGATTCAATGAATGTGGATGAATATTGAAGATGTGCCTTAAGCAACCCTTGGTCATTTTTGAAAATCTATAAATAGGGCCCAATTCTACAGCAAAGGGGCCTCTCTCTTGCCTCTCTCTTGCCTCTCTCTTGTCTCTCTCTCTCTCTCTCTCCCCCCCTCTATTTCTTCCCTCTTAGTCATTTTAGAGTCATGAAGATGTAGATTTCTACATCTTATGGAGAGATTAGTGAGGGATTTTGAGATATTTATGTAAAGGATGTACGAGCGGCGCATGGATCGGTGGGAGACTTTGGTCAAGAGATCTTATTATTTCCTTCAGAGGGAAAAAGCTAAGTATTGTGTTATTCATTCTCTTGTAATTGTTGTAAATACTTTCTAGTGGATTTTCTTTGTTTTAAATCGAGTTTTCTGTCGTGATTTATCCATCCTTCGTAAGTGATTTTCTTTACTCTTTCTTTAATATTAAGTAGTGGCATGTGCAGGAAAATTATTTTTATGATAGAATTATCTATTAGTTGCTTCTAGGTGACAGATAGTTGCATAAGTATAATAGAATACTAATGAAATAAGTTCCTTGTTGGCTCTTAATTTATTACAAAATTCTTTCAAGTTATTTACTTCTTATGTCATTATTTTCATTTACTTTTATTTTGTAATGAAATAGATGCATGTTTAGGAATTATAATTTGCTTAGATATTCTCTTATTAAATTATGGTGATGATATTCATATCGGATCTTCATTTACTTTTCAAATTGATCACTTGTATTGTTAAAACCTGTTGAAGAATTGTGAGACCTCTCCGGAGATGAGTTCTTAACTAGTAGATATCACAATAATCCTTGGGTAATCGAAGGCTATGTGTGGGTTATTCATGGTGAAGTGCAAAAAAATAGGGAGACGTTGCTTATTGGGCACAGAATTGATTAGTTTTTAGAGTGATAGACTAAATTCTAATAATTTGGTCTATAGAAAGGGAACGGATCACTAGTAAGGCCGACCATAGCTAGCCTTGGACATCTAGAAGTGTGAGTCTAGATTAACCCATTCTACTAATAATACATCCTGAACTGATCTATAGATTAGCCAATGTTCTTTACACCTGGACCAAAGGGTAAAGAATAGGATTGCTTCTATTTGGCACTACTATATAAAATTCTAAGCATTTCTTTCCTACACATTATCTATGTAATTGCAAGGGAAATGTAGTCTTTAACATCTCAAAATTCTCCAAATCAATTTGTCCATAAGTTATCTTTTTATTTAAGAACTTTATTTAGGATTAGCTATTAAAAAAATCATTTTATATGAATTTCCAAATTTAGGCCTTATAGAAATAGACTGGAATTAGCCTAAAGGATTGCTTATCTCGCTTCTCTGTGGGATCGATACTGGGGTTATAAAGGAAACCTTATATTACTTGAAATGGTACATATAATTGCGTAGTACCCCTAGTGTGTAAATATTTTCTAAAATTTTACAACATTTTGATTTTATACATTAGCCGCTATTTAAAAATTGGGTCAAGTTTTTGGCCATCTTTTGGAAGCAAAAATTACTGCGTTATTTTGGGTCGGGTCAAGTTTTTGGCGCCGTCGCCGGGGAAGCTTTGGTAAGAACTTTAGGAGAATTTTAGTTGAAATAATTAGGTTTAGACTTGGAAAACTGTAGTGTCTTAAAAACTATTTTTGTGTGAAAATGTGTTTTGTTATATGAAAAAGTGTTGTAAAAAAAAGAAAAAAAATGTTTGTGTGACAAATAAGGTGTTCGTGAAAATGTTTTGTTGTGTTGAATATATTTCATCTATTATTTGTTTAATTGTTAATGTATTGTTTGTTGTGCTATGTATGCAAAATAAAGGATCTGCAAGACTTGTGCCTTATGATCCCGAGTTTGAAAAAAATAAAAAAATAAAAATACAGAAAGGACTCAAAAAACTAGAAATGGAAATGGAAAACTTTTAAGTTAATAACTTGGAAAATCATCATACTTCATTGAGGGATTACGTAAATCCTACGATAGATGAAATTCACTCAAGTATACAAAACCCTGTCATAGAAGCTAACTTGTTTGAAATAAATCCATAGATTATCCATCTGGTGCAGAACGATCAGTTTGGGTGAACTCTTTTGGAGGATCCCTATTTACACTTATCTAGTTTTCTAGAACTTTGAGCTACATTTCGTTATAATGGCATGTCAGACGATGTTGTTAGGCTAAGGCTTTTTCCATTCTCTTTAAGGGATAAGGCCAAAATATAGTTATACTCATTAGCACCTGGCTCTATTAAAAATTAGGAGGAGTTAACTCAGAAATTCTTAGGTAAGTATTTTCCACCTTCAAGGACTACTAAACTTAGAAACGATATTATCTCATTTTGTCAATATGAAGGAGAATCAATATATGAAGCCTGTGAAAGATTTAAGGAACTCCTAAGAAAGTGTCCACATCATGCTTTGCTCGATTGGTTAATCATTCAAACTTTTATAATGGGTTAGTAGGATCAATTAATGAAGCGTATGCATTAATTGAAAAAATAGCTACAAATGAAACGTATGCATTAATTGAGAAATTGTCTACAAATGAATTTCAATGGCCCTCTGAAAGGGTAATTCATAAAAATGTAGCTAGTGTTCATGATACAGATGTGATTACAATTCTTGCATCTCAGGTTGCCGCAATATCAAGGAAGTTGGACCAATTTGGAATGAACTAGCCTCAATTTACTTCTCTAAGTAAGGAAAGTTCATTAGGGCATATAATTGTTTCTAACTTATCATATAACGCTTTAAATACCATAAACAACCCAGATTCTAACTTTTACAACCCGTGTTGGGAGAACCATCCTAAATTTAACTAGAATCATACTACTGATGGTGGAAACCAAAAATGGAAAAATAATTATGTGAATCCTAATGGAAGTTGGAATAATCAGGGGAACACAAACTATAGACTTTCATTTCCACCGGACTCTAACAATGATAAAAAATTTGAGGATAAGAAGATGTCTATGGAAAAAGTGGTATTGAAAATGAGAAACCAGTTGCAAAGTCAAAATGCTGCGATTAAAAATATAGAGAATCAACTGGGATAAATGGCTAATTTACTTAGCAGTAGACCCCAAGGAACACTTCCTAGTAACATTGAGATCAACCCTAAAGAGAACACTAATGAAAAAGTAGAAGCTATCCAATTAAAAAGTGGAAGAGAGAGAGGATGTGGTTAGAAAGGAGAAAAATGTTGTGAGAGAAACAAAGGAAAATAAAAGACCTGAAAAACATGTTTCTAAGGATCTATAAAAATTAATTTCTCCAACTAAAATTAGTTTGGAAAGACCACCACCTCAATTTTCTCAAAGACTTAGACAGCATGAGTTGGATAAAAAATTTTTAAAGTTCATGAAAGTACTTAAGAAGTTAACAATAAATATTCCTTTCACTGAAGCTTTGGAACAGATGCCAAGTTATGCAAAGTTTATGAAGGAGATATTAAACAAGAAAAGGAAATTTGGGGATTACGAGACAGTTGCACTAAGTGAGGAGCGCAGCGCTATACTTCAGAAAAATTTTCCTCAGAAATTCAAAGATCCTTGTAGCTTTACAATTCCTTGTGCAATTGGAAAAGATTGTGGAAAAGCTTTATGTGATTTGAAAGTGAGCATTAATGTGACGCCTCTATCTATATTTGGAAGGTTAGGTTTAGTTGATATTTCTCCCACTACTATAACCCTTATATTAGCTGATCGATCTATCATTTATCCAAAAGGAGTTATAGAAGACATGCTTGTTAAAGTGGATAAATTTATCTTTCCTTTAGACTTTATTGTATTAGATATGGAGGAAGATAAAGAAATTCCAATTATTTTAGGGAGACATTTCCTTGTTACTGGACAAGCTATGATAGATGTGCAAATAGGAGAGTTGATTATAAATATTAATGACCAGAAAGTCACTTTTGATGTATTAAAGACTATCAAATATCCATCTGAGAGAAAAGGTGATGATTGTTTATGGATAGATGAAATTGATTATCTAAGTAAAGACCATTTCCAAGAAAGTTTTAAGAGTAAGTTAACAGATGAGATAGAAATGAATTTTCATGATGATTCAAAAAATGTTATTTAAAGAAGACTGTATGTATGTTCAGGAGAGGTGTGAAATGATGGACGCTACCAAAAATAGTAAACTTTTAATTCCATTTGTTGAAAAATCTCATGAACATAAGATGGATGTACCCCATACAATTTTAAAGCCTGCCTATTTAGGGAATTTATCTACACAACCAGTCTTTATATCCTTAGATGCGACTCAATCATAAGGAAAACCTGAATTGAATGATGAACATGATAAAGTTATTGAACTAGGACTTGGAAGAGAATTTGAGGATATATTTCAAAAGAACTTTGAGTTGAGAAAAGAGGATAAGGATATTGGAAGACCATTGGATGAAATTCCTAAGGAATTAGAAAAACTATTTCCTCAACTAAGATAGATCCTCCATCATTTAATAATTATAAAGGGGAAGAATTGGAAGATATTTTGAAATAGAAGAGTAACATAGAAGATACTGATCCAGAATCTGAATTATCTAAAGAGAATCTAATCCAAAATTTGGGATATATTAAAGAATCTTATAAAGATCCATTTTTTATAATTTCAAGGATGATATTAATATGCAAATTCAGAAAATCAATCGAAGAATATTGAATCTAGAAAGAAATTTGAGGAACAATGATATAAATCAAACTGAAAATGAAGAGCTGACTGAAAAATTAAAATTTGAGGATTTTATAGGAATCCCTGGATCTGGAAATGATTGGGCGATTGATCGAGGATTACTTAATTGGAATTTTGATCCAGGAGGAATCATTTGTCTGGCCCGCGACATTAAAACCACTTCATGGGAGGCAACCAATGGTTATCTTTGCTAGTATGTTTTTGTGTTGTTTATGTGTTGTTTTGTGTTTGCTTTAGAGCAGATTAAATTAATGTTGTGAGGTTATGCCTTTGTCTTGACAAAATTTGTATATGACTTCTGGTAGTAGCAGGCTGACGAGTCTGTTATAACTCAGTTCTCAACCGGAGCAGAGCATTACCTTGAAGCATGTAGAGTTTGGACTTGGACCACTCCATGTCAACTCTATTACTTCCTTTATCTGACTTTGATTTCACTAATTAAGGTCATAAAATTGCTTAATAAACAACATATGAATGAACTGCACTATTTTTATTTACCCAATTATCATTAATAGTGTAGTTTCTTCCGTTAGAAATTAAAAGTAAGGAGGGAAAATGTGAGTAGAAAAGAGATCATATTAACCTCAATTGATATTTGTTTATGAATCTGCGAGTCTAGATATTTTAGTTTGTGTGTTTGTGTTTGTGTTTTTGTTACAACAATTAAGAGATTTGAATAACACTTAAATATATATTCCTACGCTGATACATATCCTACTTATTTAACCTTTCTTTGGTTTAATTTTGTTCTAGCATGTTTAGTTTAGATTTACTTTCTATTGTAAATTGTTATGTCCTGATGAATATTTGTAGATGTTTTTGAAAAACATTTATGGTAGATAGAATTTCTAAGCTATTTTTCTTCCTGCTTATATTTTCTGTGCTGAATGCTATACATGTTCAAATTCAAGTTTGAAGGTAGGAAGAAAAATATATTTTAAAGTTAATATACTTCCTTTAAGTTTAATATTATAACAAGCATGTTTTAGGCTAGATTTACTTTCTTCTGCAATCATTCTATCCTGATTATGCATGTATATAAAATTGATAGGATGTTGTAGTAGTTAGTAGATTTATCTTTTATTTTTCTTCCTCCTACATTTTATGGAAATAATTGCAAAATATTTTAAAATTCAAGCTTGGGGGGGGGAATGAAAAACAATTTTCAAAAACATAAATTTTATTTGTCCTCAAAAATGCTATAAATAAATTTGATTTTTGATTGAAAAATAATTATGTGTATGAAGTTATATTAGGGAAATAAAATTTTGAATATAGAAATGAGTAAGAGAATTTAGTTAAAATTTATAGTAGTGATGAAAATTTTAAAGTTAAATTTTTCTTAGTAAAGAAATGATAAAATATTGTGTAACCATCTTTAGTAAGAAAAGTTGTATTTCTAGAAAAATAGAAGGATTAGACTTTTGTTTTCAATATTTAAATTTCTTTTATTGAAAAATAATTTTCAAAACTATTATTATATTTCTAATTAAAAGATATATATCTACCTTATGCTTTAGGAAAGGAAGGGTGGAATTCAAAATTATTAAAGGCCTATCCATATATAGTAATTCTTGCCTAAAAAAAAAAGAAAGAAAGAAAAAAAAAGAAAAGAAAAAGAAAAGAAAAGTATAGTATGTAAAAAAGGAAGGAGAAGCTTGAGGATTAAAGGGCCTAATCAAAAATTGGTTCCACACCTGAGCTTTTTAAAGTATAAGATTTGAGAAAATCTTAAACTTAAAAATATAATATAGTTAGTATAATTATTTTTAATAAAGATTTTTAAGTAAAGAAAATAAAAATGCCTAACCCTTATATTTTGAAAAATTTACAAGCATTTCTGAATTAGATAGCAACACATATTTTCATACTCTTTCATCTAAGAGATTTCTAAACTTCAAATTGGTCTCATTTACTAAAAATTTTTCTAAATTGGACTACTACATTTATAGAACAAAATTTTAGAAACTCCTAAAGAAACTCATACACTTGATTTGCTTATGTGGTTTTACATGATTATAGTGTTACTTGAGGACAAGTAACATTTATGTTTGGGGGAATTTGATCCACTTTAAAAATTACCTATTTTTAGTGTAGATTTCATGCTAACTTTATGCACATTTTTAAAGATATTACACATTAAAGGAAGGAATTTTGCATATTTTGTCTTCAAGTATAAAAATATGATTTTAGAGAAAATCAAGCAAAAACTATGCAATTTTGAGCCAAAAATAAGCAAGGAAGAAAACTATAACTTAGCACATATTTATATGTCTTTCTATGCTTAATATCTTTTATATTTCTCTCATGTTTTTTAATGAAACTATACTTTTGAGAAAGGTTGTTTTTATGTCTATCTTGTAGGTGAAGATGTTAGGAATGCAACACAACGGAAATGGGTTGAAACGGAGTTGAAATGGAGCCAAACAGAGCAAAAAAGTGGAGCTGTGCACAGGCTGGCGCCTAGGCACCAAAACCGGTGCCTAGGCGCCAGTGACGAAGAGAAAATGGCGCCTAGGCGCCAGAATCATCCAAAAACGGTTATTGGACAGATTTTTTACAACTTTGGGAGTTATTTTGAAGGTGTTAAGTAGTTTTTAGACCTTCAAGAAGAAGGGAAGTTTCTCCTCATATATAGGACATGTGATACAATGCATCTGGACACATTGGAACAATTTTAATCGTGAAGAGGTGCGACCCAAAGTGAAGGGGTGCGAAGACTTGGTCACAGGAGTCTGGCGCCTAGTTAGTTTCTATAAGATTCAATGAATGTGGAAGAATTTTGAAGAGGTGCCTTAAGCAACCCTTAGTCATTTTCAAAAATCTATAAATAGGGCCAAATTCTACAGCAAAGGGGCCTCTCTCTTG
The DNA here is from genome assembly GCA_022702705.1 of Papilionanthe hookeriana x Papilionanthe teres. Classification (NCBI taxonomy): domain Eukaryota; kingdom Viridiplantae; phylum Streptophyta; class Magnoliopsida; order Asparagales; family Orchidaceae; genus Papilionanthe; species Papilionanthe hookeriana x Papilionanthe teres. The sequence continues at coordinate 65,940,743 of CM040431.1, forward strand.
CTTCTCTCTTGCCTCTCTCTTGTCTCTCTATCTCTCCCCCCTCTCTTTCTTCCCCCTTGGTCATTTTAGTCATTTTAGAGTCATGAAGATGTAGGTTTCTACATCTTATGGAGAGATTGGTGAGGGATTTTGAGATATTTATATAAGGGATGCACGAGCGGTGCCTGGATCGGTGGGAGACTTTGGTGGAGAGATCTTCTTCTTTCCTTCAGAAGAAAAAAGCTAAGTATCGTGTTCTTCATTCTCTTGTAATTGTTGTAAACACTTTCTAGTGGATTTTCTTTGTTTTAAATCGAGTTTTATGTCATGATTTATCCATGCTTCGTAAGTGATTTTCTTTACTCTTTCTTTTAATATGAAGTAGTGGCATGTGCAGGAAAATTATTTTTATGATTGAATTATCTATTAGATGCTTTTAGGTGGCAGATAGTTTCATAAATATAATAGAATACTAATGAAATAAGTTCCTTGTTGGCACTTAATTTATTACACAATTCTTTCAAGTCTTTTACTTCTTATGCCATTATTTTCATTTACTTTTATTTTGTAATGAAATAGATGCATGTTTAGGATTAAGATTTGCTTAGATATTCTCTTATTAAATTATGGTGATGATATTCATACCGGATCTTCATTTACTTTAAAAATTGATCACTTGTATTGTTAAAACTCGTTGAAGAATTCTGAGACCTATCTAGAGATGAGTTCTTAACTAGTAGATATCACATGAATCCTTAGGTAATCAAAGGCTATATGCGGGTTATTCATGGTGAAGTGCAAATAAATAGGGAGATATTGCTTATTGGGTGCAGAATTGATTAGTTTTTAGAGTGACAGACTAAATTCTAATAATTTGGTCTATAGAAAGGGAACGGGTCACTAGTAGGGTCGACCAAAGCCACCCTAGGACATTTAGAAGTGTGAGCCTAGATTAACCCATTATACTAATAATACATCCTAAACTGATCTATAGATTAGCCAATGTTCTTTACTCCTGGACCAAAGGGTAAAGAATAGGCTAGCTTCTATTTGGCACTACTACATGAAATTCTAAGCATTTCTTTTCTACACATTATCTATGTAATTGCAAGAGAAAGGTAGTCTTTAACATCTCAAAATTCTCCAAACCAATTTATCCAAAAGTTATGTTTTTTTAAGAACTTTATTTAGGATTAGTTATTAAAAAAAACCATTTTAATCGAAATTCCAAATTTAGCCCTTATAGAAATATATTGGAATCAGCCTAAAGGATTGCTTACCTCGCTTCTCTGTGGGATCGATACTGGGGTTATAAAAGAAAACCCTATATTACTTGAAACGATACTTATACTTACGTAGTACCCCTAGTGTGTAAAATATTTTCTAAAATTTTACAACATTTTTATTTTTTACACTAGCCGCCATTTAAAAATTGGATCAATTTTTGGCCATCTTTTGGAAGCAAAAATTACTGTGTTATTGCGGGTCAGGTCACACCCTAAGTGTGGAAGAGACTAAAAAAACTAAGTAAAACTAGAGGGGGGAGAGAAGGTGCTAAAAGGGGCCATTTTCTCAGTAGAATGGGCTCCTATTTATAGAGCTCTGAATTTGACCTGGGGTTGCTTAAGGAACCCCTTCAAAATCCGTCCAATTCAATGCATCTTCTAGAAGGTAATAGTTGTGCCTAGCCGCCGGGATCTGGAGCTTATGCGCCAGACTCCATGACCATGTCTTCACACCTCTTCAGTTTGGATCACACCTCTTCGCGATTAAAACCGTTTCCTTGTGTCCAAATGCATTGTATCACATGTCCTATATATTATGAGTAACTTCCAGTCTTCTAGAAGCTCCAATAACTGTTTAACTCTGTCAAAATAACTCTCCAAAGTCATCAAAAATTCTTAACAGCGTCTGTATCGAGCTGGCACTTAGGCGCCGGATTCTGGCGCCTAGGCACCAGGCCAATAATTCCAATTTTTTGCTCCATAAGCACCATTTTTGCTCCTTTTTGCTCTTTTTTCCTTCTTTTTCTTTCTTGGACTCTTTTTTAATCATCTACATCTAAAGACATGAAAATACCTTTCATTAAAGCATAATATCCTTAAGAATTAAATCATAAATAAGGCATAAAAATGGGTATTTTTTAGGTAGATCAATATCCACTTGAACCAATGAAAATTACTGTAGAAAAACCATCACCTCTATTTCCTCAAAGATTGAAAAAACAAAATATGGACAGCCAATTTATGAATTTTTTAGAAATTCTTAAGAAATTAACGGTAAATATTCCCTTTATTGAAGCATTAGAACAGATGCCTGATTATGAGAAGTTTATGGAGGATATTCTTAAAAGGAAAATAAAGTTCATAGATCACGAGACTGTTGCACTTAGTGGAGAGTGTAGTGCAATTATTCAGAAAAAGTTTCCTGAAAAACCTATAAGCCCTGGTAGTTTCACTATCCCATGTGTTATAGGTTAAAAATTTTTTGGAAGACCTTTATGTGATTTAAAAGCTAGTATTACCTTATGCCTTTATCGACTTTCAAAAGATTGGGAATAGGAAAAATTTTACCTACATCTGTAAGTCTTCAGTTAGTTGATCGTTCCATTACTTATCTTAAAGGAGTTGTGGAAGATGTATTAGTTAAGGTGGACAAATTTATCTATCCTGTGGATTTTATTGTTTTAAATATGGAGGAAAATAAAGAAATTCCAAATATTTTTGGAAGACCATTCCTTGCTACTGAAAGAGCTATGATTGATGTTCAAAAAGGAGAATTAACTATGAGAGTTAATGATTAAGAAGTGACATTTATTTATTTTGATATCTATGAAGTAACCCTCAACAGAAAAAGATGATGAATGCTTTTGAATGGAAATCTATGATTATTTGAGAGATGATCATTTTAAAGAAATTTTGGAAGAGAAAATGGAATGTGAAATTTTGATATGTGAGGATGATAATGAAATTGAAGATGATTTTGATGATATGAAGAATGATTGTTTAGATTATGTTCAGGAAATATTTGAAATGTTGGATACTATGAAAAGTGATGATAAAAGTTTAATTCCATCTATCATAAAACCTCCTAAACCTGAAATGAAAATTCTTCCTAATCATTTGAAATATATGTTTTTAGGAGAATCAACTACCTTACCAATTATTGTATCTTCGGATTTGAATGAATATAAAGAACAAAAATTATTGGATACTTTAAAGATACAAAAAGGCTTTTGGTTGGACCTTAGCTGATATTAAAAGAATCAGTCCTTTGATCTGTATGCATAGAATTTTGTTAGAATCAGTCAATTTATGGTTGTAGGAGGAATTGCACTTGGGCATAAAGTTTCTGAACTTGGTATGGAGGTTGACCCTACAAAAATTCAGATTATTGAGAAAGTACCACCTCCTACTACAGTGAGAGGGGTAAAGAGTTTCTTAGGACGTGCTGGGTTTTAAAGGCATTATATTAAAGATTTTTCAAAAATTACTAAACATTTGTGCCAACTTTTAGAAAAAGATAAGAAATTTGATTTAATGAAGAATGTTTGAAGACCTTTGAACTATTAAGAAAAAACCTAATCATTGCCCCTATAATTGTTTCACCCAATTGGGAGAAACCATTTGAACTTATGTGTGATACCAGTGATTTTGCAATTGAAATTGTTTTAGGGCAAAGGTATTATAAAATATTCAAGGTTATTTACTATGCTAGTAAAACTCTTAATGAAGCTCAGATTAATTATACCACTACAGAAAGAGAATTATTAGCTATTGTGTATGCTTTTGAAGAGCTTAGACCTTATCTGATTGGAACTAAATGTATAATGTATACAGACCATTCAGCCATCAAATATTTAATGCAACAGAAGTATGCCAAACCAAGATTAATCAAATGGGTACTTCTAATGGAGGAATTTAACTTTGTGATAGTTGACAGAAAGGGAACTGATAATTAAATTGAACCATTTTTCTAGACTAGAGTACTATAAACTATCTAATTTTGAGAAGGAAATTACAGAAACTTTCCTTGATGAACAACTTTATACCATTAAGGAAAGGAATTTGCTTTGGTATGTTGATATTTTGAATTATATAGTAAGTGATATTTTTCCACCTGATTTAACAAGGAAACAACAAAAGAAATTTAGATATGATGCTAAATTTTACTTTTTGGGATGAGCCCTACCTATATAAACTGTGTAAGAATCCTACTATTAGACTATGTGTGCCATATGAAGAAATTGAACCAATTATTCAGACTTGTCATGATTTAGAATTTGGAGGACATTTTGGTGCTGATATAATTTCTTATAAGATTTTAAAATTAGGATTTTATTGGCCAACTCATTTTATGGATGTATATAGATATATAAAATCATGTTATTGATGTCAGAGAATAGGTAATATTTCTAGAAGAAATGAAATGCCTCTAAATTTTACTTTAGAAGTTGAGATCTTTGATGTGTGAAGATTAGATTTTGTGGGACTATTTACTTCTTCATTTGGAAATTTATATATATTGGCTGTTGCTGACATGTCTCAAAATGGATCAAAGCAATTGCTTTACATAGATTTGATGCTCGGAGAGTTTCAAAAATTTTAATTAAAAATAATTTTACAAGATATAGAATGCCGAGAGCAATCATAACTAATGGTGGATCTCATTTTAGGAATAATCTAATTCAGTGATTGCTTGGAAAACATAATATTATTCATAGAATATCTATTGTCTATCATCCCCAGACTAGTGGTTTAGCAGAAGGTCCTAGTCATGAAATTAAAAGAATTTTTGAAAAAACTGTGGATCTTCACAAATTAGATTGGTGTGTGAGATTAAATACTGCATTATGGGCATATAAGACTGTTTTTAAGACCCCTATCGCAATGTCTCCTTATAGACTAATATTTGGAAAGACTTGTCACTTACCTATATAATTGAAGCATAAAGTACATTGGGCTGTAAAAGAGCTGAATTTTAACTTAAAGAATGCAAGTGAGAAGAGATTTGTGCAATTGAATGAATTGGAAGAAATTAAAAATAAATCTTATCATAATGACATGATTTATAAGGAGAAAATGAAATTATGGCATGATCGGAAGATATTAAGAAAGAAATTTGAACCTGGACAGAAAGTTTTGTTATATAATACAAGATTGAATTATTTTCTGGAAAACTGAAGTCTAGGTGGATAGGACCTCTTACTATTATAAAAGTTTCTTCTTTTGGAGCTGTTGATAATGAGGATCCTAAAACTAGAAAGATATTTAAAGTCAATGAGCATATATTAAAACCATATTTTGAAGGGTATGGACCAGATTTTAAAGTGTTTTTAATGTTAAGTCATCTAGAATAACTGAATGTTTGTCTGGTTGATGACGTTAAACCAAGCGCTTTGTGTGAGCCAACCCATATTTATATTTGTTATATTTGCTTTCTTGTTTTTAATAGTTTTACTTGTAGTTAGTCATATTTAAGTCCTACTCACTTATAAATATTTGCTTTCTTGTTTTTAATAGCACTTTGTAGATAGGACTTAATAGTTTTCGACCGATGAATTCTCGTATCGTCCTATCTACAATCTGTTTCTGCATCATCGATCTATAGGAGACATCAGAGGACAAGATAGTACTGAGACTAACGATGAGTTGTGACTCTACTTTATATTTAGTAATTAGTATTTTTATTATGCTTTGGTGTGCTTAGTGTTGGCTTGATTGACTTTGTAGTATGTGTTTGGACTTATTATGCTCAAATTTTGTGTTTGTGTTTAGTTTTCAGCGTTAGAGTATCGTAGTGTGTTTGTGACGCTGAATTTCTATGGCTTGATGAACTCATATGGTGAATGCTTAAGTGTGTATGTTTGTAATGTGAATTTTATATATTAAAGTGATGTTTTGGGTTGTTTGTGTAAATTTGGTGTTAGTTAGTTGCTTAATTGATGAAATATTTGCTTAAAGAGGCTAATTATGTGATGGCGTAACTTTGAAACGATCAAAATTGCAAAAATTTTAAGGACCCAGAAATTGAACTAGCGCCACCGGCGCCCTAATACAATGAGTTGGGCAATTAAAGTTAAATAGAGCGTCGCTGGCGCCCAGTTATAAAAAAGGCCCGAAATAGTTTAAGTTCTTGATTTTTGCCCTGGGGCCTGCCTATATCGATTTTCATCATCTTCTACTTCCAACCAATGCATATTTGGAATCTAGGGCTTGCTAGATCAAGAATTTCAAGCAATTTCAAGGCTTAAAAAAGTGTGGATCTTGTGTTCTCTTGGTAAGAGCTTCACCTTAAACTAATTATTTCTGATTTTCACTGTGGAAATTTCTCACATTATTTAGATCCGAAATTTGTAATTTTTGATGATGTTTTGAGATTTTCCATAGTGATTTAAGTTCTTACTTTCTTATAAGTTACTTTAGGACTCTCCTACATTGTGATTTTGAAATTTATTGGATTTTCTTGCAAATTTTTAGACAATTTCATATGGCTCCTAAATCAAGTAGAGGCAAGAGAAAGATGGATTTTGATGAAGGTAGATTTGTTAATGTGAAGCACAATTTCGATTCTATTCATCCCTGTATAACAAAAAGTGTATTCAAGGTCGGGCTTTTGAAAATCTGGGCGGATCTGTAGAGCAGCTAATTTCTCATCGAAGTTGGCAAATCTTTTGTTATTTTACTGTTGATGAGATTATGGGTATTGTTAGAGAATTTTATGCAAATCTGCCTTGGACTGAAACTGAATATGTGCTTGTTCATAGAAAAATAGTATAGTTTACCCCTGAGCGTATTAGTACTTTTTATCAGTTAAGGATAACTTCATATTGCGAATATGAAAAATTTGGCACTGCGGAAGTTGAAATGAATGAAGTTATTGCATTTATTACTAATGGAAAAGGGTAATGGAAAGTAAAACAAGGACAAATTATTAATTTCCCTGCTTCCAAGTTACATGTAGCATCTAAAGCTTGACACTATTTCATCTCTGCTAGATTACTACCTTCTTATCATCACAACAAAGTCACTAGAGATAGAGCGATTCTCAATTATGGTATTCAGACTATGAAATGGATTGATATTGGATTAATTATCTTCAAGAATATTCAGACTATTGCTAGAGGAGAAACCACAGGTGGGTTAGGACATCCTACCCGGATTCATTCATTATGTGCACGGTCTGAAGTTAAGTTGATAGTACTGAGGAGTTTTTCCATCCATTGAGGCCTATTACCAAGATCATTATTCGTACTTATGAGTCTCATGTAGTAGGGAGAGGAAAAATTAGGAGTACTGATATTCGTACTCCATAACATGATGGATGGATTCAAGGCTGGAAGTGATGTTAATGAAGATTATATGACGAGGAGGGTTGAGTATGACATTTCTTACCATGATGCTCAAGTCAAATTCATGAAGGGAGACACTGGAGTGGCATTTTCTACCTCCCTCAGCCATGTTCCTAACTGACCTAATGATACAGATGAAGCTGAGGATGCTGGTAATGTTGATTGGTAGTTTTATGATTTCTGTTTACATTATTTTTTGTAGTATTTTTATGTGTTAGTTAGTTGTTTTTCTGTGATGTGTGTAGTCTGATAAATGTATCTATGTTAACAAATGAAATTGTAATAAACTCTGTGATAGTTTAGTGATGTGGATTGAGATTGTGATGTTATGTTGGATGTTTAATGTTTAAGTCTTTAATATTTCTTCACCCTACAAATCTTTAATATTTTATATATCACTGTTTCTAACTGTTTCATGCTTGCTAGCTTAATTTTTTGATGAATACCAGCATAGCTTCTGAAGATTTCAAAATCCCAGCAGACAAATGTTAGCTTTCTTTTACTCTCTACCTTTTCAATTTTATATGTAATGAAAAACTTAGGTTTGGGGGATGGTAAAATATTAACTCTTATTTGTTCTCAATTAATATAAATTAAAAAATTAGTAGCATGACTTTTAGTAGTTGAACCTAACTTTTGATAACTAATTTTTTTATTTCATTTAAATATTATGGTAGATTTGGATGAAAATTTTTAGTAATAAAGGTTAATTTTATAAGGTTAAGAGATTTAGTATAAGAGGATTGGAAAATAGTTGACTATTTAAAGTAAAGAGAACTGTATTTTCGAAATGTTAAGAGACTTGAATAATTATGTGGGAAGAAAGGATTGTGACATTATGATGAATTATAAAGCTGATATATATTTATAAAGTAAGGAGGAGTTTCAAGTTTCAAATTTAGAAAGAGGACAGTGAAGTTCAAAACTATTAAAGGCTATCCAGATATAGTAAACCTCACAAGGAAAGGAAAAGAGAAAAAAAGGATTGAAAAACAATCCCAAAAAGAGAAAAAGAGAAAAAAAATAAGGAAAAGAAAAAGAAGAAACATATATGTGAGGAGAAGCTTGAGGAGATGCCTACTCAAAAATTGGCTTTACCTGAATCAACCTAAAGGAAGAACTTTGTTACATTTCTGAATTTACATTTATAAGTATTAGCCTACTTTCTAATAGAGTTTGCATGAGCTTCTTTTTCATATAGTCTTTCAAGGCACCCTTAATGTGAAAAATTATGATTCATGTTGAAATAAATAGAAAACTAGAACTCTTAGAATTGACTGCTGAATGTTATTATACCTATAGTTTTAACGTGAGTTACTGAACTTCTTTCTAATAATCTTAATATCATGTTCATTTAAACCAATAATCATAGTATCTATAATTGAAAAGTTCACTACTTTCAGTAATATTTTTTTTTTGTAGTAAAAAGATTACTTGAGGAAAATTAATAGTTAAGTTTCAGAGATTTTGTACACCAAATATATGTTAGATTTTTGTTACATAATTTGTACTTATTTTTTTTGATATTGCACTTAAAATGAAGGTATTCTTCATGTTTTGCTGCAGGTATGATGATTATAGGTGATTAGAGAAAACGGAAGCGAAACAGAACGAATTTGGAGCAAAAAGGGGCAAAATGAAGAAATCAGCCTACTGGCGCCGCCGGCGCCCAAAATTAGAGAGTTCAAAATTTAAATGGCGGCCCAGCGCTCCCGGTGCCCTATGTCTGTTTAAGTTAAATTCAATGAATTTGGATTATTTTTGAAGGGTTCCTTGAGGAAACTCTTGGGGAATTCATTTCTAAACTATTTCAAACAGATTTGGACACCAAGAAATAGAGGGAGGAGAGGGAGAGAAGTCTTTTGGAGTGAGGAAATGTGTTAGGGCTTGTGGAGAGTGTGTGGTAAGTATGTTTAAGTGTGTATAAGTCCTGTTTTGTGAGGGATTCCTTTCTAAAGAGTGTAGGAGAAGAAGGAAAGTGAGAGATTGCTTCTTCTTTACTATTCTAAAGTGAGAATTGAGTGTTGTAGGGAAGAGAGAAAAGGATTCAAAGGAACATTAAGACATTTCTTTGGGGAAGAAATTGAGATAAGTTGTATTTACTTTTGTGGTTTGTAGTACTTTGTTATTATATATAAAATCCATATATTTTTGTATCTTTCTCATTAATTCTGACTAGATTTCTTTATCTTTCTTCTTGCAATGAGATGTGGTGAAGTAATGATGTAGATTTGATGTGTCATAAAAATGTTAAGAAATTATGATGATTTTTCACTTTGAACTTCATTTACTTTTTGATCTAGCCAATTAAATTATTAAAATTTGTTGTGAAACATTCAATTCGAAAGGACTAAGTGTTCTTCAATAATAGTGAAGAATTCATTCAATGTCCATGAATGAGTTGCGTAGTTTATGGGAATTGAGTGTAATTAAATAGGGAAATGTGGTTTGATGGGCGTCGAATTGAAGATTTTAGAGTGACAGGCTGAAATCCCCAATTTGGTCCAAAGTTTTGTAACTAAAGCTAGAGTTAGCCTTCAGGTAAAGGAAAGTGGAAGCTCTGAAGTGAGAGCCAGTATCCTCCCAACCTAACTACGGATTTAGTGACTAAACCTAGGATTTGTCAATGTTGTTTACATAACTTAGAAGAAGGGGTACTCTGACGAGGGTAAAGAATATGAATGCTCCTATTTGGCACAATACAAATTTATTATCAATCTATATCAATTACTCATCATAGAATCATTGGAAGAGGAAAGATTATTTTCCATATTCGAACATTACAATACGAAATATAGTGTGTGTTAGTTAGTCCTATTTAGAAATTTAAAAAGTAACTTTAGTTAATTTAGCTTTATATATCTTTGCACTAGCAACTTAAATATTACTTGAACTTATATTATGAATTGAGTATTGGATTTCAAATCATTACTATACTTTGAAAAGTTCCAAACTTCCTCGTGGGATCGATAACCAGGACTCCACTAGAGCCCTGTATTACTTGAACGATGCGTATACTTGTGTATACGAGTGACTGCCTAATTATTAAATTAATCTTATTATGAAACTGAATTGAAAATATCTTTTGAATATTTACATTAGAGGAAGCTCACCAGATCTCTGTTCCATCTATCCTAAGCAATATTCTCTAATTTTTCTAATGTTAGGAAATTTGCCTAGCACTAAAATGTCAAATTTTCCATCAAAATTATAATTATTTTGAAAAATAATTATAAGAAATAAAATAAAATTCAGTAAAAATACAAATTAAGATGGATGTGAAAAAGAAAATTATGGTAGGAACCCTAAACACTTAAATGTGAATTTTCACCTCAAAAATTAAAAATAATGTTAGAGCATTTGGGGTAATTCTATACAAATGTAAATTTTATATTTTAGGCCAAATTGTCTCCTAAACTTAAATTAAGCATAAAAATTACCTTAGAATTAGGATTACATCGTAATGATAATATTAAGATAGTTAGTGAGGGTTAATCTCATAATTACCCATTTAGTTGTGAGATTAGTTTGCTCAATTAAAACTCTAAGCTTAATTTGGGTCGAATCCAATTTAGACCTAAATTCGTTCAGATTCAGTTTAGGTCTAACCCAACTTAGACCTAACTCAACCAAAGTAACTTTAATATTAATTTAAGTCTAGCTCCAATCTAGACCTAATTCGAACTAAAAATGACCCTAAGTTCAACTCAGGTTTAGCCTAACCTAAACCTCAAATTTAGACTAACCTAAACCTAATTCAATCTAAACTCAATTTGAACTCAATCTAGACTAAATTTAAACTAAACTCAACTTTAAATTCACCATAGGACTAACCCAACTTAGACTTAACTCAAGTAAACTCTAGCTCTAAACATAATTTAGGGCAAACCCAACTTGAACTTAACTCAATTAAACTCAACCCCACTCTAGTCTACCTGACTTAGAATTGATTCAACCAAATTTTAAACTTATTTTAACCTAGGTCTAACCTAAGTTAGACCTAATTCAAATTAACTCAACTTCCAAATCTTAAACTTAACATTCAACATAAATCAAATTAAACCGTACACCTAACTCAACTTAGCTCAAATATTAAACTTATCTTAGGTTTAACCTAACTCAGATCGAACTCAATTAAGACTTTATTGAACCAAACTTAACCAAACCCTAAATTTAACTGAGGTGTAACAAAAATTGCACCTAAACCAACCTAATTCAAGTCCTAAAATCTAAACATAACTCAAGCTTAATTCAACCTTGACTTGACTCAACTAAATTAAATGTAAACCAAACCTAGGTTAACCTGATCTAAATCGAGTTAATCCAAACTAACTTAAACCAAACATGTAAAAATTTGACCGAATTTGGGTTAACCCAAACCAACTTAAACCAAGCCTGGGTCAACCCGACCTAACACAGGCTAATCGAAAACAACTTAAACCAAATCTGGGTCAACACAACCTAACTCGAGTTAACCCAAACTAACTTAAACCAAAATTAGGTTAACCTGACCTAACTTGAATTAACCCAAACCAAATTAAACCAAACTTTGGTCAACCCAACCAAACTCGAGTTCACCCAACCAATCATAACTAAACTAGGGTCAACCTGATCTAGCTCGGGTTGACCCAAACCAGCGTAAACCAAACTTGGGTAAACTTGACCTAACTCAGGTTAACCCAAATCAATTTAAACCAAACATGGGTCCACCTGAGCTAACTCAGCAAATCAACATAAACCAAACCTAGGTCAAATCAACCTAACTCGGGTTAAACAAAAACAATTTCAACCTAACCATGGTCAACCTGACCTAACTCGGGTTAACCCAAACCAATCTTAACTAAATCTGGGTCAACCTGACCTAACTCAAGTTAACCCAAACCAACTTATACCAAACCTAAATGAACCTGACCTAACACGGGTTAACCCAAACTAACTTAAACCAAACCTATGTCAACCAGACCTAACTCTTGTTAACCCAAATTAACCTTAATCGAATCTCGGTCAGCCTAACCTAACTTGATTTAACTCAAATCAACTTAAAAAAAAACTTGGGTCTACTCTGCCTAACTCGGGTTAACCTAAACTAATGTAAACTAAACCTAGGTCAACTCGGCCTAACTCGAGTCAACTCAAATCAACCATAATCAAACCTAGGTCAACCCAACCTAACTTAACTCAAACTCAAATAACCTAAGTTAAGGAGTGGTTGACCTCAAATAAGAGATAAAAGAACACACACGCCTGAAACGACACAGGCTGACATGCAAAAAATAACATAAAAATTATATCATAAAATAGACTCTAAAAATTATTAGATCTCAAACTTTAACCATAAAACACAACCTGATTTAAGAAGGAACTTCGGAGGAGGTAACCCATGGTTGCTGACAAAGTACATTTCGGTCACTTGTGACTAGTCAAACCACAAACCCAATGACTTTGAAAGGACTGAACCTGGAATATTGACTAGGTCATTTCAAAAATAAAAATAAATAAATAAATAAAATAAAATCACTAAATTTTGTCAGCTAAGATGTCTAAAGGAACCTAAAATTTTCAACCCCTTAAAATTTGAAAAAGTGACTAAACCTTAAATGAAGTCCTAATGAACAAAGATCATCGAGCACAACATTAACCTTGGTGCTCGAGTCTACGATAATCTTTTGAAGGACACAACCCACAGTTGTTGACAAGAATCTTCCACTATGAGCTAGCTGGACTAACTCCTGGACTGTGTAGATCTGGAAACCCGATAACTTTAGGATGATAGAAATCCATGAGCATCTTAACCGAGTTGTTCTAAATAAAAATGATAATGATTAAAATAAACACATTCATTCCCTTATATTAAAATGAAGCATACTAACTCTGTTTTTCAGGACTTCTCGAGAAAACCTACAAGATGCTTCCCAAGATTTACTTTACATGTTATTAGGGTAATCTAAAGTTTTTTTGCAGGGTTGCTTTAAGGAAATAAGTTGTCGTAGTAACCTAGGATTTTCCTTTAAGTCTTCTTTTTTATTTGTAGATTTAGGCAGTGTTATGGTTAGCTGTCTATAAGCATCTAAACTATCTAAAAGAAGATGAAACACAAAGTGAAGGATAAGCCTAACTGAACCATCAACGGTAGTGTGGATAATGTCAGTTGATGAGTCTTACATAAGTTAGAGTTGGTATCCATACTATCAGTTTTTCTGTATTCATTTGATAGGTCTGCCCAAATTGTAGGCCAACATTTACATTTATGTTATTTGCTTGGATTACCGATAGGCTCATTGAAGGACTAAACCTTCTACCCAACCCTAAACATTTTCAACTTAGCTTTTCAAAATGTAACTCATAAATAAAATAAAATCACATTAATCAATATTGGAATTACTTCTTGGATGATATGAGTGTAGGGTGTCCACTTGCATGACTCGAAATGGTCTACGATTCAAACATAGCATCCGGTAGCTTAAGACAGACATTAGGAAAATTCCCTCTGAGAGGTACATTCAGGATTTAGTAAATGTTTAACATTCAGTTTATTTTTATATGTTAGCACACGTGCATTTGAAACCTCACAGAGCCATGGGAAGTCACAGAGTCCAATAATGCACGCTAGAAAATTAGAATTTAGGACACCCTACTTGCGTCGTGACTTAGGATGAATGCTCGCGGCGATTTCCCTAACATGTGGCTAGTCAAAATACTCCATTCTAGAGTTATGGGACCGCATTTCTCTCATATGGAGTCTTCCATAACTTCTGCATTAAAAATTCTCTATCAGGCGCTCCGGGCAAAAAATTAAAGTTTTGTGCTAGACCAGTGTCCCATTGCCGACCCCAGGCATTTAAATGCCTGAAATGCCTTTCTAGATCATCAATATAGAGTCCTCAGATGTCTATCCTATGATTGGAACCTTTAGAAACATGCTTGGATCCTAGGCACCAAAGATCGGTGCCTTGGCCCACAATATAAGCTAAAATCCACCATTTTCCTGACAACACAACATTCTGGCACCTCATTGGGGGCAATAATTGGCATCTTGGTGCCAAGACTCTGACTTCTAGGTTCTAGAGTGCCACCTAGGTGCCCAAAGGCCAGGCACTGGTCACTTCCCAGGTCATGATTTTGGTGAATTTTTGACATCGTTTTGATGTCATAAGCCACCGAAATGACAGGGAGTGCCTAAGAACTGTAAAAAGGGTTGTGAAATCCCCATTTTTCCCTCTTCTAGAATAATCTTAAGATTTCTTTTAGGGACCTTTTGGTTATTTGGAGTGGTGAGCCGAGCTTAACATATGGCTCCCCCATCATTCATCAGCTGGCCTCTTATTTATGTTAGAAGGGGCTGACTCCCGCTCCCTCTCCATCTTCTTCTTTAGTCTGTTGTGAGAGCTTCAGGGGTATAGCTTAGAGGAGATCACTTGGAAGATTTGGATGTCCTTTTGAGGAGCTTTGGAGGAGGCTTCATGAATAGAGTAAGGGAGTTGGCCTCCCTCTTCCTACCCTTCTTCAACTTCTTCTTCCTTCTCTTCTTCTTTACCTCCCCCATTCCTTAGGTCTGTGAGGGGGATATCTTGAGGAGTATGATGGCAAGGCAATCACACTCTTATGCTAACAGAGACCTTTCCTCCTACCTCAGGGAAGGACCGCTAAAAGATCATCAGAGCACCGCTAGGACGTGAGCTTCTCTCATACTAATATGAGAGCTTCCTTCTACGTGAAGAAATGCATTTGCAACTGTTATGGAGGTGAGATTTATGGTGCGACTTTTTTAAATTGCCAAAATTTATGAACTCGAAATATATATATATATATATATATATATATATATATATATATATATATATATATATATATATATATATATATATATATATACATATATAGGAATTTTCACCTCTTGGCACCACTCTCGATGGCTCCAGAAGATTCATTTCCTTAATACTCAACTTCAGGCCGGCTTCCATTTCATATTCGGAGAAGGAAATAAACCTGCTGGCCGGCTAACTAGAACGGGTGCTCTCTCTTATAGAGTGGCCTTTTCCACTTCTCCCCCTTCTCAGTTAAAGATTTTGATGGATGGAGACCTCCTAGCTGCCCCCCACATCGAGTAGATTTTGGTTGAAGTTTGACTCTTCTTCTTTGTATGGACAGCTTTTTGGTTTTTTGCCTCCTCGGTATACATATATATATACCGTATATATATATATATATATATATATATATATATATATATATATATATATATATAAAGGATGTTGGCGGCAAGGTGTGCTCTGCTAGGGTTTCTAGCATGACTTTGCGGCGGCGGCTTGGAGGGTGGTGGTGCGGGTAAGTCCGGTGAGTGCTTGGTCCGGAGGTGAAGTGTTCCCGGGCTCCTTTGTTGCTCTTCGGCGGCTTCTTGTGGTTCCCGGGTCTTTTGTTTTTCAAATTCTACTTGTTCCATTGTGCTCTTCTTGGGGTGATTTTCTCTTGCTCTAAGGCTGTGGGTGTACCCACTCGGGGTTGTGCTCACTCTTGTTTGCTTACTGCTTCTGATTTTTTGTACGTGTGCAACTTCCATTTTACAGTTGCTTCGTTGTTTGGGTCTACTTGTTCCATTGGTAGCTCGTTGGTGGTGTTGGGTGGTCCGATGGCTCACCCCATTGATCTTACCACCAACATTGAGTGGGCAAAAGCCACCTATCGCTGGTGTTGTAGGATCTTGCCCCTTCCATCACGGATCCTTCCGGACTTTTTCCCACGGAGATTGCATGATGCGGCGAGTTGGAAGAATTTCTTGCCCTTTTATCGGACCTACGGAAGAAAAGGATGGCCATCCTGCTGTGATTTTCATCGATCGGGAATTGGCCGTGCTTGATGATGAAGTGAAACTCACTTTGATTGGGAAATTTAGTTTGGGACATCCTAAGATGGAGCTAGTGAGGAAATACTTTGAATCATTGAATTTTCAAGGGAAGTGGAAGCTAGGACTGCTGGATGGAAGACACCTGCTTATCAACTTCACTGTTGAGGAGGATTATGCTATGTTATTTGCTAAACATTTGGTGACTATTCGTTGGAGTGGAGATGAAAATAATCAAATGGACGAGCAGATTTTGATCCTAGCAAGGACCCTCCAATTGTGCCAATCGGTTTAAACTACCCGATCTTCCATACAGATTTTTTAATCGGGATGCTCTTTTCCAAATTGGGAGGTCTATTGGAACTCCTTTAAGGCTCGGATCTTGCTACAATTAATAAAGCTAAACCCGAAATGGCTAGGATCCAGATTGAGAGGGATATTTCACTCGCTCGAGGTAAAAAAAATTTGGATTGGATCAGCTAAGGAAGGACGAGTGGCAAGAAGTTATAATGCAGCAAAAACCTTATTATTGCTCTCATTGCAAAATGTTTGGACATACAATGGAAAAGTGCTACAGAATTCATCCCCCATCTAGAAGACCCATAACAAAGGAAACTCGACACAAGCAATGCGGTGATACTTGTTTTAGTGCAACGGGGCTCGGGAGAAAGGAGAGAATTTGTGAACTCGGTCTCTCGAACTTGCTTTACCCCTCCGAGCCGAGGTGGGGAGAACACCGGTATGTCAAATCCCCCTTCGTTGGGGAGATGACTCGTTGAACCCACGGTCCATATGGATAATGGCACCCCTCTAGTTCACTCTGGAGTTATCAGAAATGTTTCTGATGATATTTCTGAGTCTGCTTTTGGGGAAAGATCCCCACATAGTTACAGAAGGGAGGAAGAGGAAGTCAGAATAGTCACACCAACTCAACCTATTGAACAGCAAGGGGATACCCAGTTTCCCTCCAATGCTGGTATCAGTGTTATGCAGGAAGAGATGGAAGGCAAATGGCACACCCAAACCTCCAGGAAAAAGAAGAAGAACAATCTCAGTGAAGTACAAAAACTTGGAACTCCTCTTTACGTGGGGGAGTTAGTTGGAATTTCTGTTACCGGGGGAGATCTAGATCTAGATCTCAATCCTCTTTTAATCCCCATCCCATTTAATGATAAATTTCCTCTGTTGGAAAATTAGGGGTATTGCTAATCCCCTATCTTTTAAAAGATTGCTACATTTAAACAAAAAATATAAATTATGGTGCATTACCATCCCGGAACCTTTGGTTAATAAATATCCTCGGAAAATCATCGGTAAGCTACAAGGCTACAACCACTATGCTAATCGCAATAATAAAATTTGGATTTTTTGTAGAAAAGAGGTGAACTCGGTCTATCCTTATTGACAACAAGAAATTTATACATTCTTCCTTTCGGATTAATGGCGGGGATGGTTTAATAACCTTTGTCTATGCTTGGATGTAAAAAGGAAGATAAAGTTATCCTGTGGAGTCAGCTACAGGACATCAGTGTCCAAGTACACTCACCCTGGATTGTTGGGGGTGATTTTAACAGTGTGGGGTCTTCAAATGAAAAAATTGGGGGTAGACCTCCCAAGCTCTCTGATATGACCATCTTCAATGATAATATTCATGCAGCCAATCTTTATGACCTTGGATTTAGAGGACACCGCTTTTACATGGAAGAGAGGGATTATGCGGGAGAGGCTTGATAGGATGTTGGTTAACAACCTTTGGCTCTCTAATTGGCTTCTTACTTATGTTACTCACCCGAGTCTTCGCTGGTTCTAATCATAGACCTCTCCTTATATCTATTACCTCCCCCACCTGCTCTAATACTCCCCTCCTTTCGGATATTTGAATGTTTGGTCCTCCTATGTTGAGTTCCACAAGATTGTTCGGGAAAACTGCATCGTATTGATCATCCGGATCCTCTCATCGGATTAAGCGGACTACGAGATAAATCTCGGTAAAGCTCTTAGGAAATGGAATTGGAACTTTATAGGAAACCTCCATGAAGCTGTCCAAGTGGCCGAGAATGAGCTCAATCAAATTGAGTCTAAAATCCAAGTCGGCACTCGCTACGGATGAACATTACTTCACCTGCACAAAATAATTTATCGTTAGCTATCGATAAGCTGGAGCAATATCCGAAACAAAAAGCTGCTTTGAACCATTTTATTCATGGGGATAGGAACACTCGGCTTTACCATGCTCGTATAAAATATAGAAGGAAATGTAATACTATTCACTCTATCCACACGGTCGATGGCAGGAAACTTATGGAGGACACCGAGATTGGTTTGGATGCTTATTACACATTTTGACGGAGCTACTTAATCCTCCTCCCGGAACCGGATTGCCTATTGATAGATCTCTTTTCCAGGACAACTTGCATTACACCAATGTACTTGAGTTAACTACCATCCCAACCGAGCAAGAAATGCGGAATGCTATAAAATCAATTGATAGTTCTAAAACTACGGGACCGGATGGTTACACGGCAGATTTCTATCGAAGGAGTGGAATTTGGTTGGTGGTGATGTGGTGGCAGCTATCCAAAGTTTCTTCCTTGGAAATGATCTTCCCAGCTATTTTTGTGCTTCAAACATTGTGTTGATTCCCAAAAATAATCTTATGCATAACTCGGGATCATTTTAGACCCATCTCTTTGGCATCCGTAATCGGTAAGGTTATCAGCAAAATAATTGTGGGGCGACTTCAACCTCATCTTGATAGGTTAATATGCATGAATCAATCAGCTTTTGTGAAGGGCGAGTCAATCTCCGATAATGTGTTACTTGCCCGGGAACTTTTGCTTGATTTAGATAAAGTTCATAGGGGAGGTAATCTTATATACAAGTTGGATATACAAAAAGCCTATGACACCATTAGGCGGGAGTTTATTCAAGATGTTTTGATTGCTAGAGGTTTTCGAGCAACAGCTTCGCAATCTCATCTCCAGGTGGCTCCATTCAAATGAACATTCTATCTTATTGAATGGGATCGCCGGAGGCAAATTCCATGCCACCGAGAGGATTAAAGCGAGGAGATCCACTTTCTCCTCTCATCTTCATATTAGGCTGTCGATTACTTCTCGAGGATGATTAATCGGACCATTCCGAATAAAAGCTATGCCAGGTACCATCATAAATCAAACATTGTTATTTCTCACCTCCTTTATGCGAGATGACATCATGGTTTTCTCCGAGTGCACACAAAACTGCTTGTGAAAATGTTAAAACATTGTTTTGACTCTTTCCAACAACAATCCGGAATGCTTTTCAATCCTGAGAAGTGCCAATTGGTATTCTCCAAGCTGACACCTATCCAGATCAAGCAATGGATTCTGGAGTACACTGGATTTCAATGCGGTACCCCTCCTTTTAAATACCTGGGTGTCCTTCTCACTTTGGGCAGAACCAAACAAATCCAATTTGAGGAGATTCTCACCAAAGTCAGTTCTCAATTGAGCTGTTGGACTAATTCTTTCTTATCAAATGGTGGTAGAATCACACTCCTCAAAAGTATCCTCACAACCTTCCCCTCCTATCTTCTTCAAATGATTGCTATGAAGAAAAGCACCCAACTACGGTTGGAAAGGGCTTTTAATAGATTTTTATGGGCTGAGTCGGAGAACCCGAAGCATTGGACTTCTTGGCAAAAGGTCACAAAACCGATGGCTGCTGGTGGCCTTGGATTCAAAAGCTTTCCTCAAATTCAGCGGATTAATATGTGCAAACTATGGATTAATTTCGCAGCCCAAATCTCACTCGTGGGCTAAATTTATGATGGGTAAATACTGCAGGTTCTCCCATCCCACTCAAGTGGTCGGAAATTAGGTGACTCCTGAATCCGGGTCAATCTACTTAAGGTGAGAAGTTCTGCTGAAAATCTCTTTATCCGGGAGCTGCGGGAGAGGTGATGTGAATTTTTGGTTGGATAACTGGTGTCCCAAGGATTGGTTAGTTGCTAAAGATAATCCTACTGATTCAACTACAAAGGTCTGTGAGTTTTGGGATGGGAGCAATTGGTCTCTTCCACAGCTCAAGGCCATTTTACAGGATCATTCAGCAAGGCAGATTTCTACCATCAAGTTTGATCAAAGTAGTCCAGATAAAGTTTGTAGGAGTAATCACCACAATCAAAATATAACTAAAACTATTTACAGGAGTCTTTTCAATTGGCCTTCGTTCCCGGGGAAACTCCATTTGGAATAAATTTTTGTCCCCTTCCATGTCCTTTTTGTGCCTGGAGAACCTTCCATGGCATCATCCCAACCGATGATATTCTTAAACTAAAAGGTCTTAGGGGGCCTTCTAAATGTGTTCTCTCGCCATCAACATGATGAATCCATCCCTCATCTATATTTTAATCGCTCCTTTTCCAGAATCGTATGGCTGCATCTAACCAATGGCTGGAAGAACCATACTTATTGCTTGGGAAGATATTCATACACTTTGGATGAATAGGGAAAATCGAAGGTTAATACTCTACACTGCATTGTGATGTGGTTTCGTGGATGGCCGAAATAGTGCCAAATTTGATGGGATAGGCACTGCTACTTGTGGATAAAGTAGCCAATAACTGTAAAACATATCTACACAAAATCATTAAACACAAGGGTTTCATCAATCTGTTGCACACTGAGCTCCTACCTAATGTTGGAAAAAAGTTAAGCTGGTTAGATGGCTTCCCCCTACTAACCCAACCATCAAAATTAATACTGATGGCAGTTTCTCTAAGGATAATGCAGGAGTGGGAGGAATTTTCAGAAACTCTTATGGTAACTGCCTACTTTTCTTCTATGCACCTGTGAAAGCTAGAGATGCATTGGAGACTGAATTTATTGCTGTGGAGTATGCTATGCATATTGCCAAAATTGCTAACTGGTCGAATATTTGGCTAGAAGTTGATTCCACTGTTCTACTTAACATTCTTCGACAAAACTGTTCTACAACCCGGATGCAAGACTATTGGAGAAAACAAATCAATCAAGCTAAACCCACCTATTTTACCTCTTCTTCAATTCCTAGGGAGGGTAACAAAGTGGCCCATTGGTTAGCGAGTTAGGGGGCCAGATCCCAGCAGGTTTTAGTTGCCTCAACCCCCCCTTTTGATCTTAAAATTTTAATTAATGGAGATAAGCTTCAGCTCCCACATATCAGATTGGAGACACCCCCTGTGTTCTGATGGAATTTCTTGGGTGCTGTGGGGTTTGTTAACTTACTTTACAATTATACATATTTACATATGTATACATATATTTTCACTCACCCAAGCTTTTAGTTTTATTGTTTTTTTTTGTGGTTTTTTAGGGAATGGCCTCCATTAGGTTTTTTGTTAGTTGGGAGCATTTCCATCAATGATTTTGTACTCTCCTTTTATTAGTAACATGTAGGGAGCCCTCTGGGTTGCTCCTTCTTTTTAAAAATATATATATATATATATATATATATATATATATATATATATATATATATATATATATATATATATATAGACACACACACACACACACACACACTCATGTAACTTTTGTTTTCCTCCCCTGGAAGTTTTAGCTTCTCAGGGAGTGACCTCTTTAGGTTTGCTTGTTTGTTGGAGGCCTTCTTTTCCTAATTTTGTACTCCTCCACTTATATTAACATTTAGGGACATTTTATTTGCTCCTTTTGGAAAATAAAATAAAATAAAATAAAATAATATGATAATAACAAAAATAAATAAAATTATATATATATATATATATATATATATATATATATATATATATATATATATTCAATTTGTTTTCTATTGAGTCACACAATTAAACGCAAGTATATGTATCGCTCAAGTAATACGGGGCTCTAGTGGAGTCCTGGTTATCGATCCTATAGGGAGGCAATTAATTTTATAATGTAGCACAGAAATCACTTCTCGAATCACATCACAATTACAAGTAATTACTATTATTAAAGGATAAACAAACGGTTGCAGTTACTAATTCTACCAAAGTATGTTTTAACTTTCTAGCAAGTTTAACTAACATAAGACTAAAATTATAACAAAAGTTCAATTGTAAGAAAGAATCTTCCTCCTCTCCAATAGTAATGTGATGATTTAGTGACATAGATCAGTGATGCAAATGTATTGTGAAAAATAGGAGCATTCATATTTTTTACCCTTTTCCAAGCGCATAAAGAACATTGGTTAATCCTAAGTGCAGTCTCCAAATCCGTGGTTAGTATGGGAGGATACTAGCGCTCACTCCATAGCTCCCACTTCCCTTCCCCTGAAGGCTAACTCTAGCTTTTGTTTCCAAACCCTAGGACCAAATTGGGGATTTTAGCCTGTCACTCTAAAATATTCAATTCTACGCCCATCAAAATATTTTTTCCTATTTATTTGCACTCAACCCCCATGAACTACATCACTCATTCAAGAACATTCAATGTGACCTTCACTTTTGTTGTGAAATCATAATCCTTTCAAAACATATGTTTCCCAACAAGTTCTAACAATTTAATTAGCCAGATCAAAATGTAAATGAAGTACAAAGTGAAAAGGTTATCACAAATACTCCATAATAAATCGGCATAACATTTCCATATCACAACATCAACACATCACATGAAAAGGAGGAAGACAAAGAAATCTACTCAAGACTCATGAGGAGAGGATGACAAAACATGGATTTTATATATAAAGGCAATGTCATACAAACAGAGTAAAGAAAAGACAACTTATCTCAAACTCTTCCCAAAGGGAATCTCAAGGAATTCCTTTTGATTCCTCTTCTTTCTTCAAAACAACACACAATTCTCTTTTTAAATAAGGAAGAAGAAATATCTCACATTTCATCTCCTCCTACACTCCTTAGAAGAGAACACACAAAACCTAGATTTCCTAAACAAAATAAAAAGACACACTCACTCATCACTCCCTCACACTCAAGACTCTCTCCCTCTCACTAAATTTGGCTAAAAAACAGTTTAAATCCGGCCATAACGGATTTCCCAAGAGTATTTTCAAGCATCACTACAAAATCTGGCTAAACACATTGAATCTAGTTTGAAATCGGGATAGGGAGCGGTCCAGCGCAGGATAGGGCGCCATCCAGCGTTGTTTTCCATCATATGGTCCAAAAGTCTCTGTAAAGTGGCGCGGTCCGGTGCTGGTGACAGCGCCTTTCAATGCTAGTTCAAAAAATACATTTTTCTCCGCTTTGCTCCAAATTTGCTTCTTTTCTCTTTCTTTTGCTCCAAAGGCCTAAAATCAATGTACCAGCATGAAATCATGAAAAATAACTTTCTTTAAAGTGCAATATTATCAAAAACAGGTATGAAATGGACATTAAAAAAGCTATCAAATTTTCAGTGGATCAAGATCCCCCAAACTTAACTATTACTTGTCTTCAAGTAATTTAGTTAATACATAAAATAATGATCCACTAAAATGAACTTTCTTTCTATAATACCATAATTTTGACTTAGGGTCTGTTTGGTGCAGCTGCAGATTATCCAACTTCTGCTGATAAGCAGATTATCCTGATAATCTGCTGATGATCACCGATCCGGATAAGTCTGTCCGATTGTTTGGTTGCAGGCGTTTGGAAAACAAGTGATTTGAAAAATTGACCATTCTACCCCTGTTCTGAATAAGCTGTTTAGCTATTTGGTTAGTGCATTTTGTAAACAGCTTATTTGTAAATTTTTTTTATTAAATAAATAATCTGTGCAGCAGAATTTATTATTTTCTAAATGAAATTAAAGAAAAAATTGTATGATATTTTTAAAATAATATTATATGTAGTTATACATTTACATAAAGGGTTTAAAAAATATTTTTTAACATAAAATTATTTTCAAATACAAATCTTGTTTTAAAATATAAATTATAATTTTTCAGTATGAAAATCTTATTTTCAAACTTATGAGAAATTGTTCCATAATTTAAATTTTCAATCGGGAAAAAACCAAATTCATAACAGAACCAAATTTTGCTGCTCACTTGACTTACATTAGAGTTCAAGACACCTAATTAAGATAAAAAATACATAAAGAAACTACAATTAGTAATACGATTATAACATTCAATTTAAAATGCAAAAGTAACATCTCCTGAGAACCGTTGTTTGGTTGGTTCACGATCGAACTCCGAGCATCATTATGTGGCTCTGAAACACTAGAAGCAGAAGTGATATTCTCTGATTTTGATACCGTGGAACACCGTGCAACGTTATCCGATTGGGATAAAGCCAAACCTGGAGGTCCGTCTGCCCACCTGAAAAACCTGCAATCGTCCACTCCGTGTTGCCACCTTGGGCAACCATAGAACTGTCGCCCGTAGCTACGTTGCGTACGTGATGTAAGTAGTAAGGCCGGCAGTCCACAACGGCACATGACTTGCTTGGGCTTCACTGATAATCTGGAACTCATCGTCTGTAGTTATTTAAAAAAAGAGTAGATTAGTTAGAACTCTCACTTTCTAAAACAATGTTATCTCTAATTTTGTTGGATTGAACATTCTGTTGTGCAACATGTATCAATTTTTTACTAATCTACTGCTCCATCATCAAAGCAGACCCGTTGATCTGCACTTAACTGTTATCGTGAAGATGCAGTGATTTAGCAATATTAAAATACATGACATCCTCAATAATAAATGGCATCAGCCGCCGCAACATGAAAGTGTAAAGAATAAGAGCTCATAAAAATTGTGGACTCAAGTGAAATCCATTTAAGGAAAAATGGAGTAAAGTAAATAGATTCATGATTCTAGGGTTATGTAATTCTAGGAGTAAAACTATATGCGAGCAACCTCTCCACCAAGATGTTGTAAGAGTTTGTAATGTCAATAGTGTGATTCCTTTAAACTAATAATAATTGAGTACAACTCAGGGGCAAATTACATATATAGCACTACAAACAAAGACATTTACAAAGTAGGCACCCTTTTTCATTGAAGTGTTATGTAATTATCCCTATATAGGGATATTTTAAATATAGGGTGATTACATAGCACTGTGAGACATTCATATTTGCAAAACTAGCACCTTTCTTCAATCATTTCTCACAATCTCACTCAAATATCGAAGTACAAGATAAAACCCATTTATTTCAATTTACATATATAACACTAAAAACTATGCGACGTTCATTTCTTACTCAAACGGAACATATCTTTTTTCCGATGACTTGAAATCACAACCATAACGCATCTATGGTATGGTGCATCTTATGACTCGCTCAACCCAAGTAGATAGCAGCCCTAAAGAGCATAAAAAAGGTAGAAAATAAATGACATTTGATTTTGTTTCATCAAGAAGTCCCATCTTATGCCAATTAGAGCCTCAAATTTTCTTATAACGAGGTTATCAAGACCACATAGAGACAGTGAATTCAAGGAGGAAGGGAGATGTGAGGCCTTTAAAGCTCAACTCACGAAGGGATGAGCTTCTACACATCATTATTACAGATTTTCAGCTTTTCCAAGGAGGCAACTAGGATGTGTCATCCCTAACGACTTCACGCGAGAATAAGCTGGAATTTCTCAATGCCACTCTATTTCTTGCAATCCACCAAGATAAAGAACCGAAAAAGAGTTCAGTTAAGCAAAGAAAGAAACGAGTCATATGTCGTAGCTCCCG
Organism: Papilionanthe hookeriana x Papilionanthe teres; assembly: GCA_022702705.1. NCBI lineage: Eukaryota > Viridiplantae > Streptophyta > Magnoliopsida > Asparagales > Orchidaceae > Papilionanthe > Papilionanthe hookeriana x Papilionanthe teres. The sequence goes on from CM040431.1 coordinate 65,966,564, forward strand.
CTCCATCAAACCAATCCTCCAATACTTGTAATCCCTTAATATTTAGCACCTCCAACGACCAAACACGAAACATTGTCATTCCCATTGAATTTATAATAAAGCCGTTTTTAGAATAATCTGTGAGTGCGAGCCTTCACAAATAATTTTGCAGTGCGAGCATTCACATTAACGTAACTCACTCATATGTTCCAACTCCCCAATTCTATAATCATTCTCATTCTTAACATTATAAGTCACTTAGTTATTTAAGTGACATAAATTTCCCAATTCCAGGTACACTAGAAAATACATTTTAGGACAATTCCAAGTGACGCGGATTAGAAAGATTACTCACATCGCCAGGCAAGAAATCACCAGAGCAAGATCCCCAAACCACCTTTTTATGGATTATGAAGAGATCTTGACATCTAAGTGAGATTTACGGTAAGATTCAACTATCGAAGATATTTTAAATTTTCAATAGCCTCAAATATCTTTAACAGACAAATGTCATCCAGAACAAGCAAGATCCTTTTGGATTACAAGACAACTTTAAGAATCTTTAACAGCAGCGAGTGACTCCATACAAAGCCTCTCTTTGTTAAGTCATTCCAACATATCAGCAATGACCTTTTTTGCATCAAAGTCATTGGAAGCACAAACCCACATTTTCAGTTCAAATTCACAGTATATAATTAAAATATTAGACTTATATAAAGCATGCAAAATAAAAACATCCAGAATAAAGAGTATAATGTGGAAATTCATTTATTTATACAGTATAGAACTCTCCATGGTGCTTGTAGTAATGGTCAAGAGCATGAATTTCAACAGTTATTTCTCTTGTGTGATCAAGTTGTGTATTTTTGGTTGTAAATTGATCTTCTAAGCCCTTGGTATAATCTATCCTATCAATGAAGCTAAGGCATGGCTCTTAACGTTACCAAAATAAAGCAAGTCATGGGGCAGAAGAAATAAATGATAAAATATCTAAGATAATGAAATAATGCACAACAAAAGTAATTGCAAGGGATGTCTCAAAAGAAAAATTACTAATTAATGCTCATCAATCAGAAAACACTGGTGGAAAAGATCTCACAATTATCCAGAGCTGCCACAATTAAGAAGTGCAAATTCCATGGAGAAACGGCTTACATGGTTTGGCGATGGGAGAGCTGCCACAATTAAGATGGGGGAGCTCAGATGGTTTGTAAATTTTGTCAATGGATCTAACCGATTTGCTTCTCTAATATCCTTTTTAGTAATAGGCGAAGTGCTAAACTTATGATGTTCTGAAATTGGGGTTGATTTAGATGTAGATTATACTCAAATCATGGAAGAAAACAACAAATCCATAAAACGTAACAACTCAGTGTTCAATATTTCAAGAATCTCATCTGCCATTTTTATTTAACCATAAAGCAAATTGCAACTTCATCATTGATAATAAAGGATTCAATCATACATTCCTTAACAAATTTCCATTCATCACAAACAGTCATAGTTTATTCCTCTTTAAAGAGGAGGAATTGCGAATCGGGTAAAAAAAATAACAAACTACTGGGAATGAACTGCTAAGTTTGCTCCATGCTGTTAGGATAAAGTACCATACTTTGAGTGTTTAAGGGACAAAAAATGAACTGCTAAGTTTGCAAAAAATGGGGGCATTTATATCCATAGAACACAATACTTATGTATTTGTATATCTAGCACAAAAACTTATATATTTACTAGCATAGCATCCAAATCTTTACTATCAAATTACTAACATCACAACAACTTACTTTTCATGTATCTATGACACCAAATTACTATAAATATAAATGCCCTGTAGTTTACACCAACAGTTTTCTCATTTAGCTCTTTAGGCCCACTCTGCATAGTGATTCAAATAAAATTAACTGTTCATCGTGCACAATAAAAATAAACCCACTGAATACATATTTGAGGTTCAAAATAAAGACGATGTGGAAATTCAGCTTTGACATATTGCATCTGTGATACGCTCCCTCAGAGCAGCCATCTCCGATGCACCTTCCCCGTCCTGGTTTCAAATTCTTCAACTTCCATAAGGTCATTGGGGATTGACTGGCCAATTTGTAATTCTGATGCCTCGGGCGGGAGGTGCATGTCGTCAGCCTCAACCATATTAAAATCTGTGTCGGAACGGGATGGATGTCTTCTAATGAAATTATGCAAAGCCATCGTGGCCACTACAATATGAACCCGCTTACGAAATGGGTACGTAGGCATGTCACGGAGGATGACCCATTTCTTCTTCCAAACACCAAATGTTCTTTCGATCACCCCGCGCAAGGAGGAGTGGCGTTTGTTGAACATCTCTTTCCGACCCCGGGCGACACCACTTGATCTCTCAAAATCGGGAATATGATATTTCGTCTCTGGGAATGGCTTCAAATATCCCCTCTGTAAGGGATATCCGGCGTCTACCAAATAGTATTTACCTATCACGAAAGACATCATTATTTGCTACTGTAAATATATAATAATGGGGTAGAAAGTTAAGCCAACCTGGAGGTGGGTGAGGGAAGTGTTGTCTTCTGTCTTTCGTTGTGTATTTGAAAATACGGCTGTCATGTGCACTCCCTTCCCATCCGGCCATAACAAATGTGAAGCACATGTTGAAGTCGCATACAACCATCACATTTTGGGTAGGCGTTCCGCTTCGACCAATGTACGCTACCTTCTAATCGCTAGGAAGTCGAGCATGAATACGCGTACCGTCAATTGCTCCAATACAGTTCTGTAATGATTTGTTAGGTGATCGTTAGTATTGAGATCTACATTTTCACTTTGAAGTAGACGTGATGCAATAAGGAACTAACCTTAAAAAATGGCATGTAACGCGGGTCTTTGGCAATCTTTGCTGGAGTTATGCTGAATGACGGGTCTTCCGGCTTAATGATTTGAATAGATAGGCTAATTAAAGCCTTCAATCCTTCGGAGAAGTATCGACTTATTGTCTCAGAGGAATGTTGGAAACGCTCCATAGCTCCTCTAATTGATTGATTTTGAGATAAAATGAACAATGTAATTGCCAATACCTCCCTAGTCGATGTTCTAGGCGAGCCTTCGAGTCCGTGATTGCATTGTAGTTCATGTAAAAGGTCCAGAAAAATGGGCACACTCATACGAAATATGTTGTGGAATCTTATGGGATGTCCAGCAAGCATCTCGCCGACCCATTTATCCCCAATAAATAATGATGTCATGCGTGGGTTTCTAACAGTGCTGGAGCGGTAGTACTCTAAAAGCAATATTACAATTGCGGCAGCTAATCTTCTGCGGCGTGCTACCTGATACATCCTGCGTAAATGTTTTCATATAAGGGAACGTTTTATTCAATTAGCAGACAAATATTGCAAACTTTTAAAAAATGTAAACATTTAACAGAACAATTCAATGATGAAAAATTGCACAAATAACAATGTCTTCAAAAGTCAAAATTGCACACATAACAGAAACATTCAGAACAGTCCACAAAAAATAAAACAAAAAAAAACTAAAAAGTGGGGCCGAAACATTTTTAAATGGATAGACGTAAATATTCGGCACGCAGCTCGGGCTGCAGCCTCTTGAAAATCTGTCTCCGTATTGGGTCTTCCAAAACTTTAACACATTTTAGGTAGAATGCGGGATCACAGACAACTTCTGGAATTTCATCCAAAAGATTCATGAAGTCAACATCGGGATCAACTACTACAGTATGAACAGTTTGCGGAGTTTCGAATGCTTGTATCAGTTTATCTATCGAGCTCTGAATGAAAACATCTTTATTTTTTATTTTTTTGTCGGTCTTGCGCCTCTTTGATTGGCACGTGGATTCGAGCTCTATCGGGTGCACGCTCGGGCCTTCACCAGAAACCATAACTTGTTCGGGTATGTTGTCAACTGAGATACCAGCAAAGCCCTGCTCGCTGGGGTTGAATGCATTTTCACCCGTAGCAACAACCCCTTGGAACATAACATCCAGTTTGTCCTCCAAGTCCGGCTCAATCCCGTACACCTTAAATTTTTTTGCATTTGGAAAAGCCTGCAATGTCGAGAGGTTTTCCAGATTAGAATTATAATTGATAATAAACTGAAGAGTACACAATGATACATTTATTACCGCTAACTTTGCAGTCCACCATTCCTCAGAAGCATCCACCATACGTTTGAGAGGATTCCAACCTAATCCAGTTGATCCCCTTTTAAGATCCTTCCATAACTTCCAGTCCCTCTTTAGTTGATCCCACTTGTTCTTGAATTTCAACCTATCGTAGTCTCGTCCTGTCATTTCATTAAACTTATTGGCTATATTAGCCCATCCTTCTTTGCTAAAACAAGACGATGGCCTATTTCCAGCTTCAATCTCATTAACACAGAGATTGCAAAAAATATCTGTCACAATTTTATCCCACGTTGCTGATGTAGACCCTTCTCTGGTTTTAGCCATATCGTAAATAGTAGAAGACACGGATGAAATATTTGAGAATCATCAATGAAAACATAATACATGCTTGCACGTGGCCAAGAAGGTATCTTTCAATTTAAAAAAAGAACATGCAAATTAATTAAAAATACATAAGAATTGTGAAGTAGCATTTACTAATCAAAAGTAAGATGGCTTTAATAGTTGCTTCGAACCGAAATACATTTGTATCTCTTCACTCCACACTCAAGTATCCTTGATTATGTACTATAGACTCTCCTGAGAGCATATATATCGGTCTTATTAATGTAACCATTATAATCAACCTCACAACTCAATCTTTAAATTCTATTTCGTTGCTTTCAACAATCTTGAAGGACTGAAATAACACATCTAAAATTAATTTTCTAACTTACCAAAAGCTCCTAGACTTAAAATTAGAGCTTCATGCATATACCAAGTTTTCTAGCTTGAATATAAATCAATGATAACGAAAGGTAACATTCAGCATTTCATGCTTCTGTAGATTTATGAGGTCACACAACGATGACTAGCTATTTGATTTGCAATAATCTCTGTAAAGTAGATGGAGACATAGCTGGAAGAAATGTTAGAAATGTAACCATCCAGATCAAAGAAATGTTAAATATAATGGATCTGGGGCATAGCCTCCAGATCAAAGAGCGATTAAATGGACCTGTGGCATAGCCCTAGAAGAGCGATTAATCTCTCTGAAGTTTGGCTGCACCCATCATTGCAGTGTGATGTTCCAATGGGGAACCGAAGTCCTAATGGAGGGAGGGAGACGGGCTCATACCTGAGAAGCCGGCGAAGGAAGGAGACGGCTGCGGGATTGGGAAGGGAGCGTCGCGACCTAGGGGTTCTGGAGACGGCTGCTGCGGGATCTGCGAGGAGACGGCTGCGAGATCGGGAAGGGAGCGCCGCGACCTAGGGGTTCTGGAGGTAAGGAGTCGGGTGAGGGCAAATATCGTCCAACACAAAGTAGAATCGTGGATCGCGGGTAGGACCCCGCGATCCGCGACTAATAGAAATAAAAAAATGAGTTTTGTAATAATCGGTATCTAATGGATGCGCCAAACAGGTTCCATGCGTTTTGAAAACGCCACAGCTCCAAAAAAGCTCTACCAAACGCACCCTTAGATAAGTACAATAGTAAAATTTTTAGAAAGTTATTTAAATAATTCAAGTAAATTCTGCATGTGTAAGTCTATCTAGTAATCAAGTCTAGGAGTTCTAGCCTTCTATTCATTTCAAAAATGATTATAGATTCTCTTATTAAGGCACTTAAAAATATTACATAAAAAGAAGTTTATGAGAACACTACTAGTAAAGATGCTAATCCATACATATAAGTTCGGGAAAGTAATTAAGTTTTTCCTTTAAGTAGGTCCATGTGAAGCCAATTTTTGATTAGGCATCTCCTCAAGCTTCTCCTCACTTTTTCTTTTCTTTTTCTTCTTTTTCTCTTTTTTTTGTACTTTTGTTTTTTGTTTTTTTCATGTGAGGATTACATTATTTGGATAGCCTTTAATAATTTTAAACTTCACCCTTTTCACCCTAAATTTGAAACTTACCGCAATTCTTTATATTATAGGCATTTCTTTAGCTTATTATTGATTCATCATAGAGTTCAATCATTTCCTTTCACATAAAGTTTTAGGATTCTTAATACTTCAAACATACAATTTTTCCTACTTTGAATAGTTAACTATAGTCCTATTCTCTTATACAAAATATCTTAGCCTACAAAATTTTTTTTCATTACCAAATACTTTCATTCAAGTCCACTAAAGTATTTAAATAAAATCAAAATACAGTTATCTAAAATTGAGCTCTATCACAAGAAATCATGTAATAATTTTGAAAATGCTTTTAAATAAGAACAACTAACAATTAATTCTTTCCCTCCACAAACTTAAATTTTTGAATATTAACACAATTAACATGGGAAGAAAGAAAAGATATAAACTTATCCTAAATATGTTAGGATTTTCATACCTTTGAGTTTAGGCAGGTCTTCTTCATAAATTAGATTAGTAGGCCTGAAATAATTATGAGTATTTCTACACACAAATATAGGTTAGAAATTTGCAAGGGAAGAAGTTTGAAATCTTAAAACATAAAACATCAACTAAACACATAACACATTAACATCCACATATTACAATCACAGATTAAACTAACAGACTGAATACAATCACATCACATCCATCACCATTCAACATAAAGTTCACAATAAACACATCCAAATACAAATTACATCACAAATACAATCACAGAGTCTCAGGTACATCACAATTACATCAACAAATACAAAATGCAATGAAAATAAAAATACTAAACAACCAATCATCATCTGCAGGAGCTCCACCATCATCAAGTTCATCAGGCTGGTCTGGAGTGTACTCAGGGTATGTCGGGAATACAGCACTAGTGTCTCCTCTGAAGAATCTCATCCGTGCGTCATGATAAGCTATATCATATTCTCACCACTGCACTTGATAATCATCATTTATTTTATTTCTTGCTTCTAGTCCCTCTACTGTGGTGTTCAAATTTTCTAACTGATCCATAACATCATGCAGAGTAGGTTCCCTAGATGTAGATGGTCTCTCATGACTAGAAGAAGGTACATCAGCTTTTTTACTACATTTCTATCCTACATGGGCTTCATAGGTTTTCAGCTTTAGTTTACTTATTTGCTTCAAGGGATAGACTATCTCATCATTATCTTTAGTTGCTACACCTGACTGAATAGACAAGGCATGAATCAGGCTGGGGTGTCCTAGTTCACCTGTAGTCTCTCCTTTTGAATTTGTCAAAATACTCTTATGTATAATAGCCCCAATATTAATATTCTTCATGTTATGAATACAGTAATTTAGAATAGCTCTATCTACAGTAACCTCACTTTGATGGTTGGTAGGCAAAAGTCTTACAGAAATGAAATAATCTCATGCTTTCGATACAGGATTCAATGTAGAAAAGGGGAAGTTAACTTTTTGTTTCTGTTTAATCTTCCATTCCCCTTTGCCATCAGTCAAATAGTTCATAACCACATCCAATGCTTCATTAAAAACAAAAAAATTTTCGTATTCACACAAGAAAGGTTCTTTCAACTAATAAAATGCATTAATGTGGACGTGGGTAAATTAAACAACTTGTCCTCTAACAAGGATATATTCTCCCTCAGAATAGTATAAATTAGCATAAAATTCTCTCACAATCCCCAACATCACTTCAGCAGTAAAATAGTAGAAAATTTCCCATTGATGATTTATAATTAATTCTTCAATCACATCTCCAAGATTTTCAAAGGCTTTTCTTGAATACACTTCTTATTGCTAAGAAATGTACTAAAGTGGGAATAAGCCTTAAAATTCACAAATTTACTCTCATCATAGTCAAACTTTATCTTCCCTTAACCATTCCTAGAGCCATTTTTCTAAAAATATCAAATTTATCCAAATCAATTTCAAAATTGCAATGTAATACTCCATTGTAAATTTAAATAGATAAGAACTCCAACACAATGAAAAATCTCCAAATTTTCTCTATAAACCTCAAAATTCAAATCATCCTAATGTAGGAGATTTCCACTATCAAAATCGAAAAAAATTAGTTTAAAGTGTAGCTCTTACCAAGAGAAGATGAAATCCGAACTTTCCTGGCCACGAAATCGCTTCAAATCCAAATGCAAGTGAGCCCTAGGTACAAAAATCAGCCTGGCTGGAGGTAGAAGACGATGGTTTAGGCAAAAATGGTGGGTCCCAGGGTTAAATCGTGAAATTTGAGGGTTTAAGGCTTTTCTTATATTTGGGCACGGTCCAGCGCTGGTGACAGCGCCGTTCGGTACAATTTTCATTTCAATGGGCCAAACTCTCTGTCTTTTGGCGAGGTCCGGCGCTAGTGACAGTGCCGTTCAGCGCTAGTTAAAAAACTGGGCTTCCAACTTTGTATTACAAATTCAATCTTTTCAAGCCCGCTCTGACATCTAATTAGTCTATTTAAGCATTGAATAACATATTAAAGTCATGACAAATAATATTTTTTAACACAAACAACACTAAACATCACTTTGATATATGAAATCCAAATTACAAACACAACACTAAACTCTACATATTGTCAAGCAATAAAATACTAAAATTCAGCGTCGCTTACAACCACAGCACAATAACGCTGAAAACTGAACAAGAAAGCAAGTCCAAATATAACATTCAAGCAATGCAAAGCAAAGCAAAGTAAAGTAAGCAATCAGTTCAAATACATAAACACAGAAACACAATAATTAAGTCTTCATTCTTCCTCAGAGCTATCATCAACTCTTAATTCTCTAATTGATTGAACGTGAACGAACAGAATGTAGAATGGACGAAATTGGAATTCTTTAGTAGGATCCTCCTCAATCCAACCTTTTCTTTTCATCAAATGCATCAAACTTCCTTCGAGAAACCTAGAATGATCAAAGTGTTCCTTCATTCTCCAATCTTGATGATCAAAGAAGTTAGATAAATTGTTGATTGCATTCATCAGGTGTTGCATTTCCTTCTCCAATTTCTTAATTTTCTTTAAAATGATCTGTGAACTTTCAGGAAAGTAAGGAAGAATAGGTGTTGAACTCTGAGATAGTTGATCATCAATTATACTCATATCATTCATATCACCAATTTCGTGGATACTATATTCGTCCGTTGGGTCTATAGGCTTCCAAGGTAAAAGTACTCTTTACCAATTCTCGTATGGCACATGTGATTAACTGCAGAGGAGAAATATGGTGGAAGGATGTCCAAGCCCATACTTTGATCTGTGAACGATCAATCCCAAAATAGATTTAACAATTATAAAACCAACATTCAATAGGCATCCCCATTTGAATACAATAGTTCAAAATAACACATTCCTTGATTACTTTACTGATTTTCATAGTTGGGAGTGATTTTACACATATAAAATAATGTAAGAGCTTCGACGTAGGATTTAGTAGTGTGGTCGAAAAACAGACATATCTGTTATCTTTTATCTCCCAATCATCACTTTTAACCATCAAATATCTATATATATCATTCATGTTGTCCTTCGTTGGGGAAAAGTTTGAATAGTGGAAAATTGGCACATTCTTAATCTTATATAAGTCATTAATCATCGCAGGAGTAAATGTGACAAACCTACCTCGCACAATGATTGATCCTTGGTTGATTCCATGAAGATTTGTATAAAACTCTTTCACAACCGGACAACTACGGTGGCAGTAGTATAACATAACACTGCCCAACATCTCTGAACCATAATTTCTTCAATTCGAGTAGTAGGAGAATTCATACCTCGATTCACAGAGCCTCGCTCCTTAACCAGCCTCATCTTTGAGAAATTCTTGTTGAATAGACATTGCACTTTGAAACTGATAAACTTTCTACGGTTGAAAACTTGAAATCTTGAAGTTTCTATCGAGTTAGAATCCATTTGGATGAGATTTGGGATCTTCCTTTTCATTCCTCTCGTAGTTTTTACGTCTATGGGCGGTTTTTGGGAGTTCAAGTGAAAGAATTGCAGCCTAGAACAGCTAAAACACATTTTTAAATACTAAAAACTATTTTCTAAACAGCAGCACGGTCCGACGCTGATATCAGCGCTGTCCGACACTAGTTCAATTTTTGTCAAAGTCCAAATTCTTTCCAAACTTAGATTCGATTCATTTCTTTAATGTTGTTAATGATATTTAAGGAAGAGTAATACTTAATTAAGTAACAAAAAAACACAAATAACACAGCAAACAAGAAAACACTCAATAACTGTGGGTTGCCTCCCACAAAGCACTTGGTTTAACTTCGTCAGCCTAACAGAACTTCAAGTTATTCAGGTTGAACCAACATTAAAACCTCTTTAAAATTAGGTCTATTGTCTTCAAAATATGGTTTTAATATTTGTCCATTAACTTTGAATATTCTTCCGGATTTAGGGTCTTCGATAATCACAGCTCCAAATTAATAGATTTTTACGACAGTGAAAGGTCCTGTCCATCTAGATTTCAGTTTCCCATAAAATAAATTCAATCTTGTATTATATAGTAAAACTTTTTGTCCTAGTTTAAATTCCTTTTTAACAATCTTCTGGTCATGCCATATTTTTTTTCTCCTTGTATATTATATTGTTATCATATGAGTTATTGTTTATTTCTTCCAACTCATTTAATTGCAACAGTCTTTTCTCAACAGTATTTTTCAAATTAAAGTTCAATTTCTTTATCACTCAATATGCTTCATATATTAACTGAACTACCATGTGACAAGTCTTTCCAAAGATTAATCTATAAGGGGACATTCCTATAAAAGTTTTATAAGCAGTTCTGTATGCCCATAAAGCGGTGTCTAATCTAGCAGACCAATCCAATTTCTCAGGATTTATGACTTTTTTCCAAAATTCATATAATTTCACGATTAGATACCTCAACTAAGCCATTAGTTTGGGGATGACAAGCTGTAGAGATTCTATGCATAATATTATATTTTTCAACCAATCTCTAAATCAGATTATTCTTAAAATGGGATCCTCTATCAGTGATGATTACTCTAGGCATTCCATATCTTGTGAAAATATTTTTCATTAAAAACCTTGAAACACTTCTAGCATCACACTTAGGTAAAGCTATTGTCTCAATCCATTTTTATACATAATCAACAACAACTAATAATACGAGTATAGTAAAGTATAGTAAAAATTTGAAATCCAATACCCAATTAATAATGCAAGTTCAAGTACTAATTAAGTTGCTAGTGCAAAGATAACTAAAGCTAAATTAACTAAAATTACTTTCTAAATTTTTAAACAGGATTAACTAACACACACTATGTTTTGTATTGAAAGGTTCAAATATGGAAAAGTATCTTTCTTCTTGCAATGATTCTTTGATGAGTGATTGATATAGATTGATAATAAATTGTGCCAAATAGGAGTATTCATATTCTTTACCCTCGTCAGAGTACCCCCTCTTCCAAGCTATGTAAAGAAAATTGACAAATCCTAGGCTTAGTCACTAAATCCATTGTTAGGCTGGGAAGATATTTTCTCTCACTTCAAAGCTCCCACTTCCCTTCATCTGAAGGCTAACTGTAGCTTTAGTTACCAAACTTTAGGACCAAAGTGAGGATTTCAGCCTGTCACTCTAAAATCTTCAATTTGACACCCACCAAACGACATTTCCCTATTTATTTGCACTCAATTCTCATGATCTACGCAACTCATTCATGGACATTGAATGACGTCTCCACTACTGTTGTAGAACACTTAGTCCTTTTTGATTGAATGTTTCACAACAAATTTTAACAGTTCAATTAGCTAGATCGAAAAGTAAATGAAATTCAAAGTGAAAAATCATCACAATTTCTTAACATTTTTATGGCACATCAAATATACATCAACGCTTCACCATATCTCATTGCAAGAAGAAAGTCAAAGAAATATACTCAGAATTCATGAGGAAGATTAAAAAATATATGGATTTTATATATAAAAGCAGAGTCATACAAACCACAAAAGTAAATACAACTTATCTCAATTTCTTCCCCAAGCAAATCCTATGAAGTTACTTTGAATCCTTTTCTTTCTTAACAACAACACTCAATTCTCTCTTTAGATTAGTAAGGAAGAAGCAATCTCTCACTTTCCTCCTTCCCCTACACTCCTTAGAGAAGAATCCCTCATAAAACAAGACTTCTACACACTTAAACACACTTACCACACACTCTCCACAAACCCTAACATACTTTCCTCACTCCAAAGACTTCTCTCCCTCTCCTCTCTCTCTTTCTTGGCATCCAAATCTGTTTGAAATAGTTTCAATTAACTAAACTACAATTACTTCTAATAACTTGAAAATAGAATTATCTAACAGACACACTAAACTAAGTATTGGAAAGGTTTTTGACATATATGAGAAAAGTATCTTTCTTCTTGCAATGAGAATATGATGTGCAGATTGATATGGATTAGTTATCTAATTTTTTGTGTCAAATAGGAGGATAAATGATTCTTTACCTTTAGATGAGTACCCCCTCCTCTAAATAAGAAAAGATCATTCACATATTCTAAGTTTATTCATTAACTCTAAGGCTAGATGGGAGGATACCGGCTCTCACTTCGGAGCTCCCACTCAACTTTCACTCGATGGTTAACCTTTGATATTAATTACTAATCTTAGAACCAATTTGGGGATTTCAGCCTGTCACCCTGAAATCTCCACATTGAAGTCCTTCAAAACACATTTCCCTATTTATTTGCACGTAATTCCCATGAACTATGCAATTCATCCATGGAAATTGAATGGATCTTTCATTATTGTTGTATGATATTAAATTCTTTCAAACTTAATGTTTAACAGCATATTTTAACATTTCAATTGGCCAAATCTAAAGTAAATTAAGTTATAAATGAAAAACCATCACAATCTCTTCAATACATTAAAGGCACATCAAATCCACATCAAACCATCATCACATCTCTAAGTAAGAAGAAAGACAAAGAAGACTACTCAGAACTCATGGAAAAGATATAATAAAATATGGATTTATATATAAAAGAAAAGTCATACAAACCACAAAAGAAATACAACTTATCTCTCTTTCTCTTCCCCAATACAATCCCTTTGAAGTTCCTTTAAAGCCTCTTCTCTCTTCTTTACAACACTTAATTCTCTCTTTAGAATGGAAAGGAAGAAGCAATCTCTCACTTTACTTCTTCTCCTTCACTCCTTAGAGAAGAATTCCTCTCAAATCCTTTCTTCTACACACTACTCTACTAAACCCTAACAATTAACACACACTAAAACACTAAGAGAAAACAATAGAATGCAAGAGAACCCACTTTCTCTCATCCAAATTCAGTTATTTAAGAGTTAGGGACAAAATCCCAAGAGTTTCCATAGGCATCCCTTCAAAATTTCGCCAAAACTCTCAAATTTTGAATTCCACCAACTTTGGGCGCCGGCGGCACCAGATAGGGCACCGGCGGCGCTCTATCATGTCGAACAATTGCTGGAGTCTCTGGATTTGGGCGTCGACGGCGCTCATTTTGGCACCGGCGGTGCCTGAACACTTTTTTCATCATTTTGCCTCTTTTTACTCCAAATTCATTCCTTTTTTCATATTTTTGTTCCAGTCACCTAAAATCATCATACCCGCAACAAATCATGAAAAATACCTTTCTTTAAAGTGCAATATCACCAAAAATAGGTAAAATTAGAAAGTAAAAATAGTATATATTTTTGGTGCATTAAAATACCCCAAACTTAAACTATTACTTGTCCTCAAGTCATAAAATATAACTCTAGGCAATGTACTTTTCAATTGTAAGACACTAAAATTTTCATTCAAAAGAATATATTGGTTAGATTTTCAGATTATGTTTAGTAACTCAAGTCAACATTAAAGGCATAAGAATATTCAGTAATCAAGTCTAAGAGTTCTAGTCTTCTATTCATTTCAAGATAAACCATAATTTGTTATATTAAGAGTATCTTAAAAGAATATGTGAAAATGGAGTTCATGCAAACTTTACTAGAATGTAGGCTAGTAATTTAAATATAAATTCGGAAATGAAATCAAGTTTTCCCTTTAGGGTGATTCAAGTGAAGCCACTTTTTTAATTAGGCATCTCCTCAAGCTTCTCCTCATAAACATTATTCTTTCTCTTTTTTTTCTTTTCTTTGGGATTGTTTTTCAATCCTTCTTTTTTTTCTTTTCTTTTCTTTTCTTTTCTTGAGGATTATTATATCTGAATAGTCTTTAATGATTTTCTTAATACACAATACTTTAAGTCCCTTAACATTTCAAAAATACAGTTTTCCTTACTTAAAATAGTTAACTATAATCAAATCTTTTTATACCAAATATCTTACTTCTATAAAATCAATTTTTATTACCAAAAATTTTCATCTTATCCTTCCATAATATTCAACTGAAATAAAAAGTTTTAGCTATATTACAATGAGGTTCAACTGCCTAAAGTTATGCTTATAACTTTTTTTTAGAAAATATATATAATAGTTGAGAACAAATAAAAGTTTAGTATTTATCTTCCCTCTCCCAAACTTAAGTTTTTCAATAAATTTAAAACAGTTCAGAGTAGAAGAAAACTAACCTCTCTGTGCTGGGATTCTGAAATCTTCAACAGCTATCTGGTATTAATCAAAATTCACAACTAGCAGACATGAAACAATTAGTAGCAGTGATAAAATAATTTTTAAATATTTGCATGGGTAAAGAGAAATTAACATTAAACATCTAACAGAACACTACAACATGAAACAAACAATCACACTACTAACAATACAACTAACAGTTTTAAAATTTCAGTACAACATAACAATACAACATGAAAAGTAAATAACACTACATCATATAGTACAACACAGGGTTACAAAATCACATGAAAAGTAAATATCCACTACATCACATCAGTACAACACATCACAACAAGATCAACATAAATAAAAACAAACAAACTATATACCAATCTCCATCACCAGGATCAACAGCAGGGTCATCAGCAGGGTTAGGTCTATATGATCTATAGCTGGGGCAAGAAGGAAAAATCACATCAGTCTCCCCCCCTCATAAATCTGACTTGAGCATCATAATAAGCAATATCAAACTCCACTCTCCTCTGCATATAATCTTCATTCACTCACTCCTCACCTCAAATACATCCATCCGACCATGGAGTTTGTCCATACTAATACTCTGTAGTCTCAGCTGCTCCATAATATCAGATAAGGTGGGCGGCTCAGAAGTAGATGGTATATCATAACTCGTAGTAGGAATATCAGTACTCCAACGATCAACTCTGGCTCCCACATGAGACTCATAAGTATGAATAATATTCTTTGTAATAGGTCTCAATAGTATAGCCACTTCCTCAGAACTACTGAATTTCACTCCAGACTGAACACACAAGGCATGGATTAAAGCAGGATGTCCTCATCCTTCAGTCGACTCACCTTTCGCAATCGTCTGAATATTCTTGTATAATAGATCCAATATCAATCTTTTTCATCTTCTGTATACAGTAGTTCATAATCGCTCTATCTCTAGTAACTTCACTGTGGTGATAAGATGGTAATAACCTTGCAGAAATGAAATAATGCCAGACTTTTGAAGCAACATTCAAAGTGGAGGCGGGGAAATTTATCAATTATTTTTGACTTACTTTCCATTCTCCTCGCCCGTCAGTTAGAAAAGCAATAACATCTCTCATATTCTCCCTTCCAGTGTCAAAGTTTTCGTACTTACATTCGAATGGTTCCCGAGTATGATAGAAAGCATTGATGCGTTGAGGAGTAAACTCAACCATCTTTCCTCTAACAAGCACATACTCAGTCTCAGTCTAGGGTATGTTAGAATAGAATTCTCGAACAACTCCCATAACAACATCCACAGTGAAATAACAAAATCTTTCCTAATTTTGCTCTGCAATTAATTGTTCTACAAATCTGCTAGGATTATCAAAAGCTCGATCCTGGATACACTTCTTGTTGTGAAGGATAGAGTTATAGCGAAATTGGGCTTTGATATTGATGAATCTCTCCTCATTAAAATCCAATTTCCTCTTCCCCCTTGGAGCCAATTGAATTTCTAAAATTTGCAAAAAAAATTCCAATAAATCCTAAATTCACAATGTATCAACTCCAAAATCAATTCTAAGCAAGTAAGAGCAAATTTCATCATGGAAATCTTCAAAATCTCTCTAAAACTCCAAAAATTCCACCATAAGCAATGTGAGATATTTCCATGGTGAAAATCCAAAAATTTAAACTTAAATTGAAGCTCTTACCAAGAGAAGTGGAAATGCGGTGTCGAATAGCCTTGAAAACTCCTTAAATTCGAGATCTAGTAAGCCCTAGATCTTCAAAATTGCGAAACTGGAGAAAGAAGACGAGGGAAATGAAAAATTTGCGGGTCCCTGGGCAAAAATCGCGAAATCGAGCATTTAAGACCTATTTCTAAGTTAGGGCGCCGACAGCGCTTGATAGGGCACCGACGGTGCTCTATTTAAAATAATGGCCAAACTCTCTGAATTTGGGTGCCGACAGCGCCAGTCCAAAATATTTTCTGGGTCTGAAAATTTTTTTGTAATTTCGATCATTTCAACGTCCACAATAATGTTTAACACTTCAATAAGCATTTACATCATCCCATAAGCAATAACTACACATTTTTCACACAAACAACACACAAAAATCTTATATATATAAAATCCAAGTTACATCAAACACACAAAATAAGTTCATTCAAACTAACTATTCATACATACTTAGTGCAGCAAGTACTCTACGATAGGCAAGCACTAATATCTAAACACACAATAAAAGCAAGCACATCTAAATCCAAGTTCTAAGCAAAGCAAATACTACACAAACCAAACATAACTAAGCAAATCAAACTAAACACACAACATAAATAAGTAGAATCTTTCAAATTACTCCTCATCAGTTTCAGAACTATCTTCTCCTCTAATGTCTCCAATTGATTGTTGATGCACAAACAAGTTATAGAATGGACGAAATGGAAATTCGTCAGATGATTCTTCTGCAATCACCGTATTCTTCTTCATCAGATTGATCAATCTCATCTCAATTCGACCAGTGTGATCGAACTGATCTTTCATTCTCCAATCTATATGATCGAACAAATCAAAAATGTTATTGATCACGTTCATAACGTTTCATACCTCTTTCTCCAATTGCTTGATCCTCTGCAATATAATTTTGGAACCTTCAGGAAAGTAGGGTTGAATCGGTACGTGAAGTCTGTGTCGGTTGATTAGTAAGTAGATTCATGTCATCTTCATCTCCAACTGTCTGGTAGTCATAAAGATTGGTTGGATTAATAGGTCTCCATGGAATAATAAACTTTTCCCAACTTTTCATATGGAACCTGTGACTGACTACATAACAGGAATATGTGGACGGGTGTCCAAGCCCATATTTAGATTCATGCAGAATTAGTCCAAGTATTGATTTCACAATAAGATTACCAATGTCAATCGACCTTCCAGTTTGAATGCAGAAATTCAAAATGGCGCTTTCCTTGGTCACCTTACTTATCTTCAACGTCGGAAGCAATTTTCCTGAAATGAAGTAATGCCACTGCTTCGAACTGGATTGAGAGATGCAGATGGGAAACTAATATATCCATTCTCCCTAATTTCTCATTCCTCATTCTCATTCGTCAAATATCGTTACACGTCATTCATATTATCCTTCGTGGCATTGAGATTAGAGTAATGGCAAATAAGAACGTTTTCAATCATGAAGAGATCGTTGATTCGTGCAGGAGTGAATTGCACGAATCTACCATGCACAAATACAACCCCTTGGTTGATCCTGTGAAGATTTGCATAGAATTCTTTCACGAAAGGAACAACAACGGTGGTGGTAGTGAAACAAAGGACTTCCCAAAGTCTCTCCTTAATGATTTCTTCCATTCTAGTAGTAGGATTATCCATACCTCGATTTATGAAGCCCCTTTCCTTGATAATCTGACTTTTCATCATCACTTTATTAAACAAACGCTGTGCTTCAAAACTTATGAACTTTCTTCTTTTGCAAATGCGAGATCGAGAGGTTTCAATGGCATAGGAATCCATAGGAACCGAATTGGTATTGGTGGTTTTCATTTTTCTGGAGTTAAGAAGTCAAAAATGGAGTTTGGGGAGTTATAAGGAAGAAGATCCCGCCAAAACTCGTGTTTTGAAACTTAAAAAATGTCAAGCAAAATTTTGGCGCCAGTGGAGCTCGATAGGGCGCCAGCGGCACTCGAAAGGGCATCAGCGGTGCTCAATAGGGTGCTGGCGATGCTCAAAAAAACAAGTTCAGTAGGGCAGAAATGATAGGGCGCCGGCGGCGCCCATTCTGGCACCGGCGACGCCAGTGGTCAAAAGCTTTTACCGAACTTCGTTTGATCCAAAATATTCCAATATCTTGATTCGATCCATCATTTATAAATTTTTTAAGTATTTAGGAGTAATTAGGATTCATAAACAACTATTTAAAAAGCATAACTACAACAAACAAGCAAACATACAACAAAGATAGCCATATGGGTTGCCTCCTATAAAGCAGTTTGTTTAATGTCGTCAGCCCGACAAACCATTCAGTTAATCGAGATGACTCAACATTAAAAGCTCTTCGAAATCAGGTTGTACCCTTCAAAGTAAGGCTT
Organism: Papilionanthe hookeriana x Papilionanthe teres; assembly: GCA_022702705.1. Taxonomy (NCBI): domain Eukaryota; kingdom Viridiplantae; phylum Streptophyta; class Magnoliopsida; order Asparagales; family Orchidaceae; genus Papilionanthe; species Papilionanthe hookeriana x Papilionanthe teres. The sequence goes on from CM040431.1 coordinate 65,985,215, forward strand.
TAATCGATGCCCATTAACCTTGAAAATTTTCCCAGTATTAGGATCTTTAATATCAACAGCTCCATAAGAATGAACTTTTATAACTGTAGAAGGTCCTAACCATTTAGACTTTAGCTTTCCAGGAAATAAATTCAATTTTTTGTTGTATAATAAAACTTTTTCTCCAAATTCCAAGTTCTTTTTCATTATCTTCCGATCATGCCATAATTTTATTTTCTCTTTATAAATCTTATCATTGTGATAATATGCATTTCTAATCTCTTCCAATTAATTTAATTGCATAAATCTTTTTCTTCAGGGTCATTCAAATTAAAATTTAACTCTTTTATCACCCAATATGCTTTATGCTCCAATTCAACTGGTAAATGGCAAGTCTTACCAAACACTAGTCTATAAGGAGACATTCCAATAGGGGTTTTAAAAGCAGTTCTATAAGCCCATAAAACAGTATCTAATCGAGCAGACCAATCTAATTTATGATTATCCACAGTTTTCTCCAAAATTCTTTTAATTTCATGATTAGATACTTCTACTAAACCACTAGTCTGGGATGATAAGCAGTAGAGATTCTATGAATAATATTATACTTCTCACTTAATCTCCTAGTTTGATTATTCCTGAAATGGGATCTACCATCAGTTATGATCACACTCGGCATTCCATATCTTGTAAATATATTTTTCTTTAAAAAATTTGAAACACTCCGAGCATCACATCTTGGTAAAGCAACAGCTTCAATCCATTTCGAGACATAATCAACAGCAACCAATATATATATAGATTTCCAAATGAAGGAGTAAATGGTCCCATGAAATCTAGTCCCCGTACATCAAAAATTTCAACTTCCAAATTATAATTTAGAGGCATTTCATTTCGTCTAGATATATTACCTACTCTCTGACATCAATCACATGATTTAATTATCTATAAACATCTCTAAATAGAGTACGCCAATAAAATCCAGATTGTAAATTCTTAAAAGCAGTTTTATCAACACCAAAATCACCTCCAAATTCAGAATCATGACATTGTTCAATAATCAAATTTGTTTCTTCTTGTGGCACACATTTCCTAATAATCAGATCCTTACACTATTTATATAGATATGGCTCATCCCAAAAATAGAATTTTGCATCATATTTAAACTTCTTCTGTTGTTGCCTTGTTAAATCAGGTGGTACAATATCACTTACAATATAATTCACAATATCACATACCAAGGCAAATTTCTTTCCATAATTGTATAAAGTTGCTCATCAGGGAAAGTTTCTATAATTTCTTTTTCAAATTCAGATAATTCATTATTTTCTATTCTGGACAAATGATCAGCTATTTGGTTATCAGTTCACTTCCTATCAACTATCATAAAATCAAATTCTTGCAAAAGAAGTATCCATCTAATGAGTCTAGGTTTTGCATCCTTCTTTTGCATTAAATATTTGATAGCCAAATGGTCTGTATGCACAATACTTTTAGTTCCAATTAAATAAGGTCTAAATTTTTTAAAAGAAAATACTATAGCTAATAATTCTTTTTCTGTTGTGGTATAATTAATTTGAGCCTCATTAAGAGTTTTAATAGCATAGTAAATAACCTTGAAAACTTTATCATACCTTTGCCCTAATGATACTCTAATTGCATAATCACTAGCATCACACATAAGTTCAAATGGTTTCTCCCAATCGGGTGAAACAATTATAGGTGCAGTGATTAATTTTTCTTTTAATAATTCGAAAGCTCTTAAGCATTCATCATTAAAATCAAACTTTCTATCATTTTCTAAGAGTTGGCATAAAGGTTTAGTAATTTTAGAAAAAACTTTAATGTATCACCTGTAAAATCCAGCATGTCCTAAGAAACTCCTTACCTCTCTTATAGTAGTGGGTGGCAGAAATCTCTCAATCACTCTAATTTTTGCAAGATCAACCTCCATACCATGTTCAGAAATTTTATGCCTAAGCACAATTACTCCTGCAACCATAAATTGAGATTTCTCCCAATTCAGAACTAGATTTGTTTTCTCACAAAGCTCCAAAACTTTTGCTAAGTTTTCCAGACAAATTTAAAATGAAGCCCCGAATATAGAGAAATCATCCATAAAAACTTCTATTCCATTATCTATCATACTACTGAAGATAGACATCATACATCTTTGAAATGTTGCAGGTGCATTGCACAGTCCAAAAGGCATTCTTTGAAAAGCAAAGGTTCTATAAGGGCTAGTAAATGTTGTCTTTTCTTGATCCTCAGGAGCAATAGGTATTTGGTGGTAACCAGTGTATCCATCCAGAAAATAGTAGTACTTGTATCTAGCAAGTTTATCTAGCATTTGATCGAGAAAATGAAGAGGAAAGTGATCTTTTCTGGTGGCGGCATTTTATTTTCTATAGTCAATACAAATTCTCCATCCATTAATTTATCTTATTTTTATAATTTCATTACTTTCATTCACTTCAACAGTCACTCCTCCCTTTTTTGGTACACAATGTATTGGACTTACCCAAACACTATCCAAAATAGGATAAATAATTCCAGCATCCAACTAATTGAAAATCTCTTTCTTAACTACTTTTTTTATTATAGGATTCAGCCTCCTTTGCGGATCAACTCTCGGTTTATGTTCTTCATCTAATAAAAGTCTGTGCATATAAATCGAAGGACTAACTCCTTTAATATCTGCTAAAGTCCATCCAAAAGCTTTATTGTATCTTTTTAAAGTTTCCAACAGTTTCTGTTCTTGATAATCATTTAACTCCGAAGATACTATAACAGGCAAAGTAGATGATTCTCCTAAAAGCATATACTTTAAATGATTAGGGAGAACTTTCATCTCAAGTTCAGGAGGTTTTATGATAGATGGAATTAAACTTTTATTTCCACCTTCCATAGTGTCTAATATTTGGAATCTCTCCTGAACATACTCCAAATCTTCATTCTTCTCATTATCTGAATTTTCATCATCTTTAATTTCTTCTTCAAATATTTTTTTATATTCTTCTTTTTTTTCAAATATATTTTTGAAATGATCGTTTCTCAGATAATCACAGACCTCCATTCTAAAACATTCATTATCTTTTTCCATTGAGGGATACTTCATAGATTTTAGAATATTAAAAGTCACCTCTTGATCATTAACTCTCATAGTTAATTCTTCTTTTTGAACGTCAATTACTGCTCTTCCAGTAGCAAGGAATGGTCTTCCTAAAATGATTGGAATTTGTTTATCTTTCTCCATATCAAGTACAGTAAAATCCACAAGAAAGATAAATTTATCAACTTTCACTAACACAACTTCCACTACTCCTTTAGGGTAAGTAATAGAATGATCAGCCAATTGAAGAGTCACAGATGTAGGAGAAATTTCTCTTATTCCTAAGCTTTTGAAAGTTGATAAAGGCATAAGATTAATACTCGCTCCCAGATCACATAAAGCCTTTTCGAAAAAATTTTCACCTATAGCACACGGAATAGTGAAACTACCAAGATCTTTAAGTTTTTCAGGAAGCTTTTTTTGAATTATTATCCTACACTCTTAGCTAAGTGCAACAGTTTCATGTTCTGTAAACTTTCTTTTCTTTCTCAAAATATCCTTCATAAACTTGGCATAATCAGACATCTGCTCTAATGCCTCAACAAAAAGAATATTAATCGTTAATTTCTTAGGGATTTCCAAAATTTTTCCAAATCTGTTATCCCTGTTTTGTTTCTTTAATCTTTGAGGAAATTTAGGTGGTGGATTTTCAATAGTTATCTTCATTGGCTCAAGAGGATAATCCAAGTTTGGATAAATCTTGTTCGAACTTGTTTCAATTTCCACCTTCTCCTTTTCTATTTCAACTTATTTTTACACTCTAGTTTCTAATTCTTTTCCACTCCGTAATTGAATAACCTTAAGTTGTTCCTTGTTTTGATCTTTTGGATTGATCTACACATTGTTTGGAAGTGTTCCAAAAGGTTTATTATTAAGTGCAGTGAAAATATGTCCTAATTGATTTTCAATATTTTTCATAGCAACACCTTGAGCTTGTAATTGATTTCCCATATTCAGAATCATTTCTTCAGTAGACAACTTCTTATCCTTAAATTGTGGGTTACTATTGAATCCAGGGCGATAAGATGGTCTAAAATTAGTATTTTATTGATCGTTTAAATTTCCAATTTAATTCATAGAATTGTTAGCCCAGTGCGGGTTAACTTTAAGATTGCTATTATTCCAATTGAAATTTGGGTTATTCTTCCAACCAGGATTATAATAATTTGAATAAGAATTGTTAGGTCTATTAATAGCATTTAAAGTCTCGTAAGGCGTTTGAGATCAGTTATCTGTCCAAATGAATTTTCCTCCCAACACTTGAGGTGGTTGAGAATAATTCATTCCATATTGATTTATTTTCTTAGAAAGGGCTGCAATTTGAGAAACTACCATAGTCATCTTATATGAATCATGAAAACTAGCTACTCTCTTAGGATTTACCCGTTCAAAGGGCCATTGAAAATTATTAGTAGCCATTTCTTCAATTAATGCATATGCTTCATCAAAAGGTTTTGACATTAATGATCCACCAACAGCAGCATCTATAATAGATCTCAATGATCCCACTAATCCATTATAAAATGTTTGAATTATTAACCAATCTGTTAAAGCATGATGTAGGCACTTCCTAAGAAGATCTTTAAATCTCTCCCAAGCTTCATATATTGACTCTCCTTCTAACTGACAATAAGATGTAATATCATTTCTTAGCTTAGCAGTCTTTGATGGAGGGAAATATTTTGATAGAAACTTTTGAGATAATTCTGCCCAAGTTCTAACAGATCTAGGTGCTAATGAATTTAACCACGTCTTAGCTTTATCCCTTAACGAGAAAAGAAAAAGTCTAAGTCTGAAAGCGTCACTAGACACTCCATCATATTTAAAAGTAGCAAACAATTCTAAAAAACTAGTGAGATGTAAATTTAGTTCCTCATTAGGTGTTCCAGCAAATTGATTGTTTTGTACTATTTAGATAATAGCAGGTTTAAGTTCAAATGAATTAGCAGCAACATCAGGATTTTGAATAGTTATATGAATTTCATCTGCCGTTGGGTTAGCATAATCTCTTAAAGGTCTTGGCAAATTTCCAATATCATTTCTCTGATTACCTTGAATATTCGCCATTTTGCAATGATTTTCAATTTGTTTTTGTTGTTTTATAATTATTCTGATAGTACGCTCTAACTCTGAATCGTAAAGCACTAAACCTATTGATCCACTACTACGCATATACAATAACACAAATATTTATATTTTTTGTTTTGTTTATTTTTTTTGTATTTTTACTTTGACTTCGTTACTTCCCCGGTAACGACGCCTAAAAACTTGATGCAACAGACTTATATTGCAAGAATTTATGAACACAAATTTATATATTTTTAATGATTCTGATAAATCCAAGCATTCAACGCAAGTATACGTATCGTATCAAGTAATACAGGGCTCTAATGGAGTCCTGGTTATCGATACCACAGGGAGGTTTAAGTGGAAGTAAAGTAAAAATTTCACAAGTAATAAAAATCACAGAAATCCTATACTCTAATTATGTTTAAAGTTCAACACTTACTTCTACTACTACTATGCAGAAAACAGTAACAACTAACTAAACTACAATTACTTCTAATAACTTAAAAACAGAATTATCTAGCAGACACACTAAACTAAGTATTTGAAAGGTTTTTGATATATATGAGAAAAGTATCTTTCTTCTTCCAATGAGAATATGATGTGCAGATTGATATGGATCAGTTATCTAATTTATTGTGTCAAATAGGAGCATAGATGATTCCTTACCTTTAGAAGAGTACCCCCTCCTCTAAATAAGAAAAGAACATTGACATATTTTAAGTTTAGTCATTAACTCTAAGGCTAGGCTGGGAGGATACCGGCTCTCACTTCGGAGCTCCCACTCACCCTTCACCCGAAGGCTAACCTTTGATATTAATTACTAATCTTAGAACCAATTTGGGGATTTCAGCGTATCACCCTGAAATCTCCACATTGAAGTCCTTCAAAACACATTTCCTTATTTATTTGGATGCAATTCCCATGAACTACGCAATTCATCCATCGAAATTGAATGGATATTTCATTATCCTTGTATGACATTAAATCCTTTCAAACTAATGTTCAACAACATATTTTAACATTTCAATTGGCCAAATCAAAAGTAAATTAAGTTCTAAATGAAAAACCATCACAATCTCTTCAATACATTAAAGGCGCATCAAATCCACATCAAACCATCATCACATCTATAAGCAAGAAGAAAGACAATGAAGACTACTCAAAATTCATGGAGAAGATATAATAAAACATGGATTTTATATATAAAAGAAAAGTCATACAAACCACAAAAGAAAATACAATTTATCTCTCTTTCTCTTCCCCAATGCAATCCCTTTGAAGTTCCTTTGAAGCCTCTTCTCTCTTATTGACAACACTTGATTCTCTCTTTAAAATGGAAAGAAAAAAGCAATCTCTCAATTTACTTCTTCTCCTTCACTCCTTAGAGAAGAATCCTCTCAAATCCTATCTTCTACACACTACTCTACTAAACCCTAACACTTAACACACACTAAAACACTAAGAGAAAGCAATAGAATGTAAGAGAACCCCCTTTCTCTCGTCCAAATTCAGTTATCTAAGAGTTAGGGACAAAATCCCAAGTGTTTCCATAGGCATCCCTTCAAAATTTCACCAAAACTCTCAAATTTTTAATTCCACCGACTTTGGGCGCCGGCAGCGCCAGATTGGGCGCCGGCGGTGCTCTATCGTGCTGAACAATTGTTGGAGTCTCTGGATTTGGGTGCCAGTGGCGTCCATTCTGGCACCAGCGGTGCCAGAACACTTTTTCACCATTTTGCTTCTTTTTGCTCTGAATTCGTTCCTTTTTGCATCTTTTCGTTCCAATCACCTAAAATCATCATACCTGCAATAAATTATGAAAAATATATTTTTTTTAAGTGTAATGTCACCAAAATTGGGTAAAATTAGATAGCAAAAACTGTATATATTTTTGGTGCATCAATAGTAAAGATTTGAAATCCAATACTCAATTCACAATGCAAGTTCAAGTACTATTTATGTTGCTAGTGCAAAGATGACTAAAGCTAAATTAACTAAAATTACTTTTTAAGTTTTTAAACATGATTAACTAACAAACACTAAGTTTTGTATTCAAAGTTTCAAATATGGAAAATATCTTTCCTCTTATAATGATTCTATGATGCGTGATTGATATAGATAGATAATAAATTTGTATTGTGTCAAATATAAGCATTCCTATTCTTTACCTTCGTCAGAGTACCCCCTCTTTGAAGTTATTTAAAGAATATTGAAAAATCTTAGGCTTAGTCACTAAATTCATGGTTAGGCTGGGAGGATATTGGCTCTTACTTCAAAGCTCCCACTCCCCTTCACCTGAAGGCTAACCCAAGCTTTAGTTACCAAACTTTAGGACCAAATTGAGGATTTTAACCTGTCACTCTAAAATTTCCAATTCGACGCCCATCAAACCACATTTCCCTATTTATTTACACTCAATTCCCATGATCTACGCAACTCATTCATGGACATTGATTGAATTTCTCCACTATTGTTTTAGAGCACTTAGTCCTTTCGGATTGAATGTTCACAACAAATTTTAATAATTCAAATAGCCATATCGAAAACTAAATGAAGTTCTAAGTGAAAAATCATCACAATTTCTTAACATTTTTATGGTGCATTAAATCTACAACAACACTTCACCATATCTCATTGCAAGAAGAAAGACAAAAAAATATACTCAGAATTCATGAGGAAGATACAACAATATATGGATGTTATATGTAAAAGTAAAGTCATACAAGCAAATACAACTTATCTCAATTTCTTCCCCAAGTAAATCCCTTGAAGTTCCTTTGACTCCTTTTCTCTCATCACGACAACACTCAATTCTCTCTTTAGATTAGTAAGGAAGAAGCAATCTCTCACTTTCCTCCTTCTCCTACACTCTTTAGAGAAGAATCCCTAAAAAAACAAGACTTCTACACACTTAAACACACTTACCACATACTCTCCACAAACCCTAACACACTTTCCTTACTATAAAAGACTTCTCTCCCTCTCCTCTCTCTCTTTTTCTTGGCGTCTAGATCTGCTTGAAATAGTTTAGAAATTAATTCCTCAAGAGTTTCCTCAAGAAATCCTTAAAAAATCGTCAAAACGCATTGAATTTGACTTAGATCAACATAGGGCACCGGCTTCGCTGTATAGGGTGTCAATGGTGTTAGGCCACCGTTTAAATTCTGAACTCTCTGTATTTTGGCGTTGGTGGTGCCAGTAGGCTGAATTCTTCATTTTGACTCTTTTTGCTCCAAGTTCATTCCTTTTCGTTTACTTTTGTTCCAATCACCTAAAATCATCATATCTACAACAAAACATGAAAAATATCTTCCTTTAAAGTGCAATATCACCAAAAATGAATAAAATTTATATAGGAAAAATCAAACATATTTTTGGTGCATCACTGTGCTGCACATCCAAGAGCGTTAAACCTAGGTACCTATGTGAGGTCGTTAGGATGTGTTCGATGTGTTGGACCATTCTATTTCTTTTTTTTACACATATTTTGTCACATTTTTGTGTGGTTTCATGAGCACTTTGGGTCGATCGGCTGCCCTTGAACAATCCTTGATCCTTCTATGGGTTTGATTAGCCGTCCTGGGCCCATTACCCGACGTTTTGGATTCTATCGACCACTATGTGTTGACCACCAATCCTGAGTTTGATCAGCCATCTCGGTCTTATCACCCTCTTTTCTATATTTGATTAAATACTACATTATCTTTTGGCTCTATCAGCCCTTCCAGGCTGATCACCCTATCTTTTGGGTTCAATTGACCACTACGTGTTAATCTCCAAATCTGTTTGGTTCATAAAGCCATCCCAGGTGGATCGCCTCATCTTTAATGGTCATGTCCTCAAATCAATTCAGATGCCTCCTCATAAGGTTTGGACATCAGTGAACCTCCTACAACAGCATTTATAAGGAGCCTAATTGAACTTACAAATTTGTTATGGAAGGTTTGGATAATTAGCCAGCTCGGTAAGAATTGGTGGGGACACTTCTTATGAAACTCGTAAAATGTTTTCAAAACCTCATAAATGATTTCTCCCTCAAATTATGAAATTGATGTGATGACATTCTTAAGTTTGGCAGTCTTGGAAGGAGGTAAATACATGGCTACGAATTTATTAGTTAAATAATTCCAAGTGGTGATGGATCCTGTGGCTAAAGAGTTCAACCACACCTTGGCTCAATCCCTAAGAGAAAAGGGAAAAGCCTTAGCCTAATAATGTCATCATTGGGGACACTGTTGTTCCTAAATATGACACAAAATTCTAGAAAGTTGTCTAAGTACAGATTTGGGTCTTCAACGAGCCTCCGTAAACTGATTCTATCAAGCCATTTGAATTATGGAAAGTCTTAATTCCAAGGTATTCACACTAATACAGGGTAATTTATACTCATGTAAATCTCCTTAGCAGTAGGGTTAGCAAACTCTCAAAATGGTCTCATGGTTGGATCTAGATGGTGCGTCTTTCCTACAATAATTAATAGCAACATTTTCTTGGCCTTTATAGCTTTTTGATTTTTTTTCCAAACCCCACAAATAAAAAGACAGAGAAATACAATGCACAGAGGAATAAATGATAGAAAGTAAAAACTTCAAAAAAAGAAACAATAGTTGAAAAATAATTGAACCTATATTTCTCATTGTTCAACTACAGTTCTACTATGTTTCAAAACTTCTTCTTTAGCGCAACATCCCAAAAAATGAAGCTAAAATCTTGATGGCCGCCAAAACACCATGACGTGGGTGGCCACTTCACACAATTATACATGTCCAAGTAATATGCGATTTTAAAGAAGTAATGTGTATCGTTCCCCCGAGGAAGCTTGTTAAGAAATCAATTTGAAAAGGTCAAAGCTATAGTTTACTATCTTTTCAAACCTAGTTTAACGATTTCATAAAATAATTAAGGAAATTAATAAGTCTAGCATATTCTAAGGAAATTAAAATAGAAGAAAATTCGAACAAAAGTTCTTTAGTGTTTTTTTTTCGAAATTGATGAGGATCATGCCTCTACGCTTTAGGTGTAGCTCTTGGCTCGATTTTCATACAAATTCTTCTTTTATGTTTATTGTCAACGAGGGGTGTTAAGTTTTTCTTAAGCCTATGCCTAGGTCCCAAGAAGAATTGGAATTCCACAAAGATAGCTTCCGCTAATCTTTATCGCTTCCCCAAAAAAATCAAATCCCCTTTAATTGGATGCAGGATCCATAGTATAATCTTCAAATTTGAAACAAAACTTTTGGTTAACCTAATCATTATACCACGCTTCTGCTAAAGCCATATATCATGATGGATTTTAGCATCATAACTGGCTAGGTTAGGAGTCAACGAAGGCCAAAAGGTTAACCGACAACTTTCATCAAATTGAAGTTCAAAAAATGATGCAAGAAATTAGGAATAAAATCAATCTAAGAAATCCATCTCAAAAATCACTTAGGCACAAAAAATTATTTGGCTACTGATACACCTAAAATATATAATATTTTTAAATACATTTTTATATCTATTTTTGATGATATTGCACTTTAATGGAAGGTATATTTGTGTTTTTGTGTAGGCATATTTAAAATGACTGACTATGATTAAAGGAGCAAAAGAGGATCAAATTTGGAGAGAAATTTGAAGAATGAAAAATTTTGGCCTCTGGCGCCTAAGCGCCGGACCCTTGGCGCATAGGCGCCACAGTTAAAAAATACGAATTAACTCAAATTTGGTGCTATTTTCAAAGGGTGTTTGAAGCAACTTTTGGTTTCAACTTCCTTATCTTCTTTTGGACGGAAGATTTGAATGGATGTATGCATTCTTTGGTGGATACATTGAATCTGCACATGATTTGAAGAGATACCAAGGCACCTTTTGGAAAATTTTAAAAAGAAGTCTTGAAGACCAGAATAAAGGTTGATGTTGGAGCTTGTGATTAGTGTTAAGAGTCAAGTTTATGTTGGAGAGTTATTGAGAGAACACCTTTCCACTTCATCCACTTTTATTATCAATTGTATCTAGTTTTTATTACGAGTAGAACAGAGATTTGGAGTCAATGGAGTTGGAGCCAACCTCTATTGTTTCTTGTAAAGGGAAAGCAAAGTTTCAAAGGAATTTCAAGAGTCTTGTAGAGAGGATTTTTAGATAAGTGTTTATCTTTGCTTTACATTTGGTTTTAAAGTAAGACTAGTTGTGTTTTGACTATGATTTCTACTTTCAAATCAAATTGTGATTGTGTTTTCTCCATGAGTTCTGAGTAGTTTTTGTTCTCTTTTTTCCTTTTATATGATAAAGTAATTAAACTATGAAAGGAAGTTGTGTGAAGTATAAGATTTCAATGTTAGAAGAAGTTGTGATGATGATTCACTACTTTGCACTTCATTTACCTCTTGATTTGACCAATTAAGATGTTAAAATTTGTTGTGATAACATGTAATAACCAATGCGGTATTTTCTCAATCAACAATTAGAAAGAATCACATGCAATTGTATGGTTGAGAATTGTAGTCCATATGGTTGGGTGCAAATAAATAAGAAGTTATGTTTTTAATAGGGAGTAAAATTAGAGGACTTTAGAGTGACAGGCTAAAGCTCCCTAATTTGGTTTGAGGTAAAAAATTTTGTTATGAGATGTTAGCCCCTAGGTGGAGGGAATCGAGGGAACTCTAAAGTGAGAGCTAGTATCTTCCCTGCATAACCCATCTACATTATTTCAAAACTTCAAATTAACCAATGTTCTTTATAGAACCAAGTAAGGATAAAGAATATAATTGCTTCTATTTGGTAAACACATTTAGATACCTCCACAACAAAATTCCATAATTATTACTGATTCATTGAAAGAGGAAAAAGATAATTTATTCTCATTTGCTTTCATACTATTTTATAGTTGTGTTAACTTTAGTTGTTTGCTTTACTTTTTATTTAGAAAATACCAAAAACAAATTTGAAAAACTTTATATCTTAAAACATACTTTACAAAATCATTTTAAAAAGTAAAAAGTTATTTTTCTTATTTCTTTAAAATTTTAGACATTTCCCTGTGGGTTCGATATCTCAAGGCTTAATCAAAAAGTCCTATATTACTTGATAAACGATTCCTATACTTGTGTAGTATCCCATATTATAAATAATTAAAGTGTAATTTCATATCTAAATCGTAAGCATAAATATTCAGGGATCAGCTACTCGTGGCTCAAGGGAAAATCAAAGGAAATTTCATTGAATTAAAACCTACTTGAAACATTTTCATTAAGATGAAAATAACTTATAGCCATTTGATCTCCTCTCTTACAAGAGAAGCACATAATTTCTCTCACAAACCTCTCTTAGAAAAACATGACAAAAAAATCTAAAAGATGAGAAGGAATCTCTCTATAAACACTAGCCTCCTCTAAATTCTCTTCTCCACACACACCTTAAAATTTCCCAATTTCATGATTTTTATATCATGAAATCAAAATTCTTAGTAAACTAGTTAAATGCTTACACTAATGAATTTCTAAATCAGAAATTATATGTAGTCGGACCACACTTGATTGTGTTGTAATTAAGTTGATGCTGCATTTCAGTGTGACTACATTGATATTTCCATAACACATGTCATGTCCAGCATTTAGGCTTAACTATACTTGAATTGGCGTGACCACATTGCTTAAGTGCCATGTTCACTCTTATTGATTTTTTCCCAATATGCTTTATTTCACTCCGATTTAGTCATCACGTAACCTGCGAACTACAATTCCAACCTTCAAAAATCTTAAAATCATATATTTATACTGAAAATTTACTGGGATTAAATCATAAAAATAAGAAAGTTTTGATGCATGTCATTCATACCAAAGATGTTGTCTGTCAGATGAAGAACTAAATGAACACCATAATTTGTGTGAGTTTCTTCACTTATTATAATAAATAGTTTATGGCGACTATGAGGAATTTTGTTGGCCTTTTGATTTAGGAAATGTCCGAATGATATCAAGCTCTAAAATGTAAAAAGGTTAGTGATTGACAATCAGCTTTAGTTTATGGGTTAGCTAGTGCTGCAAGAGAGCATATTTTAAGCTTTTCTCGCATCTTTTTAACAACTCCTCTACTTCCTTCATGAGGGTTGAAAAGAAGTATTCTTGTCTTTGAATTTGATCTGCCAAAGTTTTCCCTTCGGAAGGACTCCTACATTCACCAAAATGTACAATTTAATGGATAACTTCTACCTATTTTTTCTTGATGCATCTTATGAAGAGTGAGGTGATCAAACATGGAAAGAGTTACCCTTTCATCATGAGGTATTGTTTTGCTTTAAACTTGAGTCTCCTTGGATCAATGATTTCCTTAGAAATCATTCCAGTTTCTACATATTGAATGTTTGGGCTTTCTACTTGTACCTCCATGGTCAGAGGTTCTTAAGTGGCCATTTGGAGAAGCTTCTGGGGTGTTTGTCCTCCAAAGCAAATACTCTTGGTTTGATGATGCATCATTTGATTATCCTCCTAGCTAACAAGCTCAATTTTGAAGTCTGCAAATTTCCATATCTCTTTTTTTGCCTTATTTAAGAACTTGGATAACATTTCATCTCTGACCTCAAATCTCTATTGACTTGATTCACAACCGGTCGATATCTAACTTCTCTACGAAATTTCAAACAACCACTTCATAGGCAAGTCATAGTTTAGCTATCAATTTTTCATACTATGCCTTATTGTTGGTGACTTTGAACTCGATGACAACTGAATCGTAAAGATGCTATCTAGCCAGTCTGATTCTTGCCCTCGCTTAACTCAAGGCTCCATTAATGTTCAAGATCCATGTCTAATCATACTGTTGATTTCTTTGCCTTCTTCGCCTCTTTTCTAAAAAGTGTGCCAGAAACTCTCTGATGACTTGCGCATTAATCGCTGTTTGAGGGATGTTGGTGATAACACATTTTCTATGTTCTATGGCACACTTTAGGAGTTAACTTGAATGCTCTGGCCTGGTGATTATGGATATGAGTGGGTGGTGAGTGATGACCCTAATTGGATGTATCTAGAATTATAGTCGGAGCCTATGAGCAGAGATACTTAAAGCAAAGATTAGTTTTTTCATAATAGGGTTTCTGACTTTGATACCTCTAAGGACTCGACAAGTGTGGTAGATCGGGAATTATTTTCCCAAATCCTCTTAAAACAATATTGAGTTGATATGCTCAAGACTAACTCCCAAATACAGTAAGTTTTCTTCTTTCGATTATAAACCTTCACTAGTAATAAACGCCATATTTTATGCATCGGAGGGATGGATGTTTATCTATTGGTAGCTGGACAAAGCATCCAAGAAGCTCAACATTGTATAAGCGACCATCAAATCTATCGAGTGTTTTTCCTTAATAAAACTTAACTGTCCTTCAAGAAAGAAAATTTCAGGTTCATGAAGCCCACATATATTCTTCATTTGTCATTTTTCATTCAGACCATGACTGTGTTTGAGACCCAATTCTGGTATTGTTCCTCTCGAAAGTAGGTAGCCTCCTTAAGCTTCTTTACCTCTTCGCTGATCAGCCCGACCAACATCATGGTCAATGTTCTCATCTTCAACATTGTCAGTCAGATGAGTGGATAAATATTCAGGCTATGGTAGGCTACATTGATTAGGATGCCAACATTTCAGCAGTTGACCAAGCAAAACAACTCAATTATACCACGAAATTTGGATCAATAAATATCCGTTTCATTCACCCAAATTTTTCGTAATTATGAAAAATTTAATTGGCTATCTCTTGATAGTAAGAATCTCTATAGTGATCTCATTATTTTGAAGACCCCCCTATCACAAGTTTTGGATATCAAATGACTCTTGTTCCACTTGTTGACTATCCGAAGGTAGCATGTATAGGATTACTCCAAGATTTCTCGAACGGAAATGAATTTTTCATCACATGGAAACCTTCCCAACACATGGAATGTGGTGACCATGACTCTAAAGTCATTGAGCAATGGGTGAATAAAGTTAGCATTATAGGTGGGCGACGCGTTAACCATAAATAAATCTTTCAGGTTTCTAAACTTCATGTCACCTTCCTCGAGGTGACTGATAGCTCGATTACTCTCTGAGCTTCCTTTCACTTGCCAAATAAGCCATTGAGAGGGGCAATTGACACCATGAACCGATCGACCAATATATGCATCTTGTTGAAGGTTGACTTGAACAAAATATTTTTTGAACAACCAGTGTCAACGAGTATTCTACCAACATGTCATTCAACCAACTCCACCGTTAAAACCCTCAATGGAGTGACCTTCGGTACCTCACAGTCACTCTACAATCGGTCTTTAAACTAATTTTATCCCAATATATGGTGATTTCTATCAACCCCTCTATTATAATGTGGTGGCCAACTGTGTTCATGTATGGGTTGTGTGCCATCCTTTGGACTCCATCACCCATCATCTTATGATGTTCTTTTATATGAGCAATAATCTGATTGTTTGGCTTTCTAGTAGGATGGGTGGACAAAGTCCTTCATCATGACATGGTGATTGGCTAACTCAAAGAGTTCATGTAGGCTCTTGGGTTATTGCAAACCCAAAACATAATTTATTTGTTCATTCCTCATCTCTCGAGTCAAGGAGGCCTATGCTATCATAGGTTCTAGAATCCATACATCTAACATTTTATTCTGAAACTAAGTGACATATGAATGAAGGTTCACATTTGGCCCTTAGCTGACATGCCACAGGGCCGTGATGTCTTGCAGAGTTTCTGGGTGCTGACAAACTATGCCCTGAACATCTGTATGAATTCAATGAAGGAGGTAATTACTCTTGTTGGGAGACCATTAACCCACTTGAGTTCTGAGTCCCTCAACAAAGTGTAAAATAACTGACACTTTACTATGTCAGAGATATTGAGAAGGCAAACAACTGACTCAAAGGAAGTATATTGGCCGGCTGGATCACTCCAACCCTTATAGGATTCTAATGAAGGAAGTATGAACTTTTTTTGGTGGCTCAATATTAGAGATCTATAGCGAGAATTCATCCTCCGACACACCCAAACAATTTTTTGATCAAAGCTATAGACTCGACAATATACTGGAATTGGGAGTTTTCAATCCTTTCTGCTCTCCTTGAGCCGCTTGGTGGTCTTTAGTTTCAGGTTCTTCTTTTCTACTCTTGAGGATCTTTCTCTCTTCTATGGAGTGATGTGCGGGTCTATTCTTCCATCTGACCCACCATTTGGCCTTTAAGTTCATGGATTTTCTATTCACAAATTCCCTCATGCACTCCATGTTTGCGGTGCCTCCCATATGAGCTTCTTCCTTGTGGTGTGCACCTGTTCTTATTGATGGCATGAACCATGCTCACCGTATCTTTTAAGATGTTGAATCTAGATATTTCTCGTGAATCACACCTATGGTATAAAGTATAGGATGAACGAGATAAACATGGAGAAAGAGAGAGAAAAAGAGAAAAAAAGAAACCACATAGTAATAAAAGAGATTTAATAGAGTAAATCAATAATCTTTTATTATAGAAATTACCACCTATTTATAAATTTCGGAGGTATGTAATGTAAAACTACATATTTGTCCCTATTTTAATCAAAGTCATTATAAGGTATTATTGACATCTTTTCATATACGTAACCGACTCCAGTACCCATTCATAGTCATAACTAATCTTACCAGCGTTTTGTAATCATAACCACTTGAAGAGGGGCTTCTGATGACTCGGTAATATTATCTCTTGGTTGAATATAAGCCTTTGTTCGACCAACAAACATTTAGTTGGTGGAAAGGTTGTCGGTCGGCCCTCTCAAAAGAGAATTCAGAGAAGAGGCCCTCATGTCGTTTGGATAAACTAGGTTGTTAGGCAGATGTTGTGCCATAGTAATCTGATACACAACACTCCTTGGACAATGAGCGTTCTTGGAGGGTCGGAGAGGCCTTTCATGAGGGGGGGTGTCATTTGGCTATTTTATGAGTTCTGAAATCGGCTAAGAAATTTAGTTTTGAACAACTGCCCCTCAGATTGGGCTTCTATCTCTTCATTCTACTGTTGTTTCGTTCGGTCAGCTCAGATTTTTGATCGAAGGAAATAATGCTTGATATCTCCATCATTGAACTATTCTGATACACTGTCCTTTGATGTTTGTCAGTGAGATCCATTGGATTAAATCTAACAAACATCAAAATCATGCTTTCTATCGAAACAAAAATAATAACACCATAATGATTCACAGTTTTGTGAACTAGGTGTAGAATTAAGCAAAATAAATTTTCATTATTGCAGTTCTCACATTTAGACAAAAACATATAAAATAACCTTTAACATTTACTGTTTCTATAAATCAATGATAAAGCAGGAAAATGTTGATGGTATCTTAATCAAGACTGTTGTATTATTTAACATGTCACTAATACCGAATAAGAGACATTGTTATTCATTTTAAATAAGAGTCTCAAATACATAATTGATAGAATATAAAAAATGTGGAAATTAAATGTAAACAGCAAAAATTTGATAATTAATTTGATCTCCTTTATTGTTGATTTAGAGTGTTTTTAATTCTTTTTCTTGCTCAACTGTTGGGGGTTCTATTTTACTAAGAGAGACATAGACTTAAATGACATAAAAATTTAAGTAATTTATTTTATGTTATCGTGTAACTTGTGCAATTAAGCAGTTACTAGTGTAATTTTTCAAATTAAAAAATATTTCAAATCATTTATTGATTTATATAATTCTGATTATTTTTTGGGCATTTAAATTGATAACAGCCAATTCTTATGTATTTACATATCTAACATCTAAGCCTCATTTTATATTTATACCACTCAAATTTTTTATATCATATCAAAAAATATTATTCTTTTAATTTTAAAAAGGGAAATATATATTTTCATGTATAAGTAAAATTGGATAAATATAGCAATTGAAGCTTAAGGGTTAGATTAGTAAATACATAAGAATTAAGAGGTATACATGTAAACGTTCTCTTAACATTAATAAACAAAACCATGGTAGTTTCTTTTATTGAAAGCAAATTTACTTTTACCACCCTCTAATCCATCTTTATTATCACAATTTCTTTTGTATAAAAATAAGAAATAAGGCATAAAATTTTCCTCTCTATTTATACATATTTGTAATAACACACTATACATATAGTGTGTTATTCTTATGGTAGTTGTTGCATGACTACATAAGGACGAATTATGCCTCTTGTAACATGATTACATCTTGATCCCTAATAAGCAACCTGCAGGGTGACCATGGGATGATTGATGGTACTAAGAAGACAAGTCTTTTCACAGGTTTGTTCTACTGAAAGTTTGATTGTTAGCTTCGATAAAATTCTTATGGTAGTTTTTGCATGACTATCTTTTCTTGGTCAGATGGGTTCGTGCCTAGACCTGCTGGACTAAACTATTTTAAGTCTTATTGGTTTTGGCTCATATGACCATATCAGATTGGCTCTGTCTCATACTGCTACTTCCAATTATTTAAGTGAGCATTCTTATCTTTTGCTAATAGGCTTTTCTTAATTGTACTTTTCTATCTCATCAATAATTAGATCTCCTTCGGGATTCATTGTGCGCATTTCCAATTTATAATTGTGTTTTTATATCACTAGATATGGTAAATTTTATATTATATTTATTAATAAATAAGTAATTTAATTAATATTAAATAACTCAAAATTTGTATATTATTATTTATTTTCTCCCTTCGAGACTCTTGCTGCAGAAACTTCCAAATTCAAACTTTGACCAACTTCACCTACTCACAACTTTTCTCTAGGAAGTGTGCTCTAGGGCGGAAAAATAGTGGTGATGTATTTATACCATATAACTCTCTCTCTCTCTCTCTCTCTCTCTCTCTCTCTCTCTCTATATATATAATCTAAACCCTCATATTTACACAGTCCTTTAAATTTTAATATCGGCGACTATTATATTATCTTAAAAGTAATTATACACCTTTTCATGCATAAATATATTTCATGTATAAATATAAAATATTAAAATATTATATATATAAATATGAGAATGTAGATATGCAATAATGTAAATACAAAAATTTTGTGCTAAGTATATAAATTTCCCAAAAAAAAAGAGGAATAATAAAAAATAAATGAAATTAACTTATATTTTGGACACCCAATTTTTTACTTTTATATTCATAGTATTTAAATTCTGAGATATTTACATACATAACATCGAATTCTTATGCATTTACTTATCTAATAATTAAATTTTCTTTTAATATTTATACAATACAAATCTTTCAAATCATACAAAAAATATCATCATTTTAATTTTTAAACATTAAAATACATAATATTATAATAGATAAAATGACATGTAATTAAAATTTGATGTTTAGATATTAGCTATGCATGTAAATCTTTCATATACAAATATTAAAATTTGAATAATAGATTTTCAAACACATATGAATTCCCATAATAAATTATATAGATTAAAAAAATTTGCCGACCTTTCTCTCCGTCCCAACTCCCTACAATAGCAGGAAGCAGCTAGTCAAATGCATTAGCAGGAAGAGCAGCTAGTCCACTGCAATAGCAGGAAGCAGCTACTGCTAAAAAGCTCGCTCTTTTCTCACTCCCCCTTCTTGTTTTCTTCCCACAACAAGTAACAAAAATGATGAACGGCTACTCCAAGATCCGCCATGGCTCCTTAGATCTAACATCCGAACCAAACCCTTCCTTCTTCCCAATCCTATCAGTCCCACAAAACTCCGACCTTTTCTTCTCCAAATCCGAGAATTCGAGCAGCCATGCTACAGATAACCTTCGCAGAAGCCGCTCGTCTGTTTCTCACAGATTCAGCCGTGAAGATCAGAGTCATGTCTTCGGTCTTCAGGCTGCGGTCAGAAGGGCTTGCTCCATGAGACGGACCTCCGCTATCGACAGCGGTTATTGGAGGATTCATGACGGCGGCGATGGTTGTTTGGCGGAGGAGGGAGAGGAAGGTGAGAAGCAGAGGGTGGGGAGGAAAAAGGGTTGGAGAAGGAAAGGAGGTTTTATTGGGCTATGTAAGAAATTTATGGGGTTCTGAGGAGCTTATTGCATGAATCTATGTGTTTTAAGTCTTATTGGTTTTAAAAGGTTTTAAGCTCTTGTGCTGAGTTATGGATCTAAACTCTGTAAAAATTCAATCTTTGTTTTCTTATGTTGAAAGTGTTATGAAGAGTTTGTGCGCTATTGTGAGCTCGAGTAAATAAAGCTTTGCCTCTGTTATTGTTATTGCCTTTGCTTTTACTGTAAGCATCTTCTATACTTTTGGCTTAAAAAGGAGTTTATGGAGCTTTACTTTTGTTTTGTTTTCTTTTTTTTTTTTTTTTTGGTTTGTTTTTGTGAGATGGAAATAAAAAGAGTGGACGTTATTGGATCCATTGTTTTCGGTAGGAGGATATTGAGAGAAATATATGCTTGAGGGTGAGATAGAAAATGGTTAGTTCTGACAAGTAAAGGTGTAGTTGGGTTATTTTTTACGAAAAGGAGCTAAATAATCTGGTAGAAAGAAAGGCTTGTTTTTAAGAAAATTTTAGAGTGACCCAGGAGTGAGAAGATTGAGGATGAAAAGCCTTAACGAGTTATTTGTCAAAATTTCGTAGTTGATTGTTACTACTATTGCAAATAGTTCAATTCCTTGTGATGAATCTGCTGCTTCAATTCATTTGATGAATTCATGAGTTTCTCGGCTTTGTTGAGGTAGACTTAATAATAATTCTTGATTGACTTTGGTCATAATTTATCATTGATGACTCCATATTTTTTGGTTGCTGTTTTAAATTATTGGCGGTCGTAATCAACGACTTATAAAGCTATTATTTTCAAAGGCGAGCCTTGAAAAAAAAGTAGAATGACATAGATGTCACACTTTATTTATATTTATGTTGAATCATTATTTATTTGTGAATCACACCAAATGAATAAAGGGTAAGTAGGGAGAGAGAGGAGTGAACGGTAATACGTCACGCCAATTATGTCTTGTTCATAAAATAATCTCTTTATTTATAATTGATATAGCACAATATGAAGATATTACATTTTTTCCCCTATTTGAAGGGGATCATACAAAGTTTTTTCTAGTCTTTTACATATGTTAGCTTATTGCCAAGCTACTTTTTGTCTTCCCATGCTTAGTAAGTTTTAGGTCGGCAAAATTAGCTCGGTTGGCTGAGATCTGTTTTGTCAGTTGAATCCGTCGATATAGATCGATCAGTTGTATTACCCGCCTTATAATTCTTTACTCCTGATGAGGAGCCTCTGAGTGCCTATGTGATGGTTGAAGATGTTTGGGAACTGGATCTTCACTTGGATCGATTTTTCCATAGTTGTTGGCTCGGATGCCTCTTTGCCTCACTTCTGTCTGCATGGCTCATTCTTGCATCTTTCGGTCATCTTTGTTCTTTCTTGTGATTCGCTCGGTCTTTGGCTTTACTTTTTATGGCTCAAATAGCCTAATTTAGACAAGTGAGACTCATAGTCATCTATCAGCGGACCCTTTTTTGTCATATTATTTCCCTTGGAATATTAGATCTCTATGGATCAGCGTTGGCACATTTTCTATGTACATATTTTTTTCTCGGATCCACTTACTTTTTGAAAACAAAGTTACGATAAGAATAAGAGTATTTAATGCCAAAATGTAAATTACATTTATTAATAAGTAATAATTCCATAATTGAACTCCACTAATTTTGGTACCTTTGATTTTTATAAATAAGGCGTGACAGAAATCTTCCCATTCCTTATTTGGTCCGTGAAGCCTCTATCTTTAATTGGTCGGCTCCCAAATGTTGTGATGGAGAACGTGTTAAATCCCCTAAGTGATATCCCCAACAAGTATCTACTTTGTGTTGCCATTGAGAAGCAGAAGCAGTACATCCTGAATGGTGAAAGGAAGAAGAAAGTCATCGTTTAGAAGAGAAAAGTGATTGTGTAGGGGGATCAGGTAGGGTCGTCTAATTCATTCCTAAACACTAAGCAGAGAAACCTCCAGCTGATCGGCCCGACCATGAATACATTGGCCCAACCTTCTTTTGTTGCAGAAGGTTCACCCATAGAATGGGCCATGCAAATGGCTGTTGGTCCTCTGCCACCGCATGATTAGGGTGTTATGTTGATTATAGCACCATAGTTGAATAGACTCTTTAGTATGACGAGTGTAGGTCTTACTTTTTGGATTTCAATTTTTCTCATGTCCCTTTTCCTTTCATAGTTATTTTGTGTCGATGACTTAGCTTTGGGATATGCGGATGAGGACTCAAACCGAGATGATAAGAACAAGAATTTGAATGAGGTGTCAAAGACAGCAGAATAATTGTCAGATGAGGGTGATCAAATCTCTAGCAAGGAAAGCAAGATTGACTACCCAGATTATTCTCTTCGGGCTCGTGGGAAAGCAAGTAATGGTCGTCATATGTCTCCTGTAGGGGTGTAAACGAGCCAAACATGAGCAAGCCAGGCTCAGCTCGTGTTCGGCTCGTTTATATTTCGAGCTTAAAAAGTGTGTTCGTGTTTGACAAATTTGTTTATCGAGCCAAACACAAGACGAACAAGAGCCGTTCACGAATAAAGAGTTGTTTCAACAACCCTAATCACGTATCTATAAGATGTTAAGGATTGTGGCGAGATTTAAAAATTATTGTTTTAATTAAAACAACATTAGAATCTAATTTAATAATTTTTATTCTATTTTCTTTATTAATACTTTTATTTGATTATAAATTATTGTGGCCTTGTAGTCAATTAAATTTTTTAAAAGTACTGCTCATCAGAAATATATATATATATATATATATATATATATATATATATATATTTATTTATTTATTTATATAATGGCTGGTAGGATTGCTCTGCTAGGGTTTGGGGGTCAGGGATGACCCCCTGGCGGCGCCGCTGCTTCTCCCTGATTGGTAAGTACTCTCCTTCTGGTGGCTGGCCGGTTTGACTGGCTGAGGGTGTTTGGTGGCTTTGTGGCTTGGTTTGCTGTTGCTTTCCCCCTTCCCGGGCTCTTCCTTTTTGAATTTTTACTGTGCCATTGGTGTTTGTGAGGTGGACTTCCCTTTGATGTCACTGCTTTTCTGGTGGCTGGGTTTGGCTTCTTTGGTTTTATTTGTTTCTTTATGGTTTTTGGAGCCTTTGCTCCTTCTCTTCTTGCTTGGTTTGTGCTTTTCTGCTTCTCTGGTGCTGTCTCTGTGGAGGTCTCTTGGTCCTTGCTTGGTGGACTTTTGCATTTATGGTTCCTCCTGTAGAGCTCTCTACCAGGTTTGAGTGGGCCAAGGCCACCTATGCAGGAGTGGTTGGCAGAGGACCCTCCCCTCTTAAAGACAATGCCCAGCTGGTCATTCCTCAACAGCTTCATGATGCTGCTGCTAGAAAGGTTTCCTGCCCATTTATCAACCCCATTGGTGTTAAAAAAGGCTGCCCAGCTGTATTTTTCTCAGACCTCGAATTGGAAGCTTTCAATGAAGAAGTTAAACTCACACTCATAGGTAAATTTGCTCTTGGCCATCCCAAAATGGAGCTGGTGAGAGCATACTTTGATTCTCTGGCCTTCATTGGCAACTAGAAATTGGGCCTCTTGGATGGGAGGCATCTCCTCATTCACCTCACCACTGAGGAGGATTATGCCAGACTTTTTGGCAAACAACTGGTTACCATTGCAGGTATGGACATGAAGATCCTTAAGTGGACATGAAGATTTTGATCCCAGCAGAGAACCCCCAATTGTTCTAATCTGGTTTCAATTTCCCAATCTTCTTTATAGATTCTTCAATCATAATGCCCTTTTCCAGATTGGCAGATTTATTGGAACCCCTTTGAGGATGGATGCTGCCACCTTCAACAGAGCTAAACCTGAGGCTGCTAGGATGCAAATTGAAAAGGTTATCTCCTTACCTGAAATTAAGAGAATCTGGGTGGGTTCTGCCTCTGATGGCTGCTGGCAGGAAGTCATTATGCAACAGAAACCATACTATTGCTCTCATTGCAAAATGTTTGGACATAATATATAAAAATGCTACAGACTCCACCATCCCCCAAAGAAAATAAGTCCCAAACATGGAGAAGGTACTGTTGTTAGCAGTCAAGCCCCCTCATCTACTGGCACTGTTACTGTTCCTATTGAACTTCCCACAAGGATGAATGCTCCTGTATTACCTACTGATGATGCTCTCCCCCTCCAAACCTTGATCTCCAACCCAACTCAAATCCCCACCATCATTCCTACATTTACTGTGGATGGTCCTGCTGTTAGCCCCACCAGAACCCCCTCTAAATCTAATTCCATAACTCCTCCCAATATCTCGACCCTCCCACTTATTCTCCCCAGTCCTGGTTCACCTCCCAAACCCACTTCAGTCATCCAGCCTTTGGTCGGGGAAGCTGGCTTCTCTCTGGCCCCCCAGGTATTGGCACCCTCTTAGGAGATGTGTCTATGTATGAATAGTAAATTCAGAAAGCTAAAAAGAAAAATAAGTTGGTCACTGGATTGTTGGAATCAGTGGCTCTCCTACTCATACTGGCTCTCCACCAAATTCCAGTAGGATCAAAACTAGATCTAAATCACATTCTCACATTCCACCCCCCACCCCTCCCCGACCCCCTGATGTTTAACATCCTTTGTTGGAATATCAGGGGTGTTGCCCACCCCTCCTCCCTCAAAAGACTTCTCTTCCTTTTTAAAAAAACACCATCTCTGGTGCATTGCGATCCTGAACCCTTAGTTCACCAAAACCCCCATAAGTATCTTACTAAATTCCCATGTTGCTCCCTTTTCACTAATATATCAAACAAGATTTGGATCATCTACAGGAAGGAAATAAACTGGACTATGATTTTGGATCATCCTCAATTTGTTCATTTGGCCTGTCATCTGAATGGCCTTGATTTTGCTGCAACATTTGTCTATGCTGGGTGTACTAGAAATGCTAGACATGAGCTTTGGACTGAGCTACAGACCATCAGCTCTTCCACTACTACTAGTTGGATTGTAGGTGGGGACTTCAATTGTTTGGGATCTTCTGCTGAGAAGACTGGGGGAAGGCCTTCTGCCATCTCCACTATGACTGAATTCAATGACAATATTACTAATGCTAGCCTGTTTGACCTTAGATTTCAGGGCCACCCCTTTACTTGGAGAAGTGGTAAGACTTAGGAAAGGTTGGACAGGTTTCTGGCCAACAGTATCTAGCATCAAAGCTTTCTTCACACTTTTGTCACTCATCTGAACTTTGATGGGTCTGATCAAAGACCCCTAATGATCACTATAACTACTGCAGAACAATCTAATAACCCCTCTCCTTTCAGATATCTGAATTGTTGGTCAGACCATCCCACCTTCCATGACCTTATTGCTGCCAACTGGAATGGGTGCCAGAACTCCAACCTTCTTAGACAACTATAGATGCTACAGATTAAAGTGGGGAAGGTTCTAAGAGATTGGAGCTGGAACAATATTGGGGACATTGTCAAAAATGTAGAAAAGACTGAGAAAGAAGTTTCAGAGTTGGAAGCTACTGTAATTGCCAATCAAGATAAATATGGGGAACCGATTGCTGGTCAGGAAAAATTGCTGTTGGCTGTGGAGCTCCAAGACCATTTCCTTAGACAGAAAGCTGCTATTTACAAATACAAAGATGGGGACAGGAACACCAAATTTTATCATGCTTATATTAAATATAAAAGGAAGTGCAATAATATTCATTCTATCAGGAATGACCTGGGGGTGACACTTCATAGTGGGGAAGATATTGCCAACAATGCTGTGGGTTATTTTAAGAAGCTGCTCACCCATACCAAGGCTGCTAGACTTTCTATTGATGCAAGTCTGTTTTCTAAGGAGCACCACCTTATCAACTCTCTCAACCTGACTGAATTACCTTCTGAGGAGTAAATCTGGGATGTCATAAATTCCATGGATGGGTCCAAATCTGCAGGCCCTGATGGATTTACTGCTGATTTCTACAGGAAGACTTGGGACATCTGTAAAGGTGATGTGATCAAGGCAATTCAGGGATACTTTAGGGGCTTTGATATACCCCATTATTTTTATTCCTCTACCATTGTTCTTATCCCTAAGTCTACTACTCTTACTGATTGGAATCAGTTCAGACCTATCAGCCTTACCTCTATGATCAGCAAGGCTATCAGCAAGATTTTGGTGAGGAGGCTCCAACCTCACCTAAATCATATTATTTGCCCCAACCAAGCTGCCTTTGTTCATGGTAGGTCCATTACTGATAATGTGCTTCTTGCTCAAGAAATGATGTTAGATCTGGACAGACCTTGCAGGGGTGGGAATCTTGTGTATAAACTTGACATTAAGAAGGCTTATGACACACTCGATTGGAATTTTATCTTGGAAATTCTTCAAGCTAGAGGTTTTCACCTGGATTTCTGCAGGTTAATCAAGAGATGGCTTAATTACAACCAACACTCTACTCTGATCAATGGAAAATGTTGGGGGGGCTTTACTGCCGCTAGGGGACTCAAACAAGGGGACCCCTTATCTCCCACCATTTTCATCATTGCTATAGATGTTTTATCTAGATTGCTGGATTCCCAGATATCCTCCCTCCAGTATGCAAGATATCACCACAGGTCCAACATCCCCATCTCTCATTTAATTTATGCTGATGATATTATTCTCATTTCCAGAGCTAGTAAAAATGCTATGAAGAAAGTCACCAAATGCTTGAAACAATTTCAGTTGATTTCTGGGCTTTCCTTCAGCACTGAAAAATGCACTGTCATCTTCCCTGAGAAATGTCTTCCATCTATCTCTCACTGGATTCAGGACTACACTGGTTTTTCCAAAGCCAAGCTCCCTCTAAATTTCTTGGGGGTCTCCTTCATTAAAGGCAGACATAAGCAAATACAGTTTGATGACATTATTCACAAGCTTCAGACCCAACTGGCCAACTTGGCCCATTCTTTTCTCTCTACTGGGGGGAGAATTACCCTTCTGCACATCATCCTCACTACCTTCCCCTCCTATGTCCGCAAATGACCTGTATGAAGAAAAGCACCAGAATCTAGATGGATAGGATCTTCGACATATTTCTTTGGTTTGGTAATAGGAAGCAAATGCAGTGGGCTAGTTGGCAGAAATTAGCCAAACCTTTTGAGGCTGGAAGAGTGGGTTTCAAAGGTTTACTTCAGTTGCAGCAAGTTAACTTCTGCATGCTTTGGTTTAAGTTTAGACAGCAGAATTCTCTTTGAGCCAAATTTATGATGGGGAAGTATTGTAAGAATATACATCCTACTACTGTACAAGACAAGCTGGGTTCATCTAGAGTCTGGAAGCAGATGTTGAAATGCAGGCACCTTACCAACAACTTATTCAAATGGGACTTAGGGAGAGGGGAAATCCTTTTCTGGCAAGATCAATGGTGTCCTGCTAAAATGCTCATCCCCAGTCCAAATACTGAAAAAGCACAATTTCCTGTTGCTGATTGGTGGAATGGGGAGGAGTGGTCCATATATGCTCTAAGGCTCATCCTACAGGAAAGTTCTGTGGAGCATATTTCCAGAATTCCCTTTAACAAAACTAAACCTGATACTATTAACTGGAATAATGGAATGCAGCATAGCCTAACAAAGTAGATTTACAATGCCATTCACTCCTGGACCAAAGTGGATTGGGGTACTCAAATCTGGAACAAATACATCTCTCCATCCATGTCTTTTCTGAATTAGAGGATTCTTCAGGGCTGTATCCCTACAGATGATATCCTGAAATTAAAGGGATTTAGGGGACCTTCTAAATGTTATCTTTGTGGTACTCATGCTGAATCGATTCCCCACCTCTTCTCCAGATGTCAGTTTGTTCAATAGGTCTGGACTGAAATAATTGCTCTATTTAACATGGACACCTTGCAACTGGATTGGCTTGATCTTGCCACTTGCTGGAAATCTTGGAACATGAAACAGTTGGGGGTCATTCCTTTTATTATTTCACGGCTCATCTGGATGCATAGAAATAGGAGCAAATTTGAAGCCAAGCCTCCTTGTGTGCATATTATGGTGGGAAACTGCCATTCTTACATTTCCAAACTTATTAAACACAAGAAGTTCCCCAACATTATCACACTTATCCCCCTAAGCTTTCCCCCTCAGGCCAAAGTTGTCCAAAATAAGTGGATCACTCCCCACCACCCCTATGTGAAGGTTAACACTGATGGGGCCTTCACTGCTGTTGGGGCTTGGATTGGTGGTATCTTTAGGAATACAACTGGTAAATGCCTTTGTTTCTTCCAGGCCCCTGCCTGAGCTCATGGCAGTTTATTGGGCCATTCAGTTTGCTTTGTTCAACAACTGGCATTACCTGGTGGTGGAGGGGGATTCACAACTATTAATCAATCATTTGAGGAGAGACCTCCATCCCCCTTGGCATCACTCCCAGTGGATTAAAAGAATCCTTCCTTTAGCTTCCCAATGTTCAATTCGGTTCTCCTTTATTTATAGAGAAGGTAACTGGCCTGCAAACTGGATAGCTAAAAGAGGGCTCTGTTCTTTGGATATTGTGGTTTCTAATTCTCCCAACCCCCGTCAACTGTCATTTTTGATTGAAGCTGATGTATATATGGCTCCTCACTTTAGAATTGTTAAATTTTAGGGGCTGAGCTTTTTTGGGGACTATGGTTTATGGAGGGTGCTGGTTTTGCTATGGCATGTCATCCATTGCTGGGGCTTCCCTGTTGTTTTTATGCCCATTGGGGCTGTTCTTATTTTTCTTTGGGGCTTTGGTATACTGGCTGGATACCTTGGTTATACTGTTTTCCTTTTTTGTGGTCTGGGTGGGGAACCCATAGGCTGTTTTAGAATGCCCTTTCTCTTGTTTAGTTGGGGTACCCTTACCTGTCAAGTGTAATTGTTTTTTGATCAATGAAAAGGTAGGAGCCCATGTGCTCTTTTGAAATATATATATATATATATATAATTGATAAGTAATCTTTCGATCCAAAACGAGTAGAACACGAACCAACAAATCTTAGTTCCTGTTAAGCTTGTTAACTTAACGTACGAGCTGAACATGAGCTTTTTAAAGAGTCGAACACGAGCTGCTCGCGAACAATGACCTGTTTTGACAGCCCTAGTCTCCTGAATTTTTGGCACATCGTCTAGCCGAGATTGAAAAATTCTTTGTTTGTTTACTAGGATCCAGCAAGTCATTGAGAAACATGAGTTGCTGGCTCGTGTGGAGAAGATGGAGAAGATGGAAAAGGTAGTGGCCACCCTTCGCCAGAAACTGCCAGCTGTTTAGGATAGATCCTTGTTACCCTGAGTTCTAGTTGAGATAGACTAACTAAATCATTTTAGGCTAAACATTATTTTGTATAATAGGTTGCTTCAAAAGGAGTATGTCTTGTTTGAAGCGGCGACCGATCACCTTATAAAATTTTTCATTTCAAGCTAATTTTATAGTGATATTTTGTATTTATTAATGTTTTTTTCAGAATAAAATTTATTTATCTGTCTCATTTTTCATATTGATGTGATCCTTCTATGAGTGCATTTTTAAAATTACTGTGGTATTTTATTTTCACTCTTATGTAACGGTTCAGCCTCTTTTAAGGTTAAAAATTTTAGGTTGCTTAAGATTTTTTAACCGATTAATTTTTTGTGTTTTATTTTTTCATTTTAATGCTTGAAATGACCTCGTCAAGATCCCATGGTTCCGTCCTCTCGGAGTCATTAGGGTTTAAAACTTGATTAGCCACAAGTGATTGGAAGGTACTTTGTTAGTAGCCATGGGTTTTTACCTCCAAAGTACCTTCTCAAACTAGATTTCATTTTATGGTTAACATTTTATTTTAGTAATTTTAGGGTTCATTTTATGTCTTTTATGTTTGTTTGACATCTTAGCCAAACTCGTCCATGATAGGTGTTCAGTGTGCTTTTGTTCTCTTATGAGAAGTCAAACAATCCATAATCTTGGGTTACTTAAGTTAGAGTTGTCCTTAGTTAATTTGAATTAACCCGAGTTAGGTCAGGTTGACCTAGATTAGCTGGAGCTGATTATGAGCTAACCCAGGTAAGGCCAAGTTTTCTTAGTCAAACTTCAACTAAATTTACATTGGGTTCAATCGATTCGATTTGATTTGGTTGAGTTTCGTTTTGGTTTGGGTTCCCCCAAGTTAGGTCAGGATACTCTAGGTTGACTATGAATTGATTTGGTTTCACCTAAGTTAGGTCGGGTTAGCCGAAGATGAGTTAATTTAGGTTAACTTGAGTTAGGCTTCATTAGCTGGGGATGAAATGATTTGGGTTACCCGAGTTTCATCGGGTTAGCTTAGTTGATTTTGAATTGATTTTGGGTTCACTTGAGTTAGGCCTGGTTAGCTCGAGGATAAGTTGATTTGAGTTAACATGAGTTAGATCGGTTAGCCCGGTTTACTTGATTTGGGATAAATTGAGTTAGGTCAGGTTAGACCAAGTGTTTTAGGTTGATTTGGGTTAACCTGAGTTAGATCGAGTTTACTCAGATGGTTTAAGTTAATTTAGGTTAACCCAAGTTAGGTCGGATTGACCCTGCGAATTTGGTTGATTTGGGCTAGTTAGGTCAGGTTGACACTGTGATTTAAGTTGATTTAGGTTAACCCAACAACAATTATTTCTTCTCGGGTAATGGTGAGGGGTTACGTTGATTTGGGTTAACCTGAGTTAGGTCAAGTTGACCTAGTAATTTAAGTTGATTTGGGTTAACCCTAGTTAGGTCAGTTAACCCGGTGATTTAAGTTGATTTGGTTTAAACTGAGTTAGGTCAGGTTTACCGATGATTTAGGTTGATTTGGGCTAATCTGATTTAAGTTATGTTGACATGATGATTTATTTTTATTTGCTTTAACAAAAGGTAGGTCCGGTTGACCCGACAATTTATGTCAATTTGGGTTAACTTGAGTTTGTTCAGGTTGACCCGGTGATTTAGGTCTATTTGGGTTAACCCAAGTTAGGAAGGGTTGTCCGAGCGATTTAGCTCAATTTGGGTTGACCCGATTTAGGTCAATCAGACCTGGTGATTTAGGTTTATTTGTCTTAAGCTAAGTTAAGTGAGTGTGACTCAGTGAATTAGGTTGATTTGGGTTAACCCAAGTTAGGTCAGGTTTAGCCGATGATATAAGTTGATTTGGGTTAACCCTAGTTAGGTTGAGATGACCTAGTGATTTAAGTCTGTTTGGGTTAACTTGATTTAGGCCTGTTAACTTGATGATTTAAATCAATTTGGGTTAACGTGAGTTAAGTCGGGTTGACTTAGTGATTTAAGTTTATTTGGATTTAGATTAGGTTTTAATGTTAGGTTTTGGTTATTGACCCAACGCTAAATATATGCGTACTAAAAATTCAATCCCAGGCAACTGTGCCAAAAACTTGACCCGCAATCCGCTGATGACAAATACATTAATTGATGCTTTCAAATGTAATAGATAATAATACCAGCTAGTGTATATAAATTTTATCAAAAATATTTTACACACTAGGGGTACTATGCAAGTATACGTATCGTATCAAGTAATATAGGGCTTTCAAACAAACACCCCAGTATCGATCCCACGAGGAGTGAGGTATGGATTTTTAAATATTTTAGTTTTATTTTTGTAAGTATTTCTTTTATAGTTATAAATTTGATATTTTTAATTTACTAGATGCAATAATAAAGCAATAATGAAATAATTAATGTAAATAGCAATAAGACAACAACTTTCTTCCTTTCAATTAATCCAAGATTTTCTAAGATAATGATAGTATTCGTGGAGAATATAAATTTATGGTATTGTGCAAAATAGAAGCATTCATATTCTTTACCCTTTGATCCAGGTGTAAAGAACATTGGCTAGCCTATAGATCAGGTTCGGATGTATTGTTAGTAGAATGGGTTAATCTGGGCTCACACTACTAGATGTCTAAGGGTGGTTATGGTCGGCCCTACTAGTGACCCTTTCCTTCTCCATAAACCAAATTACTAGAATTTAGTCTGTCACTCTAAAAACTTATCAATTCTACGCCCATTATATAATATCTTCCTATTTATTTGCACTTCACCATGAATAACCCGCACAAGGCCTTCGACTACCCAAGGATTCATGTGATATCTACTAGTTAAGAATTCATCTCCTTCTAGGTATCAAAACTCTTCAACAGATTTTAACAATTTAAATGGCCAATTTAAATAGTAAATTAAGATCTGGTATTAATATCATCACAAAGTTTTAAAATATAAATAGTTTCTAATTCTCCAATGAATTTTTTATTATCTTATTTATCTTTTCATAATTGAAAGGAGAAAGTAAACTAACTACTCAGAACACATTGAATTTAAACAACAAAACATGATAATAAAACTTTGAAAAAAATTACAAATAATTATCTCAAGTGTTTCTCCTACTGAACCTCTGAATTCTTCTGACTCCAAAGCAAATAATCTTCAAAAGCACCAACTCTTTAAAATCTCAATACAAACTCTAAATAAAATAACTAACTAATTTATGAAGGATAGTAAAATATGGCCCTAAAGTATCTCTCTAATTCTCTCTCTAGATGGGGCTTTAGATAGGGGGACTAAGTTGGGCATTTTTCTTTGAAGGAGTAGCCTCCTATTTATAGGCTTCAAGGGTTGCCTCAAGGTACCTCTTCAAAATGTGTCCACATTCAATGAATCTTCTAGAAGGTGTGTCTGGCTCCTAGGCGCCGGAATCTGGCGCCTAGGCGCTGGACTCTGCGTCCAGTTCTTCGCACCTCTTCGCGATTAAAAGCATTTCTAAGCCTCCAAATACATTGTATCACATGTCTTATAAACTAGGAACAACATCCAGTCTTCTAGAAGGTCCAATAACCTCTAACATCGTCAAAATAACCGTCCAAAAGTCATTAAAAATCTTGACAGATCCAGTATCGACCTGGCTCTTAGGCACCGGATTCTGGCGCCTAGGCGCCAGACCAATAATTTTGACAATTTTGCATTTTTGCTCCATTTTTGCTCCTTTTTGCTCCTTTTTGCTCCTTTTTCACTTTTTTTCCTTCTTGAACATTTTTTCATCACCTATATCCAAAAACACAAAAATATCTTTCATTAAAGCATAATATCCTTAAAAATTTGATAAAAATCAAGGCATAAAAATGGGTATTTTTTTCATGGATCTGTTATGTCAGGCCTAGGGCAAGCGAGACTCAAGTGTGGTTAGGTTGAGCTTAGATCTAATTTAGTCCAGACCTAGCAAGGGCTGAGGTTAAATTGAATTAGGTATGGGCTAGACGTAGGTAATGTTTGAAGTTTGGATTGATTTGAGCTAGGTCTAAGTTGGGTTAGACCTAAGATGGGTTTTGGGTTTGAGTTAGGTTGAGCAAGATCCAAGTGAGGCTGTACGTAGACCTAACCTAGGTTTAACTTAAGCCATACTAGGTCTGATTTGGGTAATTCTAAAGTTAACTCTAGTTGAATTGAGTTCAACTAAATTTATTTGAGCTAGATCTGATCTTGGTTAGATCTATGATAGACCTAAAATATATAGTGTTTTCATACTCATTTTTATACTTATTTTTTACGATATTGCACTTTAATGGAATGTATTTTGTGTATTATTCTTATAGTTATGATTAAATATATGAAAGTGATGAAAGGAGTGAATAAGTATCAAATTTGGAGCTAAATGAAGAAAGGTGAAAAATTGATCTGTGGTGGCTAAGTGCCCTAACCTAACGCTTACACGCTAGAGCCTCATGAATAAGCGCTTAGATTCGGAGCTTACACGCCAGGAGCCTTGCGGCTAAGCGCCGAGACTCCGCGCTTATGTGTGGTAATTACTTTAGAGGATTTAAATAATTTTTGGCGCCATTTTGAAACGATGTTTGAGGCATCCTTTGGTACAAACATAGGTAACTTCTTATTGGCGCCAAAATTAATTTAAATTTCTCTTGAAAGGATGCATATCATGGAGGATTCATTGAATCTGGACATAATTTCAAGAGATATGGAAGAACCAGTTGGAAATTTATATAAAGAAGACTTGAAGATCAGAAAATGTTTGTTGTTGAAGGGCATGTGGTTTATATTTATTGTGTAGAAGAGTTCTTTTAGTATCACGCCGCTCTACTTCACCATTTCTACTTTAGTATATTTTGTAATAGAATTAGAATAGATATTTTGAATCCTTAGAGTTGGGCTTCACCCTCAAAGGAAGATTGTAAGGAAAAACAAAGTTTTCAAAGGAACTTCAAGAGTTTGGTGGAGAGGATTTTTAGATAAGTTTTATTCTTTGTTACTATATTTACTTTTTAATTAAGACTTCTTGTGTTTTCACCATGATTTCTTTTTTTAAAGCAAGTTGTGATTGTATTTTCTCCATGAATTATGAGTAGTTTTCTTTATCTTTTTTCCTTAAAATGATGAAGTAATTAAGTTATGGATGAAATTTGTGTGAAGTACATGAAATTAATGTTGGAAGAAGTTGTGATGATTCAAAATAATGCACTTCATTTACTTCTTGATTTAGCCAATTAAGATGTTAATAAATGTTGTGAGAACATGTAAGAACCGGTATGGTATTGTCTCAGTCAACAATTGGTAAGAATCACATGAGATTATATGGGTGAGAATCTAGTCCATATGGTTGAGTGCAAATAAATAGGGAGATATATATTGAAGGGTGTAGAATTAGAGGAATTTAGAGTGACAGGCTAAAGCCACCAATTTGATTTAATGTTTTATGTCTTGATACATGATGTTAGCCCCAGGTGGAGATAGAAAAGGAAACTCTAGTGTTAAAGCTAGTATCTTTCTTGCCTAGCTCGGTTTCAAGATTACTAAAACATTAGATTAAATTATGTTCTTTATAGCATCTCTAGTAATGGTAAAGAAATAATTGCTCCTATTTGGCACAACACATTTTAGATACTTCCACAACAGAATTTCATAACTTTTTACTGATTCATTGTAAGGAAAAAAATATTTTATTTATATTTGCTTTCTTTGTACAAAAATCTAGTTAATTTTAGTTGTTTGCTTTCATTTTAAAAATTAAAAAATTTATAAAAAAGAATCGAACTTTCTTTCTTAGAATATTATCTTTAGTTTGAGTAAGATCTTTCTTAAAGAGTAAAAAGTTATTTTTCTATTTTTTTGTTAAGAATATTTAACATTTTTCCATTTGCGTTCGATATCTCGAGGCTTAATCAGAAAGTTCTGTGTAACTTGATAATGATACGTATACTTGCGTGGAATCCCATTTTCTTTTAATAACAATTAATACCCTTATTTGCATTAGCATAAAGTTTTTGACATCATTTTAAAGAAAAAAAATATCATAAAAAGAAGTATAAAGTATAAATTCATATTTATAAAACGTAAGTATAAATATCGGGGATCAAATTTTTGGCACCGTTGCCGGGGAAAAATAGAAAAATAAAAGAAAAATTAAAAAAATAATCAAAACCATATTAGAAAAAAAATTTCATAAAAACTTCTTTTTTACTTTAAACTTGTTAGATTTATTTTAGGAAAATGTTATGTGTTTTTATATAAGTTCTTGTTTTTATTTTGATTTATATTGTGTATGCATAGTTCAGGTTCAAAGGGACTTGTACCTTACAATTCTGAATTAGAAAGAACTATTAGAAAAATAAAAAAAATTAAAATACATAAAAAAGAAAAAAATATTCAAGAAATTGCAAATCAAAATAATCAAATGTTGAAATCCAACAAGAATTTAGACCTTTAACAGATTATGCTAACCCTACATTAGATGAACTTCATGGTATTATTCAAAATCCTGCTGTAGCGGCTAATTCATTTATACTTAAAGCTGTTATTATCTAAATGGTATCAAATAATCAGTTTGGGGGAGCACCAACTGAGGATCCAAATTTACATCTTGCCAATTTTCTAGAACTGTGTGCTACATTTAGATATGATGGTGTTTTAGATGATAATATTAGACTTAGACTTTTTCCTTTCTCATTGAGGGATAACGCTAAGATGCAATTAAATTTGTTAGCACCTAGATTTATCAGAATTTAGGGTGATTTAGCGCAAAAGTTTCTTGTTAATTACATCTTTTCGTTAGTTTGAAGGGGACTCTATTTTTGAAGCATGGGAACGTTTTAAAGATCTCCTAAGAAAGTATCCACATCATTCGATACCAAATTAGTTAATAATTCAAACTTTTTATAATGGATTAGTTGGATCTCTTAGATCTATTATCGATGCTGCTGCTGTTGGTTCATTGATGTCTAAACAATTTAATGACGCTTATGCTTTAATTGATGAAATGTCTACAAATAATTTTCAATGACCTTCTAAGAGGGAAAATCCAAAGAAGGTGGCTAATATTCATGAATCTGATGCTTTTGTAATGTTAGCAAATCAAATTTCTAAAATTTCAAGGAAGATAAAACAATTTGGAATGAATTTTTTTCAGCCAATTTCCTGAAGAAAATTCATTAGGCCCAAATGGTAGATTCTCAAACATCATTAGAAACTTTGAATTCCATAAACAAGCCTAATAACCCGTATTCAAATTATTAAACCCAGGTTGGGAAAACCATCCAAACGTGAACTGGAATAACAATAATCTGGGTGGTAGTACTCAACAATGGGGGAACAACCAAGTTAATGCATTGGGGAATTAGAACAACCAATGTAATAATAATTATAGACCTACTTACCCTACAGGTTTTAATAGTACTTTACAATTTAAGGAGAATAAGTTGTCTATAGAAGAAGTGGTGTTACAAATGGGAAATCAATTACAAAGTTAAGGAGCTACAATTAGAAATATTGAGAATCAATTGGAAAAAAAGATAATTCATTAAGTAATATATCCCAAGGAACACTTCCAAGTAATACAAAGATAAATCCAAAAGACAAGAATAAAGAGCAAGTAAATGCTGTTCAACAGTGAAGTGGAAGAGAGTTGGAAGGTAGAGTTCAAAAAGAGATTGAAGTAGAGAATGACGAGATTGAAGAACTAAATGAAGACGCTCTGAAAGGTTTGGAAATACCTATTTCTCCACCAAAAATTGATTTAAAAAGTCACCTCCACCAATTTCCTTGGAGACTCCGACAACAAAAGTTGGATAAGTAATTTTCAAAATTCTTGGAAATTTTTAAGAAGCTTATAATTAATATTCCATTTGTTGAAGTCTTAGAACAAATGCCAAGCTATGTGAACTTTATGAAGGATATCCTCAACATAAAAAAGAATTTTGAAGATAATGAGAATGTTACACTTAGTGAAGAGCGTAGTGCTATAATTCATAAGAAACTTCCTGAAAAGCTTAAAGGTTCTGGTAGCTTCACAATTCCATGTGCAATTGGAGACAGATTTTATGGGAAAGCTTTATGAGATTTTGGTGCAAGCATTAACATTATGTCCTTACCTATATTTAAAAGGCTGGGATTAGGAGAAAAAACACTGACTACTGTATCTCTGTAGTTAGCAGATCGTTCAATAACATATCTTAAAGGAGTTATAGAAGATGTTTTAGTAAAAGTAGATCAATTTATCTTTACTGTTGATTTTGTTGTACTAAGTATGGAGGAAGATAAAGAGATACTTATTAATTTGGGGAGAACTTTCCTAGCTACAAGATTAGCAATGATAGATGTGCAAAAAAGGGAATTAACTATGCGCGTCAACGATCAAAGTGTTACATTTAATATTTCAAAATAAATGAAATATCCAGAAAAAGGTAAAGATGATGAATGTTATAAGATGGTTGTTTTAATATATCTGAGTGAATGCCATTTTAAAGAAACTTTTGAAGAAAAATATGAAAGTGAAAAATTGGAACACGAGCAAGAAGAGGAAGTACAATATTATGATGATTTTAATGACGAAGATTTAAATTATGTTCAACAAAGTTTTGAAGTTTTTGACATGACAAAGAAAGATGAATCTTTAAGTCCATCAATTCAAAGAACCCCTGAATGTGAATTAAAATTACTTCCTGCAAATTTAAAATATGCCTTTTTAGGTGATTCCTCAACTTTTTCAGTTTTAATTTCCTCAAAATTAACTTAAGAAGAAGAAGTGAGTTTGCTTGAAACTTTAAAGAATTATACGAAAGCCTTTGGATTGACCATAGCTGATATTAAATGAATCAGTCCTTCCATTTGTATGCACAAGATCCTTATGAAAGAGAACTACAAACCCAAAGCTGGTCCTCAAAAAAGATTAAATCTTGTTATGAAAGAGGTTATCAAAAAAGAAATTTTTGAAGTGGTTAGATACTGAATTATCTAACCTATTTCAGATAGTTCATGGGTTTGTCCTATTCACTGTGTTCCAAAGTGTCGGCATATTTTTAGGTTTGTGTTGTATTTTTGAAAAGGGGTCGCCTAGAGAAGTTGTCGGAGAATTTTTGATTTTAAATTTAATTTATATATATATATAATTTAAAAAGTAGCATTTGATTTTGAAAATAATTTTAAATTTGAAGATCTTAAGATATGAAATCAAACCGATCTCATGTCCCAAATAGTTTATATAAACGAGCACCGCATCACAAACCGTGTATCTATCCCGAAGAATAGACACACTGTTTGATAATGGGGCTCAATTAAATAAACTAGATGATTTGTGACGTCCGTTTGGTCTGCGAACCAATTTTATAAGCCGAATAAGTTCCCCTGTTTAATATAAAGAAATTAAACGAGGTTTATATTACTGGGTTCTTAAAGTTCCCTATAAGGGCAAGCCACTATAGTTAATTACATCTTAAATGACGGGAATCACTTAAGAAAACTCTCGATAATGATCAGTGGTTTTGCTCTCAAGAATTTCAAAGTTTAAGGTTTTCAAAGGATTTGAGTTTTGGAAATTTCAATAGGGAATGAATCAAATTTGGAACAATTTGTTTTAAGAGTCCAAAGGAACGAAAGGTAGGGGATGTCACGGATTCGAGACAAGTCTCGGTGACTTCCCAACTATCCTATTTATTTTGCTTGAATTTGAGAAGATGTTATTTAATGTTTCAATCCTGTCAATTTTAATTAATTAGGACTTATATTTGCATGACATGATCATACAAATAGCCTTGAAGATGTGATGGTTTATGTCGTACCAAACGACTACCTCGGAGTCCTAAGACCGGTTAGGGCTTAATTTACATGACATGATCATGCAAATGCCTAACGAAGAATTGAGGATTTTATGTTGCACTAAGCAAACTACCTCGGAATCCTATGGCTTGGTTATTTAGTTCTAAGGAAAGTTTTCGTTGAAGTAGACTCGAGTTTTCTTGATGACGATGGCCGAGTCGCCCACCATGCTCCGAGCTCCTTGTTGTTGCAGAGGTTTAGTTTTAGAATTCATAAATCAAGAGATGAGAGAAGTATTCTGGTTTAGAGAAAATCTTAAAATTCAAGTGTTTTTTAATATTTTAATTAAAATAAATCTTAAAGTTGTTTAAACAGAACCGATTAAGATCCCACGGTTCGGTCATCTCGGCACCGTTATTTTCATTGAATTCACTTAGTCCAGATGAATTTGCTAAACTCAACTGAATGAGTTCCACACTTTCATTTAGACCGTGGGAAATCCCGTTAGCAACACGTGGGTTACATCATCCGAGGTATTCGCGATCATTCAACGAGACGTTTTAATTTAGTTGCAATTGTAGTTTTGTTGTTCTGTTTGTGATTAAATTTTGAGTTTTTTTTTATATTTTGAAATGTTGTGGCGGTGATTTTTATCTTGTAATGACTTTTAATTTAGTTTCGGTTTCAGTTCAGGGACTATCCTAAAGCTTTTGGTTTTCATGCAACAGTTGTTTATCATGCAAGAAAAGTAAAGTACATTGCAATAAAGTAAATTGCAATAAAATAAAAGCGTGCACTGGAGGGTCTTCCCGTCATCCCAAGCTGTACTTAAAACACATGTTAAGGCATTTAAATATTTCAACAAGTACCTAGGTAAAGCTAAGGGAAAGGTTTTGGTTGTCTACCAAAGTCCTAATCCAATAGCTAATCATCTCCTATGACGTCTAGGTTCTTGTGTTTCGGTTTAAGGATGACTCTCTTCACCCAAGAACAATTAAATTCAGTTGTTCTTATAAACATCCTATCATATTGAGGAAGTGCTTAAGACGAGTCTTAAACATTTTTTCAATACCACTAGGATTGTTTTAAGTCCAAGAGAATTTAATTATACAAGTGAATTAATCATCCAGGAGTTTAAGTTTTGTTATCTTGCTCAGTGAACTTAGGACATTTGAATATCCTATAAGTGAAGTAACACTTCACTTGATGCCTCATTTAAGAGTTATTATAATAAGAGCTTTAAAAGGGCAAATCAAATTATTAAGTATTTTAATGATTTAAACTTAATGATTAAGTCTTAATTTTGACTTAATTATAAAAAATTAGTCTAAGTTTGGAATAGTGTTCAAGTTATTTTAGATTTAATTCTTAAGGATTTCATTTAGGTTTGTTGTTAAATGATTTTAACTTAATTTAATTCAATTTAACTTTAATTCAATTTAATTTAATTTTAATTTAATTTGATTTTAATTTAATTTAATTTAATTTAATTTAATTTGATTTGATTTAATTTAATTTAATTTTAATTTAATTTCAATTTAATTTTAATTTGAATTTAATTATAATTTGATTTTAATTTTAATTTAATTTAATTTTAGTTTTAATTTAATTTTAATTTTAATTTAATTTAATTTAGTTTAACTTTAATTTTAATTTAATTTTAGTTTAATTTTAATTTGGATTATTATTTTAATTAATTTTTTTTATTAAGAATTAAGTATTATTGAAGTGGTTTATTTAGGGACTTTTAAATTAAAGAATAAATATCCTCTTAATAATGTCTCTACTTTAATAATTCCAATTTCCATCATTTTCCCAAAATTTTATTTAATTAATTAATTAAAGTTTATTTTAATTATTTTTTTTTGAAATGGTTAGTAGGTTTCTACCCTCAATCATTTAAGTTTCAATCATCTAAAATCAGTTTAAAATCAAATATTTTACCCTCCCCTTTTTGATTAATCCTAAAATTTTAATTAAAGGTTGAAATTTTTTATTACCATTTTGCCCTTCAAGTTTAATAATTCTATAACTCACTAAATTAAGCTCAAATGAACTTGAAATTTTTATTTAACCTCACTTACATGTCAATTAAAACTTTAGAGGAGGAAATGTGATTTTTCTGTTTTTAATTTATTTATGTAATTATTGTTAATGAAAAATAGGGGTTTTCAAGGAAAATTCAATAACATGACCAAGGAAATGTTTCTGTCCTTAATAAAATTATGGGATACTCTTAATAACTAGAGGACCATTTGAACCAATTTTGATGATTTTTTGAATTATATTGTATTTATTAGAATTATTTTAAATTTTGGAGTATTAATTAATTTTAAAATAAAATTAAAGTTGAAAAATGGATTTTATATTTTTCTTAAATCTCTCTGACCTCAAGGAGTTCAGAGAAACAAATTTTATATTTTTCTTATTTTTCTTTGATTTATTAGAATTATTTTAGTGAAAAGGTTGGAAAATACATTTTTTTAATATTAAAAATCACATATAGCCTTTAAAATTTAATATCTTATCCTTGGGACTTAAGAAAAATATTTGGTTTGTTCCTAAGTAATTAGAATTCAAAATGTGACATTTTGGTGATTTTTAATATTTTTATGATTTTTATTATTTTTTAATTATTAAAAATATTAAAATAATGATAAAAACCAACTTTTTTAGAAAATTACAATTTTAATTTTCCTAAGTTCCTCTAATATCAGAGAAGCTTCAAAACCATTTTTGTGAATTTTTGAAAAGTATTTTGTGAGTTATGAATTTTTAAAGTTTAATTTTAGCCATTTTGCTTA
Source organism: Papilionanthe hookeriana x Papilionanthe teres (assembly GCA_022702705.1). Classification (NCBI taxonomy): domain Eukaryota; kingdom Viridiplantae; phylum Streptophyta; class Magnoliopsida; order Asparagales; family Orchidaceae; genus Papilionanthe; species Papilionanthe hookeriana x Papilionanthe teres. The sequence continues at coordinate 66,027,212 of CM040431.1, forward strand.
AGAGGCTTAATCAACCCATTTGGTGGGGTTAATCAAGTCCAATTGATTTCAAATTTTTATGAGATGTTTCTCTAATCTCAAAGATCAGTGGAGAATTGTTTTTAAGTTAATTTGATGTGTAGTTAACCCTAATTAATTAAAATTCAATTTTGGGTATTTAGACCAATTAGAGTTATCCCAAGTGAATTAACTCAAAACTTATTTTTCCTAAGTTCCTCCGGTCATAAGAAACATCACCAAATTTTCCTAGAATTTATTTCTCAATATGCTAATTATTGGAATTAAAATATTTGAAACAGTAACATGCAAATGAAAAATCAATAACTTCTCATAGGGATGGCCTCTAACCTTGGAAAATTCAGGGAATGTTCCCAAGTTCAGAGACTTTAAAAGCCCTATGGTCTCATGCCATGGTGAATTGTCTATGTGCATGAAGAATTAAAACAATGCAGAGAGTAAATAAATTATTAAAAATAAAATACTTGATGAAATTAATTGATTTCTTTTCCACATTATTCTCCTCTATTCACTGAGCAAGAGAGTATTTTTATTTTATTTTTAGGATTTTTATACACAAAGTTATGCATTTTTGAAGTTCTGGGTATTTAATAAATAAGAAAAATCCCTATTTATCTACTTATCCACGCGGCGCCACGCAATCCTCGGCAGCTCCGAATGCCCACGCGGTGCATTCCTATTCGACGCAGCCATCCGACTCAGCACTCCAGGGGCCCGTGGTTCATGTACCATTGCGCTGTCCGGCTCGATCTCGACCGTCCGCTCGATACACTCTCGATCCGACGGCTCCTGGTCATCGTCTTCGACTGGTGTGCACCCATGACCGTCCACACTAAAATCCTAAGAACTCACTCGATTCTTAACGGATTTTTGTGTTCTTATGCTCTATGGATTCGTCTTGAAGAGACGAACACATCCATATGGTAAACATGCATTGAAATCGACTCATATCAAATGGAGAATCTCCAGGAGCTCGGGAAGAAGAGAGAGTTCATACCTTTGCTCAGAGAAGTGAAGCTTCGATCTGAGAGTTGTGTCACGTTCGATTGGGTCCAAGCAAGCTCCAGATGAAGTCCCTTAGCCTGGTGAATTGCCTAGGTACAAGAGTGACCACAACCGATCACAAAGCTTGGAGGCTGGAAGCAATGGCTTGCCTGGTGAAGGGGCTTTTACTGGGAAACTTCTTCTCTTGGTCTGGTGAAGGTGTAGAGCCAATCAATTTGGGGATTGACTCACTGTGGTGAAGTGTCCTGGTTTTGGGCTTGAATTTCAACTTTGAAATTGAGCTTACAGAGAGGAAATGGCAGGGGGATTTCAGTGGGGATCAAGTGCTCTAGGTGTGGGGGAGAGTCTGGAGTGATTTTGGCAGAGTTTCCTCAAGATTTTTGTTCAACCTCCTTCATGGCCGAGAGAGGTGGGGTTTAAATAGGAGAGGCTGGAGGGCCTCCCAGGGGGGTTTGAAGGCTTGGATCAGCTGCTCAGGGGAAGAGAAGAACAGCCATGGTGGCTATTGGGCATGGGGCAGCTCAGCGGGGAGAATTTCAATGTTAGGCTCACATGGTGCTTTCGGGTGTGGTGTTTTCCGAGCGATCCAGGTGCTGGCGCTCGCGAGCATGGGTCATTGTTGTCATCGAGGAGGTTTAGAGCTTGGTGTTTGTGAGTCCAATTGAGCTTTGCCATGTGTAAAGTAGTTGAATTAAAATGGCACGGGTGAAGGCTATTTTGGCTTGGTTTGGGTCAACCCAACACTTTGGGCTTGGTTCACCTTCCAAGGTAGCTTTGGGTGCTGTGGGGAGTCAAAGGAATCGACTTGGTTTGGAAAGGAGAAGTCCCTATCCAAATATATTTGGATTAAGTTTGGGTTAAGGGGAAACATGTTTAGGGTTAATGACTTTTAGGAGGTACTTAAAGGACGTCCTCATTTTGCCATTTAAGGAGAGTTGACAAATTATAGATTCTCATGGCTTGCCGATACGCTTACATGTGGCTTCATGGCTCCATATGGCTTGGGAAAAAGATGGCTCACTTGCATGAGAAAGGGTGTTGGAATTTTTGATGAATGTATGAGGAGTTAGCATGAAGCTTGATTTAGAATAATTTGATATTTGATTGGAACTTTAGGGATGGTTTTAATTGAAGTCATGATGAAGAAGAGTGTCATATGGGCTTTGGATGAATTTTTGGGCTTTTGAATTTGTTTTGGATGGGCTTTAGGTTTTTAAAATAAATTTATGGATGGGAATTTTATAAAAGGTTGGGCCAAATAATTGTTTGGGTTTGGTTTAGGGATGTGTCATGAGTGATTTGAAGCAAATTTGAGGTGATTTGGAATTGAATTGGGTTGGATTTGGGCTTCTTTGGTAAAGGGGCCAATGTAGGTCAAATTGGGCTAATTTGGGCCAATGTTGGGCTAAGGTTGAAATTGATGTAAAATTAATGTTGAAAAATGTTTGTGGAGGTGTTACAAATAGGTTTCAACTTTGGTTGGGTTTTGATTTTGGGATTTGGGCCCATTTGGGTTAGGTTTGGGTGTAGGCCCATTTAGGGAATTTTGGGTTTGGGTTGATTTTGAGTAAGGTTTGTGTCCAAATTTTGGGTAAATCATGTTAGTGCTTTGTTTGTGGGGATGCTAGGTAGGTTTTAGAAAAGATTTGGCTCAAATTGAGATTGAATTGGGTTAGTTTGGGTTAGGTTTAGGTCATGGGTCAAAATTGGGTCTTAAGCTTAAAAATGAAATTGGATTTAAATACCAATCAAATTGGGCTTGAATTTGGTCTAGATTGATATTGGGGATATTGAATTGAAGTTTAGAATTGAATTGGACCAAAATTGAGGTCAATTGGGGTGATTTGGTTTGACATTGGGTTCATTTGGGTTTAAAATGCGCTAAATTGGGGGTTTTGGTAAAAGTAGGGTAAATTGACAAAATTGGCCCATGGTGTAGTTGGACAAAATGAAATTGGGAATATTTGGGATTTTCTGGAATTTTCTGGGAATTTTTGGAATTTATAAAAGTTTGGCCAAAAGTGTATTTTTAGTGTATTTGGAGTGTATTTTTGGAAATTTTGGTATATTTGGCTATGGATGATCAATTTGAGTGATGTGGAAATTTTTGGGATTGGATTTGAGGAATTTTGGATAATTTGGAGATTTTAGAAAATTTGGGCAATTTCAAGGGCTTTTGGTAGGTTTAATGGGTGTAGGGTCCCCGGGGTCAAAAATTGAAATTTTGGAAGAATGAAGATTGATCAAAGGTGAGTGAAATGGAATCACTTTGATTGAGCTATGAAGCCATATTAAGCCCATATGAGCCATGCAAGGACTCATTGGAGGCATTCACTATGTTGTTCGTAACCCTCTTAACCAGGGGCTTAGTGGTTAAGGTCCATCCATATGAATTACCTACATGAGTCAGGGAGTCAAGTTGGGTATAGGTGTTGTTTTAGGATTTGGATTGTGTGTGAGAGAGTGTAGAATGTGAGTGTAGTGAGTGTGTAAGTCAACCCTCACCAGACCAAGCCACCCAGGGTAGTCCTAAGGCCAAAGAGTCCTATAGGGAACTCATCCTTTAAACCTCCACATTTGATCTCAACCCTCTAGGTGATTAGGGGTCTACAATCAAGCTTGTGGGGTTTGCGGGGAGACAAGAAGTGGTTTAAATTTCTAAGGGATGGGTCCTAATTCTAGTCCTCTAAGATAGTCAAAGGAAAAGCCTAAGGCTAGATCCTAAACACTAAAGAGGGAAGAGAAGACCTCATCAAAAATGAGGTCAACACAAAGAAAGGAGGACTAACTGTAACTGTTAATGAAAATAATGAACTAATACCAACAAGACAGGTTATAGGATGGTGAATGCTCATTGATTATAGAAAATTAAATCTTGGCACTAGGAAAAATCATTTTCCACTACAATTTCCAGATCAAATTTTAGATAGACTAGCTGGGCATAAATACTTTTATTTTCTGGATGGATATGCTGGTTATCACCAATTACAAATTGCTTATGAGAATCAAGAGAAAATAACTTTTACTAGTCCTTATGGTACATTTGCTTTCAGAAGAATGCCCTTTAGTTTATGTAATGCCCTTGCTAGATTTCAAAGATGTATGATGACAATTTTATGTGATTTAGATGAAAAAGGAATTGAATAGTTTATGGATGATTTTTCTGTGTTTGGAATTTCATTTGAATCATGTTTAGAAAACATATCTAAATTTCTTAAATGCTATGAAGAATTAAATTTAGTCCTTAATTGGAAAAAATGTCAATTTATGGTAGAATGAGGAATTGTTTTAGGACATCATATATAAGAAAAATATATGTAAGTAAACCCTGCAAAAATTCAAGTGATCTCTAATTTACCTTTCCTAACAAATGTAAGGGAGATTATGAGTTTTTTAGGACATGCTGAATTCTGCATGTGTTATATTAAAGCGTTTTCAAAAATTGCTAAGCCTCTATGCCATTTATTAGAAAAAGATGCAATTTTTAATTTTAATAAAGAATGCTTAAAAGGTTAAGCTTTTAAAAGAGAAATTAATCACTACACCAGTTTTTGTTTCACCAGATTAGGAAAAACCTTTTGAATTAATGTGTGATGCAAGTGATTATGCTTTTGGAGCTGTTTTAGGAAAAAAAAGTATGATAAGATTTTTAAAGTGATCTACTATGCTAGTAAAATTTTTAATGAAACTCAAATTAATTATACCACAAGTGAGAAAGAGTTATTAGTTATAGTACATGTTTTCGATAAATTCAGATCATATTTAATTGAAGCAAAATATGTAGTGCATACTGACCATTCTGTTATTAAGTGTTTAATGAAAAAGAAGGATGCAAAACAAAGAATTGATAAGATGGATTCTTCTCTTACAAGAATTTGACTTTGAGATAATAGATAAGAAGGGTGTTAATAATCAAATTGCTGATCAACTGTCCAAGCTTGAAATGAAAAATCTCCTTGTTCTGATGAAGAAATTAATGAACATTTTTCTGATGAAAAATTGTTCACTATCAATGAGTGGCGTGTTTTATGGTATGCCGACATTGTGAACTTTATTGTCAGAGGGATTAATTTTTATCTGAAGCTAAGAATTATTAATGGGACAATCCATTTTTATATAAACAAGGAAATGATCTAATTACTCGAAGATGTGTGCCATTAGAAAAAACTAATGAAATTATTCAAGAATGTCATGATTCTGATTTTGGGGAAAATTTTGATGTTAATAAAACTGCATATAAAATTTTGTAATCTGGATTTTATTGGCCTACAATTTTTAAGGATGTTAATGCTTATATTAAAAATTGTGATCGATGTCAGCGTGTGAGCAATATTTCTAAAAGAAATGAGATGCCCCTCAATTATATGTTAGAAGTTGTAATATTTGACATTTGAGGATTATATTTCATGGGACTATTTATACCATCTTTCAAAAATTTATATATGTTGATAGTAGTAGACTATGTATTTAAATAGATAGAAGAAGTTGCTTTACCTCGATGTGATGCTTGAAGTGTTTCAAAAATTTTACAAAAGAACGTATTTTGTAGATTTGGAATGTCAAATGTAATCATAACTGACAGGGGAAGTCATTTTAGAAATGCAATTATGGAGAAATTAGTAAAGAAGTATCATATCTACCGTAAAATTTCTACTGCTTATCATCATCAAACAAGTGGTTTGGTTGAATTATCCAATTGTGAAATTAAAAGAATTTTGGAAAACTTTGTTAATCCAAATAAATAGGATTGGTCAATCAAACTGGATTTTGCATTGTGAGCCTATAAGACTGCATAAAAAACTACTATAGGAATATCCCCATATAGGTTAATTTTAGGAAAGCTTGTCAATTACCAGTTGAACTTTAGCATAAGGCATATTGGGCTATTAAACAGTTCAATTATAATTTGAAGGAAGCTCGTGGGAAAAGATTATTGAAATGAAATGTGTTTGATTATATAAAGAATGAATCATATGAAAGTGCTAAGATATATAAAGAAAAGATAAAGATGTGGCATGATCATAGGATTTTGACTAAAAATATTGAGCCAGAACAACAAGTTTTGCTATATAATACCATAATAAGATTATTTAATAGAAAACTTATGTCCAAGTGGATAGGCCCATTTATTTTAATAAAAGTTTATCCCTATGGAGCTGTGAATATTAAAGATCCTAAAACTGACAAAATATTCAAAGTGAATGGTCATAGACTGAAACCATATTTTTCAGTAGATCAACTTAAACTTAATGAAAATATGATGTTGGGTCACCCAAAATAAGCACTGGGTATGTCGGGCAGACAATGTAAAACCAAGCGCTCTGCAGGAGAAAACACATAGTTATCTGTGAGCTTTGTTGTTGGTTCGAAGTAAGAATTATGTGGTAGTATTTTGATTATACTATGTTAGTGGATATTATGAGACCTTAATTGATAACTTGGATTAGTTAAAATAATTATTTGAAGTTTAGTGGACCTGTGCTAAAATAAGAACTAGCGGCTAAGCGCCACTGATACACCTAAAATATATAGTATTTTTATGCACATTTTTATACCTATTTTTAATGATATTGCACTTTAATGGAAGGTATTTTGTGTTTTTCTTGAAGGTATGATGAAAATGGATGGTCATGATGAAAGGAGCAAAATTGGATCAAATTTGGAACAAAAAAATTAAAAATAAAAAATTTGTCATTGGCGGCAAAGCGCCGCTGGGCCTACTCTTAACCGCCACAGTTAAAAATCGAGATTCAAATGGATTTGGCGCCAATTTCAAAGGGGATGGGATGCAACTCTTGGTGGTTACGTCCAAAACTTCCTTTGGGCGGCAAGTTTGAATGAAGGGGTGCGTTCCTTGGTAGATACATCGAATCTGAACACATTTTGAAGAGACACCAAGGCGCCTTTCGGTTTACTATTTAAAGAGAGTCTTAGGAAAGATTTAGAGGAGGCAATTTGAGGAGACTCTTCCACTACATTTTGAAGAGTACTTTCATTGTTCTTCCACTGCATTTTAAAAGTTTTTATTTAGAGTAGGAGTAGAGAGTAGAAAGGAGAAAAGGGTCGGAGTGAAGTATTCTTCTTCCCACTTCTTTTCTTTCTTTTAGTTTAGTTTTTATTGAAGTCTGAAGTTTGTATTCTGAGTCAACGGAGTTGGGAGACTTCCTCTGAGAAGTATTTTAGCGAAGAGTCAAAGTTTCAGAAGAACTTCCTTAGTCTTGTGGAGAGGATTTTCAGATAAGTGTTTACTTTTATTTAGTTTACTTATACTTGTTTTCATTAATTTTTTTTCTTATCGTTGTTTTTAATTTCAAATCAATGTGTTTTTATATTTTCTTAATGCATTTTGAGTAGTTTACTTTATCTTTTTCTTTCTTAAATGGATAAGTAATTAATTTAAAGAGAATTGTTGTGGAAAGTATAAGTGTTTAAAAGTTGGAAGAAGTTGTGAAGATTGATTCTAAAAACTTTGTTTACTTCTTAATTTGGCCTGTTATGTTGTAAAGTTTCTTAAGATTATGTAAGATCCAATGCGGTATTGTCTCATAAAAGTTAGTACGAATCACATGAAATTATATGGGTGAGAACTGTAGTCCATATAATTGAATGTAATATTAGAAGATATTTTTTATAAAAGGGAGTAAAATTAGAGGATTTTAGAGTGACAGGCTAAAACCCCTAATTTGGTTTGAAGTTTTGAGTTTTGTTATGAGAAGTTAGCCCCTGGGTGGTGGGAATCGAGGGAACTCTAGAGTGAGAGACTGGTGTCTTCCCTGCCTAACTATGTTCAAAATAATATAAATTTCAAATTAACTTATGTTCTTTATAGAACCAAGTAAGGGTAAAGAACACATTTGCTTCTATCTGTCACAACAAAAATTTGAATACTTCCACAACAATACTTTAAGAATTATTACTACTTCATGAAAAGGAAGAAAAAGATATTCTAGTCAATAGTATGTTACATCCAGTGTTATTAGTTATTGTAATTTTAATTTCTTGCTTTGTATTTTTATTAAGAAAATTTCAAAAGACATATCAACCTTCAAAAAATTTCAAACTCAAGACATAATTTTTCGAAAACAATTAAAGAAAATAAAAAGATAATTTCTCTGATTCCTTTAAAGATTTCACATTTTCCCTGTAGGTTCGATATCTCGGGGCTTAATCAGAAAGTCCTATATTACTTGATAAACGATACGTATACTTGCGTAGTATCTCAAATTATAAAGTCATAGTTTTCATATCTAAAATCATCAATGCACTTATATCTTACGGAACCAAGTTTTTGGCACCGTTGCACTTATATCTATCGGGGATCAGCCAGCAGTTGGTGCTTAGGCGCCGGAGTTATGAAAAATGTGAAAAATGAGGTTCTAAAAGCCTAATCATGGGGAAGTTTTCTGGAACTTGATTGGATGGTCTATGAACATGGGAGGACAATTTTTGGTGCTTCTAAAGTCCATAAACAGGAACTGGATGAAGAGATATTCACCCCATTCCAAATTTTCATCCTGAAAGTCTAAGATAAGAGTTTAAATTACAAAAATGTCTTCTCGGGAGAGTGAAATTAAGAAGAAAGAGAATGCAAACAAGAAGAAATTCATCTGTGAGAGTGCACAAGGGTTATAAAATAAATTTCTAGTCGTATGTATCTAAGGAATAACAAAGAAGATTGGAAAGATCAAGGTTGATGTGGCGTCAATCGAAGCAAACGTAAATGAAACTAAAGTTAATTTAGCGCGTATTGGATGGCAATTAAAGATGTAATTTAGTCATACTATTCATGTTGAAGATGCAGATAAAGCAATGTTTTTGAAGAAAAAGTGGATAGAAGAAGATTCAATAAGAGTTTTCAACTATCGCCCGTTTTATCAAATTTATATACCAAATGGTTCAGAAGGAACTAATGGAGATTCTAGATAAGTTCCACCTAATGGGAAATGGAATTAAGTTCTTAAGTCGTATTAACTTGTTTGTTAGACATGTTTTGTTGTTAGTGTTTAGTTATTTTATTTATTTTTTGTGTTTAAAGTTTGTTGTGTCTCAAGTGTTTCTTTTGTGTTTTGTTTAATGTGTTAAAGTGTAAGTAAAGATGAGATCTTATCCAAGAATCTTGGATTGAAGATTTATGTTTTATATTTATTTGTTCATTGATAAAGAAATGTTTTTTTGTGTGAAACTTGTGTTGAATCTACTTTTGTAATGCGTGATTTTAGAGTACAAGAAAAATACAAGGGGAAGATATAATTATTAAGACCATTTAGAGCATTTAATGAAAAAATCAAAATTAGTGAATTCGTGGGTAAGCACATAAACCTAGTTCTTACATGCCAGAGCATCACGGCTAAGCGCTGAACTTTCGTGCTTAGGCACCGGTTCGTGAAAACTAATTCGCTAGATGTTAAAAACCCAAAAATAGCCATTTTTCTCCTCCTTGTCATCTTATTCATCCTAAGTTCACAACCAAGAGAGTTAGGGCATCTCCAAATTTGTAATTTTTGAGCAGTTTTAAGTCAAATTTGTTAGATTTTATCTTCTTAATGTAGAAGCATTACTCCTTTGTAAATATTTTTGATGTTCACCATGTACTTGAAGACAATTGTGATGAAATCCAAAATTTACTATTCATGGTGAAAATTTGAGAAAAAGCTTTGGAAATTACTTAGATTTAGTAGTTTAAGCTTTCAAAAGTTGAGTTTAGCGATTTTATCTTAATTTTGGAATTTATGGTATATTCTATGCAAATTTTAGAAATAGCACCAAAGAAAACAAGGAGCAAAGTAAAAACCATCTTTGATTCAGACAAGTTTGTAAGTTCAAAGGCTCGAGATCATTACATCCAGGCACTACTGATCTATAAAAAAATACATATTTCTTTATTTCTTAATTCTTATTAATTTCTAAGGATATTATGCTTTAATGGAAGGTATTTTTTGTGTTTTTGGATATAGATGATGTAAAAAGGTCCAAAAAGGAAAAAGGAGCAAAAAGGAGCAAAAAGGATAAAAAATGGAGCAAAATACAAAAAGTATAAAAAAATATGGCCTGGCGCCTAGGCGCCAGAAGAAGTTGGCGCCTAAGCGCCAGACTCGATACAGAAACTGTCAAGTTTTTTACAACGTTTGAAGGGTTATTTTGACGAAGTGAGCGGTTATTGGACATTCTAGAGGACTGGCAGTTGTTCCTTGATAATAGGACATGTGATATATTGCATTTGGACGCTCCAAAACGGTTTTAATTGCGAAGAGGTGCAAGCCAAAGTGAAGAGGTGCGAAGAATTGGATGCGGTGTCCGGTGCCTAGGCGCCAGACAGACTATCTAGAAGATTCATTGAATGTGGACATGTTTTGAAGAGGTGCTTCAAGGCAACCCTTTCTTCAGAAAAACGTGCCCCCCATTATAACCCCTTTCTCTTATCCACTTTAGGATCTCTCATCCTTAGAGAGAGAAATAGAGAGAGAAATTTAGGGCCATTTTCGTTTAGTTTAGTGAGTTTATTTTCAAGTTGTTGCATCTGGAGTTCATTACACTGTGGAGTAAGTAGGAATCAGAAGATCTGTAGAAGGAATATTTGAGATAAGTATTTTATATTTGATTCAAAGTTTATTTATTATATTTTGCTGTTTATATTCAATGTGTTCTGAGTAGTTAGTTTACTTTATTCCTTCAATTATGAAGAGATAAATAAGTTAATAAAAGATTCGATGGAGAATTGAAATTCAAAATATTTTAAAAACATTGTGATGACATTAATACCTGATCTTACTTTACTTTTTAAATTGGCCATTTAAATTGTTAAAACTTGTTGAAGAGTTTTGAGACCTAGAAGGAGAAGAACTCTTAACTTGTAAATGTCACATGAATCCTTGGGTAGTCGAAGGCCATGTGCGGGCTATTCAAGGTGAAGTGCAAATAAATAGGAAGATAAGATTTAAAGGGCGTAGAATTAATAAGTTTTTAGAGTGACAGACTAAATTCTTATAATTTGATTTATAGATTAGGAAAGGGTCACTAGTAGGGCCGACCATAGCCACCCTTGGATATCTAGTAGTGTGAGTCTAGATTAACCCATTCTACTAACAATAAATCCGGACCTGATCTGTAAATTAGCCAATGTTCATTGCGCCTGGATCAAAGGGTAAAGAATAGGAATGCTTCTATTTGGCACAATACCATAAATCAATTTCTCCAACGAATATTAAATTATCTTAAAAATCTTAGATTAATTGAAGGGAAGAAAGTTGTTTATTTTATATAGTTTTCATAAATCATTGTCTTATTATTGTTCTATTTATTTGCATCTAGTAAATTAAAAATAATTTATAGTTAGATTAAAATATAAAAAGATTTTTGGAAATACAATATTTAGAAAACTTATTACTATAATTTTTCCTCGTGGGATCGATACTGGGGTCTTTGTTTCAAAGCACTATATTACTTGAAATGATAAGTATACTTGCGTAGTACCCAAAAAGTATATAAAATATTTTCTTTTTAAAATTATATTTTGCTATATAAACATATATTTAAAATGTTTTATTTGGTACACATCTATATAGCATGTTATTCTAGGTCAAGTGTTTCGCGCCTTCACCAGAAATTAAATTTTCTAGCAGTGGTAACAAATTCTTGTATTTGGAAGTACAGAAAGTCGGGTCAAGTTTTTGGCACCGTTGCCGGGAAAGAAATAAAATAGTTATAATTTTTTTTAAAAAAATATTATATTTCTAAAAATATAAATATATATATATATATATATATATATATATATATATATATATATATAAAGATATATATATTTTATTCCTTGTTTTATGCGAAGATTTGGTTATGAAGGATTAATACCTTTAGATTCTAAAATGTCAATTCATGCTCACAGAAGGCATTATACTTGGTCACAAAGTATCACAAAAAGGGATGGAAGTAGATCAAGAAAAAGAAAAAAATATTACTGAATTGCAACCACCTACTACTGTTACTGATGTGAGAAGTTTTCTAAGTCATGCTGGATTTTATGGAAGATACATAAAGGATTTTTCTAAAATTGCTAAACCTCTTTGTCATTTATTGGAAAAAGATGCAAAATTTGAATTTAATAAAGATTGTATTAATGTTTTTAATATTTTAAAAGAAAAACTAATAACTGCACCTATCATTGTTGCACCTAATTGGAATAAATCTTTTGAATTAATGTGTGATGCAAATGAATTTGCAATTGGAGCTGTATTAGGACAAAAATATGAGAAAATTTTCAAAGTTGTATATTATGCTAGTAAAACTCTCACTGAAACACAAAGAAATTACACTACCACTGAGAAGGTGCTTCTAGCTATAGTATATGCCTTTGATAAATTTAGACCTTATCTTCTTGGTACTAAATGCATAGTTCATACCGATCATTCCGTTATTAAATATCTATTATCTAAGAAGGATTCTAAACCTAGACTTATAAGATGGGTTTTACTTCTACAAGAATTTGATTTTCAAATAGTAGATATAAAAGGAACTGAAAACCAAATTGTTGATCATTTGTCTAGAATTAAAAATGATATTATTTCGGAAAAAAATATAAATGAGAAATTTCCTGATGAATCTTTATATGTTATTCAAGAATGCAAAACACCTTGGTATGCTGATATTGTTAATCATTTAGTTAGCAACATTTTACCTTATGACTTAGAGAACAAATTTATTAAGAAATTTAAATATTATGCTAAATCTTATATTTGGGAAGAACCTCATTTATTTAAAATTGGTAAAGATTCTATGATTCGAAGATGTGTACCTTATGAGGAAACTTTTGTTATTATTCAAAAATATCATGATTCTGATTTTAGAGGACACTTTGGCATAGATAAAACAACATTTAAAATTTCAAATTCTGGATTTTATTGGCCTACCTTATTTAAAGATGTGAGACATTATGTGAAAACATGTGATCGATGTCAAAGGATGGGAAATATATCTAGGAAGAATGAAATGCCTTTAAATTATATATTGAATGTTGAAATTTTTGATAGATGGGGTTTAGACTTTATGGGCCCATTTGTTCCATCTTCTGGAAAAATTTATATTTTATTAGCAGTTGATTATGTTTCAAAGTGGATTGAAGCTGTTGCTTTACCAAACTGTGATTCCAAAAGTGTTTCTAAATTTTTAAAGAAAATGATATTTTCAAGATTTGGAATGCCTAAGGTAATTATCACTGATGGTGGAAGTCATTTTAGGAATATAAGAATTCAATCATTACTACAAAAATTTGGAATCAAACATAGAATTGCAACTGCTTATCACCCACAAACAAGTGGAATGACTGAAGTATCAAACAGAGAAATTAAAAGAATTTTAGAGAAGACTGTTAATCCTAAAAGAACTGATTGGGTTGATAGACTTGATTCTGCATTATGGGCTTATAGAACAGCTTATAAGACACCAATCGGAATGTCACCTTAACGGTTAATTTATGGTAAACATTGTCACTTACCTGTAGAACTTGAACATAAAGCTTATTGGGCGATAAAGGAGTTTAATTTTAATTTGAATAAAGCAGGAGAAAAACGATTATTGCAATTAAATGAGATGGAAGAAATAAGAAATGAAGCATATGAAAATGCGAGGATTTATAAAGAGAAAATGAAGATGTTGCATGATAAGAAAATTTCAGGAAAATTTTTTGAATCTGGACAAGAAGTATTACTGTTTAACTTTTGATTAAAACTTTTTCCTGGAAAATTAAGATCTAAATGGATTGGACCTATATAGTTGAGAAAGTATACCATTATGGAGCTGTGGATATTAAAGATCCCAAAACAGGAAAAATTTTTAAAGTAAATGGATTAAGATTGAAGCCTTATTTGGGAGATATTAAAAAGATTTATAAAGAGGCTTATGAATTGAGTCAACCTGATTAAAGATTTACTTAAGTCGGGTTGACGATGTTAAACCAAGCGCTTTGTGGGAGGCAACCCATTATCTTTTGTTATGAGTGTTTTCGTGTTTTAATGTAAGGTTATGCCTCGATCTTGATTAATTTTATATTACTTTAGAAAAATTTGATGCTCATAAGTCTTTGTTGACTTAGGCTGATATTTATGTTGAAGTATGTAAGATTTAGAAATTGGATCACTCTATTCTGAATATGAGTAAAAAGGAGATCAAGTTAACCTTTATTATGATTGTTTACAATGTGAGTTATTGAGTCTAAATTACTCTTACCAGTATAATATACCTATCTTGGAGAACAAAATTTTGAAATTTGACGATTAGGCGAAACGAAGTTGAACATAGTTCCGGCGCCTAGGAGCCAGAATTCGGCGCCTAAGCGCCAGAATCTAACTATGTATCAATAGGTCCGGCGCCTAGGCGCCTAAGCGCCACGGTTACTGGGTCGTGCAAAAATCGAAAATTTTCAGTTTTTCACACGGTTTTCACCTTTAAACCAACCTATCTTCTTCCCTAACCATCAAGCAATCAAAATTACGTCCCTTGCACTTCATTCTTGAGAGATTTGAGAAATTTTTGAAGAAAATGGAAGGAAGAAATCATGGGGAATAAGCTAGGGACAAGGTTTCAAAGGATCCTCAACCCTACTTCAATGGTTTCATCGCTGTAAGTTTAGAGAAAATTTCTAGTCATTTGGAAAAGTTTGAAGCGGAGTTTAAAAGCATTGGATATCTCCTTCATAAGATGTTTCATCAAATTGAACATCTAGAATGGCAAATAAAACTTCTATTTGATCATTTTGCGGCTTATCAAGATGCTCAAGTTGAAATGTATGCGAAGAACAAGTGGATTGACGAAAAGACGGCTACAGATTTCCCGAGAGCGTTAGTGTTCTTTCCAAGTGGAATACACAATTTCCCTTGTGAAGATTAGAATATTCTGGTAATGAGATAGTTATTATATGGTTTGTTGAGTCGTTGTATCGATTTAGAGAATCGATTGTGTTTGTTTGTGTATTTGCTTTCATGCTCAATGTGTGTTGTTTTTGCTTAGAAATTGTTGTGTTTGAGTGTGTATTAGGAACTTGAATCAAGTATAATACTTATCTGAAATGTATTGAGTCAATATTGAAGATGATAAACGGAATTTAGTGAGTTTGATTTAAACCTTATTGTTTGATTGGTGGATTAAATATTTAATTTTTATAAATTTTTTAGAAATGTTGTGGAAGTTAGAAATTGAAGCCCTACTCTGATATGAGTAATTAGAAGTTGAATTTATGAATTTTGGTGGAAAATTAAATTGAAAAATATTTTTTTTTTGAAAGGCAAGTCTGGTGCCTAGGCGCCAGAATTCGGCGCCTAAGCACCAGTTCGGCCTGAACCCGAAAATTTACTTAAATAACCCCCAAAAGCCATTTTTGACGCCTAAGCTTCATTTTCTTCCCCATGTTCGCGAAAATACACCTTTTAGATCCATTTCGAGGTCAAAACATCAAGGATTTGAGCGCAAAACCACGCGATTTCTTCGTCTCAAGGTCAGATCTACACTTTAAACCATTTATTTTCGATTTTCACCATAGATTTCTCTAGTTTTGCTAAGAACCAAAATTTTGAAAATTTTTTTGATTTTTAGTGATTTCTTTAGATTTTTAAACTTATTTTAAGTTTTATAAACTTAAAAAGAGTTTAAATCTTTGATTCCTAAATTTGTTCTTGTTTTCTTTCACGTTTAGATGGCTACAAAATCTAAACGCGGGAAGGCACGAGATAACTTTGATAGCAGCAAATTTTCTACTGCAGCTGCACATTTTCTCTTCCACGAATTTGCGACGTCCAGAAAGTTCATTTCAGAATGAAGTTTCTATCATCCGGGAGAAATGATTGAAAACACTATCGTTGCACACAATTGGCAACGATTCTGTTATTTCAGTGTTATTGCTGTTATCCCTATTGTTCGAGAAATTTATGCAAATTTTCTTGATTCTGAAGATTATGAAGTCTTTGTCAGAGGTATCTGAGTAGGATTTAGTCCTGAAAGAATCAATATTTTTTATGGCCTGCCACCAACTATTGAATGTCATTATTCTGGATTATCACCATCTGAGGAAGATTTGGATATGATCATTGCTTATTTGACTGACGGTACTGGATCTTGGAAGATCAGGAACGGAAAAAGGGCAAACTTCAAATCCTCCAAATTAAATGGTATTTCTAAAGCATGGCACTATTTTATTTCTGCTAGATTGTTACCTTCCAACCACCTGAGTGAAGTGACTAGAGATCGAGCGATTTTAAACTATTGCATTCAGGAAAGGAAGTCTATTGATGTCGGCAGTATTATTTATGATTCTGTGGATTCTACTGCGAGATCCAGTACTTCTGTTGGATTGGGATTCCCATCTCTGATTTATTCATTATGTGTTACTAATGGAGTTACTACTGATATTTCTGAGGAGAAGTTAACATCTACCAAGCCAATTGGGCAGGAGAGTGTTAGTATCTATGATCGTCTTCGAGGGAAGAGATCGACCACTCCTTCTACTTCTGCACATACTCCAGGTAGACCTTCTACTTCTCGACCCTCTACTTCTGCATAGCCACCATCGAGTTTCTAGGAATCAATGCATGATCATTTTATAGAGCAGCAGCAGGAGTTATTTCAAACTCACTGCAGGATTGATACTATTGATAGGAAACTTGATCATTTATCTGATTATACCCAGAGGAAGAGTAGTTATGATGCTGAGTATGATGAAGCCCTAGTTAGATTTCTGAAGGGTGAACATGATGTTAGTTTCCCTACTTTTCCTAGTTTCACACCATTTGTTGATCCTAAGGACGTAGAATTTTCCTTTGGTGATGATGATGATGATGAGGCTACAGATAGTGACTAGAAGTTATAGATCTTTATGATGAGCTACTCTGTTAGTTTGTTTTATTTGGATTTTTTGTCTAGTTTTGTGTTTAATGTATGTTGATTTGTTTAAATATCTGTATGGATTGATTTGTGTTAAGATTCTGTTGTTAAAATATTCTTAGTATATTGTGTTGAGACTGAAGTTAGGGTTAATTTATGATATGTTTGTTTTAGTCTACTGTTTAGTAATTAGTAATTTTGCTCTGCTTTAATTTTGTTTCAAATTTAGTATCATCATAAAAATTATCCTGCTTACTTTTTATACATGCTTCAATTTTATCTTAATTATTCATAAAAGCATGATTAGAAGTTAATTTTTCTTTTTAAGATTGTTTTTACATACTTATAAAATTTTTTATGATTTTCTTTCTCTCATACTTTCAAATTATCATAGTATACCAAAACTTAAGTTTGGGGGAAAGGAAAATACATTCAAATTTAAATTTTATTTGTACTTAAAGAGCTAATATTTTCTTAAAAATATAAACTTTTTAACATAACTTAAGGAATGAAGAATTTATTTGAGATCACTTTTATTTTTGAAATTATAAATAATTTAGTAAAATTAACCAAAATTTTAATAACTTTGATTGATTTTAAGAATAGAATTGTTTAACTTAAAGAAAATAAGATTAAGAAAATTTTCTATTCATGATAGAAATAATAGAATTTTAGAAATATTAAGTAATAAAAAATTATCACTTGAAAAAGAAAAGATTGAAAATCTTTTTGAATTTTTATTCAAGTTATAATAATTACGTGGAAATGTATAAGTTTTGAAAATATAAGTTAAGGATAGTGGAGTTCAAAACTATTAACAGGCTATCCAGATATAGTAATCCTATGTATATATATATATATATATATATATATATATATATATATATATATATATATATATATATATATATATATAAAGAAAAAAAAGAAGAATAGAAGAAAAAAAGAAAAAGAAAAAAAAAAGAGAGGAGAAGCTTGAGGAAATGCCTAAATCAAAAATTGGCTTCACTTGAATTATCTTATAGGAAGAAAACTAATTACATATTTTACTTAATTTTTATACATGAATATTTATTTAGAAAAGATTTATCAAGAAGATCTTTTTCTTGTAAATAATCTATGAGATCTTAATATAATAGACTTCTATTATTTTCAAAATGAATGAAAAGTTTGAAATCTTATGATTTGGTAGTTAAATATTCTTTAAATTCTTAAAATTAAACCTAGTTAGTGAAATTGGGTTAATAATTTACTAAAAACTTTATAAGGAATCTTAAATATTTATCTTTTATTCCAAAGGTTATATATTTTATATAGTAGAAAGAGTTACTTGAGGACAAGTAACATTTATGTTTGGGGGATTTTGATCTATAAAAAAATACCTATTTCTTTATGTCTTAATTCTTATTAATTTCTAAGGATATTATGCTTTAATGAAAGGTATTTTTTGTGTTTTTGGATATAGATGATGTAAAAAGGTCCAAAAAGGAAAAAGTAGCAAAAAGGAGCAAAAAGGAGCAAAAATGGAGCAAAATACAAAAAGTATAAAAAAATATGGCCTGGCGCCTAAGCGCCAGACTCGATACAGAAACTATCAAGTTTTTGACAACGTTTGAACGGTTATTTTGACGGAGTGAGCGGTTATTGGACATTCTAGAAGACTGGCAGTTGTTCCTTGATAATAGGACATGTGATACATTGCATTTGGACGCTCTAAAATGGTTTTAATTGCGAAGAGGTGTGAGCCAAAGTGAAGAGGTGCGAAGAACTGGACGCGGTGTCCGGCGCCTAGGCGCCAGATTCCGGCGCCTAGGCGCCAGATTCCGGCGCCTAGGCGCCAGACAGACCTTCTAGAAGATTCATTGAATGTGGACATGTTTTGAAGAGGTGCCTCAAGGCAACCCTTGAAGCCTATAAATAAGGGTCCATTTCTTCAGAAAAACGTGCCCTCCTTTGTAACCCCTTTCTCTTATCCACTTTAGGATCTCTCGACCTTAGAGAGAGAAATAGAGAGAGAAATTTAGGGCCACTTTTGTTTATTTTAGTGAGTTTATTTTCAAGTTGTTGCATCTGGAGTTCATTACACTGTGGAGTCAATAGGAATTAGAAGATCTGTAGAAGGAATATTTGAGATAAGTATTTTATATTTGATTCAAAGTTTATTTATTATGTTTTGTTGTTTATATTCAATGTGTTCTGAGTAGTTAGTTTACTTTCTTCCTTCAATTATGAAGAGATAAATAAGATAATAAAAGATTCGATGAAGAATTGAAATTTAAAATATTTTCAAAACATTGTGATGACATTAATACCTGATCTTACTTTACTTTTTAAATTGACCATTTAAATTGTTAAAACCTGTTGAAGAGTTTTGAGACCTAGAAGGAGAAGAACTCTTAAGTTGTAAATATCACATGAATCCTTGGGTAGTCGAAGGCCATGTGCGGGCTATTCAAGGTGAATTGCAAATAAATAGGAAGATAAGATTTAAAGGGCGTAGAATTGATAAGTTTTTAGAGTGACAGACTAAATTCTTATAACTTGATTTATAGATTAGGAAAGGGTCACTAGTAGGGCCGACCATAGCCACCCTTGGACCTCTAGTAGTGTGAGTCTAGATTAACCCATCCTACTAACAGTACATCCGGACCTAATCTGTAAATTAGCCAATGTTCATTGCGCCTGGATCAAAGGGTAAAGAATAGGAATGCTTCTATTTGGCATAAAACCATAAATCAAATTCTCCAACGAATATTAAATTACCTTAAAAATCTTAGATTAATTGAAGGGAAGAAAGTTGTTTATTTTATATAGTTTTCATAAATCATTGTCTTATTATTGTTTTCTTTATTTGCATCAAATAAATTAATAGTAATTTATAGTTAGATTAAAATATAAAAAGATTTTTGGAAATACAATATTTAGAAAATTTATTACTATAATTTTTCCCAGTGGGATCGATACTGGGGTCTTTGTTTCAAAGCCCTATATTACTTGAAACGATATGTATACTTGCGTAGTACCCAAAAAGTATATAAAATATTTTCTTTTTAAAATTATATTTTGCTATATAAACATAAATTTAAAAAGTTTTATTTGGTACACATCTATATAGCATGTTATTCCGTATCAAGTGTTTCACGCCTTCGCAAGAAATTAAATTTTCTAGCAGTGGTAACAAATTCTTGTATTTGGAAGTACAGAAAGTCGGGTCAAGTTTTTGGCGCCGTTGCCGGGGAAAGAAATAAAATAGTTATAATTTTTTTTAAAAAAAAATATTATATTTCTAAAAATATATATATATATATATATATATATATATATATATATATATATATATATATATATATATATATATATATATATATTTTATTCCTTGTTTTATGCGAAGATTTGGTTATGAAGGATTAATACCTTTAGATTCCGAATTAGAAAGAACAATTAGAAAAGTTAAAAGGGAAAACAAATTCAAAAATTTCAAGAAATGGCTACTTTACAAAATCCAATTGAACTTAAGGATCAAAATGTTTATAAACCATTAAGGGATTATGCTAACCCTACAGTTGATGAACTTCATAGTAGTATTCAAATACCCACTGTAGATGCTAATTCTTTTGAACTTGAACCGTCTATTATTCAAATGGTGCAAAACAATCAATTTGGTGGAACACCAAATGAGGATCCAAATTTATACCTTGTTAGTTTTTTAGAACTTTGTGCTTACCTTTAAATATAACAATGTTTCTGATGATGCTATCAGACTTAGACTCTTTCCTTTTTCTTTAAGAGATAAAGCAAAGATGTGGTTAAACTCATTAGCGACTAGTTCTATTAAAACATGGGCTGAAATAGCACAAAAATTCCTTGCTAAATATTTTCCTCCTTCTAAAACTGCTAAATTAAGAAATGATATTACTTCGTTTAGTCAATTTGACGGGGAGACAATATATGAAACTTGGGAAAGATTTAAAGAACTATTAAGAAAATGTCCTCATCATGCTTTACCTGATTGGTTAATTATTCAAACATTTTATAATGGATTAATTGGATCTTTAAAATCAATTATTGATGCTGCTACTGTGAAGGTTCTTTAATGTCTAAATCATTTGAAGAAGCTTACACTTTAATTGAAGAAATGGCTAATAACAATTTTCAATGGCCTTCCAAAGGATTAATCCTAAAAAGATGGCAAGTATTCACGATAATGAAGCCTTTTCTATCTTAGCTTCACAAGTAGCAGCAATGTCTAAGAAATTTGATAATTTTGGAATTCATATTTCACATAATAACTCTGCTAATATTGAAGATTCTCAAACTATTGAAACTTTACAAGCTATTGCAAGTAAAAATAATCCTTATTCAAATTATTATAATCCTGGGTGGAAAAATCATCCTAATTTTTAACTGGAATAAGTCACAACAACAATGGGGTAATAATCAATCTCATCCCACTGGAAATTGGAATAATCAAGTTAATCCAAATTATAAACCTCCTGGATTTGATAATCAACAAAAAAAGTTATCAATAGAAGAATTAATTTTACAAATGAATAATCAATTACAAAATCAAAATACTCTTATTCGTAATATTGAAAATCAAATGGGGAAAATTGCTACTTTAATTAAAAACAGACCTGTAGGAACACTTCCTAGTAATGTTGAAATTAATCAAAAGGAAACTGGAAAAGAACATGAACAAGTTAAAGCTGTGCAACTTAGAAGTGGAAAGGAATTAAAAGAAAGAATGCAGAATGAAATTGAAAAACCTAAAGAAACTCTCTCTCCTAGTCAAGATCAAACTGTTATACCTGTTAATTTGGAAGTTGAAAAACCACCACCACCTTTTCCTCAAAGACTTAAATAAGCAGAAATTAGATCATCAATTTTCTAAGTTCTTTGAAATTTTTAAGAAACTTACTATTAACATACCTTTTGCTGAAGCTCTGGAACAAATGCCGAGTTACGCAAAATTTATGAAGGATATTTTAAGCAAAAAATGAAAATTTGAAGCTTTTGAAACTGTTGCATTAAGTGAAAAATACAGTGCAATAATTCAAAAGAAATTACCTGAAAAGCTTAAGGATCCTGGAAGTTTCACTATACCCTGGGCTATTGGAGAAAAATTATGTGGAAAAGCTTTATGTGATTTAGGAGCAAGTATTAATCTCATGCCATTTTCTATCTTTCAAAGATTGGATTTAGGAGATATTACTCCCACCACCGTAACTCTTCGCTTAGTCGATAGATCAATCACTTATCCTAAAGGAGTTATAGAGGATGTCCTTGTTAAAGTGGATAAATTTATCTTCCCCGTAGATTTCATAGCACTTGATATGGAAGAAGATAAAGAGATACCTATTATTTTAGGGAGACGTTTTCTAGCTACCGGACGAGCTATGATTGATGTGCAAAAGGGAGAACTAACCATGAGAGTTAATGATCAAGAAATTAAATTGAATGTTCTTAAATCAATGAAGTACCCTGATAAAGAGAAATGTTATCGAATGGATATAATTGATTATTTAATTGAAAAACATTATCAAGAAAAATGTAAAGTCATTTCTGAAGAAAAATTTGAATTTTTAACTGATAAAAATGAAGTAGTAGAAGAAGAAGAGACTCATTTTATTAAAGATAAGGGAAACTTTAGACATAACTCAAAATGATATACTTTTACCATCAATTAAAAGAGCCCCGAACTCGGAATTAAAAATGTTACCTTCACATTTAAAATATGCGTTTCTTGGAAATTCATTAACTTTACCTGTTATTATTTCTTCTGAACTGAGTAGAGATCAAGAAGAAAAACTACTAGGTGTGTTAAATAATTATAAAAAAGCTTTTGGTTGGACTATTGCTGATATAAGAGGAATAAACCATTCCATTTGCATGCATAGAATCTTAATGGAAGAAAATTTTAAACCTACTATTGAATCACAAAGAAGATTAAATCCTATCATGAAAGAGGTTGTTAAAAAAGAAATTATTAAGTGGTTAGATGCTGGTATTATTTATCCTATTTCGGATAGTCAATGGGTAAGTCCTAATCATTGTGTTCCGAAGAAAGGAGGTGTAACTGTTATTGTTAATGATAAAAATGAACTAATTCCTACAAGACAAGTTACTGGATGGCGAATTTGTATTGACTATAGGAAATTAAATAAAACCACTAGAAAGGATCATTTTCCTTTACCTTTCTTGGATCAAATGCTCGATAAATTAGCTGGACACCCATATTTCTGTTTTCTGGATGGATATTCTAGTTATCATCTATTACTTATTGCTCCTGAGGACTAAGAAAAGACAACATTTACAAGTCCTTATGAAACATTTGCTTTTAGAAGAATGCCTTTTGGTTTATGTAATGTACCCGCAACTTTTCAAAGATGTATGATGTCAATATTTTGTGATTTGATTGACGAAGGAATTGAAATATTCATGGACGATTTTTCGATCTTTGGAACTTCTTTTGAATCTTGTTTGGAAAACATAGCCAAAGTTCTGAAAAGATGTGAAGAAACAAATTTAGTTCTTAATCGGGAAAAATATCAATTCATGATCACGAAGGCATTATACTTGGTCACAAAGTATCACAAAAAGGGATGGAAGTAGATCAAGCAAAAGTAAAAATTATTGTTGAATTGCAACCACCTACTACTGTTGCTGATGTGAGAAGTTTTCTAGGTCATGCTGGATTTTATAGAAGATACATAAAGGATTTTTCTAAAATTGCTAAACCTCTTTTTCATTTATTGGAAAAAGATGCAAAATTTGAATTTAATAAAGAATGTATTAATGCTTTTAATATTTTAAAAGAAAAACTAATAACTACACCTATCATTGTTGCACCAAATTGGAATAAATCTTTTGAATTAATGTGTGATGCAAGTGATTTTGCAACTGTATTAGGACAAAAATATGAGAAAATTTTCAAAGTTGTATATTATGCTAGTAAAACTCTCACTCGAAACACAAAGAAATTACACTACCACTCGAGAAGGAGCTTCTAGCTATAGTATATGCCTTTGATAAATTTAGACCTTATCTTCTTGGTACTAAATGCATAGTTCATACCGATCATTACGTTATTAAATATCTATTATCTAAGAATGATTCTAAACCTAGACTTATAAGATGGGTTTTACTTCTAAAAGAATTTGATTTTCAAATAGTAGATAGAAAAGGAACTGAAAACCAAATTGCCGATCATTTGTCTAGAATTAAAAAAGATATTATTTCGAAAGAAAATATAAATGAGAAATTTCCGATGAATCTTTATATGTTATTCAAGAATGCAAAAGACCTTGGTATGCTGATATTGTTAATTATTTAGTTAGCAATATTTTGCCTTATGACTTGGATAACAAATTTATTAAGAAATTTAAATATGATGCTAAATCTTATATTTGGGAAGAACCTCATTTATTTAAAATTAGTAAAGATTCTATGATTCGAAGATGTGTACCTTATGAGGAAACTTTTGCTATTATTCAAAAATGTCATGATTCTGATTTTGGAGGACACTTTGGCATAGATAAAACTGCATTTAAAATTTTAAATTCTGGATTTTATTGGTCTACCTTATTTAAAGATGTGAGACATTATGTGAAAACATGTGATCGATGTCAAAGGATGGGAAATATATCTAGGAAGAATGAAATGCCTTTAAACTATATATTGAAAGTTGAAATTCTTATAGATGGGGTTTAGACATTATGGGACCATTTGTTCCATCTTCTGGAAAAATTTATATTTTATTAGCAGTTGATTATGTTTCAAAGTGGATTGAAGCTGTTGCTTTACCAAACTGTGATTCCAAAAGTGTTTCTAAATTTTTAAAGAAAATGATATTTTCAAGATTTGGAATGCCTAAGGTAATTATCACCGATGGTGGAAGTCATTTTAGGAATATAAGAATTCAATCATTACTACAAAAATTTGGAATCAAACATAGAATTGCAACTGCTTATCACCCTCAAACAAGTGGAATAGCTGAAGTATCAAACAGAGAAATTAAAAGAATATTAGAGAAGACTCGTTAATCCTAAAAGAACTGACTGGGTTGATAGACTTGATTCTGCATTATGGGCTTATAGAACAGCTTATAAGACACCAATCGGAATGTCACCTTACCGGTTAATTTATGGTAAACATTGTCACTTACCTGTAGAACTTGACCATAAAGCTTATTGGGCGATAAAGGAGTTTAATTTTAATTTGAATAAAGCAGGAGAAAAATGATTATTGCAATTAAATGAGATGGAAGAAATAAGAAATGAAGCATATGAAAATGCGAGGATTTATAAAGAGAAAATGAAGATGTTGCATGAGAAGAAAATTTCAGGAAAATTTTTTGAATCTGGACAAGAAGTATTACTGTTTAACTTTCGATTAAAACTTTTTCCTGGAAAATTAAGATCTAAATGGATTGGACCCTATATAGTTGAGAAAGTATACCATTATGGAGCTGTGGATATTAAAGATCCCAAAACAGGAAAAATTTTTAAAGTAAATGGATTAAGATTGAAGCCTTATTTGGGAGATATTAAAAGATTTATAAAGAGGCTTATGAATTGAGTCAACCTGATTAATGATTTACTTAAGTCGGGCTGACGATGTTAAACTAAGCGCTTTGTGGGAGGCAACCCATAATTATCTTTTGTTATGAGTGTTTTTGTGTTTTATTGTAAGGTTATGCCTCGATCTTGATTAATTTTATATTACTTTAGAAACATTTGATGCTCATAACTCTTTGTTGACTTAGGTCGATATTTATTTTGAAGTATGTAAGATTTAGAAATTGGATCACTCTATTCTGAATATGAGTAAAAAGGAGATCAAGCTAACCTTTATTATGATTGTTTACAATGTGAGTTATTGAGTCTAAATTACTCTTACCAGTATAATATACCTATCTTGGAGAACGAAATTTTGAAATTTGACGATTAGGCGAAACGGAGTTGAACATAGTTCCGGCGCCTAGGAGCCAGAATTCGGCGCCTAAGTGCCAGAATCTAACTATGCATCAATAGGTTCGGCGCCTAAGCGCCACGGTTCATCGGGTCGTGCAAAAATTGAAAAATTTTCAGTTTTTCACACGATTTTCACCTTTAAATCAACCAATCTTCTTCCATAACTATCAAGCAATCAAAATTACGTCCCTTGCACTTCATTCTTGAGAGATTTGAGAATTTTTTGAAGAAAATGGAAGGAAGAAATCATGGAGAATAAGCTAGGGACAAGGTCTCAAAGGATCCTCAACCCTACTTCAATGGTTTCATCGCTGTAAGTTTAGAGAAATTTTCTAGTCGTTTGGATAAGTTTGAAGCGGAGTTTAAAAGCATTGGAGATCGCCTTCATAAGATGTTTCTTCAAATTGAACATCTAGAATGGCAAATGAAACTTCAATTTGATCATTTTGCGGCTTATCAAGATGCTCAAGTTGAAATGTATGCGAAGAACAAGTGGATTGACGAAAAGACGGTTACTGATTTCCCGAGAGCGTTAGTGTTCTTTCCAAGTGGAATACACAATTTCCCTTGTGAAGATTAGAATATTCTGGTAATGAGATAGTTATTATATGGTTTGTTGAGTCGTTGTATCGATTTAGAGAATCGATTGTGTTTGTTCGTATATTTGCTTTCATGTTCAATGTGTGTTGTTTTTGCTTAGAAATTGTTGTGTTTGAGTGTGTATTAGGAACTTGAATCAAGTATAATACTTATCTGAAATGTATTGAGTCAATATTGAAGATGATAAACGGAATTTAGTGAGTTTGATTTAAACCTTATTGTTTGATTGGTGGATTAAATATTTAATTTTTATAAATTTTTTAGAAATGTTGTGGAAGTTAGAAATTGAAGCCCTACTCTGATATGAGTAATTGGAAGTTGAATTTATGAATTTTGGTGGAAAATTAAATTTAAAAATATTTTTTTGTGAAAGGCGAGTCGGCGCCTAGGCGCTGAATCGGCGCCTAAGCGCCGATTCGGCTCGAACTCGAAAATTTACTTAAATAACCCCCAAAAGCCATTTTTGACGCCTAAGCTTCATTTTCTTCCCCATGTTCGCGAAAATACACCTTTTAGATCCATTTTGAGGTCAAAACATCAAAGATTTGAGCGCGAAACCACTCGATTTCTTCGTCTCAAGGTCAGATCTACACTTTAAACCATTTATTTTCGATTTTCACCATAGATTTCCCTAGTTTTGCGAAGAACCAAAATTTTTAAAAAAATTTTGATTTTTAGTGATTTCTTTGGATTTTTAAACTTATTTTATGTTTTATAAACTTAAAAAGAGTTTAAATCTTTCATTCCTAAATTTGTTCATGTTTTCTTTCACGTTTAGATGGCTCCAAAATCTAAACGCGGGAAGGCACGAGATAACTTTGATAGCAGCAAATTTTCTACTGCAGCTGCGCATTTTCGCTTCCACGAATTTGCGACGTCCAGAAAGTTCATTTCAGAACGAAGTTTCTATCATCCGGGAGAAATGATTGAAAACACTATCGTTGCACACAATTGGCAACGATTCTGTTATTTCACTGTTGTTGCTGTTATCCCTATTGTTCGAGAATTTTATGCAAATTTTCTGGATTCCGAAGATTATGAAGTCTTTGTCAGAGGTATCAGAGTAGGATTTAGTCCTGAAAGAATAAATATATTCTATGGCTTGCCACCAACTATTGAATGCCATTATTCTGGATTATCACCATCTGAGGAAGATTTGGATATGATCATTGCTTATTTGATCGACGGTGATCGGATCTTGGAAGATCGAGAACGGAAAAGGGTAAACTTCAAATCCTCCAAATTAAATGGTATTTCTAAAGCATGGCACTATTTTATTTCCGCTAGATTTTTACCATCCAACCACCGAGTGGAGTGACTAGAGATCGAGCGATCTTAAACTATCGCATTCGGAAAGGAAGCCTCGTTGATGTCGGCGGTATTAGTTATGATTCTCGTGGATTCTATTGCGAGATCCGATACTTACGTTGGATTCGGATTCCCATCTCCGATTTATTCATTATGTGTTAGTAATGGAGTTATCTGATGATATTTCTGAGGAGAAGTTAAAATCTACCAAGCCAATTGGGCAGGAGAGTGTTAGTATCTATGATCGTCTTCGAGGGAAGAGATCGACCGCTCCTTCTACTTCGCACATACTCGAGTGGACCTTCTACTTCTCGACCCTCTACTTCGCATAGCCACCATCGAGTTTCTAGGAATCAATGCATGATCATTTTATAGAGCGACGGCGAGAGTTATTTCAAACTCAGCTGCAGGATTGATACTATTGATAGGAAACTTGATCATTTATCCGATTATACCCGGAGGAAGAGTAGTTATGATGCTCGAGTATGATGAAGCCCTAGTCAGATTTCTGAAGGGTGAACATGATGTTAGTTTCCATACTTTTCCTAGTTTCACACCATTTGTTGATCCTAAGGATGTAGAATTTTCCTTTGGTGATGATGATGATGATGAGGCTACAGCTAGTGACTAGAAGTTATAGATCTTTATGATGAGCTACTCTGTTAGTTTGTTTTATTTGGATTGTTTGTCTAGTTTTGTGTTTAATGTATGTTGATTTGTTTAAATATCTGTATGGATTGATTTGTGTTAAGATTCTGTTGTTAAAATATTCTTACTATATTGTGTTGAGACTGAAATTAGGGTTAATTTATGATATGTTTGTTTTAGTCTACTGTTTAGTAATTAGTAATTTTGCTCTGCTTTAATTTTGTTTCAAATTTAGTATCATCATAAAAATTATCCTGCTTACTTTTTATACATGCTTCAATTTTATCTTAATTATTCATAAAAGCATGATTAGAAGTTAATTTTTCTTTTTAAGATTGTTTTACATACTTATAAAATTTTTTATGATTTTCTTTCTCTCATACTTTCAAATTATCATAGTATACCAAAACTTAAGTTTGGGAGAAAGGAAAATACATTCAAATTTAAATTTTATTTGTACTTAAAGAGCTAATATTTTCTTAAAAATATAAACTTTTTAACATAACTTAAGGAATGAAGAATTTATTTGAGATCACTTTTATTTTTGAAATTATAAATAATTTAGTAAAATTAACCAAAATTTTAATAACTTTGATTGATTTTAAGAATAGAATTGTTTAACTTAAAGAAAATAAGATTAAGAAAATTTTCTATTCATGATAGAAATAATAGAATTTTAGAAATATTAAGTAATAAAAAATTATCACTTGAAAAAGAAAAGATTGAAAATCTTTTTGAATTTTTATTCAAGTTATAATAATTACGTGGAAATGTATAAGTTTTGAAAATATAAGTTAAGGATAGTGGAGTTCAAAACTATTAACGAGCTATCCGAGATATAGTAATCCTATATATATATATATATATATATATATATATATATATAAAGAAAAAAAGAAGAATAGAAGAAAAAAAGAAAAAGAAAAAAAAAGAGAGGAGAAGCTTGAGGAAATGCCTAAATCAAAATCGGCTTCACTTGAATTATCTTATAGGAAGAAAACTAATTACATATTTTACTTAATTTTTATACATGAATATTTATTTAGAAAAGATTTATCAAGAAGATCTTTTTCTTGTAAATAATCTATGAGATCTTAATATAATAGACTTCTATTATTTTCAAAATGAATGAAAAGTTTGAAATCTTATGATTTGGTAGTTAAATATTCTTTAAATTCTTAAAATTAAACCTAGTTAGTGAAATTGGGTTAATAATTTACTAAAAACTTTATAAGGAATCTTAAATATTTATCTTTTATTCCAAAGGTTATATATTTTATATAGTAGAAAGAGTTACTTGAGGACAAGTAACATTTATGTTTGGGGGATTTTGATCTATAAAAAAATACCTATTTCTTTATGTCTTAATTCTTATTAATTTCTAAGGATATTATGCTTTAATGAAAGGTATTTTTTGTGTTTTTGGATATAGATGATGTAAAAAGGTCCAAAAAGGAAAAAGTAGCAAAAAGGAGCAAAAAGGAGCAAAAATGGAGCAAAATACAAAAAGTATAAAAAATATGGCCTGGCGCCTAAGCGCCAGACTCGATACAGAAACTGTCAAGTTTTTGACAACGTTTGAACGGTTATTTTGACGGAGTGAGCGGTTATTGGACATTCTAGAAGACCTGCGGTTGTTCCTTGATAATAGGACATGTGATACATTGCATTTGGACGCTCTAAAATGGTTTTAATTGCGAAGAGGTGTGAGCCAAAGTGAAGAGGTGCGAAGAACTGGACGCGGTGTCTGGCGCCTAGGCGCCAAATTCCGGCGCCTAGGCGCTAGACAGACTTTCTAGAAGATTCATTGAATGTGGACATGTTTTGAAGAGGTGCCTCAAGGCAACCCTTGAAGCCTATAAATAAGGGTCCATTTCTTCAGAAAAACGTGCCCTCCTTTGTAACCCCTTTCTCTTATCCACTTTAGGATCTCTCAGCCTTAGAGAGAGAAATAGAGAGAGAAATTTAGGGCCACTTTTGTTTATTTTAGTGAGTTTATTTTCAAGTTGTTGCATCTGGAGTTCATTACACTGTGGAGTCAATAGGAATTAGAAGATCTGTAGAAGGAATATTTGAGATAAGTATTTTATATTTGATTCAAAGTTTATTTATTATGTTTTGTTGTTTATATTCAATGTGTTCTGAGTAGTTAGTTTACTTTCTTCCTTCAATTATGAAGAGATAAATAAGATAATAAAAGATTCGATGAAGAATTGAAATTTAAAATATTTTCAAAACATTGTGATGACATTAATACCTGATCTTACTTTACTTTTTAAATCGACCATTTAAATTGTTAAAACCTCGTCGAAGAGTTTTGAGACCTAGAAGGAGAAGAACTCTTAAGTTGTAAATATCACATGAATCCTTGGGTAGTCGAAGGCCATGTGCGGGCTATTCAAGGTGAATTGCAAATAAATAGGAAGATAAGATTTAAAGGGCGTAGAATTGATAAGTTTTTAGAGTGACGAACTAAATTCTTATAACTTGATTTATAGATTAGGAAAGGGTCACTAATAGTGGCCGACCATAGCCTACCCTGGACATCTAAGTAGTGTGAGTCTAGATTAACCCATCCTACTAACAAGTACATCCGGACACTGATTCGTAAATTAGCCAATGTTCATTGCGCTCGGATCAAAGGGTAAAGAATAGGAATGCTTCTATTCGGCATAAAACCATAAATCAAATTCTCCAACGAATATTAAATTACCTTAAAAATCTTAGATTAATCGAAGGGAAGAAAGTTGTTTATTTTATATAGTTTTCATAAATCATTGTCTTATTATTGTTTTCTTTATTTGCATCAAATAAATTAATAGTAATTTATAGTTAGATTAAAATATAAAAAGATTTTTGGAAATACAATATTTAGAAAATTTATTACTATAATTTTTCCCCGTGGGATCGATACTGGGGCCTTTGTTTCAAAGCCCTATATTACTTGAAACGATATGTATACTTGCGTAGTACCCAAAAAGTATATAAAATATTTTCTTTTTAAAATTATATTTTGCTATATAAACATAAATTTAAAAAGTTTTATTTGGTACACATCTATATAGCATGTTATTCCAGGTCAAGTGTTTCGCGCCTTCGCCAGAAATTAAATTTTCTAGCAGTGGTAACAAATTCTTGTATTTGGAAGTACAGAAAGTCGGGTCAAGTTTTTGGCGCCGTTGCCGGGGAAAGAAATAAAATAGTTATAATTTTTTTTTAAAAAAATATTATATTTCTAAAAATATAAATATATATATATATATATATATATATATATATATATAAGATATATATATTTTATTCCTTGTTTTATGCGAAGATTTGGTTATGAAGGATTAATACCTTTAGATTCTGAATTAGAAAGAACAATTAGAAAAGTTAAAAAGGGAAAACAAATTCAAAAATTTCAAGAAATGGCTACTTTACAAAATCCAATTGAACTTAAGGATCAAAATGTTTATAAACCATTAAGGGATTATGCTAACCCTACGATTGATGAACTTCATAGTAGTATTCAAATACCCACTGTAGATGCTTAATTCTTTTGAACTTGAACCGTCTATTATTCAAATGGTGCAAAACAATCAATTTGGTGGAACACCAAATGAGGATCCAAATTTATACCTTGTTAGTTTTTTAGAACTTTGTCTTACCTTTAAATATAACAATGTTTCGATGATGCTTATCGGACTTAGACTCTTTCCTTTTTCTTTAAGAGATAAAGCAAAGATGTGGTTAAACTCATTAGCTGATCGGTTCTATTAAAACATGGGCTGAAATAGCACAAAAATTCCTTGCTAAATATTTTCCTCCTTCTAAAACTCGCTAAATTAAGAAATGATATTACTTCGTTTAGTCAATTTGACGGGGAGACAATATATGAAACTTGGGAAAGATTTAAAGAACTATTAAGAAAATGTCCTCATCATGCTTTACCCGATTGGTTAATTATTCAAACATTTTATAATGGATTAATTGGATCTTTAAAATCAATTATTGATCTGCTACGTCGAAGGTTCTTTAATGTCTAAATCATTTGAAGAAGCTTACACTTTAATTGAAGAAATGGCTAATAACAATTTTCAATGGCCTTCCAAAAGGATTAATCCTAAAAAGATGGCAAGTATTCACGATAATGAAGCCTTTTCTATCTTAGCTTCACAAATAGCAGCAATGTCTAAGAAATTTGATAATTTTGGAATTCATATTTCACATAATAACTCTGCTAATATTGAAGATTCTCAAACTATTGAAACTTTACAAGCTATTGCAAGTAAAAATAATCCTTATTCAAATTATTATAATCTCGGGTGGAAAAATCATCCTAATTTTAACTGGAATAAGTCACAACAACAATGGGGTAATAATCAATCTCATCCCACTGGAAATTGGAATAATCAAGTTAATCCAAATTATAAACCTCCTGGATTTGATAATCAACAAAAAAAGTTATCAATAGAAGAATTAATTTTACAAATGAATAATCAATTACAAAATCAAAATACTCTTATTCGTAATATTGAAAATCAAATGGGAAAATTGCTACTTTAATTAAAAACAGACTCTGTAGGAACACTTCCTAGTAATGTTGAAATTAATCAAAAGGAAACCGGAAAAGAACATGAACAAGTTAAAGTCGTGCAACTTAGAAGTGGAAAGGAATTAAAAGAAAGAATGCAGAATGAAATTGAAAAACCTAAAGAAACTCTCTCTCCTAGTCAAGATCAAACTGTTATACCTGTTAATTTGGAAGTTGAAAAACCACCACCACCTTTTCCTCAAAGACTTAAATAGCAGAAATTAGATCATCAATTTTCTAAGTTCTTTGAAATTTTTAAGAAACTTACTATTAACATACCTTTTGCTGAAGCTCTGGAACAAATGTCGAGTTACGCAAAATTTATGAAGGATATTTTAAGCAAAAAATGAAAATTTGAAGCTTTTGAAACTGTTGCATTAAGTGAAAAATACAGTGCAATAATTCAAAAGAAATTACCTGAAAAGCTTAAGGATCCTGGAAGTTTCACTATACCCTGGGCTATTGGAGAAAAATTATGTGGAAAAGCTTTATGTGATTTAGGAGCAAGTATTAATCTCATGCCATTTTCTATCTTTCAAAGATTGGATTTAGGAGATATTACTCCCACCACTGTAACTCTTCAGTTAGCTGATAGATCAATCACTTATCCTAAAGGAGTTATAGAGGATGTCCTTGTTAAAGTGGATAAATTTATCTTCCCTGTAGATTTCATAGCACTTGATATGGAAGAAGATAAAGAGATACCTATTATTTTAGGGAGACGTTTTCTAGCTACCGGACGAGCTATGATTGATGTGCAAAAGGGAGAACTAACCATGAGAGTTAATGATCAAGAAATTAAATTGAATGTTCTTAAATCAATGAAGTACTCGATAAAGAGAAATGTTATCGAATGGATATAATTGATTATTTAATTGAAAAACATTATCAAGAAAAATGTAAAGTCATTTCTGAAGAAAAATTTGAATTTTTAACTGATAAAAATGAAGTAGTAGAAGAAGAAGAGACTCATTTTATTAAAGATAAGGGAAACTTTAGACATAACTCAAAATGATATACTTTTACCATCAATTAAAAGAGCCCCTGAACTGGAATTAAAAATGTTACCTTCACATTTAAAATATGCGTTTCTTGGAAATTCATTAACTTTACCTGTTATTATTTCTTCTGAACTGAGTAGAGATCAAGAAGAAAAACTACTAGGTGTGTTAAATAATTATAAAAAAGCTTTTGGTTGGACTATTGTCGATATAAGAGGAATAAACCATTCCATTTGCATGCATAGAATCTTAATGGAAGAAAATTTTAAACCTACTATTGAATCACAAAGAAGATTAAATCCTATCATGAAAGAGGTTGTTAAAAAAGAAATTATTAAGTGGTTAGATGCTCGGTATTATTTATCCTATTTCGGATAGTCGATGGGTAAGTCCTAATCATTGTGTTACGAAGAAAGGAGGTGTAATCATTATTGTTAATGATAAAAATGAACTAATTCCTACAAGACAAGTTACTCGGATGGCGAATTTGTATCGACTTATAGGAAATTAAATAAAACCACTAGAAAGGATCATTTTCCTTTACCTTTCTTGGATCAAATGCTCGATAAATTAGTCGGACACCCATATTTCTGTTTTCTGGATGGATATTCTAGTTATCATCTATTACTTATTGCTCCTGAGGACTAAGAAAAGACAACATTTACAAGTCCTTATGAAACATTTGCTTTTAGAAGAATGCCTTTTGGTTTATGTAATGTACCTGCAACTTTTCAAAGATGTATGATGTCAATATTTTGTGATTTGATTGACGAAGGAATTGAAATATTCATGGACGATTTTTCAGTCTTTGGAACTTCTTTTGAATCTTGTTTGGAAAACATAGCCAAAGTTCTGAAAAGATGTGAAGAAACAAATTTAGTTCTTAACTGGGAAAAATATCAATTCATGATCACAGAAGGCATTATACTTGGTCACAAAGTATCACAAAAAGGGATGGAAGTAGATCAAGCAAAAGTAAAAATTATTGTTGAATTGCAACCACCTACTACTGTTGCTGATGTGAGAAGTTTTCTAGGTCATGCTGGATTTTATAGAAGATACATAAAGGATTTTTCTAAAATTGCTAAACCTCTTTTTCATTTATTGGAAAAAGATGCAAAATTTGAATTTAATAAAGAATGTATTAATGCTTTTAATATTTTAAAAGAAAAACTAATAACTACACCTATCATTGTTGCACCAAATTGGAATAAATCTTTTGAATTAATGTGTGATGCAAGTGATTTTGCAACTGTATTAGGACAAAAATATGAGAAAATTTTCAAAGTTGTATATTATGCTAGTAAAACTCTCACTGAAACACAAAGAAATTACACTACCACTGAGAAGGAGCTTCTAGCTATAGTATATGCCTTTGATAAATTTAGACCTTATCTTCTTGGTACTAAATGCATAGTTCATACTCGATCATTCTCGTTATTAAATATCTATTATCTAAGAAGGATTCTAAACCTAGACTTATAAGATGGGTTTTACTTCTACAAGAATTTGATTTTCAAATAGTAGATAGAAAAGGAACCGAAAACCAAATTGTCGATCATTTGTCTAGAATTAAAAATGATATTATTTCGGAAGAAAATATAAATGAGAAATTTCCTGATGAATCTTTATATGTTATTCAAGAATGCAAAAGACCTTGGTATGCTGATATTGTTAATTATTTAGTTAGCAATATTTTGCCTTATGACTTGGATAACAAATTTATTAAGAAATTTAAATATGATGCTAAATCTTATATTTGGGAAGAACCTCATTTATTTAAAATTAGTAAAGATTCTATGATTCGAAGATGTGTACCTTATGAGGAAACTTTTGCTATTATTCAAAAATGTCATGATTCTGATTTTGGAGGACACTTTGGCATAGATAAAACTGCATTTAAAATTTTAAATTCTGGATTTTATTGGCCTACCTTATTTAAAGATGTGAGACATTATGTGAAAACATGTGATCGATGTCAAAGGATGGGAAATATATCTAGGAAGAATGAAATGCCTTTAAACTATATATTGAAAGTTGAAATTCTTATAGATGGGGTTTAGACATTATGGGACCATTTGTTCCATCTTCTCGGAAAAATTTATATTTTATTAGCGAGTTGATTATGTTTCAAAGTGGATTAAGTCGTTGCTTTACCAACCGTGATTCCAAAAGTGTTTCTAAATTTTTAAAGAAAATGATATTTTCAAGATTTGGAATGCCTAAGGTAATTATCACCGATGGTGGAAGTCATTTTAGGAATATAAGAATTCAATCATTACTACAAAAATTTGGAATCAAACATAGAATTGCAGATCGCTTATCACCCTCAAACAAGTGGAATAAGCTAAGTATCAAACGGAGAAATTAAAAGAATTTTAGAGAAGACTCGTTAATCCTAAAAGAACTGATTGGGTTGATAGACTTGATTCTCGCATTATGGG
The DNA here is from genome assembly GCA_022702705.1 of Papilionanthe hookeriana x Papilionanthe teres. Classification (NCBI taxonomy): domain Eukaryota; kingdom Viridiplantae; phylum Streptophyta; class Magnoliopsida; order Asparagales; family Orchidaceae; genus Papilionanthe; species Papilionanthe hookeriana x Papilionanthe teres. Next base: position 66,063,651 of record CM040431.1, read on the forward strand.
CTTATAGAACAGCTTATAAGACACCAATCGGAATGTCACCTTACCTAGGTTAATTTATGGTAAACATTGTCACTTACCCGTAGAACTCGACCATAAAGCTTATTGGGCGATAAAGGAGTTTAATTTTAATTTGAATAAAGCGAGGAGAAAAATGATTATTGCAATTAAATGAGATGGAAGAAATAAGAAATGAAGCATATGAAAATGCGAGGATTTATAAAGAGAAAATGAAGATGTTGCATGAGAAGAAAATTTCGAGGAAAATTTTTGAATCTGACAAGAAGTATTACCGTTTAACTCTCGATTAAAACTTTTTCCCGGAAAATTAAGATCTAAATGGATTGGACCCTATATAGTTGAGAAAGTATACCATTATGGAGCCGTGGATATTAAAGATCCCAAAACAGGAAAAATTTTTAAAGTAAATGGATTAAGATTGAAGCCTTATTTGGGAGATATTAAAAAGATTTATAAAGAGGCTTATGAATTGAGTCAACCTGATTAATGATTTACTTAAGTCGGGCTGACGATGTTAAACTAAGCGCTTTGTGGGAGGCAACCCATAATTATCTTTTGTTATGAGTGTTTTTGTGTTTTATTGTAAGGTTATGCCTCGATCTTGATTAATTTTATATTACTTTAGAAACATTTGATGCTCATAACTCTTTGTTGACTTAGGCTGATATTTATTTTGAAGTATGTAAGATTTAGAAATTGGATCACTCTATTCTGAATATGAGTAAAAAGGAGATCAAGTTAACCTTTATTATGATTGTTTACAATGTGAGTTATTGAGTCTAAATTACTCTTACCAGTATAATATACCTATCTTGGAGAACGAAATTTTGAAATTTGACGATTAGGCGAAACGGAGTTGAACATAGTTTCGGCGCCTAGGAGCCAGAATTCGGCGCCTAAGTGCCAGAATCTAACTATGCATCAATAGGTTCGGCGCCTAAGCGCCACGGTTACTGGGTCGTGCAAAAATTGAAAAATTTTCAGTTTTTCACACGATTTTCACCTTTAAATCAACCAATCTTCTTCCATAACTATCAAGCAATCAAAATTACGTCCCTTGCACTTCATTCTTGAGAGATTTGAGAATTTTTTGAAGAAAATGGAAGGAAGAAATCATGGAGAATAAGCTAGGGACAAGGTCTCAAAGGATCCTCAACCCTACTTCAATGGTTTCATCGTCGTAAGTTTAGAGAAATTTTCTAGTCGTTTGGATAAGTTTGAAGCGGAGTTTAAAAGCATTGGAGATCGCCTTCATAAGATGTTTCTTCAAATTGAACATCTAGAATGGCAAATGAAACTTCAATTTGATCATTTTGCGGCTTATCAAGATGCTCAAGTTGAAATGTATGCGAAGAACAAGTGGATTGACGAAAAGACGGCTGCTGCATTTCCCGAGAGCTTTAGTGTTCTTTCCAAGTGGAATACACAATTTCCCTTGTGAAGATTAGAATATTCTGGTAATGAGATAGTTATTATATGGTTTGTTGAGTCGTTGTATCGATTTAGAGAATCGATTGTGTTTGTTCGTATATTTGCTTTCATGTTCGATATGTGTTGTTTTTGCTTAGAAATTGTTGTGTTTGAGTGTGTATTAGGAACTTGAATCAAGTATAATACTTATCCGAAATGTATTGAGTCAATATTGAAGATGATAAACGGAATTTAGTGAGTTTGATTTAAACCTTATTGTTTGATTGGTGGATTAAATATTTAATTTTTATAAATTTTTTAGAAATGTTGTGGAAGTTAGAAGTTGAAGCCCTACTCTGATATGAGTAATTGGAAGTTGAATTTATGAATTTTGGTGGAAAATTAAATTTAAAAATATTTTTTTGTGAAAGGCGAGTCTGGCGCCTAGGCGCCAGAATTCGGCGCCTAAGCGCCAGTTCGGCCTGAACTCGAAAATTTACTTAAATAACCCCCAAAAGCCATTTTTCACGCCTAAGCTTCATTTTCTTCCCCATGTTCGCGAAAATACACCTTTTAGATCCATTTTGAGGTCAAAACATCAAAGATTTGAGCGCGAAACCACTCGATTTCTTCGTCTCAAGGTCAGATCTACACTTTAAACCATTTATTTTCGATTTTCACCATAGATTTCCCTAGTTTTGCGAAGAACCAAAAATTTAAAAAAAATTTTGATTTTTAGTGATTTCTTTGGATTTTTAAACTTATTTTATGTTTTATAAACTTAAAAAGAGTTTAAATCTTTCATTCCTAAATTTGTTCATGTTTTCTTTCACGTTTAGATGGCTCCAAAATCTAAACGCGGGAAGGCACGAGATAACTTTGATAGCAACGAAATTTTCTATCGCAATTGCGCATTTTCGCTTCCACGAATTTGCGACGTCCGTAAAGTTCATTTCAGAACGAAGTTTCTATCATCCGGGAGAAATGATTGAAAACACTATCGTTGCACACAATTGGCAACGATTCTGTTATTTCAGTGTTGTTGCTGTTATCCCTATTGTTCGAGAATTTTATGCAAATTTTCTGGATTCCGAAGATTATGAAGTCTTTGTCAGAGGTATCAGAGTAGGATTTAGTCCTGAAAGAATAAATATATTCTATGGCTTGCCACCAACTATTGAATGCCATTATTCTGGATTATCACCATCTGAGGAAGATTTGGATATGATCATTGCTTATTTGACTGACGGTACTGGATCTTGGAAGATCAGGAACGGAAAAAGGGTAAACTTCAAATCCTCCAAATTAAATGGTATTTCTAAAGCATGGCACTATTTTATTTCTGCTAGATTTTTACCATCCAACCACCTGAGTGGAGTGACTAGAGATCGAGCGATCTTAAACTATTGCATTCAGGAAAGGAAGCCTGTTGATGTCGGCAGTATTAGTTATGATTCTGTGGATTCTATTGCGAGATCCAGTACTTCTGTTGGATTCGGATTCCCATCTCTGATTTATTCATTATGTGTTAGTAATGGAGTTACTGCTGATATTTCTGAGGAGAAGTTAAAATCTACCAAGCCAATTGGGCAGGAGAGTGTTAGTATCTATGATCGTCTTCGAGGGAAGAGATCGACCGCTCCTTCTACTTCTGCACAGCCACCATCGAGTTTCTAGGAATCAATGCATGATCATTTTATAGAGCAGCAGCAGGAGTTATTTCAAACTCACTGCAGGATTGATACTATTGATAGGAAACTTGATCATTTATCCGATTATACCCGGAGGAAGAGTAGTTATGATGCTCGAGTATGATGAAGCCCTAGTCGGATTTCTGAAGGGTGAACATGATGTTAGTTTCCATACTTTTCCTAGTTTCACACCATTTGTTGATCCTAAGGACGTAGAATTTTCCTTTGGTGATGATGATGATGATGAGGCTACAGCTAGTGACTAGAAGTTATAGATCTTTATGATGAGCTACTCTGTTAGTTTGTTTTATTTGGATTGTTTGTCTAGTTTTGTGTTTAATGTATGTTGATTTGTTTAAATATCTGTATGGATTGATTTGTGTTAAGATTCTGTTGTTAAAATATTCTTAGTATATTGTGTTGAGACTGAAGTTAGGGTTAATTTATGATATGTTTGTTTTAGTCTACTGTTTAGTAATTAGTAATTTTGCTCTGCTTTAATTTTGTTTCAAATTTAGTATCATCATAAAAATTATCCTGCTTACTTTTTATAAATGCTTCAATTTTATCTTAATTATTCATAAAAGCATGATTAGAAGTTAATTTTTCTTTTTAAGATTGTTTTTACATACTTATAAAATTTTTTATGATTTTCTTTCTCTCATACTTTCAAATTATCATAGTATACCAAAACTTAAGTTTGGGGGAAAGGAAAATACATTCAAATTTAAATTTTATTTGTACTTAAAGAGCTAATATTTTCTTAAAAATATAAACTTTTTAACATAACTTAAGGAATGAAGAATTTATTTGAGATCACTTTTATTTTTGAAATTATAAATAATTTAGTAAAATTAACCAAAATTTTAATAACTTTGATTGATTTTAAGAATAGAATTCTTTAACTTAAAGAAGAATAAGATTAATAAAATTTTCTATTCATGATAGAAATAATAGAATTTTAGAAATATTAAGTAATAAAAAATTATCACTTGAAAAAGAAAAGATTGAAAATCTTTTTGAATTTTTATCCAAGTTATAATAATTAAGTGGAAATGTATAAGTTTTGAAAACATAAGTTAAGGATAGTGGACTTCAAAACTATTAACAAGCTATCCAGATATAGTAATCCATATATATATATATATATATATATATATATATATATATATATATATATATATATATATATATATATATAAAGAAAAAGAAAAAAAAATGGAGAATAGAAGAAAAAAGAAAAAGAAAAAAAAAGAGAGGAGAAGCTTGAGGAAATGCCTAAATAAAAATTGGGCTTCACTTGAATTATCTTATAGGAAGAAAACTAATTACATATTTTACTTAATTTTTATAAATGATAATTTATTTAGAAAAGATTTATCAAGAAGATCTTTTTCTTGTAAATAATCTATGGGATCTTAATATAATAGACTTCTATTATTTTCAAAATGAATGAAAAGTTTGAAATCTTAAGATTTGGTAGTTAAATACTCTTTAAATTCTTAAAATTAAACCTAGTTATTGAAATTAGGTTAATAATTTACTAAAAACTTTATAAGGAATCTTAAATATTTATCTGTTATTCCAAAGGTTATATATTTTATATAGTAGAAAGAGTTACTTGAGGACAAGTAACATTTATGTTTGGGGGATTTTGATCTATAAAAAAATACATATTTCTTTATGTCTTAATTCTTATTAATTTCTAAGGATATTATACTTTAATGAAAGGTATTTTTTGTGTTTTTGGATATAGATGATGTAAAAAGGTTCAAAAAGGAAAAAGGAGCAAAAAGGAGCAAAAAGGAGCAAAAGTGGAGCAAAATACAAAAAGTATAAAAAAAATATGGCCTGGCGCCTAGGCGCCAGAAGTTGGCGCCTAAGCACCGTACTCGATACGAAACTTGTCAAGTTTTTGACAACGTTTGAACGGTTATTTTGACAGAGTGAGCGGTTATTGGACATTCTAGAAGACTGGCAGTTGTTCCTTGATAATAGGACATGTGATACATTGCATTTGGACGCTCCAACACGGTTTTAATCGCGAAGAGGTGCGAGCCTACGTGAAGAGGTGCGAAGAACTGGACGCGGTGTCCGACGCCTAGGCGCCAGACAGACTTTCTAGAAGATTCATTGAATGTGGACATGTTTTGAAGAGGTGCCTCAAGGCAACCCTTGAAGCCTATAAATAGGGGTCCATTTCTTCAGGAAAACATGCCCCCATTGTAACCCCTTTCTCTTATCCACTTTAGGATCTCTCATCCTTAGAGAGAGAAATAGAGAGAGAAATTTAGGGCCACTTTTGTTTAGTTTAGTGAGTTTATTTTCAAGTTGTTGCATCTGGAGTTCATTACACTGTGGAGTCAGTAGGAATTAGAAGATCTGTAGAAAGAATATTTGAGATAAGTATTTATATTTGATTCAAAGTTTATTTATTATGTTTTGTTGTTTATATTCAATGTGTTATGAGTAGTTTGTTTACTTTCTTCCTTCAATTATGAAGAGATAAATAAGATAATAAAAGATTCGATGGAGAATTGAAATTCAAAATATTTTCAAAACATTGTGATGGCATTAATACCCGATCTTACTTTACTTTTTAAATTGGCCATTTAAATTGTTAAAACCTGTTGAAGAGTTTTGAGACCTAGAAGGAGAAGAACTCTTAACTTGTAAATGTCACATGAATCCTTGGGTAGTCGAAGGCCAAGTGCGGGCTATTCAAGGTGAAGTGCAAATAAATAGGAAGATAAGATTTAAAGGGCGTAGAATTGATAAGTTTTTAGAGTGACAGACTAAATTCTTATAACTTAATTTATAGATTAGGAAAGGGTCACTAGTAGGGCCGACCATAGCCACCCTCGGACATCTAAGTAGTGTGAGTCTAGATTAACCCATTCTACTAACAATACATCCGGACCTGATCTGTAAATTAGCCAATGTTCTTTGTGCCTGGATCAAAGGGTAAAGAATAGGAATGCTTCTATTTGGCACAATACCATAAATCAAATTCTCCAACGAATATTAAATAATCTTAAAAATCTTAGATTAATTGAAAGGAAGAAAGTTGTTTATTTTATATAGTTTTCATAAATCATTGTCTTATTATTGTTTTCTTTATTTGCATCTAGTAAATTAATAGTAATTTATAGTTAGATTAAAATATAAAAAGATTTTTGGAAATACAATATTTAGAAAATTTCTTACTATAATTTTTCCTCGTGGGATCGATACTGGGGTCTTTGTTTCAAAGCCCTATATTACTTGAAACGATACGTATACTTACGTAGTACCCAAAAAGTATATAAAATATTTTCTTTTTAAAATTATATTTTTCTATATAAACATATATTTAAAAAGTTTTATTTGTTACACATCTATATTGCAAGTTATTCCAGGTTAAGTGTTTCGCGCCTTCGCCAGAAATTAAATTTTCTAGCAGTGGTAACAAATTCTTGTATTTGGAAGTACAGAAAGTCGGGTCAACTACAGTCACGTAAATTGATTCAGGAGCGAGGCTTTGACAATCCCAATGGTGAAATAGATGATAGATCGTTAGAAGACTTTGGGACAGATTTCGCTGTTTCTCAGCCGTAGCTGTTATTTCTGTTGTGTGGGAGTTTTATGCAAATCTCCCTGAGGTAGAAGAAAATTTCGTATTAATTCGAAGTCAGTTGGTTCATTTCACTCCGAGGTAATTAACAAGTTTTACCTGCTGCCACCTACTATGTTATGCTTTTATTCTAATTATAATCCTACGAAAGAGGAATTAGATGAAATTATGTCTTCTTTGATTGATGGAAGAGGATTGTTAAAAATAACAAATGAAAGAAGAGTTAACTTCCCTGTCTAAAAGCTGAATGCCACCTCTAAAGCATGACATTAATTTATGTCATCCAATCTGATTCCTACCAATCTCTGAGTGAAGTCATGAGGGAAAGACCCACATTAAATTATTGTATTCCGCAGGCGAAGGAACTTGATATAAGAAAGATTATTTATGATTGTATTTAGAGTTCTACTAGAGCTGCTACTACTGCAGGTATGGGATTTTCTTCTCTTATTAATTCATTATGTGAGCAGGCTGGTGTGAGAACAGATAAATGGGAAGAGGTTCTTCAGCCTCTTAAGCCCTTTACCAGTGTGAATGTGAAGACTTACACTAGGCATTCTATTTTTGACTGGAGAGGAAGATTTTCTAGTGCTTCAGGTGCTTCTACTTCTGCTGCTTCAACATCTCGTGCTTCGACTTCTCATGCATCATCAAGTCAGTTTACTGATTCGCAAACAAAACTTTTGAATATAATGAAAAATAATATTAATATTACTGCAGATCGAGTACATGATATTGAAGGAAAAGTATATCATATAGGGGTTATCTGTAGAAACATAGTGAGTATGAGGAGAACTATCACAGTTATATAAATAGACTAATTAGAGGAGATTATAGTGTGGTGTTACATCCACATCCACATTATACCCCATATGAGCCTACCCATACCTGAAACGAGGGAGATAGTGATGAGAATGATGATGAGACTTAGGATTGATTTTATGTTTAGACTATTGTGTTATTTTGTATGTGTTGTGGAATTTTTATCTGTGGTTGTTATTCATAGTTTTATGTTGTAGTTATGATTGAACAATATGATGAACTGGTTAGTGAACTACTTTAGTTTTTCATGTTATTTTTGGATGTTATTTGTTTGTGTTATGTGATGTGAGTGTTTAGTGTTTTTGTGGTAGTAAAAGTGTTAGCGATTTCGTAGTGTATTTTGTTTTATAGTGTAGAACTTATTCCAGAAACTATTAGGAAGGTTTATAACACTAATAAAAGTCACTATTTAATTTCATGTTTAACTTTTCAATTTACTACCATATATTTTATGTATGTTGTCATGGATTTCTATTTAAGTATGTGTGAATTTGCTTTTATCACCTCCACTACTTTAGAAGTCTTTTGAACATCTTTTATATAAAATATAAAATTAAAATTTGATCTAGTTGTTTTTACTCTTGTTTTTAATTGTTATACATGCTTATTTAGGATATAAAAATTCTTGTGAGGATGGTCCTTATAGTTTTCAATTCCTACTTATGTATCTTTTTACTATTCTTAAATATCTTATCATAACAAAAACTTTAAAGTTGAGGGTGATCGCAGGCTTGCGATCTGCTAAAGTAAGTTAATATATTAAAAGTATTTTTCAAATCAGTTATAAAGAAAGTAGCTTATCTGTATCCAAGTATACGTGTCTCTCAAGTAATATAAGGCTCTATTGGAGTACTGGTCATCTATCCCACAGGGAGGAATGCAAACCTTAAATCTTAGCTCAAAAATCCAATATTCAAATTTGCAATGCACTAATAATAAATACTAAAGTTACCATAGTTTAACTATGCTAGAGAATTTATAATCACTAAAGTACTTCCTAAATTTCAGATTAAAGTTAACTACTACTGCACTAAGCTTTGTAATGTAAAGTTCAAATTTAGAGAAATTTTCTTCTCCTTTACAATGATATTATGGTGAGTGAATGATATAGATTAGTATAATATGTTATTATGCCAAATAGGAGCATACCTATTCTTTACCCTCTTCCGAGTGCTATAAAGAACATTGGCTAATCCTAGGTTTAGTCCCTAAATCCGTGGTTAGGTTAGGAGGATACTGGCTCTCACTCCAGAGCTCCTACGTCCCTTCTATTGAAGGCTAACTCTCGCTCTAGTTTCAAAACACTAGAACCAAATTGGGAATTTTAGTCTGTCACCCTAAAATCTCCAATTCTACTCCAAACAAAACATATTTCCCTATTTATTTGCATTCAAACCCCATGAACTTCACCATCCATGGAATTTGAATGTAATCTCCACTTTTGTTGTAGAAAGCATAACCCTTTCGGATCGTATGTTTCACAACATATTTTAACAATTTAAGTGGCTAGATCAAAAAGTAAATCAAGAACGAAGTGAAAAATTATAACAATTTCTTATCTTTTATATGGAACATCCAAGCTTAAACCATCACTTCACCATTTATCATAGCAAGGAGAAAGACAAAGAGATATACTCAGAATTCATGGGGAAGTGATGACAAAATAAAGATTATATATATAAAAGCAAAGTCATACAAACTATGAAAAGTAAATACAACTTATCTCAATTTCTTTCCCAAGCAAATCCCTTGAAGTTTCTTGGAATCTCCTTCTATCTTCACAAAAACACACAATTCTCTCTTAGAATTGAAGGGAAGAAGCAATCTCTTACATTATCTCTCCTCCTACAACTCTTTTAAGAGGAATCCCTCAAAAAACAACACTTAACACCAAACCCTAAACTCTGCACTCTACTTCTTCACTCACACTACACACTCTCTAAAGAAAAACTCACAATCTCTAAGCCTCTCCTCCTTTCTACACACTCAAATTTGTGCCCAAAACAAGTAGAAATAGTCTTGAAACCAATTTCCTAAGAGTTGCCTCCAAAACCCCTATCAAATATCGTCCAAATACATTAGATTTGGCCTCCACTGACATTGGGTGCTGTCGGAGCTAGATAGGGTGCTGGGGACTCCCTATTGTGCGATTTACTCTAGGTCTTAGGAATAATGAATCGTCAACACTGGATTGGGTGTCGTCGGCGCCTGAACTTCAAATTCTAGTTTTTTGCCTTTTTTGCTCAAATTCTTTCCTTTTCGCTTCTCTTTACTCCAATTTCTTAAAATCATCATACTTGCACCAAAACATGAAAAATACTTCCATTAAAGTGTAGTATCACGAAAAATGAGTACAAATTATATATGAAAAATTAAATTTATTTTTGGTGCATCAGAGGGAGGGAATGAAAGTAATTTTCAAAAACTTAAATTTTATTTGTTTTCAAATGTTCTAAAAAAACTTTGATTTTGATTTAAAAAAATTATGTGTATGAAGTTATATTAGCGAAGTGAAATTTTGAATATAGAAATGAGTAAGAAAATTTAGTTAATATCCATATTAATGATGATAAATTTTAAGTTAAAAATTTCTTAATGAAGAAATGATAAATATTTTTTAACTATCTTTATTAAAAAATGTTGTATTTTTTGGAAAATAGAAGGATTATACTTTTATTTTTAATACTTAAATTTGTTTTATTGAAAATAATTTTCAAAACTTTTATTATATTTCTAAGTAAAAGATATTTATCTAACTTATACTTTAGGAAAGGAATTGTGGAATTCAAAATTATTAAAACCCTATCCAGATATAGTAATCCTTGCCTAAAAAAAACAAAAAAAAAAAAAAGAAAAGGAAAGAAATGTGAAAAATTGTATGTGAAAAAGAAAGAAGAAACTTGGGGATTAAAAGGGTCTAATCAAAAATTGGTTCCACACTTCATCATTTTAGAGTATAAGATTTGATAAAGTCTTGAAACTTATGAATATAATATAGTTACTATAAGTATTTTTAGTATAGTTTTTCAAGTAAATAAAATAAAATGCCTAAGCCCTGTATTTAGAAAAATCTACAAGTATTTCTGAATAAGATAGGAACTCATATTTTTCATAAACCTTTACCTAAGAGATATCTAAACTTTCAATTTGTCTCATTTACTAATTTTTTTTCTAAATTGGACTACCACATTTCTAGAACAAAATTTTGGAAACTCCTAAAGAAACTCATTCACATAATTTTCTTGTTTGATTTTATGTGATTTTAGTGTCCCTTGAGGACAAATAACATTTCGAGTTTGGGGGATTTTAATACACTGAAAATATATAGTATTTTAATGCACATTTTTATACTTATTTTTTATGATATTGCACTTTAATAAAAGTTATTTTATGTATTTTCCTTGCAGGTATGATTAAGTGGACGAAAGTGATGAAAAAAGTGAAAAAGAAATAAATTTGGAGTAAAATGAAGAAAGGTGAAAATTTGATTAGTGGCGGCTAAGCACCCAAACCTGAAACTTACGCGCCAGAGCCTTGCAGCTAAGCACCCAGACCTGGAGCTTACACGCCAGGAGCCTTGCGGCTAAGGGCCAAGACCCCACGCATACGCGTGATAGTTACTTTAGAAGATTTAAATAATTTTTGGTGCCATTTTGAAGGGGGTTTAAGGCATCCTTTGGTACAAATGTGGGTAACTTCCTATTAGCATAAAAATTAATTTAAATTTCTCTTGAAATGATGCATCTCTTGAAGAATTCATTGAATATGGACCTAATTTGAAGAGATACGAAAGTACCTGTTGGAAAATTATATAAAGATGACTTGATGATCAGAAATTGGTTGTTTTTGGAGGGAGTGCGGTTTATTTTTATTGTGTAGGAGAGTTCTTTTAGTATCACGTCACTCCACTTCGCCATTTATACTTACTTTTGAGTAGTTTGTAATAGGATTATAAGCGAGATTTTGAATCCTTAGAGTTGGGAGCAACGCTCTAAGGAAGATTGAAAGGAATACTAAAGTTTTCAAAGAAACTTCAAGAGTTTGGAGGAGAGGAGTTTTAGATAAGTCTTTATATTTGTTAATACATTTAGTTTTTAATTAATACTTCTTGTGTTTTCACTATGATTTCTTCTTTTAAACCAAGTTGTGATTGTATTTTCTCATGAATTTTGAGTAGTTTTCTTTATCTTTTCCCTTAAAATGATGAAGTAAAAAAGTTATGGATAGAAGTTGTGTGTAGTATAGGAAATTAATGTTGGAAGAAGTTGTGATGATTCAAAACCTTGAACTTAATTTACTTCTTGATTTAGCCAATTAAGATGTTAATATATGTTGTGAGAACATGTAAGAACCAGTGTAGTGTTGTCTCAGTGAACTATTGGTAAGAATCACATGATTTTATATGGGTGAGAATTTAGTCCATTTGGTTGAGTGCAAATAATTAGGGAGATATACTTTGAAAGGTGTATAATTAGTATACTTTAGAGTGACAGGCTAAAGCCCCCAATTGATTTAATGTATTATGTCTTGAGAGTGATGTGAGCCCCCTAAGTGGAGGGAGAAAAGGAAACTCTAGAGTGAGAGCTAGTATCTTTCCTACCTAGCATGTCTTCAAGATTACTAAAGAATTAGATTAACCTATGTTCTTTATAGCATCTCTAGTACTTGTAAAGAATATAATTGCTCTTATTTTACACAACACATTTTAGATACTTCCACAATATAATTTCATTACTTGTTACTGATTCATAGTAAGGAAAAATATATTTTTTTTTATATTTGATTTCATCTTATAAAAATCTAGTTAAATTTAGTTGTTTTCTTTCATTTCAAAAATTACAAAAACTATTAAAAAAAATCGAACTTTCTTTCTAAGAATATTATCTTTAGTTTGAGTAAGATATTTCTTAAAAACTAAAATTTTATTTTTCTATTTTTTATAAGTTAAGAAATTTAAAAATTTTCATGTGGGTTCGATGTCTCGGGGTTTAATCAGAAAGTCTTATATCACCTGATAATGATACGTATACTTACATAGAATATCATTTATTAATAATAATAGCAATTAAAACTCTCATTTGTATTGGCATCAAGTTTTTGGCTTCGTTGTAAAGAAATATCATTTAAAAAAATTATAAAGTATAAATTCATATTTATAAAACGTAAACATAAATATCATGGATCAACCTAGACCAAAATTGTTCTGGTTAAGTCAAATTTGGCCTGCACCTAGGCACACTTAGAGTAATTTCATAAATAAAGGGGAAAATTATGATATCAAACCTTCAAAGTTTCATTAGGTTATGAGACCTAAACTAATTATCAAAATTGAAGGAACAACTTCGGCTAAAATGCAAAAATCTAGTTTTTACATATTTATCCCTAATTTTATAAATTTCATTTTAAGTTTTCTAAGTTCATATTCTAATTTTGAGGCTTGGGGTTACTCTCCTAAATGTTTTTGAAATTTCACTTTAATTAATTTTTTTTTTTTATTTCATTTTTTATAATTATTTTTCAAAATAATTATGATTTTGGTAGAAAATAAGTCATTTTAATGTTAGGGAGGTCCCTTTACCTTAGAATAATCAGAAAATGTCATCAATGATGGAGGAAAGAATCCCTGAAATTTTTATATTTTTTTCCTTAAATTTAAATTTTAATAATTAAACACTCCCAGGAGTGTCTAATTAATTAAAATTATTTATAATTTAGTTGTTTCTTATTTATTATTTTTTTATTTTAATTTTTATTATTTTCTCTTATGTTCCCTATATCCAATGCTTTTTTTTATTTTTATGATTTATATTTAGGGATATATCAATTATTTAATTTTTAGTTAATTTTTTGAATTTAATCAATTGAGAAAATTGAATTTCTCACTTAAGTGAATCGGCGTCGCATGATTCCTCTTACCTTTCCAAGACCATGTGACATCCTCTGATTCACGGTGCTTTCCACATGGGTAGTGAGTTAGCAATGATCCGATATGTTCTTCCCACGTGGTTACGTGGTCCGGTTTAATCTCTGCAATTTGTTTCTAATACACAATAATATATGACATCGGTTCATCATCCTTGTGGGACATAGAGCCGAGAACCATCCATGTTTAAACTCTAATATCTTACTCAATTCTCAAATAAATCACACGAGATTTGTTCCTATATCTTCAACTAATTTAGAAGAATCTAACTATGCGGTTAAGTGAACATGCATTGTTCATTTATTTCATAAAGGACCAAACAGAGGCACAATTTTGAGTTTTGTGTCAATATCTTGGACTAAGAGGTGAGGCCTTGATCGGAATGATTGAGTAGCTTCTCCTTGATTTCACACACGTCCGCCTTGTTTCAATTTGCTCTCGTGGATGGACCTAGGTATGACCTAGAATAAATGGTGGCTCGGATTGGTGTTGGACTGGGTTGGAGGGTGAGGGAGGGTAGAATTTTGTTTGGGAGATATTTCTTGAGGTCATGTGAAACTTATGGAAGAGTTAGATTAGGGTTTTGAGCAACTTGGTGTCAAGACCAACAAGTGCTCTTAATTTTAATGGTGAAATTGAGGCTGTGTTGTAGCGGAGATGGCTCAAGGATGGTGTGGATGAATTGCTTAGGTTAGTGCAAAAGTTTTTTGTGTTGGTAGTAAGAGGATGAAGTGGCTACTTTGGGCGTTCAGTATGCAAGCTTCAGGTTGTGTCTATTTATAGCTATTGGAGCCCATGGGATGAGTTCGACTTTGCATGGGGGTTTTGATGGCTTCTCACATCATGTGAAAAGGAATTGCTGTAGCTTTTGTTAAGGGAATAGCTGATTTTCCAACTTTCCATGACTTGAACATGGTAGCACAAATGGAGTTAAGGGTGGTATGGAGGAGAGGCTTGAATGGGGAGGCTTCTAGTAGGTGGCTAAGACCAGGTTTGGTCTGGTTTAACCCACCAAGGGCTAGTCTGCGGACCCATGACCTATGTGTCACGTGTTGAGTGGCTTGTCTAGGTGTGTCATTTTGTCATTTAGTGTTTGAGCTTAAGTTATATTAATTTAATTTAAAATTTTTGTCACCCATGTGACATGATGAGTCATGTTTGGGTCATGGGTAACTAATGGAGGATGAGCCACAAGAGACATATGCACTGAGAGAGATGGGTAATGGGCTTTAGGTTTTTGAATTTAGGGATAACCAAGATGTTCTTAGGTTTAGCCCAAAATTATAAGCCTAATGAGCTTCCATAATTTACCTAATTAAATAATTAGATAAATTATGGAGGTTCGATTCATAGTGCCTTTTCAAACCATATGTGGTTTGAAGTCTTGACCACTTAGAGTGGAGCTAGGTTTTGTTGTAATGGACTCAATTATCTAATAAATGACCCAAATTGGCTTTTTTTCCAATTTGGTTCGTTAACCGATAGTGGCTCCAATTCTTGGGGTTCAAGTTGGTGTGTTGGAGTTTTATGTTGATTTCTTGGTCAATTGAGGCTGGAAAGGCCTTAGGTTAGGCTAAGGATCAATTTGGGTAGGTGCTCATTCCCTTTGGAATATTTTAATGTCATGGGGGGTCCTAAGTCCATAATGAGTTTCCTATGGTATTTGATTTTAAGGGTAACCCATCGCATGCCTTAGTCAAAAGGATTCATATTGAGTCTATTAGGCCAAATCTAAAAACCAACTCATCCTCAAGGGTTGAGGGTCTGGGCTTAACCTCATGAGGCCCAAGTGAACATAGCTTTGGTTTGGGGTTAAATGTAGGTGGTAGTTCCTTTGGCAATCTAAGAAGGCTACTATGGAAGCCCCAAGGTCATGTATTTAGTTTCTCGTGAGGAGTGGGAAGACCTTCAGAAAAGCAAGATCAACAAATGGACCCCCAATATGTGTGGCATACCCAATAGGTACGCCGCACATATTGACATTGACCGAACTGACTAGTCAGATCTCGAAGCACTCTAGAAGTTTGAGAATTTTTTGGAAGAGATTAGATTTGGGTCAATATTTTCATTGAGAAATCTTAGGACAAACAATGCTTAAGAGGGACTGCTAGTTATGCCATTTAAAAGGGTCTTACATCCACTTCAAGAACTTGTTGGGTAAGAAGTGTATCAAGCTCTATAAAAGGGCCTTAGCAGTCCTTAGAAGGTGAACTTTCTGTCTCATTTTTGTTAGGAAAGAATACCAAATGGACTTATATCCTAACTCAGAGGAGAATAAGTTACCTAGAGGAAAAATGTGATTCCGTGTCAGGAGGGTTTTACATCCAACTAGCAGGAGAGAATGGTTGTCATGCTCCATTAAAGGAGGTCTTATACTGATTCTTAGAAGGTCAATGTCATGTCCTTGCTTCAGTAGGAAGGAATGCCGATGGGCTTACATCCAAACTAAGAGGAAGACAGGTAAGCTAGAGAAAAATTGTGATTCTGTGTCAAAGAACCTTACATCCAACTAGCAAGAGAGAATGGTTAACATGCTCCATTAAAAGAGGTCTTTTACCAATTCTCAGAAAGGTTAAGGTCATGTACTTACTTAGGAAGAAATACCGATGGGCTTACATCCTAACTAAGTGGAATACTAGAGAAAAGCCATGATTCCATGTCAAGAGGGCCTTACATCGAATTAGCAAAAGATAATGATTGTTATATTCCATTAAAGGTGGTCTTATGCAAATTCTCAGAATGGTCAATGCCATGTCCGTGATTCATTAAGAGAATGTTGATTGGCTTACAAACTAACTAAGAGGAAGACTGATACACTAGAAGTAAGCTGTGATTATGTGACAGGAGGGCCTTACATCAAACTATCAAGAGAGAAATATGTGTTAAAGTCGCACAAGTCGATTTCAATTAAGAGTTAATCATAATTTTTTATATTTGCTGGGTACAGGCCACCTGAAGGAAAATTATACATTGCCCATAGTTTTTTTAGTTTTCAGTATTATCCTAGATTTTAGGTTATTTACTGGGTATAGGCCACTTGAAGGAAATTACACCTTGCCCTGTTGACCACATTTTTGGTGAGGTCTATTTTCCTCTCTAGAACCTAGGATCCAGGCATAAGACCTCTCCACTAGCTCTTCTAGAGGACTAGCACTGGGGCCCAGACCAATTAGAAATTCAAACCACCTCTTGGCTCTTTGTATTATCATGTTTGTGGTCATAAATCCTCAACACTTGAATGAGTGGATTAAAGACAAAAATGTTGAAACTCAGAGCTTGATCCATGAAAAAAATACCCATTTTTATACCTTGATTTTTATCAAATTTTTAAGGATATTATGCTTTAATGAAAGGTATTTTTGTATTTTTGGATATAGGTGATGGAAAAATGTTCAAGAAGAAAAAAAGTGAAAAAGGAGCAAAAAGGAGCAAAAATGGAGCCAAAATGCAAAATTGTCAAAATTATTGGTATGGCGCCTAGGCGCCAGAATCCGGCGCCTAAGCGCCAGGTCGATACCAGATCTGTCAAGATTTTTGATGACTTTTGGACGGTTATTTTAATGGTGTTAGCGGTTATTGGACCTTCTAGAAGACTAGCAGTTGTTCTTGGTTTATAGGACATGTGATACAATATATTTGGATGCTTGGAAACGGTTTTTATCGCGATAAGGTGCGATCCAAAGTGAAGAGGTGCGAAGAACTGGACGCAGAGTCCAGAGCCTAGGCGCCAGATTTTGGTGCCTAGGCGCCAGACACACCTTCTAGAAGATTCATTGAATGTGGACACATTTTGAAGAGGTGCCTTGAGGCAACCCTTGAAGCCTATAAATAGGAGGGTACTCCTTCAGAAAAAATCGCCCCCCCTATCTAGAGCCCCATCTAGAGGGAGAATTAGAGAAATACTTTAGGGCCACTTTTATTAATTAGTAAGTTTATTTAGAGTGTGTATTGAGAGTTTAAAGAGTTGGTGCTTTTGAAGTTTATTTGCTTTGGAGTCAGAAGAATTCAGAGGTTCAGTAGGAGAAACACTTGAGATAAGTATTTGTAATTTTTTTTCAAAGTTTTATTATCATGTTTTGTTGTTTAAATTCAATGTGTTCTGAGTAGTTAGTTTACTTCTTTCAATTATGAAAAGATAAATAAGATAATATAAAATTCGATGGAGAATTAAAAACTATTTATATTTTAAAACATTGTGATGATATTAATACCGGATCTTCATTTACTTTACAAATTGATCACTTGTATTGTTAAAATCTATTGAAGAGTTTTGATACCAAGAAGGAGATGAATTCTTAACTAGTAGTTATCACATGAATCCTTGAGTAGTCGAAGGCCTTGTGCGGGTTATTCAAGGTGAAGTGCAAATAAATAGGAAGATATTAAATAATTGGCGTAGAATTAATAAGTTTTTAGAGTGACAAACTAAATTCTTGTGATCTGATTTATAAAGAAGGAAAGGGTCACTAGTAGGGCCGACCATAGCCACCCTTGGACATCTACATATCACATAACAACTCATCTAATATTGATGATGCTATTATACCTTGCTAGTTTTTTAGAACTTTGTGCTACCTTTAAATATAACAATGTTTCTGATAATGCTATTAGACTTAGACTCTTTCCTTTTTCTTTAAGAGATAAAGCAAAGATGTGGTTGAACTCATTAGCAACATGTTCTATTAAAACATGGGCTGAAATGGCACAAAAATTCCTTGCTAAATATTTTCCTCCTTCTAAAGCTGCTAAATTAAGAAATGATATTACTTCATTTAGTTAATTTGATGGGGAGACAATTTATGAAACTTGGGAAAGATTTAAAGAACTATTAAGAAAATGTCCTCATCATGCTTTACCTGATTAGTTAATTATTCAAACATTTTATATTGGTTTAATTGGATTACTAAAATCAATTATTGATGCTGCTGCTGGAGGTTCTTTAATGTCTAAATCATTTGAAGAAGCTTATACTTTAATTGAAGAAATGACTAATAATAATTTTCAATGACCTTCTGAAAGGATTAATCCTAAAAGAATGTCAAGTATTCAAGATAACAAAGCCTTTCTATCTTAGCTTCACAAGTAACTGCAATGTCTAAGAAATTAGATAATTTTGCCATCAACATATCACATAACAACTCATCTAATATTGAAGATTCTCAAACTATTGAAACTTTACAAGCTATTGCTAGTAAAAATAATCCATATTCAAACTATTATAATCTTGGATGGAAAAATCGCCCTAATTTTAACTGGAATAATCAACAACAACAATGGGTAATAATCAATCCCATCCAACTGGAAATTGGAATAATCAAGTAAATTCAAATTATAAACCACCTGGATTTAATAATCAATAGAAAAAGTTATCAATAGAAGAATTAATTTTACAAATGAGTAATCAATTACAAAATCAAAATACTTGCTATTTGTAATATTGAGAATCAAATGGGACAAATCGCTAATTTAATTAATTACAGACCTCCAGGAACACTTCCTAGTAATGTTGAAATTAATCCAAAAGAAACTGGAAAAGAAAATGAACTTGTTAAAGCTGTACAACTTAGAAGTGGAAAGGAATTAAAAGAAAGAATGCAGAATGAAATTGAAAAAGAGATTGTGGTTGAAGAGATTGAAAAACCTAAAGAAAATCCTTCTCCTAATCAAGATCAAACTAATATTTCTATTAATGTGGAAGTTGAAAAACCACCACCACCTTTTCCTCAAAGATTAAAACAGCAGAAGCTTGATCATCAATTTTCTAAGTTCTTTGAAATTTTTAAGAAACTTACTATAAATATACCCTTTGCTGAAGACTTGGAACAGATGCCAACTTATCCAAAATTTATGAAGGATATATTAAGTAAGAAACGAAAATTTGGAGCTTTTGAAATGATTGCACTAAGTGAAGAATGTAGTGCAATAATTCAAAAGAAATTACCTCAGAAACTTAAAGATTCTGGAAGTTTTACTATACCTTGTGCTATTGGAGAAAAGTTTTGTGGAAATGTTATGTGTGATTTAGGAGCAAGTATTAATCTCATGCCATTTTCTATTTATCAAAGGTTGAATTTAGGAGAGATTACTCCCACCACTGTAACCCTTCTGTTAGCTGATAGATCTATCACTTACCCTAAAGGAGTTATAGAGGATGTACTTGTTAAAGTAGATAAATTTATCTTCCATGTAGATTTCATTGTGCTTCATATGGAAGAAGATAAAGAAATACCAATTATTTTAGGGAGACCATTTCTAGCTATCGGAGGAGCTATGATTGATGTGCAAAAGGAGAATTAATTATGAGAGTTAATGATCAAGAGATTAAGTTCAATGTTCTTAAATCGATGAAGTACCCTGACAAAGAAAAATGTTATCGAATGGATATTTTTGATTTTATAATTGAAAAATACTATCGAGAAAAATGTAAAATCATTCCTGAAGAAGAAATTAAATTTTGAACTAATGAAAATGAAGAACTAAAAGAAGATGTATTACTTAAAGGAACTTATTATATTAAAGATAATTAGGAAACTTTAGACATAAGTCAAAATGATATACTTTTACCCTCAATTAAAAAATCCCCTGAACTGGAATTAAAAATGTTACCTTCACATTTAAAGTATGCATTTCTTAGAAATTCATTAACTTTACCTGTTATTATTTCTTCTGAGCTAAGTTTAGATCAAGAAGAAAATTAATAGGAGTATTAAAGGATTATAAAAAAGCTTCTGGTTAGACTATTGCTGATATAAGAGGAATAAGCCCTTCCATTTGTATGCATAGAATTTTAATGGAAGAAAATTTTAAACCCCCTATTGAACCGCAAAGAAGATTAAATCCTATCATGAAAGAGGTTGTTAAAAAAGAAATTTTAAATGGTTAGATGCTGGAATTATTTATCCTATTTCGGATAGCCAATGGGTAAGTCCTATTCATTGTGTTCCAAAGAAAGGATGAGTAACTGTCACTGTCAATGATAAAAATTAACTAATTCCTACAAGACAAGTTACAGGATGGAAAATTTGCATTGATTATCGAAAGTTAAATGACGCCACTAGAAAGGATCATTTTCCTTTACCTTTCTTGGATCAAATGCTTGACAAATTAGCTGGACACTCATATTTCTTTTTTCTGGATGGATATTCTGGTTATCATCAATTACTTATTGCTCCTGAGGACCAAGAGAAAACAACATTTACAAGTCCTTATGGAACATTTGCCTTTAGAAGCATGCCTTTTGGTTTGTGTAATGCACCTGCAACTTTTCAAAGATGTATGATGTCAATATTTTGTGATTTGATTGACAAAGGAATTGAAGTATTCATGGACAATTTTTCAGTTTTTGGAACTTCTTTTGAGTCTTGTTTGGAAAATATTTCCAAAGTTCTGAAAAGATGTGAAGAAACAAATTTAGTTCTTAACTGGGAAAAATGTCAATTTATGGTCACAGAAGGCATTATACTTGGTCATAAAGTTTCACAAAAGGGATGGAAGTTGATCAAGCAAAAGTAAAAATTATTGCTTGAACCGCAACCCCTACTACCATTATCGATGTGAGAAGTTTTCTAGGTCATGCTGGATTTTATAGAAGATATATAAAGGATTTTTCTAAAATTGCTAAACTTCTTTGTCATTTATTGGAAGAAGAAGCTAAATTTGAATTTAATGAAGACTGTGTTAATGCTTTCAATATTTTAAAAGACAAATTAATAACTGCATCTATAATTATTGCACCTAATTGGAATAAACCTTTTGAATTAATGTGCGATGCAAGTGATTTTACAATTGGAGCTGTATTGGGACAAAAATATGAGAAAATTTTCAAAGTTATATATTATGCTAGTAAAACTCTTACTAAAACTCAAAGAATTTACACTACTACTGAGAAAGAGCTTTTAGCTATAGTATATGCCTTTGATAAATTTAGACCTTGTCCAAATGCATAGTTCATACTGATCATTACGCTATTAAATATTTAATGATGAAAAAAGATGCTAAACCTAGACTGATAAGATGGGTTTTATTTCTACAAGAATTTGATTTTCAAATAGTGGATAGAAAAGGAACGAACAACCAAATTGCTGATCATTTATCTATAATTAAGAATGATGTTATTACTGAAGAAAATATAAATAAGAAATTTCCTGAAGAACATTTGTATGTTATTCATGAATACGAAACACCTTGGTATGCAGATATAGTTAACTATTTAGTTAGCAATATTTTACCTTATGGATTGCATAACAAATTTATTAAGAAATTTAAAAATGATGCTAAATTTTATATTTGGGAAGATCCTCATTTATTTAAATTAGGAAGAGATTCTATAATTCGTAGATGCGTACCTTATGAAGAAATTTATGCTATTATTTAAAAATGTCGTGATTCCGAATTTGGAGCACACTTTGGAGTAGATAAAACTAAATTTAAAATTTTAAATTCAGGATTTTATTGGCCTACCTTATTTAAAGATGTGAGACATTATGTGAAAACATGTGATCGATGTCAAAGGATGGGAAATATATCCAAGAAAGATGACATGCCTTTAAACTATATATTGGAAGTTGATATTTTTGATATATGGGGTTTAGACTTTATGGGACCATTTGTACCATCCTTTGGAAAGATTTATATTTTATTAGCGGTTTATTACGTTTCAAAGTGGATTGAAGCTATAGCTTTATCTAGCTGTGATTCTAAAAGTGTTTCAAAATTTTTAAAGAAGATAATTTTTTCAAGATTTGGAATGCCTAAGGTAATTATCACAGATGGTGGAAGTCATTTTAGAAATATAAGAATTCAATCATTATTGGAAAAATTTGGAATCAAACACAAAATTGCAGCTGCATATCACCCACAAACAAGTGGAATGGATGAAGTATCAAACAGAGAAATTAAAAGAATTTTAGAGAAGACTGTTAATCCTAAAAGAACTGATTGGGTTGATAGACTTGATTCTGCATTATGGGCTTATAGAACGGCTTATAAGACACCAATCGGAATGTCACCTTACCGGTTAGTTTATGGTAAACATTGTCACTTACTCGTTGAACTTGAACATAAAGCTTATTGGGCGATAAAGGAGTTTAATTTTGATTTGAATACTGCAGGAGAAAAATGATTATTGGAATTGAATAAGATGGATGAAATAAGAAATGAATCATATGAAAATGCAAGGATTTATAAAGAGAAAATGAAAATATTACATGATAAAAAGATTTCAGGAAAAATATTTGAGCCTGGACAAAAAGTATTATTATTTAATACTCGTTTAAGACTTTTCCCGGAAAATTAAGATCAAAATGGATAGGACCATATATAATTGAAAAAGTATAACATTATGGAGCTGTGGATGTTAAAGATCCCAAAACGGGAAAAATTTTTAAAGTTAATGGATTAAGAATGAAGCCTTATTTGGGAGATTTTAAAAAGATTTATAAAGGGGCTTATGAGTTGAGTCTACCTGATTAAAAGACTTAATGAGGTCGGACTGACGACATTAAACCAAGCGCTTTATGGGAGGCAACCCTTAGTTATTTGTTGTTTTGTGTGTTTTTACATTTTTAATGTAAAGTTATGCCTCGGTCTTGTTTAATTTTATATTATTTTAGAAAATTTGAATGCTAACAAGTCTTTATTGACTTAAGCTGAAAATTATCTCGAATTATATAAAGCTTAGACATTGGATCACTCTATTTCATATATGAGTAAAAAGGAGATCAAGTTAACCTTCATTAGGATTGCTTATAATTTGTGTTACTAAGTCTATATTGATCTTACCATTCTAAACTACCTATTTTGGAGAACGAAACTTTGAAATCTGACGTTAGGCAAAACGGAGTAGAACATGGTTCCGGCGCCTAAGCGCCACAGTTACTGGATCGTGTTAAAACTGAAAATCTTCAGTTTTTCACACGATTTTCTCTTATAAATGACCCTATCTTTGTCCCCAATCCTTATGCAATCATTATTTCCATTCTTGAGAGATTAGAGAGGATTTTTGAAGAAATGGAGAGGAGAAATCTTGGAGAAGAGGCTAGAGACAAGGTTTCAAAGGATCCTCAACCCTACTTCAATGGTTTCATCGCTGTAAGTTTGGAGAAAATTTCTAGTCGTCTAGATAAGTTTAAAGCAGAGTTTAAAAGCATTGGAGATCGCTTCCATGAAATGTATCATCAAATTGAACATCTGGAATGGCAGGCGAAACTTCAATTTGATCATCTAGCAGCTTATCAAGATGCTCAAGTGGAGATGTATGCAAAGAACAATTGGATCGACGAAAAAACTGCTACGGATTTTTCGAGGGTGTTAGTAATCTTTCCAAGTTGGCTGAATAGTTTTCCTTGCCAAGATAATGGGAATTAGATAGTAATGTGGTGAGATTGTGATTTATCTAGTGTGTCATTGTATCAATTTAGTGAATTGATTGTGTTTGTTTGTGTGTTTGCTTTCATGTTCAATGTGTGTTGTATTTGCTTTCAAATTTGTGTTGTTTGATTGTTGTTAGAACTTGAATCATGTTATGATACTTATCTGAATTGTATTGAGCCTGAAATTGAAAATCATGAATGGAATTAGAAGAGTTTGATTTAATCTTGTGTTTAATTGGTGGATTTAGTTTTTAATTTTTAAAATTTTTGGAAAATATTTTGGAAGATGGAAAGTGAAGCAATACTCTTATGTGAGTAATTAGAAGTTTAATTTATGAAGTTTGGTGGAAAATAAATTTTTTTAGAGATTTTTTTTGGAAAGGCGAGTCTGGCGCCTAGTCGCCGGTTCGGCCTGCTTACCCAAAAAACACCATTTAAACCCCCATTAGCCATTTTTGACGCCTAAGCTTCATCTTCTTCCTCTTTTTCGCGAAAACCCACCTCCTAAATCCATTTTGAGGTCAAAACATCAAGATTTTGAGCCCAAAATCACTTGATTTCTTCATCTCAAGGTCAGATCTACACTCTAATCCATTTATTTTTTATTTTCACCATAGTTTTTCCTATTTTTGACTAAAAACCGAAATTTTGAGAAAATTTTTGATTTTTAGTGTTTCTCCATTGTTGACCTCATTTTTGATGAGGTCTTCTCTTTCCCTCTTTAGTACTTAGGATCTAGCCTTAGGCTTTTTCTTTGACTATCCTAGAGGACTAGAAATGGAATCCACCACTTAGAAATTCAAACTACTTCTTAACTCCCTGCAAACCCTGCAAGCTTGATTGTAAACCCCTAATCACCTAGAGGGTTGAGATCAAATGTGGAAGTTTAAAGGATGAGTTCCCTATTGGACTCTTTGGCCTTAAGATCACCCTGGGTGGCCTGGTTTGGTGAGGGCTGACTTACACATACACTACACTCTCACACACACATTCCAAATCCTAGAACCCACACTTCCACCCAACTTGACTTTCTGACTCATATAAGTAGTTCATATGGGTGGTCCTTAACCCCTAAGCCCCTGGCTAAGAGGGTTAGGAACAACATAGTGAATGCCTCAAATGAGTCCTCTCATGGCTCCAATGGGCTTAATATGGCTTCATGGCTCAACCAAAATGATTCCATTTCACTCACACTTGCTCAATTTTCATTTTTCCAAAATTTCAATTTTTGACCCCCGGGGCCCCGGACCCACCAAACCTACTAAAAGCCCTTGAAACTACCCAAAACCACCAAAATTTCCAAACCACCCAAAATTCCCCAAAATTAACCTTGAACATTCCCAACCATTCAAATTGATCATCCATAACCAAAAATACCAAAATTTCCAATAATACCCCAAATACCCTCCAAATTACCAAAATACCCCTCTTGACCCAAAAATCCAAAAATTCCAAAAATTCCCAGAAAATTCAAAAAAATCCCAAATATTCTCAATTTCATTTTGTTCAACTACATCATGGGCCAATTTTGTCAATTTACCCCACTTTTACAAAAACCCCCAATTTGACCCATTTTAACCCAAAGTGAACCCAATGTCAAACCAAACCACTCCAATTGACCCAAATTTTGGTCCAATTCAATTCTAAACTTCAATTCAATATCCCCAATATCAATCTAGACCAAATTCAAGCCCAATTTGATTGACATTTGGGCCCAATTTTATTTTTAAGCTTAAAGCCCAATTTTGACCCATAACCCAAATTTAGCCCAAACCAACCCAATTCAACCCCAATTGGCCCCAAATCTTTCTAAATCTTCCATAACATCCCCATAAACAAAAAACTAACATAGTTTGCCCAAAATTTGGACCCAAACCTTACTCAAATTCAACCCAAACCCAAAATCCCTTAAATGGACCTAAACCCAAAACCTAACCCAAATGGGCCCAAGTCCCAAAATTGAACCCCAACCAAAGTTGAAAACTCTTCATAATATTCCCCTAAGCATTTCTCAACATTGATTTTACATCAAATCCAACATTAGCCCAACCTTAGCCCAAGTTAGTCCATTTTGATCTATTTTGACCCTATCACCAAAGAAACCCAAATTAGACTCAATTCAATTCCAAATCACCTCAAATTTGTCTCAAATCACTCATGACACATCCCTAAACCAAACCCAACATTTATTTAGCATGGCCCTTTGCAAAATTTTTTATCTAAAAGCCCATTTTGAAACATAGAAACCCATTCCCCTTAAACCATTTTTAAAGCCCACCTTTACCAAATTTTATAAGCCCAAACCCATCCTAAAGCCTACATTGCAATCTCATCTCATCCTCACTCAATTAATATCACTCCCTAAGTGCTAAATCCATCATGAAAATCAAACCAAAATGGTATTATGACAAACCATCCAAATTTCACACCAAAGTACCAAAATTCCTAAAACCCTTTTCCATGAAAGTTGACTTGACTTTTCCCGAAGCCATATAGGAGCCATGAAGCCATCCTTAAGCCCCATGTGGAGCCATGAAAGGTTTGACATGTGACCATACCACATTGGGCAAATGGAGGAAGCTCTTTCTAGGTTCCCTTAAAGTCATTAGCCTTAACCATGATTACCCTTAACCTAAAATTAATCCAAATATGTTTGGATGTAGACTTCACCACACATGTGAGCCTGACCCACCTGACCTCCTCAGCCCAAAATCAGGCCATGGGGAGGTGAACCAAGCCCAAATACTTGGGTTGACCTAAACTAAGCCAAAATCACCTCTTCCTCTTTCCATTTCGATTCATCCTCTTTACACATTGCATTTGATAATTGAACTCACAAACCTCAAGTACTGATCCTCCTGATCACAACAGTGACCGGACCCTGGCATGCCGACCACCACAGTCACCGGAAAACACCAGGCCGAGAGGTCCAAATCAACCAAAAATTGCAATTCCCCATGGCTGAGTGCCCCACTCCAAATGGCCATTGTAAGCTGTTCTTCTCCTCACCGCAGCAGGCTGATCCCAGCCCCTAACTCCCCACGAGAGGCCATGGCCATGGCTATTTAAGCCAGCCAATCCCTCTTGGCCAAAAGGTTGGCTGAACCAGACCTTCACACAATCCCTCCAAACTCCTCACAAAGCTTCCCCTAATCAAGAGCAATCCATCCCCACTGTTCTCCTGCCCTAACTCCCACTGATTGAGCTCAATTTTGGAGCTCGATTCTCGAGCCGAACGAGGACACTCCCAAATCCTCCACCAAAATTAAATTAAACTCACCCACACCTGCACAAGACCAAGAGAAGGAGTTCCCAGGTGAAAGCCCCTCTCCGGGCCACCCATTTGTTCGAAGCCTCCAAAGGTTGAAATCGGGTGCAGTGGAAATCGAGTCCAGGCAATTCCCGGGGCCAGAGACTTCATCTGGAGCTTGCTAAGGTCCAATCGAAGGTGACACAACTCTCAGATCGAAGCAGACTTCTCTGAGCAAAGGTATGAGCTCTCTCTTCTTAATGAGATTCTAAACATTCTCTATTTTGATTGGGTTAATTTCATGCTACATAAACCGTATGGATGTGTTTGTCTCTTCAAGACGAATCCATAGAGCATAAGAAAATGAAAATCCGTTGAGAATCGAGTGAGATCTTAGGGTTTTAGTGTGGACGGTCACGGGTGCACACCAGTCGTAGACGATGACCAGGAGCCGTTGGATCGCGAGTGTATCGAGCGGACGGCTCAGATGGCGTCTGACCAGGAGATGGTACGTGAACCGCGGGCCCCGTGGCAGCTGACTCAGATAGCGGCGCCGAATCAAAGTGGCCGCGTGGCCTTTCGGAGCTGCCGAGGATTGCGTGGCGCCGCGTGGATAAGTAGGAAAATAGGGTATTTTTCTATTTATTTAATTATCAGAACTTTGAAAATTCATAACTTTGTGTAGAAAAATCCTAAAAATAAAATAAAAATACCCTCTTGCTCAGTGAACAGAAGAGAATAATGTGGAAAAGAAATTAAGTCATTTCATCAAGTATTTTATTTTTAATGATTTATTTACTCTCTGCATTGTTTTAATTCTCCATTTGCATAGGCAATTCGCCATGGCATGAGACCATAGGGCTTTTGAATCCTCTGAACTTGGGAACATTCCCTGAATTTTCCAAGGTCAGAGGCCATCCCTATGAGAAGTTATTGATTTTTCAATTTCATGTTACTGTTTTGAGTATTTTAATTCCAATAATTAGCATGTTGAGAAATAAATTCTAGGAAAATTTGGTGATGTTTCTTATGACTAGAGGACCCTAGGAAAAATAGGTTTTGAACAATTCACTTGGAATTGGTCTAATTACTCAAAACTGAATTTTAATTAATCAGGGTTAACTACACATCAAATTAACTTAAAAACAATTCTCCACTGATCTTTAGGATTAGAAGAACATCACATAAAAATTTGAAGTCAATTGGATTTGATTAGCCCCATCAAATGGATTAATTAAGTCACATAACCAAAATCAAACTTTAAAAATTCATAATTCACAAAATACTTTTCAAAAACTCACAAAAATGGTTTTGGGGCTTTTCTGATATTAGGGGAGTTTAGGAAAATTAAAATTGTAATTTTCTAAAAAATTTGATTTTTATCATTATTTTAATATTTTTAATAATTAAAAAATAATAAAAATCATAAAAATATTAAAAATCACCAAAATGTCACATTTTGAATTCTAATAACCTAGGAACAAACCAAATATTTTTCCTAAGTCTCTAGGGTAAGATATTGAATTTTAAAGGCTTAAAACAATTTTTGAATTAAAAAATAATTTTCTTTAACATTTCCACTAAAATAATTCCAATAAATCATGGAAAAATCAAAAAAAATATAAAATTTTGTTCTCTAACTTCCCTGATATCAGAGAGATTTTTGAAAAATATAAAATTCAATTTTCAACCTTTATTTCATTTCTAAATTAATTAATACTCCAAAACTCAAAATAATTCTAATAAATAAAATATAATCCCAAAAATCACCAAAATTGGTCCAAATGGTCCCCTAGTCATTAGGAATATCCCACAATTTTATTAAGGATAGAAACATTTCCTTGGTCATGTTATTGAATTTTCTTTGAAAATCCCTATTTTCCATTAAAAATAATTACATAAATAAATTAAATACAGAAAAATCACATTTTCTCCTCTAATGTCTTAATAGACATGTGAGTGAGGTCACATAAAAAATTTAAGTTCATTTGAGCTTAGTTTAGTGAGTTATAGAATTATTAAGCTTGAAGGGCAGAAGGGTAATTAAAAATTTCAACCCTTAATTAAAATTTTAGGATTAATGAAAAAGGGGAGGGTAAAATATTTGATTTTAAACTGATTTTGGGTGATTGAAAGTTAAATGATTGAGGGTAGAAACCTACTAACCATTTCAAATATAATTAAAATAAAACTTTAATTAATTAATTAATTGAAATTTTGGAAGAACAATAGAAATTGGAATTATTTAAGTAGGGATATTAATAAGAGGATATTTATTCTTTAATTTAAGAATCCCTAAATTAATCACTTCAATAATATTTAACCCTTAACTAAAAGGATAATCCTAAATTAAAATTTAAAATGCTAAACAATTTAACAATTAAATTAAATTTAAGATGTTGAAATTAAATTAAATCAAAATCAAAATCAAGTTAACACCTTAACAATTAAATTAAATCATATTTAATATATTAAGATAAAAAATTAAAATTAAATCAAAATAAATTAAATCAAATCAAATTAAATTAAAATTAAAATTAAATTAAATCAAATCAAATTAAATTAAATTAAATTAAACTTAAATTAAATTAAGATTAAATTGAATTAAAATCATTTAACAACACACCCAAATGAAATCATTAAGAGTTAAACCAAACACTTAAAGTAAACTTAAAACATAACGGACTTGAACACTATTCCAAACTTAAGCTAATTTTTTATAATTAAGTCAAAATCAAAATTAAATCATTTAGTTTAAATCATTAAAATACTTAATAAGTTGATTTTCCCTTTTAAAGCTCTTATCATTATAACTCTTAAATGAAGTATCAAGTGAAGTGTTACTTCACTTATAGGATATTCAAATGTCCTAGTTCACTAAGCAAGGGAACAAAACTTAAACCCCTGGATGATAATTCACCTGTATAATTAAATTCACTTGGACTTAAGATAATTCCAGAAGTATTGAAAAGATGTTTAGGACTCGTCCTAAACACTTCCTCAATATGACGGGATGTTTTAGAAGAACAATTGAATTTAAACCAAACCAAGAACCTAGACGTCATAGGAGATGACTAGTTATAGGATTAGGAACTTGGTTGACAACCGAAACCCTTTCCCTTAGCTTTACCTAGGTATTTCTTGCAAAGTATTTAAATGCCTTAACATGTGTTTTACGTGCAGCTTGGGATGACGGGAAGACCCTCCAGGTACGCTTTTATTTTATTGCAATTTACTTTATTGCAATTTACTTACATGCACTGTACTTTACTTTTTCTTGCATGATAAACAAAACTGTTGCATGAAAACCAAAACCTTTAGGATAGTCCACGAACCGAAACCAAAACTAAATTAAAATTCATTGCAAGATAAAATTCACCGCCACAACATTCCAAAATATAAAACAACTCAAAACTTAATCACAAACAGAACAACAAAACTACAATCACAACTAAATTAAATCGTCTCATTGAATGATCGGGAATACCTCGGATGATGTAACCCACGTGTTGCTAACGGGATTTCCCACGGTCTAAATGAAAGTGTGGAACTCATTCAGTTGATTTTAGCAAATTCATTTGGACTAAGTGAATTCAATGAAAATAACGGTGCGGGATGACGGAACAGTGGGATCTTAATCGGTTCGTTTAATCAACTTTAAGATTTGCTTTAATTAAAATATTAAAAACACTTGGATTTTAAGATTTTCTCTAAACCAAAACACTTCTCTCATCTCCTGATTTATGACTTCTAAAACTAAACCTCTGCAACAACAAGGAGCTCGGAGCATGGTGGGCAGCACGGCCATCGTCGTCAGCAAAACAACTCTACATTAGCTAAACATTCCTAGAATTAAATAACAAAGCCATAGGACTTCGAGGTAGTTTGCCTAGTGCAACATAAATCCTCAACTCTTCGTTAGGCATTTGCATGCTTATGTCATGTAAATTAAGTCCTAACCAGTCTTAGGACTCCGAGGTAGTCGTTTGATACGACATAAACCCTCACATCTTCCAGGCTATTTGTATGATCATGTCATACAAATATAATTCCTAATTAAATAAAATTGGCAGGATTGCAACATTAAATGATATTCTCAATTTTAAACCAAACAATAGGATAGTTTGGGAAGTTGCTAAGATTCTTCTTGGATCCTCAGCTTCCCCTACTTCTTTTCCTTTGGACTCTTAAAATAAACTGTTCCAAATTTGAGCTAATCCCTATTGAAAATTCCAAAATCCAATCCTTTGGAAACCTAAACTTTGAAATTCTTGAGAGCAAAACCACTGATCATTATCGAGAGTTTTCTTAAGTGATTCTCATCACTTAGGACGTAATTAACTATAGGGGCTTGCCTCTATAGGGAACTTTAAGAACCCAGGTAATATAAACCCTGCTTAATTCCTTTATATTAAGCAGGGGAACTATCGGCTTATAAAATTGGTTCGCATACCAAACGAATGTCACAAATCTTTTAGTTTATTTAATCGAGCCCCATCATCAAGCAGTGTGTCTATTCCTCGGGATAAATACACGGTTTGTGGTGCGGTGCTCGTTTATATAAACTATTCGGGATGTGAGATCGGTTTGATTTCATATCTTAAAATTTTCAAATTTAAAAAATTATTTTCAAAATCAAATGCTACTTTCCAAATTATATATATATTTAAATTAAATTTAAAATTTAAAATTCACCGACAATTTCTATTAGGCGACCCCTTTTCAAATTACAACACACAACCTAAAAACATGCCGACATCCATGAATTTATAAACTCATTTTAAGTTTCTTAAGCTTAAAAAGAGTTTAAATATTTGATTCCTTAATTTATTTGTGTTTTCTTTCACGTTTAGATGGCACTGAAATCTAAGCGAGGAAAGGCACGAGAAAATTTTGACAGTAGCAAGTTTGCGACTGCAGCAGCGCATTTTCGATATCACGAATTGGCGACGTCCAGAAAATTTATCTCAGAGCGAAGCTTTCACAATCCCGGTGAAATGATCGAGAACACGATCGTTGCGCACAACTGGCAACGATTCTGTTATTTCACCATTGTTTTTGTTATTCCAGTCGTGCACGAATTTTATGCTAACTTTTTGGATGCAGAAGACTACGAAATCTTCGTCAGAGGTGTTGGAGTAGGATTTACTCCAGAAAGGATCAATGTTTTTATGGATTGCCTCTACCATCGAGTGCCACTATTATGGATTATCTCCATCGAGGAGATCTTGAGATGATTATTGCTTATTTGGTGACGGCATCTGGAGCTTGGAAGATCGGGAACGATAAACAGGTAAATTTCAAATCTTCTAAGTTAAATGGTATTTCAAAGGCATGACATTACTTTATTTACGCAAGACTTATACCTTCCAACCACCGAGCGAAGTGACTAGAGATCGAGCTATCTTAAACTACTGCATTCAGGAGAGGAAGCCGATAGATGTCGGCAGTATTATTTATGGTTTTGTGGAGTCTACTGCTACATCCAGTACTTCTATAGGACTAGGATTCCCATCTCTGATTTATTCTTTATGTGTGAACAATGGAGTCACTACAGATATTTCTGAGGAGAACCTGAAGTCTACCAAGCCAATTGGGCAGGAGAGTGTTAGTATCTATGATCGTCTTCGTGGGAAGAGATCTACGGCCCCTTCTACTTCGCACCTACTTCGGGTAGAGCTTCCACTTCCAGACCTTCTACTTCTACTGTTGAGCCACCGTCTAGTTTTTGGGAATCGATGCATGATGAACTTCTGGAGCAGCAGAATGAGTTATTTCTAACTCACTGCAGAAATGATACTATGGATAAGAAGATTAATCACATATCTGATTACACCCAGAGGAAGAGTGAATATGATGCTGAGTATTTAGAGTCTTTAGTCAGATTCTTGAAGGGTGAGCATGATATTCGGTTTCCCACTATCCTAGATTTTCACCATATGTTGATCCTAAGGATGTGGAGTTTTCTTTTGGTGATGACGATGACGAGGCTACGAACGGTGATTAGTGGTACGATTTACCTACGAGATGTGTTGAGTCTGTTGTTAGTTTAGTTTTTGTTTGCTAGTACTGATTGTTGTTTGTTGTTTACTAGTTTAGATTTGTTTATGAGACTTTGTATGAATTATTTGATGTTGAGACATTTTTAGATATTTAGTTGCAGACTGAAATTTGAATGGATTTGTGTTTATTTTTTGTTTCGACCTACTTGCTTAGTGATTCTAGAATAGTTAGTAATGTTATTTTATTTACGTTAGTAATATAGTTATTTAATTCAACTACTGCTATATAAAATTTTTGAGTCTGCTTACTTTTATATGCTCCATTATTTCTGTAATATTCATAAAAATCATGTGTACAAGTAAATTATATTTCTTTCTAGAATTTTTTTTACATGCTTATAAAATTCCATTTTAAATTATACTTTTCTTTCTCTCATACTTTATTATTTTCATGATATACCAAAACTTAAGTTTGGGGGAAGAGAAAATACATGCAAATTTAAATTTTATTTGTCCTTAATAAACAAATATTTTCTAAAAAAAATCTTAACATAAGAAAAGGAATGAAGAATCTATTTAAGATCACTTAAATTCTTGAAATTATAAATAATTTATTGGACTTAACCAAAATTTTAATAACTTTGATTGATTTTAAGAATAAAATTATTTAACTTAAAGAAGAATAAGATTAAGAAATTTTTCTATTCATAACAGAAATAATTGAATTTTAGAAGTATTAAGAAATAAAAAATTATAACTTGAAAAAGAAAAGAATGAAAATCTTTTTGAAATTCTATTCATGTTATAATAAATAAGTGAAAATGTAAAAGTTTGAAAATCTAAGTTAAGGATAGTGAAGTTCAAAATCATTAATAGGTATCCAAATACAGTAATCCTCACTATGAAAAAAAAAAGAGAAAAAGAGGAGAAGCTTGAGGATATGCCTAATCAAAAATTGGCTTCACTTGAATTATCTTATATGAAGAAAACTAGTTACATACTTTTACTTAATTTTCATGCATGAATCCTTATTTAAGAAAGACTTTTCATGAAAATCTTTTTCTTGTAAATAATCTATGTGATCTTAATATAATAAACTTCTATTATTTTCGAAATGAATGAAAAATTTTTGAAGTCTTATGATTTGGTAGTTGAATATTCTTTAAATTCTTAAAATTAAACTTAGTTAGTGAAATTTGGTTAATGATTTACTAAAGCCTTTATAAGATAAAAAAATTACAAGGAGTCTTAAATATTTATCTTTCATTCCAAATGTTATACATTTTATATAGTAAAAAGGGTTACTTGAGGACAAGTAATATTTAAGTTTGGGGGATTTTGATCCATGAAAAAAATACCCATTTTTATGCCTTGATTTTTATCAAATTTTTAAGGATATTATGCTTTAATGAAAGGTATTTTTGTGTTTTTGGATATAGGTGATGCAAAAATGTTCAAGAAGAAAAAAAGTGAAAAGGGAGCAAAAAGGAGCAAAAATGGTGCCAAAATGCAAAATTGTCAAAATTATTGGTCTGGCGCCTAGGCGCCAGAATTTGGCGCCTAAGCGCCAGGTCGATACGAGATCTGTCAAGATTTTTGATGACTTTTGGACGGTTATATTAACGGTGTTAGCGGTTATTGGGCTTTCTAAAAGACTGGCAGTTATTCTTGGTTTATAGGACATGTGATACAATATATTTGGACGCTTGGAAACGGTTTTAATCTGGAAGAGGTGCGATCCAAAGTGAAGAGGTGCGAAGAACTGGACGCATAGTCCGCGCCTAGGCGCCATATTCCGGTGCCTAGGCGCCAGACACACCTTCTAGAAGATTCATTGAATGTAGACACATTTTGAAGAGGTGCCTTGAGGTGACCCTGTACGGCTTATTTTTAGGTTGAGTTGTATTTTGAAAGGGGTCGCCTACAGAAGTTGTCGGCGAATTTTAGATTTTAAATTTAATTTAAATATATATATAATTTAGAAAGTAGCATTTGATTTTGAAAATAATTTTAAATTTGAAAAATTATAAGATATGAAATTAAACCTATCTCACATCCTAAATAGTTTATATAAACGAACACCGCACCACAAACCGTGTATCTACATTGAAGAATAGACACACTGCTTGATGATGGGGCTCAATTAAATAAACTAGAAGATTTGTGACATCTGTTTGGTTTGCGAACCAATTTTATAAGCCGACAAGTTCCCCTGTTTAATATAAAGAAATTAAACAGGGTTTATATTACCTGGGTTCTTAAAGTTCCCTATAAGGGCAAGCCCCTATAGTTAATTACATCCTAAGTGACGGGAATCACTTAAGAAAACTCTCGATAATGATCAGTGGTTTTGCTCTCGAGAATTTCAAAGTTTAAGGTTTTCGAAAAGGATTGAATTTTAGAATTTCAAAAGGGATTAGCTCAAATTTAGAACAATTAATTTTAGGAGTCCAAAGGAAGAGAAGTAGGAGAAGCTGAGGATCCAAGAAGAATTTTGGCAACTTCACAAACTATCCTATTGTTTGGCTTCAATTTAAGAGTATATTTAATGTTTCAATCCTGCCAATTTTAATTAATTAGGACTTATATTCGTATGACACAATCATACAAATAGCCTCGAAGATGTGAGGGTTTATGTCGTACCAAACAACTACCTCGGAGTCCTAAAACTAGTTAGGGCTTAGGTTGCATAACATGATTATGCAAATGCCTAACAAAGAGTTGAGAATTTATGTTGCACTAGGCAAACTACCTCTAAATCCTATGGTTTGTTATTTAATTCTAAGAATGGTTTTGCTGATGTCGATCCAAGTTTTGCTGACGACGGTGGCCGTGCTGCCCACTGTGCTCCAAGCTCCTTGTTGTTGTAGAGGTTTAGTTTCAGAAGGTGAAATTCAGGGGATGAGAAAAGTGTCTTGGTTTAGAGAAATCTTAAAGTCCCAATGTCTTTAGTGTTTTAATTAAAACAAATCTTAAAGTTGATTAAACAGAACCGATTAAGATCCTACGGTTTCGTCATCCCGGCACCGTTATTTTCATCGAATTCACTTAGTCCAGATGAATTTGCTAAACTCAACTGAATGAGTGCCACACTTTCATTTAGGCCGTCGGAAATCCCATTAGCAACACGTGGGTTACATCATCAGAGGTATTCCGATCATTCAACGAGACGTTTTAATTTAGTTAAAGTTGTGGTTTTGTTGTTCTGTTTGTGATTAAATTTTGAGTTGTTTTATATTTTAGATGTTGTGGTGGTGAATTTTATCTTATGTGACTTTTAATTTAGTTTTTTTTTCAGTTTTGTGGCTATCCTAAAGGTTTCAGTTTTCATGCAACAATCATGTTTATCATGCAAGAAAAGTAAAGCGTAGCGCAGGTAAATAAGTTGCAATAAAGTAAATTGTAATAAAGTAAAAGCGTGCACAGGAGGGTCTTCTCGTCATTCAATTGCACTTAAAACACATGTTAGAACATTTAAATATTTGCAACAAGTACCTAGGTAAAGCTAAGGGAAAGGTTTTGGTTGTCTACCAAGATCTTAATCCTACTGCTAGTCAGTTCCTATGACGTCTAGGTTCTTTATATTTTGTGGATGATTTTCTTCACCAAAGAATAATTAAGTTCAATTATTCTTCTTAAAACACCTCATTGTATTGAGGAAGTGCTTAGAACGGGTTCTAAACATCTTTTCAATACTTCTGAGATTATTTCGAGTCTAAATGAATTTTTATTGTAGAGATGAATCAATCATCCATGAATGAGTTTTTTAGTTAAGTTTTAACTCTTGCTCAATGAACTTAAGTTTTAACTCTTGCTCAATGAACTTAGGACATTTGATTTAAAATTAGAATTAATGTTTTAAGGTGATTTAATTTAGTTATAAAATTTTAATAAATTTAAGTTTGGAATAGTGTTCAAGTTGTTTTATTCTTAAGTGTTTTAAACTATTTGAATTGAAAGAGGAGTTTAAATTATTTAATGTAGACTTTAATGATTTAATTTTTAATTTAATTGCAATATTCTAGATTAACTTTTAATTGGTTTGATTTTTTAATTAAGAATTATTTTTTTAAATTGATTTTGATGTTTCGAGTTTGTTTTAAATTTGCTTTCAAATGATTTTTTAAATTAATTTTTTTTAATGTTTTAAATTTATTTCAATTTAATTATCAAGTTATTTAATGTTTTAAGTTTTAATTTAATTAAGGGTTACCTTTTCTTTATTATTAATTTATTAATTTCAATTATCATCTTAAGTTTAATTAAGAGTTAAATACAATTAAAGTGATTCATTTGGGGATTTTAGTTTAAGTGATTATAGTCTCTCTAAATTATATCCCCATTTTAATAATCCAAAATTTTTAATTATTCTTCCAAAATTCAAATTATTTAATTAATTAAGGTTTCATTTTTTTGGTTTATTAAAAGTGATTAATGAGTTCCTACCCTTTTATTTTCCAAAGTTTCAATCATCTAAGAAAGAATTAAGATCAAATATTTTACCCCTCATTTTGATTAAACCTAAAGTTTTAATTAGAGGTTAAAATTCTTAATTATTAATATGCCCTTTTAAGCTTAATTATTTCATAACTTAACAAATTGAGCTCAAATGAGCTTGAAATTTTTTATGTCACTTCACTCACATGTCAATTAAGACATTAGAGGAGAAAATGTGATTTTTCTGTTTTGCATTTAATTTATATATTTATTTTAATAGAAAATAGGGATTTTCAATGGAATTTCAACAACATGACCAAGGTAAGGTTTGTGTCATTAAGAAAATTATGGAATGTTCCTAATGACCAGAGGACCACTTGGACCAATTTTGGTGATTTTTTGAATTGTATTTTATTTATTATAATTATTTTGAGTTTTGGAGTATTAATCAATTATAAAATAAAATTAAAGTTGAAAAATAGATTTTATATTTTTCTTAAATCTCTCTGACCTCAAGGAGTTTAGAGAAATAAATTTTATAATTTCCTGTTTTTCTTTGATTTATTAGAATTAATTTAGTGAAAATATTGGAAAATTCATTTTTTAATTCAAAAAATGTTTTATGGCTTTTAAAATTCAATATCTTATCCTAGGGACTTGGGAAAAATATTTAGTTTGTTCCTAAGTGATTAGAAGTTAAAATGTGAAATTCTTATGATTTTTAATATTTTTGTGATTTTTATTATTTTTTAATTATTAAAATATTAAAATAAGGTGAAAAATGAAGATTTTTAGAAAATTCCAATTTTAATTTTCTTAGACTCCTTTGTTATCAGAGAAGTCCCAAAACTAATTTGGTGAATTTTTAAAATGTATTTTTGGAGTTATGAATTTTTAAAGTTTAATTTTACTCATCTGACCTAATTAATCCATTTAGTGGGGTTAAACATTTCCAATTGATTTCAAATTTTTATGTGAGGTCCCTCTGATCCTAAAGATCAGTGGAGAATTATTTTTAAGTTCTTTTGATGTGTGGTTAACCCTAATTAATTAAAGTTTAGTTTTGAGTAATTAGGCCAATTAGGGTTATTCTTAATGAATTAATTCGAAACATAATTATCCTATGGTCCTCTGGTCTTAAGAAACTTCCCCAAATTTTCCTATAATATTTCTAAGCAATATGCTAATTAATGGAATTAAAAATACCAAAAATAGTGACATAGACTTGAAAAATACATAACTTGCCGTAGAGATAGCCTCTGACCTTGAAAAATTCAGGGATTGTTCCCAAGATCAGAGGCTTCAAAAGCCCTATGGTCTCATGTCATGGTGAATTGTCTATGTAAATGGAGAACTAAAATACTGAAATGAGCAAATAATTATTTAAAAATAAAATACTCATCAAATTAACTCAATTCTTTTTCCACATTATTCTCCTCTGTTCACTGAGCAAGAGGGTATTTTTATTTTATTTTTGTGATTTTTCTACACAAAGATATGGATTTTCTAAGTTTCAGGCATTTAATTAAATCATAAATTCCATATTTTCCTACTTATCCGACTTAGCGCCACGGCAACCTTAGCGTCTCCGAAGCTCCACGCGGCTCGCTCCCATTCGTCGCCGCCATCTGACTCAGCGCCACGCGGCCTGCGGTTCACGTACCGTTCCCTGGTCCGACGCAATCTGAGCCATCCATTCAATACACGCTCGATCCAACAACGGCTAGTCGTCGTCTCCGACTGGTGTGCACCCGTGACCGTCCACACTCAAACCCTAATATCTCCCTCGTTTCTCAACATTTTTTTGTGTTCTTATACTCTATGGATTCGTCTTGAAGAGACGAACACATCCAAATGGTTTACATGCTATGAAATTGACTCAAACAAAATGGAGAATCACTGGAAGCTCGGGTTAAAGAGAAGTCTCCATACCTTGGTTCAGGAGGTGAGGCCTCAACTGAATGTGCTTGGCACGTTCGTTGGAGCCGGAAGAGCCTAGGGATGAAGCCTCCGGCCCTGGTGAAAGATCTAAGTATGAAAGTGACCAGGCCCGATTTCAGACTTTGGAGGCTAAAGCAATTGGGTGGCCTAAAGAGGGGGCTTTCACTAGGGAACTCCTTCTCTTGGTCCTGTGCAGGTGTGGGTAAGTTTAATTTGATTTTGGTGGAGGTTTGAGAGATGTCATGTTCTAGCCTGAGAATTGAGCTCCAAAATTGAGCTAAATCAATGGGATTTATGGCGGGGAGAATAGTGGGGATGGATTGCTCTTGGCTAGGGAAGCTACGTAAGGAGTTTGGAGGGATTCTATGAAGGTTGATTTCGGCCAACCTTTTGGCCGAGAGGGGTGGGCTGGTTTAAATAGCCATGGCCGGGGGCTTCCCGGGGGCGATTGATGGGCGGGATCGAGTACACTAGGGGAGGAGATGAAGAGGCTGTGGTGACGATTGGAGTGTGGCGGCTCGGCGGGTGAGAATTTGAATTTTGGCTCATTCCAAGCTCCTCGTCCATGGCATTTTCAGGCGGCCTGGTGGCTGGCCGGCTAGAGTCAAGTCACCATCTGACTCAGGGGAGTCAGGGCTGGGGTTTGGTGCAGTCAATTGCCTTTGGACATGTGTAAAGGATTGGATTTAAGTGGCATGGGGGAAGTGGCTCTTTTGGGTTTAAATGGGTCAAGTCATGGATTTGGGTTAGGTTCACCCCCCATAACCTGATTTGGGCTGAATGGGATCAGTTGGGTCAGCCTCACATGTGTGGTGAAGTCCCCGTCAAGGATTATTTGAATTAAATTTAGGTTAAGGGGAATCATGTAATGGGTTAATGAATTTTAGGGAGTGCTTAAAGGATCTCCTCCTTTTGCCATTTAGAGAGTGATGACAAGTCTATGGCTTCTCATGGCTTACATATGGCTTGGGCATGGCTCCATGGCTTGGCTCATTTACATGAAAGTGGTTTAGTTGTAATTTTGAAAACTTTGGATTCTTTTGATTCGATTTGTCATGATGCTACAAATGGGTTGATTTCATGATGATTTAAGATTTTGGTCAAATAGTATTATCAAAGGAATGATGAAGAAAAGGTTTCATGTGGGCTTGGGAATGGATTTTTGGGCTTTTGTATTTGGTGAAAATGGGCTTTTAGAATGGTTTAAGAAAGTGGACCTTTAGGTTTGAAAACAAATTGTTGGATGCAAATTTTGTGAAGGATTGGGCCAAACAAATGTTGGGTTTAGTTTAGGGATGTGTCATGAGTGATTTGAAACAAATTTTAGATGATTTGGAGTTGAATTGGGTTTGATTTGGGACTTTTTTTGGTAAAGGGACCAAAGTGGGTCAAATTGGGCTAACTTGGGCTAAGGTTGGGCTAATGTTAGATTTGATGTAAAATTAATGTTGAGAAATGTTTATGGGAGTGTTACAAAGAGTTTTCAACTTTGGTTGGGCTTTGATTTTTGGATTTGGGCTCATTTGGGTTCATGGTGGGTTTAGGCCAAAATTGGGGACTTTTGGTTTGGGTTAGGTTTGGGTGGAGTTTAGCTTCAAATTGTGGCAAATAAAGTTAGTGTTTTGTTTGTGGGGATTTTAGGAAGGTTTAGGAAAAGATTTGGGGCTAATTGGAGTTGAATTGGGTTGGTTTGGGCTAAGTTTAGGTTATGGGCCAAAATTGGGTTTTAAGCTTCAAATTGAAATTGGATCCAAATGTCAATCAAATTGGACTTAGATTTGGTCTAGATTGATATTTGTGATATTGAATTGAAGTTTAAGACTGAATTGGATCAACATTGAGGTTAATTGGAGTGGTTTAGTTTGACATTGGGTTCACTTGGGTTAAAAATGGGTCAAATTGGGGGTTTTGGTAAAAGTGAACTAAATTGACAAAATTGGCTTATGGTGTAGTTGAGCAAAATGAAATTGGGAATATTTGGAATTCTCTGGAATTTTTTAGGAATTTTTGGAATTTTTGGATTTTTTGGGTTAAAAGGGTATTTTGGGTATTTGGAGGGTATTGGGGGGTATTTTGGAAACTTTTGGTGTATTTGGCCATGGATGATCAATTTGAGTTGGGGGGAAGTGTTTAGGATTGGTTTTGAGGGATTTTGGGTAATTTAGGTGATTTTGCAAATTTTGGGTAGTTTCAAGGGCATTTGGTAGGTTTGGCGGGTGTAGGGCCCCCGGGGTCAAAAATTGAAATTTTGAAAAAATAAAGATTGATCAAATGTAAGTGAAATGGGATCATTTTGGTTGAGCCATGAATCCATATTAAGCTCACAAGAGCCATGAGAGGACTTATTTGAGGCATTCACTATGTTGTTCCTAACCCTCTTAGCCAAGGGCCTAGGGGTTGAGGACCATCTATATGGATTACCTACATGAGTCAGGAAGTTAAATTTAGTATAGGTGTAGTTTTAGGACTTGGAATGTGTGTGTGGGAGTGTAGTGTGTGTGTAAGTCAACCTTCACCAGACCAGGCCACTCAGGGTAGTCCTAAGGCCAAAGAGTCCTATAGGGAACTCATCCTTTAAACCTCCACATTTGATCTTAACCCTCCAAGTGGCTTAGGAGTTTACAGTCAGGCATATGGGGTTTAAAGGGAGTTAAGAGGTGTTTGAATTTCTAAATGGTGGGTGCCATCTCTAATCCTCTAGGATAGTCAAAGGAAAAACCTAAGGCTAGATCCTGAGTACTAAGGAGAGAGAAGAGAAAAGACCTCATCAAAAATGAGGTCAACAAACCCTTGAAGCCTATAAATAAGAGGGTACTCCTTCAGAAAAAATCGCCCCCCCTATCTAGAGCCCCATATAGAGGGAGAATTAGAGAAATACTTTAGGGCCACTTTTATTAATTAGTAAGTTTATTTAGAGTGTGTATTGAGAGTTTAAAGAGTTGGTGCTTTTGAAGTTTATTTGCTTTGGAGTCAGAAGAATTCAGAGGTTTAGTAGGAAAAACACTTGAGATAAGTATTTGTAATTTTATTCAAGTTTTATTATCATGTTTTGTTGTTTAAATTCAATGTGTTCTGAGTAGTTAGTTTACTTTCTCCTTTCGATTATGAAAAGATAAATAAGATAATATAAAATTCGATGGAGAATTAATAACTATTTATATTTTAAAACATTGTGATGATATTAATATCGGATCTTTATTTACTTTACAAATTGATCACTTGTATTGTTAAAATCTGTTGAAGAGTTTTGATACCTAGAAGGAGATGAATTCTTAACTAGTAGTTATCACATGAATCCTTGAGTAGTCAAAGGCCTTGTGCGGGTTATTCAAGGTGAAGTGAAAATAAATATGAAGATATTATATAATGGACGTAGAATTAATAAGTTTTTAGAGTGACAGACTAAATTCTTGTGATTTGGTTTATAGAGAAGGAAAGGGTCACTAGTAGGGCCGACCATAGCCCCCCTTGGACATCTAGTAGTGTGAGCCTAGATTAACCCATTCTACTAACAATACATCCGGACACGATCTATAAGCTAGCTGATGTTTGTTACACTGGATCGAAAGGGTAAAGAATATGAATGCTTCTATTTGACACAATATCATAAATTTATATTCTCCATGAATATTATCATTATCTTAGAAAATCTTGGATTAATTGAAAGGAAGAAAGTTGTGTTCTTATTGCTATTTACACCAATCATTTCATTACTACTTTATTATTGCATCTTTCATTACTGCTTTATTATTGCGTCTAGTAAATTAAAAATATCAAATTTATAAACTATAAAATAAATAAATAAAAATAAAATTAAAATATTTAAAAATCTGTAACTCACTCCTCGTGGGATCGATGCGGGGACTTTGTTTCAAAGCCCTATATTACTTGATACGATACGTATACTTGCATAGTACCCCTAGTGTGTAAAATATTTTCAATAAAATTATATTTGTATACACTAGTTGCTATTATTATCTATTACATATATTTGAAAACATTAATTATTATATTTATCATCAGCGGATTGAGGGTCAAGTTTTTGGCGCCATTGCCGGGGATTGAATTTTTAGTACGCATATATATAGCATTGGGTTAGAGCTCAACATAGGTTTGGGTTATGCCATAAGGAGACCTTTGTGACCTAGTGTTTCAACTCCTTAAAACACCCAATACCCTTACACCATACATATACACATACCACAATGTACACCATACACATGCATTATGGTTCACACCATACATACAACTTAATTCACTCCACCTACATTACAACGCGCACACATGAACACGCATTTACCACATACACTTATACCATATACATCCACACCACAATTCATACACACACACAACAAAATCAAACACATATACATTCACACTTCCATTCACATCCATAAACCACATCACACTTGCACACACTTCCCCATCAAAATTGAAATCAACTTTCTAAATAATTTATATAAATCAAAATCAAAAGCCCAAAATCAATCCATTATGATAAATTTCAAAAGTATACCATAATAAATTCAATCCCTTAAAAATTAAATTAAAAATAAATCCCATCACCATGAATTTCAAAAGGCCCAAAATTCCACCAAGTCTAAGCCCACCTACCCAAAATTAAAAATTAAATTAAACTTTCATGACATAAATTTGAGCCCACTCACCACATTAAAATTAAATCATGCTTAGGTGAAAGGTCACATGATTAAAATGACAATTTATGATTCATGGAAGATAATTTTAGAAGTCCAAAAACTCATCAACAGATCTTTAATACAAGCCATGTAAGCCATAGGCAAGCCACTTGGCTTCATCCAAACCATAGGCAAGCCAATGGACCATGCAGGTGCTTCATGCAAGCCACCACTCCTTTAAAAACAAAGGGTGACCACACATTCATAATTCCCTGAAAAGCAAATAACCACTCTAACAACTCACCTATGCCTAATGATTAACCCAAATTCCCATAATAGAGACTTTTCCATCAAAGCCTCCATGATAAACGTCAGGTATAGCCCTCATGATAGGTGAGCCAAACCCATTTACATGACTTGAACCGAAACACCACCCAATATCAATTCAAATCGTTTCCACCTAAATTAAGCAACCAACCCATGGTTCACCCTCATTAGCTTCACC
Source organism: Papilionanthe hookeriana x Papilionanthe teres (assembly GCA_022702705.1). NCBI lineage: Eukaryota > Viridiplantae > Streptophyta > Magnoliopsida > Asparagales > Orchidaceae > Papilionanthe > Papilionanthe hookeriana x Papilionanthe teres. The sequence goes on from CM040431.1 coordinate 66,108,270, forward strand.
ACTTTCCACCACTGACCTCCTACAGTAAGATGGTGAACACCGAAGGCTCTTGGGTGAGGTTGAACTTGAGAGCCACCCATGGGGAGAAAATATAAAATTCATCACAACCTAGATGGCTCACTCCCATTGGAGCATCGTCCTTGTCAGAGCTCCACATTAGAGACCACTTGAAACTTTAAGCCAACCTATTAGAGATTTGATCCTTTCTTATGGTCGAGCTTATAAATAGGGCATGCTCACGGCAAAAAATGAAGAAGTGCATAAATCCTGATGAGGCTCTGCCAAATTAATTCCAAAACCTTCCCACAGTTATGTGAAGTCTATCCCCATCATTCCTAGGCTTTCACACCATCTACAAAACCCTAATTTCTCCTTTAAAATCTTAGAGGTTTTCAGAGTTGAAATTAAATTCACCAAAAATCCTTTTTGAACCTTCCAAATTCTTCCCCAAGAATTGAAACTTCCTCCTTAATCAAAATTGAACTTTACAGTGGCCTCAAACGTAGTGCTAGACCATTCCTAATCCATCTGTTGGTCAAGTTCATGCTTAGGCTCAAACACAACTCATATTTAAGCAAGGAAGAGGTGTGTGGCATCTAGGTAAAGCTTCTCAACCCATCTAATTAATGCCTCACCTCTTAAATTAATGTATATGCTCAAAACTCCTAAATTTGCCTCAGTTTGGACATTTGTGAAGAGACTCAATAATTCATGTCCACCTTGCTATATAGATAGGTTCCTCTCACCTTGACGAAGGTTTAAGAATAAACTCCATGTGATTTAGTTAAGAATCAAGTGAGATCATAAGATTGGAACATGGATAGTTCTTGGTTTATATTCCTGTGGAGATGATGAATGGATGTTGTCCATTTCCATGTATATGGAATGTATGGCACAAATCGGGTCGGGTGTCGCTAGATCCGAGGATGACACGGTGCCGAGGTGGTTAAGTAGAAAAATCTGGAATTTTTGAATTAAATAAATCCATAAAACACATAATAGCTTAAAAAAATCATATTGCAACAAAGCGAAATAACAAAAATAAAATATAAATATCTCTGAACTTAATGAAGATAGTAGAATTGAATAAAATAAAAATAAAAGATATTTATTATAAATTTAATTTTTAAATTAATTAAAAGCTCTAAAGGGTATTTTAATTATTTAAAATTTATTATAAAATTTTATGTCTTGAAATTTTGAGGGTTTGTTTCCCCTATGATTAAAGATGTCTTCTGATTTTTCTAAGATTAAAGGTCTTCTCTAACTTCAAAAGCTCTAATTTTTCTTGACATTTGACACTGTTTCAGTAAAATAATTATAAAAAAAATAAAATAATAATTATAAAATTAAAAAGTAAAAGGTGATAACTCTAGGGAAACCAGAGGAACATAGAAATAAAAAATATCAGGTATAAAATAATGAAAATGTATTTTCTAAGTATATTTATGTTAAAAATCATTAAAAATTATAAAATTTTAAATATAAATCAAAATGACATAAAATTCTCTTTGATTGGCTTTCTTAGTCTCAACAAACTTCTGTGATATATTGGAGAACGGAGTACATATTTTTAATAGTTAAATAAATTTTCATTATAATTTCATATTTTTATTTAAATAATTACAAAAAATAAAATTCATCTTAGAAAAAAATAAACTCACCTCTGAAATATTACTTAGCCTATGGGTGAGTGACTAAAATATCTTAATAACAAATGGAACCATGGTGGCATAGTTAGTCAGGTGTTTACCATAGCGGTGTATTTGTAAATATTATAATTACATTGTAAGCACTTTATTAATTAATAATTGGTCCAGTTCGAGGGTAAATGGGTTAAAATCATGATAAAATGCTTACTGAATTGCTTGAAACGGAAAGGGTTAATTGGGGTAGCCATCAAATTATCTAAAACATGTAAAGAGTAAAAATGTAAATTCATGAAGTGTTAAGGATTAAAAGATGTAAATATTTGGATAATTAAGTGGTGGGGAACATAGTTTGGAAAGGTTTACACTCTCCTCCATGAGTTGGAAGGACTTATAGTCATATAAAGGGGAAATCAATGACATGTTACAAATTTACCCTTATGATCTTACAAGGTCTCATAGTGAACCATAAGTAATTTAAAAGCATTAAGGTTTAAAGTGAAAGACCTTGGCCAAGGTATTCAAAGCTAAATAATATAAATTTCTAGGATTTAACCTAATTTAAAGGCATATATGCAAGCATCTCTAAAATTACAAAAATACCCTAAGTATTCCCCATTCATTTAAAGATAAGAATATGAATTGTATAAGCTAGATCACTGAAGCTAATTGTTAATTAACAAATATACCACTCAAAATAACACTTTCATAACTTTCTTCATAAAGCTCCAGATTTAGTAAAGCTTTTACTCATAGGCTAGTTAAATCATAAGAGCTAAATGTTCTAAGAAAATTTTGTTCTTGAATTATTAGTACTTAAATATTATTTTAAACTTGACAAAACCTAGAAAATTCTCGGATCGTTTAGAACCACATTTTGAATGCTCCTGTAAGATTCTATGAAATTTGGAGGTCATTTAGATTTATTGTAAATTTTGAAGAAAGTAACCAACAAAAGTGACAAAAAATTATTATTAATTAAATGAAATATTGAATTCCATAAACACCTTAACCTAATGTCCTATCCAATGCTTAAGGGTTTGAGTATTGTCATACAATGCTCAAACCACCTTGGTAATTGGAGACATTTAGTCATCACAGGTTTATATAAAACATCGAGATGGCTCATAAGTTAGAAGTTATATTGATATGGGCGATGTTGTAAATCATGCATTACTAAGTTTGTGCTAATAGAGTTGTAGTATGTCTCCCAAAGCAATGATTTTATGAGGGTTTAAGGATGGTACTACTATTCACCAATATCTGTTGTGAAGTTGCTTTTGCTTTCCTAAGTTGTTGGCATTTCTAGTTTAGTAATCTGATTGGTTTTTGGACTATTTGATATATATATTAATATATAATAATAATAATAAATTCTTTTGTAGTTTTAATTTTTGGCTGTTGATGGCTCTGATAATAGTTTAATTTACTTATGTGCATGGAAAGTTAAGAATTTTTTGATGTTACCTTTTGTATGCCCACTAGTCAGTCACTTTGATTAGGGTTAAATAGCCCTCCTTCCATTGTCTTGCCGATAGCTTCCATCTAGAATTGGCTTTATCTACAATGATGCTTTGTTTGCTTACTAAAAAAGAAGCCTTTCAGAGGATCATTATTATAGCCAAAGTCCTGATGCTAACCAAACCCTAACTCAGAAATACTTACATTGAGCTCTAATTTTGATGTATCTACCACCTAACTCAATGAAAATATGCCTATTTATGCTTCAATATACATCAAATCTAAGTCTCAAAACATCCCACATTTGTCTAGTTCCCACATATTTGCATCTTTAACATATAATTCAAACCACTTTGAAATAACATCAGTGTCAGTAAGTACGCACTACTACTTTAACTTTTGTTGCATTTGGTTATATATGCTCTGTTTAATTGCACCACAAAACTATTCTTCTTGCTTGCTGTAAAGAGATCCTTGAGTAGAAGACATAGACACATATTTAGGTTGTAGCTTCATGACACAAGAAGAACATGATAAATTGTTAGTTAAATAATAATTACAATACTGACAGAGATAGTTATTAGCCTGAATGTACTCTCTAAAATCAAACACTAAAATAAATAAACTAGAATAGGCCGCCCGAGGCATGGTTTCTCTTCCACTTCTCTTTTCACAAAAAGAGGTGTCGATGCAAACTAGCAATGGTCAACCTTTGGGTGATGATGAAGACTAAAATATGAAGCAAAGGATGAACCTCAACTAAAATTTCCTTAGGCTTAAACAACATAATCTTTTAGAACTTTGAGATTATTCACCTAGCATAGTGTAAATCCTCACACTCTCTTTTTGGCTTTTGCATAATTGTATGTCCTGCGATATAAGCCCTAACCATGTTAGGATTTTGATGCACCAAATTTATGTTAGATTTTTCACCTATATTTTATACTCATTATTGGTGATATTAACTTTTTAAAAAAGGGTAATTTTCATGTTTTGTTTCAGGTATGTTGATTTTTGGAATTTGGAGCAAAAGAAAGAAAAAAGGATGAAATTTGGAGTCAAATGAAGCAATTTTTAGAAAACTGGATCTGGCTGCTTACGGCGACAGGTTGTGAGCCGACGGCGCCCTCATCTAGAGAGTGGAAGTCCAGAAATGTGACCCAGAACCAATGGCACTATGATGCATGCTGACGAAGCCATTTGATAGAGCCAAGGCACCGATGGGGCGCTATTCCGGCACAGAAGGTGCCCAGGATGGTTACGCGCAAATTTTTCGTAAATTCAACGTATTTGGATGACTTTTGGAGTGTTTCTTGAGGCATCTCTTGGGAAATTCATCCCAGCATTGTATTAGAGTGCTTGAAACACCAGAAACGTGTGTGTGTAAGGGAAGTTAAGTGGAGTTTGGAGTTTTAGTGTACTGTTGCTGTAGGAGTCAAAGTAAAAAGTGTGTGGAGTCTTGTTTAGTGTGTGTTTTGAGTTTTATTGTAAGAAGAAAAAGAGAATAAAAGGAATTTCAAGGGATTTGTTTTGTGGAAGAGTTACAGATAAGTTGTGGTTGTATGAACTTTCTTTTATATATAAAATCTATGTTGTCTCGTATCTTTCTCATTAATTCTGAGTATATTTCTTTGTCTTTCTACTTGCAATGAGATATGGTGAAATGAAGAGATAATTTAGATATACCATTTAAATGTTAAATAATTGTGATCGTTTTATGCTCATTCTTCATTTATTTTTTGATCTAGCCAATTGAAATGTTAAAATTTGTTGTGAAACATAATATCCGAAAGGGCTATGAGTTCTTCAATAAAGTGGGAATCACATTCAATTATATGGATGAGAATGTAGTCCATAGGGTTGGGTGCAAATAAATAAGGAAATATTCTTTGTTTGGCATAGAATTGGAGATTTTAAGAGTGACAAACTAAACCCTCAATTTTTTCCTTGTGTTTGGAAACTAAAGTGAGAGTTATTCCTCAAGAGAGGGGGAAGTGGGAGCACTGGAGTGGAGCCAATATCCTTATAGCCTAACCACAGACTTAGGGATCAAGATTAGCCAATGTTTTTTATGCACTCGGAAGTGGGTAAAGAATAAGAATGCACTTGTTTGGCACAATACAATTTCCAACAATCTAAAATCTCCCACTAACCATAAACTAATTACAAGGGCAATGATACTTTCTAAAATTTGAACCTTTCGTTATAAAAAAGTTAAGCTTTGTTTAGAATTAGTAAATTTACTTTAAAGTATAGATAGTAGATTGGTAAACTAGTTATATTAGCTTAATTAAACATTTTTCAATTTTTGCTTTTCACTTGTAAGTTTTATATATTTGAACATTGTGTTTTAGTGCTACAATCATAAATTTACAGTTTCTCCATGGGATCGATAACCAGGACTCCATCGGAGCTTTGTATTACTTGTGTGATACGTGAACTTGCATTTGTATTTTGTTGTTTATAAGAAAATATATTGAAATACAAAAACACTGCATCAAGTTTTTGGCGTTATTGACGAGGAAAGGTAATATTAAATTTATTAGCATTTGAAAAACTTTTGTTTGATCTACAAAACTTATATTTATGTTATTGCTTATTTTTAAAGTGTGTTGATTGTATTTGTTTATGCGTAGTACTGGATCTGAAGGTTTAATACCTTATGACCCTTGTTGACCTCATTCCTGATGAGGTCTTCTCTTCTCTCTATAGTAGTTAGGATCTAGCCTTAGGCTTTTCCTTTGACTATCTTAGAGGATTAGAATTGGGGCCCACCACTTAGAAATTCAAACCACTTCTTAACTCCCTGCAAACTCCACAAACTTGACTATAGACCCCTAATCACCTAGAGGGTTGAAATCGAATGTGGAAGTTTAAAGGATGAGTTCTATGGGACTCTTTGGCCTTAGGACCGCCTGCAGGTGGCACTAGTGCAGTGAAGGGCTGACTTACACACACACTACACCTATACACTACACTTTCACACACATCCTAAAAACACACCCATACCTAACTTGACCTCCTGACTCATGAAGGTGATTCACATGGATGGTCCTTAACCCCTAAGCCCTTGGCTAAGAGGGTTAGGAACAACAAAGTGGGTGCCTCAAATGAGTCCCTTCATGGCTCATGTGGGCTTGATATGGGTTCATGGCTCAACCAAAATGATTTCATTCCACTTACATTCACCCAATCTTCAATTTTCCAAATTTTTAATTTTTGACCCAGGACCCTACACCCTTTAACTACCCATGCTACATGAGACTACCCAAAATTTGCAAAATCACCTAAATTACCCAAAATTCTCCAAAATCATTCCTAAACATTTCCTCACCAATAAAATTGATCATCCATAGCCAAAAATACCAAAAATTCCAAAAATACCTCTCAATACCCTCCAAATACCCAAAATACCCCTCTTAGCCAAAAAATCCAAAAATTCAAAAAATTCCCAGAAAATTTCAGAAAATCCCAAATATTCCCAATTTCATTTTTTTCAACTACACCATGGGCCAATTTTGTCAATTTACCCCACTTTTGTCAAAATCCCCAATTTGACCCATTTTAACCCAAAGTGAACCCAATGTCAAACCAAACCTACCCAATTGACCCAAATTCTGGTCCAATTCAATTCTAAACTTCAATTCAACACTCCCAACACCAATCTAGACCAGATCCAAGTCCAATTTGATTGACATTTGAATCCAATTTCACTTTTGGACTTAAAGCCCAATTTGGACCCATGACCCAAACCTAATCCAAACTAACCCAATTCAATTCTAATTAACCCCAAATCTTTTCTAAACCTTCCTTAACATCCCCAAAAACAAAACACTAACATGATTTGCCCAAAATTTAGACCCAAACCCCACTCAAATTCAACCCAAAGCTAAAAGGCCCAATTTTGACCTAAACCCAAACCTAACCCAAATAAGCCCAAACTCCAAAATCAAAACCCAACCAAAGCCAAAACCTCTTTGAAACACTCCCATAAATATTTCCCAACATTTATTTTACATCAATTTCAACCCTAGCCCAACATTGGCCCAAGTTAGCCCAATTTGACCTATATTGGCCCATTCACCAAAGAGGTCCAAATCCAACCCAAACCTAGCCCAAACACTTCAAATTTATTCCAAATCATTCATGAAACATTCCTAAACTAAATTCAACACTTATTGGATCCAATTCTTTGCAAAATTCTCATCCTAAAAACAAAAAAAAACCCACTTCCCTAAATTACTTTAAAAGCCCACCTTCACTAAATTTCAAAGGCCCAAAGCCCACATGACAACCTTATATCATCATCCATTGGATGGAACCATCTCCTAAGTCCTAAACCCATGATAAAATAAATCCAAATTAAGCCATGTGCCAAATCCCATCAAATCACTCCTAAATTACCAAAATTTCCAAATTCCATTTTCATGAAATTGACCGAAGCTTTTCCACAAGCCAAAGACAAGCCATGAAGCCACATGCGAAGCCATGGACAAGTCACATGAAATCATGGAAGGTTTGACATGTGATCAAGCCATTAATGGCAAAAGGAGGAGCCTCTTTTAAGCCCCCTTAAAAAGGTTTTAACCCTTTTAATGCTTCACCTTAATCCATGATTAATCAAAATATTCATGGATGGTGACCTCTCTACCCTTTTCTAGCTGATTCACTGATACTCCCTCGGCCCAAATCAGCCATAGAAGGGTGCACCAAACCCAAAATGGTGGGTTGACCCATTTGGACCCAAAATGAGCCTCTCCCCATACCATTTTAATCCAAACCCTTTACACATGTCCATGGCGATTGATTGCACAAACCTCCGACCCCGACCCACTCTGGACTCGAGGGTGACCCATGCCTGCCGGCCGGCCGCACGGGTCGCCGGAAAACACCATGGCCGAGACCTTGGGAGGAGCCAAACTTTGGAATTCCACCTTGCTGAGTTGCCCCATGCCCAATGGCCACCATGGGCTGTTCTTCCCTTGACCTAGCGGCTGATCCCAAGCCACTAACTCCCCACAGGAGGCCTTCCACCCTCTCTGATTTAAACCTCACCTCCTCTCGGCCATGAAAGGTGCTGAACCACACCTTGTCGAAACCACTGCCAAAATTGCTCCGAGATCACTCTCCATACTTAGAGCGGTTGATCCCAGGTGACAATTTGCCCTAATCCTCACCAACGAGCCCGATTTCTCGACCAAAATTCCACCCAAAACCGGGACACTTCTCCACGGTGGATCAATCCCCAAATTGATTGATCCTACACCTTCACCGGACCGAGGGAAGAGGTCCACCAGCAAAAGCTCCCTCTCCGGGCCACCCATACGTTCCGGACTCCAAGCTTTGTGATCGGGCTTGGTCGAAATCATACCTGAGACAATTCACCGGGCCGAGGGACTTCATGCGGAGCTTGCTTGGACCCAATCGAAGGTGACACAACCCTCGGATTGAAGCCACACTTCTACGAGCAAAGGTATGAGCTAACTCTTTATCTCGAGCTTCGGAGATTCTCCATTTCAAATGCCTTAATTTCGATGCATGATCACCGTATAGATGTATTCGTCTCTTCGAGACGAATCCATGAGAACACAAGAACACGAAAATCCGTTGAGAAATGAGTGAGTTCTTAGGGTTTTAGTGTGGATGGCTCTCGGGTGAGAACGGTGGGGACGATGAACGGATGTCGTTCATTCCATACACGCGCGGACGGACGGCTCGGATCGGGTCGGATCGGCGGATGATACGCGGAAGGCGGGACCCGGGCTGCGCGACTCGAGTGGCGGCGTTGAATGGCGGCGCGACACGCGGCATTTCGGAGATGCACTAGGATGAGTCGGCGTCGCCGTTTTAAATAGAAAATTAGGGTATTTTTTCTATTTATTTAATTCCCTAAACTTCGAAAATGCATAACTTTGTGTAGTAAAATCGAGAAAAATAAAATAAAAATACCCTCTTGCTCGAGTGAACGGAGGAGAATAATGTGGAAAAGAAATCATTTAATTTCATCAAGTATTTTATTTTTAATAATTTATTTACTCTCTGCATTGTTTTAATTCTCCATGCATATAGGAAATTCACCACGGCATGAGACCATAGGGCTTTTGAAGCTTCTGAACTTGGAAATATTCCCTGAATTTTCCAAGGTCAGAGGCCATCCCTATGAGAAGTTATTGATTTTTCAAATTCATGTTACTTGTTTTGAGTATTTTAAATCCAATAATTAACATGTTGTGAAATAAATTCTAGAAAAATTTGGTGATGTCTCTTATGACCGGAGGACCCTAGGAAAAATAGGTTTTGAATTAATCCACTTGGAATAATCCTAATCGGCTTAAACACCCAAAATAGGTCCTTAATTAATTAGAGCTAATCATACACCAAATTGACTTGAAATCAATTCTCCACTGACTTTTAGGATCAGAGGAACCCACCATAAAAATTTGAAGTCAATTGGACTTGGTTAGCCCTACCAAATGGGTTGATTAAACCATTTAGCCAATTTAAACTTTAAAAATTCATAACTTTCAAAATACTTTTCAAAAATTCACCAAATTGGTTTTGTAGCCTCTCTGACATTAGGGGAATTTAAGAAAATTAAAATTTCAATTTTCTAAAAAAAGTTGATTTTTTGTATTATTTCAATATTTTAATAATTAAAAAATAATAAAAGTCACAAAAATAATAAAATTCACCAAAATGTCACATTTTTAATTTTAATCATTTAGGAACAAACCCCATATTTTTCTTAGGTCTATTTAATGAGATATTAAATTTTAAAGCCCTAAGGTAATTTTAAAATTAAAAAATGTATATTTTTAGTATTTCCACTAAAATAATTCTAATAAATCAAAGGAAAATCAGAAAATTGTAAAAATTGATTCTCTGATTTCCTTGATATCAGAGAGATTTTTGAAAAATATAAAATTCATTTTTCAACCTCTATTTTATTTTTAAATTAATTAATACTCCAAAATTTAAAATAATTATAATAAAAAGAATATAATTCAAAAAATCACCAAAATTGGTCCAAGTGGTCCTCTGGTCATTAGGAATGTCCCATAATTTTCTCAAGGACAGAAACTTTCCCTTGGTCATATTATTAAATTTTCCTTGGAAATCTATATTTTCCACCAAAAATAATTACATAAATAAATTAAATACAGAAAAATCACATTTTCTCTTCTCGTGTCTTTTTTGACATATGTGTGAAATCACATAAAAATTTCAAGTTCATTTAAGCTCAATTTAGTGAGTTATGAAATTATTAAGCTTGAAGGGCAAAATGGTAATTAAAATTTTAACCCTTAATTAAAACTTTAGGCTTAATAAAATGAAAAAGTAAAATATTTGATCTTAATCTGATTTGGATGATTGAAATTTAAATAATTAAAGGGTAGAAACCTACTAAACAATTTAAAAATAATTAAAATAAACCTTAATCAAATAATTAATTAAATTTGAAGAATAATAAAATTGGAATTATTAAAATAGGGATATTATTAGGAAGAGATTTGTTCTTTAATTTAAAAATCCCTAAATTAATCATCTCGATAATATTTAATTCCTAATTAAAATGATAATCCAAATTTAAGATATAAAATGTTAAAAGACTTAATCACTAAATTAAATTAAAGTTAAATTATTTAAATTAGACCCTTTTAAAATTTAAATTAAATTAAATTAAAAATTCAAATTAAATTAAATCAAATTAAATTAAAAATTTAAATTAAATTAAATTAAAAATTCAAATTAAATTGAATCAAATTAAATTAAAAATTTAAATTAAATTTAAATTAAATTAAATTAAATTAAATTAAATTAAAGTAAGTTAAATCAAATTAAATTAAATCAAATTAAATTAAATTAAATTAAATTATGTCAAATCGAATTAAATTGAATTAAATTAAATTAAATAATATAATCGAAGTTAAAATTAAAATTAGATTAAATTAAATTAAAATTAAAACTAAACCAAATTAAAGTTAAATTAAATTTAATTAAAAAATAACATCACCTAAGATATAAAGAAATTCAAAATAAAACAACTTGAACACTATTCCAAATTTAAACACGTTAGCCGAAATTAAATCATAAACCATTTGAACATCGATTCGCCCTCGAAAGCTTTTGTTGTCATAACCCACTAAACGAACGTTAAATGAAGTGTTACTTCACTTATAGGATATTCGAATGTCACTAGTTCACTGAGCAAGATAACAACAAAACATGAATTCCCGGACGATTAATTCATTTGTATGATTAAATTCATTTGGACTTAAAACAATCCTAGCAATATTGAAAAGATGTTTGAGATTCTTCTTAAACGCTTTCTCAATATGATAGGATGTTTATAAGAACAACTGAACTCAATTGTTCTTTGATGAAGAAAATCGTCCTCAAACCAAAACATAAGAACCTAGACGTCATAGGAAATGACTAGCTATAGGAGTAGGACCTTGGTAGAAAACCATAACCCTTCCCTTAGCTTTACCTAGGAACTTGCTTTAAATGCTTAAATATTCTAATTGTGTTTTAAGTGCAACACAGGATGATGGGAAGACCCTCCAGGTACGCTTTTATTTTATTGCAATTTACTTTCTTGCAATTTACTTTATTGCAAATGCGCTTTACTTTTCTTGCATGATAAACAATTGTTGCATGAAAACCCACACCTTTAGGATAGCCCCTAAAACTGAAACCAAAACTAAATTAAAAGTTATTGCAAGGTAAAATTCACCGATCACAACATTTCAAAATATAAAACAACTCAAAATTTAATCACAAACGGAACACAAAGCTGCAATTACAACTAAATTAAAACGTCTTGTTGGATGATCGGGAATACCTCGGATGATGTAACCTACGTGTTGCTAATGAGATTTCCCACGATCTAAATGAAAGTGTGGAACTCATTTAGTTGAGTTTAGCAAATTCATCTGGACTATGTGAATCCGATAAAAATAACGATGCCGGAAGGATGGAACCGGAAGCACGGCCATCGTCATCAGCAAAACCTGAGTCTTCTTCAGCAAAACTTTCTTAGAATTAAATAACTAAGCCATAGGACTTCGAGGTAGTTTGCCTAGTGCAACATAAATCCTCAACCTTTTGTTAGGTATTTGCATTGCAAATTAAGCCCTAACCGGTCTTAGGATTTCCGAGGTAGTCGTCTGATATGACATAAACCCTCACATCTTCAAGGCTATTTGTATGACCATGTCATACGAATATAAGTCCTAATTAATTAAAATTGGCAAGATCAAAACATTAAAAAAACATTAGGACTTTCCTAAATCCAAGCCAAACAATAGGATAGTCGGGAAATTACCGAAGTTCGCTTCGAATCTGTAATTTCTCCTACCTTTCTTCCTTTGAATTACTAAAACAAAATGTTCCAAATTTGATCTACTCCCTATTGAAATTCTAAAATTCAATCCCTTGAAAACTTAAACTTTGAGATTCTTGAGAGCAAAATTACTGATTATTATCGAGAGTTTTCTTAGGTGATTCTCGTCACTTAAGATGTAATTAACTATAAGGGCTTGCCCTTATAGGGAATTTTAAGAACCTGAGTAATATAAACCCTACTTAATTCATTTATATTAAGCGGGGAATTTGTCGGCTTATAAGATTGGTTCGCGGACCAAACGGATGTCACTAAATCTCTTAGTTTATTTAATCGAGCCCTATCATCGAGCGAGTGTGTCATTCTTCGGGGTAGATACACGGTTTGTGATGTGGTGCTCGTTTATATAAACTATTTGGGATGTAAGATCGGTTTGATTTTATATCTTAAAATTTTCAAATTTAAAATTATTTTCAAAATAAAATACTACTTTTCAAATTATTTATTTAAATTAAATCTAAAATTCGCCGACAATTTCTGTAGGCGACCCTTTTTCAAAAATACAACACACAACCTAAAAATAAGCCGTACAACCCTAATTTAAAAAGTAATGTTATAAAAATTTGAAAAAAACAAAAATATAAAAATTTGAACAAAATGGCAGACTACTTAGATAATCAACTAGTTGAAAATAAAAATCAACAGAGACCTTTAAGAGATTATGCTAGTCCTATTGCAAATGAAATTAACTTAACTATTTAAAATTCTGATGTTGCTGCTAATTCATTTGAGCATAAACCTATTATTATCCAGATGGTACAAAATAATCAGTTTGTAGGAACACATACTAAAGATCCTAATTTACATCTTGCTAGTTTTCTAGAATTGACTTTTAAATATGACAGAGTGTCGAATAACACTGTTAGACTTATACTTTTTCATTCTTCAGTAAGGAATAAAGCTAAGGCATGGTTAAATTTGTTAGGATTTGGATCTATCAGAAATGGGAAGAACAATCACAAAAAATTTTGGCTAAATATTTCCCACCTTAAAAAATTACTAAGCTTAGAAATGATATTACATCTTTTTGTCAGTTGGAAGGGGAATCAATATATTAAACTTGTGAAAGATTTAAAGATCTCCTTAGAAGGGTCCACATTATGATTTACCAGATTGGTTAATAATTCAAACTTTTTATAATGGATTAATAGGATCCCGTAGATCAATTATCGATGCTGTTATTGGTGGTTCATTAATGTCAAAATCTTTTGATGAAGCATTTTCTTTAATTGAGGAGATGGTTAGTAAAAATTTTTAATGGCCTACTGAATGGGTAAATCCTAAAAGAGTAGCTAGGGTCCATGATTCTGATGCTATAACTATTTTGGCTTCTCAAATTGCTGTTATATCTAAGAAAATTTATCAAATTGGAATAAACTATTCTCAAACACCCCCTGTGTTAGAAAAAAATTCATTGAGACGAATTCTAGAATCTCGAACATCTTACGAGACCTTGAATACCATAAATAATAGAACCAATAATCCCTATTCTAATTATTATAATCATGGTTGGAAGAACCATCTTAATTTAAATTGGAATAATAACAATTTAGTGAACCCAGTAGGCAATTCCAAAAACCAAGGAAATTCTAACTATAGACCTTATTTTTCAACTGGTTTTATCAGTAACTCACAAGTAAAGGAGAAGAAATTTTCAATGGAAGAAATTGTGCTAAATATGGGTGTTGACCTCACCTTTGTTGCGGTCTAGTCTTTCTTTCGAAGAACTTAGGATCTAGCCATAGGACTTTCCTGGTGACTATCTTAGAAGACTAGTGATGGAACCCTTACAACACAAAAATTCAAAAAACTTATTTGCTTCACTTGGAGCTTCAAATGCTTAAAGTATAACCTCTAAGTACTTAGGAGGATGAGACAAAGCATAAGGAAGCTCAAGAGGAATTCCTTACAGAATGGTCAAGCCTTAAGACTCACCCTGGTTAGCCTGGACTGGGTCAGGCTCACACACACACATATAAACTCTACACTTACACTCACTACCCCAACCTTAAACCAAACATGCCTATACTTGGTCCCCTACTCCTTTGGAAACTCATGTGGGTGGTTCCCCAAGCTCCTTCTCCTAGGCTAGGGTTTGGCTAGAACCAACACATGGAGGATCCAAAGTGGGATTTCCCTTGGTCAATGGCTCAAGGAGGTTGAAATTCTTAATTGGCACCTAATTTTCCCAATAATTTTAACCTTTGACCCTTTTACCCTAAACTCCACGAAAGTACTAAATTGCCTCTACAACCGTAAATGTGACAAAAAATCTCAAAATTGTCCAAATTACCTAATGTTATCCAAAGATCATCTCAAAATGTTCTCCACCATCAAAACACTCCAAATTTCCCAAATTTCACAAAATACACCCAAATTAGCCAAAATTACCAAAATGCCCCTCAAATTCTAAGAATTCCCAAAAATTTCAAATTCATCCCAAATGTCCCCAAAATCAATTAAAACACTTTATTGGACCCAATTTGACCAAAAGTCCCAAATTGCCCCTTAAGACTAAAATGCCTAAATCACCTACAATGTCCACCCAATTGATCTCAATCTCCAATTTCAATTCTAAAATCAAATTCATCATCCCTAATCCCAATTGATACCAAATAAAGCCCAATTTTACCTAATTTCAAAATGAATTTCAACCCAAACCAAAAAATCCTAATTTTTGCCACATGACCCAAATCCCCTAAATTGAACCCGATAGCCAAGTCAATATCCTCAAATCTGAATTTTAAACTCTTCCTAAGAGTCCTCCAACCAAATTGATTGTCCAATTCACCCACATTTAAGCCCAAACCTCACCCAAATCCAACGTAGGTCAAAATATCAAAATTTGCCCTAAACTAGCCACATACCCAAATGTCTCCAAATTGAATGCCTTAACGCCAAAATTTCCACCAAGTTTCTATCCAAAACACTTCATGACAATTACCAACATCAATTTTTACAATCAAATGAACCCTATCTAAGCTCTAGCTTAACCCAAACCAAGTCTAACCCAACATACCCAAACATGACCAAATGTTCAAATTCCACCCAATTTTGCCCTCGATTAGCCACATCAAATCAATTTAAAATCACTCTAATCCTCTTCTAAAACCTTTGTGACAATCATATACACAAATTTGAAGAATCAATTGGACCCAACCCAAGCATAAACCCATCCTAGCCCAAATTGAACCCAAATGACCCAAATTGAACCAAAACCCAAATGTCACCAAAACATAGCCAAATTGACCAAGCCAAGTCCCCCACAGCTAGCATTTGGACCCTAGGAGCCACCCTAGATCCACTTAGCCCAACCTACATGATCCATGGACCAATGGTCCTCTAAATTAGGGTATTTCATTCTTTAAATGTTCAAAACAAAGGAGATCTCTTACCCACAGCTATCACCACTCAAGCTAATCACCTTAATGGCCTGCCTACTGGCTCACTTAACCACTTGACCCCTACCCTAGCTTGGCCAAGCGGCCTAGTCACCGAAGGAGCCAAAATTGAGAGCTACCTCCTATGGACAAAACCCCATTGCACAATCTTGAGCTGTCCAACCCTGAGGTGTCATTTTCTCCTTGTTTCCCTCCACCTAAGCACTTGAGCACACCTTGATCCAAGCCATGACAGCCTCTTCAAGCTCCTCTATTTAAACCCCACCTCTTCACAGTCGATCGTGGCTGCTTAAATAAGTATTTATAGGTATTTTTAGTTCAGTCACAAAGTATAATTAATCTAATAAGAAATCAGTCGGTCTATATGCAAGTATACGTATCGCTTAAGTAATACAAGGCTCCATCTTACAGAAAGGAACCAAATCTTTCAAGTGTAGCACAGAAATCCACTATTCAAATCACAATGCACATAAAGTAAATACTAAAGTTACTAATGTTTAAAGATGCTAGAGATTTTAAGATCACTAAAGTACTTTCTAAATGTCATATTAAAGTTAAATACTACTACACTAAGTTTTGTATTGAAAGGTTCAATATTTGGAGAAAGTGTCCTACCCTTTACGATGATGTTATGGTGAGTGCATGCTAAAGATGAGTGAAAATATTGTATTGTGTCAAATAGGAGCATACATATTCTTTACCCTCTTTCGAGTGCTATAGATAATATTGACAAATCCTAAGTTTAGTCCCTAAATCCGTGGTTAGTCTGGAAGGATACTTACTTTCACTCTAGAGCTCCCACTTCACTTCTCCTGAAGGTTAACTCTAGGACCAAATTGAGGATTTTAGTCTGTAACCCTAAAATCTCCAATTTTACACCCAATAAACCATATTTCCCTATTTATTTGCACCCAACCCCCATGAACTACATCACTCATTCATAGACATTGAATGTAATCTTCACTTTTATTGTAGAACGCATAGTCCTTTCGGATCGTATGTTTCACAACATATTTTAACAATTCAATTGGCTAGATCAAAAAGTAAATAAATACAGACTGAAAAATTATCACAATTTCTTAACATTCATATGTTACATCCAATCTAAATCATCACTTACCATTTATCATTACAATGAGAAAGACGAAGAAATCTACTTAGAATTCATGAGGAAGATACGACAAAACAAGGATTTTATATATAAAAGCAAAGTCATGCAAACAATAAGAAGTAAACACAAATTATCTCAATTTCTTCCCTAAGAAAATCCATTGAAGTTCCTCTAAATCTCTTTCTCTCTTCACAACAACACACAATTCTCTCTTAGAATAGTAGGGAAGAAGCAATCTCTCACTTTCCCTTTCCTCCTACAACTCTTTTGGGAAGAATACCTCACAAAACAACACTTTTACAATAAACCCTAGACTCTAAACTCTCCACACACTTTCACTCACTCATAAAGCAATCACACACTAATCTACTCCTTGATTTCTAGTGTTAAATTCATTTTAAAATAGCATAGGGAAGAATTCACCAAGATATGCCTCAAGAATCCCTCCAAAAGTCATCCATATACATTGAATCTGACCTCCACCAACATTGGGCACTGTCAGCGCCCTATCGCGCTTAGTATTCTACTGTTCTTTGGAAAATGGCGTAGTCAGCACCCATTCTGGCACCGTCAGTGCCAGAACACAGTTTTATGATTTTTGCCTTCTTTCACTCCAAATTTGTTCCTTTTTGCTTCTTTTGGCTCCAATTTTCTAAAATCATGATACCTGAAACAAAATATAAAAAAATACCTTCTTTTAAAGTGAAATATCACCAAAAATGAATACAACATATTTTGTTGCATCAAAATCTCCCAAACTTTACTATTACTTGCCCTCATGTAATCCTTTTACTACATAAAAATATGACTCATAGTAGTGAACCTTACTTAAAGAATTCTACATTTTTTTATTTAAATGAATATAATAGAGAGGCTTTTAGAAATATTTCGATAACTTTGGTCAAAACTATAGGTGTAAGAATATTTAGTAATCAAGTTTAAGATTTCTATTCTACTATTCATTTCAAGAATTACCATAATTTGTCACATTAAGGGTTCTTTGAAGGATCATATGAAAAAAAGCTCATGAGAGCTCCATTAGTAAGGATGCTAATATTTAAATATAAATTTAAAAATGCAACTAAGCTCTTCCCTTAAGTTGATTCAAGTGAAGACAATTTTTGATTAGGCATCTCCTCAAGCTTCTTCTCACATATATTTTCTTTTTCTTTCTTTTCTCATTTCTTTTCGGGATTTCTTTTCAATCCACTTTCTTTTTTCTCTTTTTATTTTCTTGTGAGGATTATTATATCTAAATATCCTTTAATGATTTTGAACTTCAGTCTCCTCCTCGAAAAATTCAAATACCCATCAACCCTCATTTAACCCTAATACACAATAAATCCTATTAAATAAAGTCAAAACCCCAACTTATACCTTAGGTTCAACCCAAAGTGAACCTAAGTCAAAAAAACATTATATGTTCAACTTACATCAACTTATACATTAGGTTCAACCCAAATTGAACCTAAGTTAACTCAAACCTTAGGTCCAACCCAAATTGAACCCAAGTCAACATATACCTTAGGTTCAACCCAAATTGAACCTAAGTCAACCTTTAACTTATGTTCAACTTAAATTGAACATAAGTCAACTTAAATCTTAGGTTCAACCTAAATTGAACCTAAGTCAACCTAAGCCTTAGTTTTAATCCAAATTAACCTAAAATAAATCCTAGTTAAACTATATTTAACCTAAATCAACTTAAAACTTGGGATCAATCTAAATTGAACTAGAGTAAAAAAAATAGAAATTATATGTTCAATCTACAATGAACATAAATCAACATTTAGTTTAGATTCAACCCAAATTGGACCTAAAGACGTTATAGGTTCAACCTACATTGAATCTAAATCAACTTTTACTTTAGATGAAACTCAAATTTAACCTAAAGACATATAGGTTCAACCAACATTGAACCTAAATCAACATAAACTTTAGGTTCAAACCAAATTGAACCTAACTCAACCTAAAATTTACGTCAATCCTAAATTAAATATAAAAGTCAAACCTTATTGAGCTTAACTTAACCAAAAATCCTTATAACTAAATCCTAAGTCTAACATATCTTAGACTTAACTAAACCTGAGATTTTACCAACATTGAACCCTAAATCATCTTATACATCAGGTTCTACCAAAATTGAGCCTAAATCATTTTATACTTCAGATTCTATCTAAATTGAATCTAAGCAATATCAAACCTTAGGTTTTATTTAAATTGAATCTAAAACCACCTTGTATTAGGTTCTACTTAAATTGAACCTAAACTTAACAATCTTTATTGAATTATTCAAAATAAAATAAATGACAAAATAAAATTGATTAATAAATCGTAAATAACCTAAAATATTTCAACCTTTAAAATATGACAAAAGACATCAAAACTTAAATGAAACTTTAATCAACAAAGATCACTGAATGCAACTTGAAACACAATATGTTTTGATCTAAGAAGATTTCTTGGACGATGCAATCCGTGGTTGTTGACAATATTCTTGTGGTCTTGGTTTAAACACCTTTCGGACTAAGTAGATTGAGGCATCCGAAGACCCTGGGATGACAGAGCCATAAAAATCTTGACCGGGTTGACTAAAAATTAAAAATTAACCAAGTAAATCAATAATTTTAAAAATAAATCGACCTTATTTGTTTTATAAATCTTACATTGTTTTCATTACAAGTTAAAAATAAATTTCATCTTATATTTACTTTGCATGTTATTAGAATGTGCTAACTCTATTTTGCAGGGTGACATTCTAAAGACGGAACAAAAAACTTGAAAACAAAATCAAAATGACAAAAAAATAAAACCAAAACGACAATAATAAAATAACAACAAAATAAAACAAAATGACAATAATAAAGCAAAATAAAACCCAAACTTTATGGTAGTACATTACACTTAGAAATATATTACCCTTAGGAACAAACATTGACGTTTCTTTCCTTGATCTTAATATTTAAAATTTCTTAAAGAACAAATGTTAACATTAATCAGGAGTTTTCTTAGGCAATCCTAACTGTCTAAGATGTAATTAACTATAGGAGATTGCTCCTATAAGAGAATAAAGAACTCAGAATATGTATCATACCTAAAATCTCTGGGTATTAAATCTTCCATGTGGTCGTCCTTATACGGAGAGCTCAAAATAAGGCATTCTGGAGTTTTCTCCATAACATTTACCATAATCCCGACATTTCCTTTTTGTGATGTTTTAATTTTCATCAACCCTTTTCTTTCTTCCCCAAATATCTAAGGAGCCTTTACATAATCCAAAACAATAAGATTATTTGGAGATTAGGGCGATATGATAGATAAACAGAGTGATGAGTCCTAAACAACGACACCGACAAACAACCAACATTCATAACGACCTAAGAAAATTGGAGGTGTCGGCGGTGACGAGCCTCCCAGGTGCCATCATTACTTTGCATGTTATTAGGGTATGCTAGCTCTGTTTAGCAGAGTTGATATTTTAGACAACCCAAAACACGAAGCAAAGGATGAACTCAAATAAACCATTAACAACAACATTGATAATATAAATTAGGATTGGTAACCCTGCCATATTCTTGTGGTCTTCAGATCTAAGGTAGCTCTTCTAGTCATGATTTAAATCATCGGTTTTAGGCTCCCACATAATTATATATCGTGCAACATAAGTCCTAACCTCCTAACACAACATTAGGAGTAAACATTAAAATCACCTTCAAAATGAAAAAAAAACCATAAGATAGCCCGAGACTTTTACAAGGTTCCTCTGAACCCTTAAGCGTCTCCTACCCTTTAGGAAAGGACATAAAAAATCCTTCCTTGAAAACAACAAATTCAAAAATTCTGAGGACAAATCATAACTTTAATCGAAAGTTTTCTTATGTAACGTTGGTTTCTTAAGATGTAATTAACTATAGGGGTTTGCCCTTATATGAAGATGTCAACCCTAGAATAGGTACAATAACCTGAATCTCTAGTTATGAGTTTGCTTTCATAAGTTTTTCTTCATGGGTGTGTCTCCAAAGTGTGTTGAACGAAATTTATTTCAGACATACGCTTCGAAGCTATTCTCACCATGTGTACTTTACGTAAACTCCCAACACATTCTTATTATTTGTCTCTGTAATTTTATGCTCTTCCCTTTGATCTGGGAGAGCGAGTATTCAGAGAAAGAGGCTATGGAATAGTAGATGAGCTAGTGACTCTGCACAATAACAAAGTGACGATGACATGCACTCCGACAAAAGAAAGAGCGATCACGAGGCAGAAGCGAAAAAAATTAGCTAAAGAGCTTGTTTTATAATGAAATCCCTGGCCGATGATAGAATATAATGAAATTCATAACAAACATTATGGATTTTGGCAACATCTACACTGGAAGGACTTTGTAGAAGGCAAAGATGGCACATAACTTCAAACAAAAAAGTAGCCAAAGGCCAAAGCAAAACTGATGCTTATAAAAGTGGAGGTTGGCGCCATACAGAAAAATGACTCGGTTTTCCTTAACGTGGTCCTAGTGCTCGATGGATGGATGATGGACATATGTCTTCTACAGCCGACCCACCTTCTCCGTAGTAATCCATAATCAACTGTTGAATACGGCTGATCTGAAGGCCTTTGAAGAATACTTAAGACTCATTAAGTATAGTGCTGAAAAAAGAATACTAAGTGAACAGAAGAAACAAGAGGAAAAATGCAGAGTGAAGTGTAACATCATTGACCCTACACCTTTTATATAAGGAAACAAAAGAAGCTGAACTGTGACACATGAGTGATAATAAAATTCTATAGTAATTTTAAAAATGCACTCACAAAAGGATCACATTAATAGAAAAAATAAGATAGCTAAAAAATTTTATTCTGAAAAAAGACATGACTAATTAAAAAATATCACTAAAAAAATAGCCTGAAATGAAAAATTTTATAAGGGTATCGGTCACCGCTTCAGCAGAGACATGCTTCATTTGAAGGAACCTATTATATAAAATATTGTCTGACCTAAATTGATTTAGATAGCCAAACTCAACCAGAGCTCGGGATTACACAAATCTATCATAAACGACTAACAATTCCTGGTGAAGGGTGGCCGCCACCTCCTTCATCTTCTCCATCTTCTTCACACAAGCCAACAACTCTCGCTTCTCAATGCCTTGTTGGGTCCTAGTAAACAAGCAAAGAAGTTCTTAATATTGGCTAGACAATGTGCCAAAAATTCAAGAGACATCTGAAGACCATTACTTGCTTCCCGACAAGCCTGAAGAGGATCGTCTGGGCAGTCAATCCTGCATTCCTTGTTAAAGATTCAATCAACTAATGTGATACCATTGACACCTTAATCAGATTCTCATCGTTACCATCTTGGGTTGAGTCCTTATCCGTACCACTATAAATCGAGTGATCGACACCAAAAGATAATGTAATGAAAAGGGAATTCATAAAAAATTGAAATCCAAAAAGTAAGACCTATGCTCCTCATACCAAAGAGTCTATTCAACTCTGTTGTTCTAATCAACATAACACCCTAATCATGCGATGGCAGAGCACCAATAGCTTTTTGCGCAGTCCATTCTATGAGTGAATCTTATGCCACAACAGAAGGTTGGGCTATTGCATTGATGGTCGGGTCGATCAGCTGAAGGTTTCTCTCTTAGTGTCGGAGAATGAATTAGGTGACCTCACCTGATCATCTAGCACAATCGCATTTCTCTTCTTAACGATGACTTTCTTCTTCCTTTCACCATTCAAGCTGTAATGTTCCTTCTGCTTCACAATGGCAACACGAAGTTGATATTTGTCGAGGATATCACCCGATGGATTTGACATGTTCTCCATCACAACACTCGGGAGCCGACCAACTCAAACTAGAGGCTTCATAGAGCAAATAAGGAATGGGAAGAGCCCTGTAATGCCTTATAAAAGTCAAAAGTACGAAAATCGAGGGAGTTCAATTATGGAACTGTTGCTTAATGATAAATGCAATTTATTTTCTAGCATTAATTTTCTTATTCTTATTGCAGCATCATTTTCAAAAAGTAAGTGAAATAGAGAAAAAAATATGCACAAAAAGAATGTGCTAGCGCTGATCCTAGGAGATCTAATAGTCTAGAAGAAAAGAGCAACCCGCTGACAAATGAGTATGAGTCTCACTTATCTAACTGAGTGAGGCTATCTGAGCCATAGACAAGCAAGCCAAAGATCGAGCGATCCGCGAGAAAGAACAAAGATGACTGAAAGATATAAGATCCAGCCAAGCAAAGCAAAGTGAGGAAAACGAGGCATCCGAGCAAACTACTATGAAAAAATTTATCCAAGCAACAATCAATTTCCCAAACATCTTCAACCATCACATAGGCAGTCAGAGACTCTCATTAGGAGTAAATAATCATGAGCAAGGCCATATCAACTGATCGATCCATATCAACTGAACTAAGCTGGCCAAGCTGAACTCAGCCGACCGAGCTGGATCTGTTGACCTAAAACTTACTAAGGATGGCCGACCAAGATAGAAAGTAGCCTGACAATATGCTAACATATGAAAAAATACTAGAAATACCTTAGTATGATCCTCTTTAAAATAGAGGCAAAAATATTATAATGTGTCATATCAGTGATAAATAGGGAGATTATTTTATGAACAAAATATTGGGTGTGATTCAAAAACAAATCATAATTCAACATAAATATAAATAAATTATGACATCTATGTCATTCCACATTTTTTTTTCAAGACTCAACTTTGAAAATAATAGCTTTTATAAGTCGTTGATTACGATCGCCAACAATTTAAAACTAAGCCACCAAAAAAGATGGAGTCATCAATGATAAATTATGACCAAAGTCAATAAAAAATTATTATTAACTCTACCTCGACAAAGCCCAGAAACTTATAACTTCATCAAATGAATTGAAGCAGCAGATTCATCCCAAGGAATTCTATTATTTGCAATAGTAGTAAACTATCAACTACGAATTCTTGACAAAATAACTCGTTAAGGCTATCCACCCTCAATCCAAAACTAATTAAAAGTTTTGGCGTACGGAGCAAATATTTTTGTTTAGGGGCATTTATATATATAACCATAATATTAATTTATTTACATGTATAACACCGAAATTTTAATATTTACAATTGTAACACTCATATCATTTATATCACATCAACAATCCTCATTTTCATGTTTATATAAATGATAAAGAGGTAAAACATCAAAGTTTGTGTTTGATATGTAAATAAACAATTGTGTGATATGTAATGTAGAACTTTCTTTTTTTTTTTCTTTAAGGTTCAGCTTTTAAAATAATAGCACTATAAGTCATTGGTTAAAATCGCTAATAAGTTAAAACAGCCCCCAAAAAAATGGATTCTTCAAAGATAAAAAATCATAATGTCAATAATAAAGAAAAGAGCTAGAATTAACTCTACCTTAAACACATCATGAACTCATCCAATGAATTCATGGAGTCGGTACTTAATAATCAACAATAAACTTGTAATAAAAATATTCATCAAGGATATTCATGCTCTATCAAGTTCAATTTTTAAAAGGAAAATTTACATACATACCCGTCAATTCGTATGTATTTACGTAAATATCTCAACACACGCACGACCTTTTTAATGTCATGTGAATATTTTGGACCATATAAATATAAAACAAAAAATTTAGGTGATCGATGTTTAAATACATAAGAATTGTGTGGAATGTATGTAAATACCCCTTTTAAAATATATATATATATATAATTACATCATACAACTTACTCAAGGCCCAAACCATCTGATGCCTCATCCTCAATCTTCTCACTCACTGGGTCACTCTAAAATTTTCTTAAAAACAAGCCTTTCTTTCTACCAGATTATTTAGTTCCTTTTCATCAAAAATAACCCAACTACACCGTTACTTATCAAAACTAACCATTTTCTATCTCACCCTCAAGCACATATTTCTCTCAGTATCTTCCTACCGACAACAATGGATCCATATCATCCTACCGACAACAATGGATCCAATAACGTCCACTCCTTTTTATTTCCATCTCACAAAAACAAACTAAAAAGAAAAAAAAAAAGAAAAAACAAAAGTAAAGCTCCATAAACTCCTTTTTAAACCAAAAGTATAGAAGATTCTTAAGGTAAAAGCAAAGGCAATAACAAAAACAGAGGCAAAGCTTTATTTACTCGAGCTCACAATAGCGCACAAACTCTTCAAAACACTTTCAACATAAGAAAACAAAGATTAAATTTTTACAGAGTTTAGATCCATAACTCAGCACAAGAGCTTAAAACCTTTTAAAACCAGTAAGACTTAAAACACATAGATTCATGCAATCAGCACATCAGAACCCCACAAATTTCTTACAAAGCCCAACAAAACCTCCTTTCCTTCTCCAACCCTTCTTCCTCCCCACCCTCTGTTTCTCCCCTTCCTCTCCCTCCTCCGCCAAAAAACCGTCGCCGCCGTCATGAATCCTCCAATAACCGCTGTCGATTGCGGAGGTTCCTCTCATAGAGCAAGCCCTTCTGACCGCAGCCTGAAGACCGAAGACATGACTATGATCTTCATGGCTGAATCTCTGAGAAACAGAGGAGCGGCTTCTGCGAAGGTTATCTGTGGCATGGCTGCTCGAATTCTCTGATTTGGAGAAGAAAAGGTCAGAGTTTTGTGGGACTGATAGGTTTGGGAAGAAGGAAGGGTTTGGTTCGGATGTTAGATCTAAGGAGCCATGGCGGATCTTGGAGTAGCCGTTCATCATATTTGTTTCTTGTAGTGGGAAGAAAAAAAGAAGGGAGTGTGAGAAAAGAGCGAGCTTTTTAGCACTAGCTACTCCCTGCTATTGCATTTGACTGGCTGTTCCCTGCTATTGTCGGGAGTCGGGAGGGAGACAAAGGTCGTATAATTTATTAGAGGAAGATTTGCATACCTGCCATACAATTCATATGCATTTCTACATCCACTACTCAAATTTTAATATTTTTATATGAATGAGTTACATATGTACAGCTCAATTTTAATATTAAAATGATGATATTTTTTGTATAATTTGAAAGATTTCTTTTGTAAAAATATTTAAAAAAATTAAATATTAGATATATAAATGCATAAGAATTCGATGGCATGTATGTAAATATCTCAAGATTTATATATTTTGAATATAAAAATAAAAAATTTGGTTTGCCAAATATAAATTAATTTTCCTCACCTTTTATTATTCCCTCTTTTTTTGGGAAATTTATATACTTAGCACACAATTCTTAAGTATTTACATTTTGGCGTATCTAAATTCTCATATGTATATATATATATATATATATATATATATATATATATATATATATATATATATATATATATATATATTTAAAACAAAACAACTAATATATTAATCTTGAAAGAGTCTAGTACATCTGATATGAGGAATTAAAAGCAAATCCCCATGTAAAAGAAGTCTAAACTCCTTGAATAAAGGAGATCTATGATCCATAGAAGAGTAAGAATAACATAAAATATCATTAGAAGAAGAGGCTCTAGTAGCAAGCCAATTTGCTGGATGATTGCCCTCTCTATGGATATGGCTCCAAACAATAGCTCTATTAAGTGCCAATATAGATATTTTGCTGATCCATATTCGAAGAAACCAAAGAACAGTTGCTTTATGTTGAAGAATATTAAGTAAGAGTAATGAATCCATCTCAATATGAATTAGACAATGGTGATTCAGAATGGTTGTCTTAAGACCCCAGAAAACAGCAATAGCTTCTGCTTCAAGTGCATTAATGGCAGTAATAGGAGCAGAAATAATCCATAAGCATGATCCCATATGATTTCTACATAGAGCACCAATATTAGCATTGGAAGGTTTGAAACTACCATCAGTATTTATTTTTACCCATGGAAACTTAGGAGTTCTCCAACTGATCAATTGAGCCTTAACATGAGAAGGTTTATCACTAATTTGAAGAGAGTAATTATCTTGTGAAGATAATTCAAACAATTTTTAATGATAACTCGAATTGAAAATGTCTTATTGTTGTAAATAATATCATTCCTTGCCATCCATGTAAACCAAAAAATAATAAAAGGAATATAAAATTCTGCTGTCTCCTTCCAGTCCTGCTAGCAATCAATAAGATTAATCCATAAGTGATGCCAATGAAGCAACCCCTTATGCTTAAGAACAGTTTTCCATACTTCTTGTACAGCAAGACAGTTAATGAATAAATGATAAACTGATTCTTCATTGGAGTGACAAAAATGACATATAGAAGGTCCCCGAATTCCCTTTAGCTTCAGAATATCATCAGTTGGCAGAAAATTTCTAAAAAGTTTCCAGCAAAAAAATGACATTGAAGGAGATATGAACTTATTCCAAATAAGCTTCCCCAATCATTATAAGTCCAATTATTACTAGAGAGATAAATGAACTTGGATAAGCTTTGTGTAGATGGATTTTTGGTAATCAATCTATCCTTTTGATTAGGCTGTAATGGAACAAACAGAATTTTATTTACCAAATCTGTGTTGACAACAGCTTTAAGCTTGGATTCATCCCATTTTAAATTGGTCCAACAATCAGAAACTTTGTGTATAGAAGAAGACATCACCTGGTGATCTTTTAGGTAATCATTATATAACCAATTATCTAGCCAAAAATCAATTTGACTATCTCCAATTTTTCAAATAAATAATTTTTCAGCAAACTCTCTTACTTTTAAAAGCCTTTTTCAATTTTTTGAATCACCCATTTTTGCTTGAACCTGAGAAGGATGAGCTGTTTTGCAATATTTCCCATGAAGAAATTTAGACCAAAGTGAAGACTTTGATCTAAACTTAACCCATTGTTTACAATAATAAGAAAAGCTGAGATGTTGGAAACTTTTAAAACCAAGCCCACCACTAGCAAGAGGTTTACACAATTTATCCCAATTTGACCAATGCATTTGTTTATATTGTCCTTCTCATAGAAATTTGTTAAAGATAAGGGATAAAAGTTTCTGAGAACTTCTCTTCATATTAACCATTTGTAGAATCTATAAAGGGAAAGTTGTTAAAACACTTTTCAAAAGAGTAATTCTACCACCATTTGACAGGAAATAATTTGTCCAACATTGAATCTTGGAAGAAAATTTTAGTAACCATTTCATCATAATGAGATAACCTTCTTCTTCCTTTTAACTAAGGGAAACCCAAGTAAACAAGAGGATAAATGGCTTCTTTGAATCCAGTATATTCGGAAATCCACTTTTTAATCTGTACTTTAATCAATGAGCTAGCAAGAAATGAACATTTGGCCTTGTTAAATTCCATTCCAGAAACAGCTTTAAAACAAGAAAGAGCTTTCATTATGCATTTAATAGATTGCTTGCTCCCATTACAAAAAATAATAACATCATCTGCATAAGCAAGATGACTAATCAAGAGATTGGACTTGTGCTGATATTGGACATAAGGATTATCCTGTTGAACTTGATTTAACAAGTTAGAGAAGTAGTCAAAAGCCAAAATGAATATATAAGGAGATAAAGGATCTCCTTTTTGATTCCCTGCCGACTTGGAAGAAACCATGAGTACTTCCATTAATCAAAACACTATAATAGTTATTTTCCAGCCATCTAGAGATTAAATTGCAAAAATCTGAATTGAAACCTCTAGCAGCTAAGACATCAAGTATAAAAGACCAATTAATAGAATCAAAGCTTTAGAAAGATCCAACTTGAGAATAATATTTGATCCCCTACAAGGCTTGTCAATATCAGCAAGAAGTTCTTGGGCAAGAAGAATATTTTCACTAATGCATCTACCTTTAATAAATGCAAATTGGTTTTCTGAAATTAAATCCACTAGAAAAGGTTGAAGCCTGTCCACAAGAACCTTGCTTATGATCTTGGAGAAAGTAGATGTAATACTAATTGGTCTAAAGTCTTTCCAGCAGTTTTTATTCTTATCTTTTGTTATAAGAATGATAGAAGAGGATGCAAAATATTTAGGCAGATTAAAACCTTGAAAAAATGCGTGAATAGCAGCAATCACATTTTGCTTAATAATATTCCAAGACTTTTTTGTAGAAATCAGAAGAATAACCATTTGGCCCAGCTGTTTTGTTACTATCCATTGAATTAATGGCAGAAAAAACATCCTCTTCAGTAGGTGAATTAGTTAACAGATCAACATTTCCTTTAAACATTCCATATTGCAGCAGCTGAGCAGAAAATAATGAAGAATTAACAGGCTGAAAGGAAAACTGATTCTGGAAGTACAAAACAGCATCATTGGCAATTTCTTGGGAATCATATAACCATCCTTTAGTAGAGGAGTTAATTTTCAGAATAGTGTTGAGAGATCTCTTGTATTTGATAACAGCATGGAAGAACTTGGAATTCCTATCTCCATAAAGAAAATGATTGGCTGAAGCTTTTTGTTGAAGAAACAATTCCTCTTGAAGAATGGCTGAATTCAATCTTTCATTTGCTAGCAGTAACTCATGTTCAGAACAAATACCATTTTCAACATCTTTTTCAAGCTTAGAGACCAAATCTTCAGCATATCTGATATTGGAATTAATATTCCCAAACTCATTCCAATTCCAGCTAGTCAAAGCCTTAGCTAGTTTTTTCTGAATTTGCCATAATTGAATAAGAGGATTTGCATTTAAAAAATCTGTGGAATGCACCAATTAAGCTCGATTAACTTACCTGTAATTAGGATGAGAAGACCATACATTCAAATATCTGAAGCAGGCTTTATGAACAGTATTGGTAACAGCAAGTTTAATCAGTAGAGGGGAATGATCAGACCCCAATCCAGCAAGGTGTTGGACTTTGGAAATAGGAAACAGATCTAGCCAAGCCTTATTAAAAAGGATTCTATCCAATCTTTCATAGATGCATCCTCTTTTCCAGGTAAAGGGAGAACCTTCAAAGCCAATATCAAACAATCCAGCATTTTTAATTTGATCAGTAAAAACCAGCATATCATTGAGATTAGGATTTCTTCCCCCCTTCTTTTCACTAGGATGTGTAATACAATTAAAATCACCTCCAACCATCCATCCCTCATTGATATTTTGACCAATCATATGTAAATGAGACCAAAGATCTTCTATATCAGCTTTAGAAGATGAAGCATAAACAAAAGAAGCATATCCTTTAAACAGATCAAGTTCAAAATGAATATGTAAAAATTGAGAATGATCCACTAGGATATCAACCTTTATCTCTTTTCTATAGAAAACCTAAATTTTATTGGAAGAATTAAAAACTAGATTGTAACCAGAGAACTTTTTTATAAATCTATCCAAGTTTGATTTAACCATTGGTTCAAGAAGAACCACCACCCAACATTTATAAACCCTGTTAAGTCTTAATAATCTATTAAGGGAGCCAAGGTTTGCCACTCCCCTAATGTTCCAACAGAGAAAATTGATCATAATGGGTAGATCTCCCTCCTCTAGTCAATCTAGAGAAGGAAGATGCAGAAGGACTAGATGGAATGATGTTCTCAGCAGATAGATGATCAACAGACTTCTTTTTCTTACTTCTTTTCACCACCCAATCTTTATTAAGATCACTATTAACAATAGACATATTACAATTGATATCAGAATTCTCCTGTGGTTTAAGATTAAAAACTGGATAGTGCATGGCTGGAGGTAACACTTCCTTGGATAAATATCGATCAGTAACAACATTATCAGAAGGATCTGAAATAACTTTATTAGCTAAGTCAGGTTTCAAACCCTGAGTACAAGAAGTATTATCAGGGTTAGTATGAAAGTGAGGATCAATATTTATAAATTCAGCTTGAATGTGAACATCCCCTTCAGTAACATTCTGAATAACAGCGAGTACAAGCTGAAGGAATAACATCGAGTAACACGATTGAAGGAATAACATCAGAAAGTGCCCTGGAATCAATGACATTAATAACGAATTTTCAACCATAATAGCGACCTCGAATTAATATTCTGAATTTGAGTAGGATTTTGTATAGGATTAATATTATTCATAACAGGATCTTTAGTCCCAACAGGTTGTAGATTCTGATTTTCAACAGCTAAGGACCCCTCAAGTACTGATCCATCTTTAGCCAATAGAGAAGAATTGACACTTTTAATATTAACTGGTTTAAGATCAGGCTTTAATCTATAACAGCCTTCTTTAGAATGTCCAAACATTCTACAGTGATAGCAATAAGCAGGCTTATGTTCCACAACTATAGGCTGCCAATAGCCATTATGAGGAGAACCAAGCCAAATTTCATCAATCTCTGGAAGAGTAATGTCTCTTTCAACAAGAATTCTGGCCAAGGATGGCCTAGAGAGGTTGAAAGTAGACATATCCAATTTTAAAGGCCTTCCTATAGCAGTCCCTATAGCATAAATAACCTGATGATTGAAAAAATGAAGTTTCAAATATATATGTATTATATATATATATATATATAATACATATATATGAATGAAAATGTGAATTATTATCTTTAAGAGATTATAATAGTACCATTTTCAGCCGATTTTAAAAAATTTGACCGTGTAAATATGAGAGTAGATTTTACAGAGAGAGAGAGAGAGAGAGAGAGAGAGAGAGAGAGAGGTATAAATATAAAACCAGTTTTTCTTTTGCCCAAGGGCACACTTCCTAAAGATAAGTCGTAGTGAAATTGGTCAAAGGTTGAATTTGGAAGATTCTGCGGCTAGAATCTGGAAGAGAAAAATAAATAATGGTATACAAATTTTGAGTTATTTAATATTAAATATAATACTTATTTATTAATAAATATAATGTAATAATTACTATATCCAGTGATATATATACATACACATTTATATTGGGAACGAGCACTAAGAATTCCGAGGAGATCAAATTATTTTTGAAAGTAAGAATTTTTAAAAATAAAGAAGATAGAAAGTACAATTAAGAAGAGCGGACCAGCAAGAGACAAGAATATTCACTTAAATAATAGGAAGTAGCGGCCTGAGCCAAAAGCAAAAGGATATAGTAATGCGAGCCAAAACCAATAAGACTAATAAGAGTCTAAATGGTCCGAGCCTAAGCCCATCAGACCAAGACAAAGACAGATAGGCATGCAAAAACCAACATAAAGAATCTTATCGAAGCTGACAATCAAATATTTAGCAGAATAGACCAGAGGAAAGACTTACCTCCTCAGTACCATCAATAATCCCATAGACACTCCATAGATTCCTTATTAGGGATCATGATGTAATCATGTTACAAGAAGTCTAGTTCATCCTTCTGACTCTCCATGTAAGTGAGCTATGATAAACTAGCATCAACTAGCTCATAGGAGCTCCTCACCAGAGATCGAAAGTCGACACTCAAACTAGATCAGTCGATCGACAAAGTATAACCAATCGAGCCAGTTCTACTGACCTAAAGTCAATCGAAGGCTAACCGACAACTAGCTGACCAAATAAGCCTTGCCGAACCGAGGCCCATTGAGCTCAGCCAATCATCCTAGAAGGTAGTCAGTCGTAGACCCCTACACGTAAAATATCTAAAATATCTTATAACGGTCCCATTAACATAGTGACAAACTTGTAAATTCACATATTGAATCTCCACCTCTATAAAATAAGGAAGCATTTTATGAAATAGGCAAGAAGTTCTATGTTCATTACTGTATACTTCTTCGTTGTGTCATTCTTTTTCTTATATGCTTTAGCCTTTGAGTTGTGATAACAAATATGTATAAATAGAGGGGAAAATTTTAAGCCTCTTCTTTTTATTTTTATACAAAAGAAATTATGATAATAAAGATGGATTAGAGGGTGGTAAAAGTAAATTTGCTTTGAATAAAAGAAACTATCTTGGTGTTATTTATTATTGTTATGAAAAGCTACCTCTTAATTCTTATGTATTTACTATGCTAACCCCAAAACTTCAATTTTTATATTTATCCAATTTTACTTATACATGAAAATATAAATTTTATTTTTTTTTAAATTAAAATAAAAATGTTTTTGATTCAATATAAAAAAGTTGAGTGGTATAAATATAAAATGAGGCATAGATGTTCGATATGTAAACACAAAAGAATTGGCTGTTATGCATGTAAATGCCTAAAAAACTATCAAATTTATTTCACTCAATAAATGATCTGAAAATTATTTTAATTTGAAAAACTTACTGGTAACCGCGTAATGTCAGAAGTTACATGATAACATAAAATAAACAAATTTAATTTTTAGGTCTTTTATGTCTCTCTTAAGAAAATAGAACCCCAACTGTGGAGCAAGAAAAAAATTAAAAAGCACTCTAAATCAACAATAAAGGAGATCAAATTAATTTCCAAATTTTTGCTGTTTACATTTAATGTCCACATTTTTTATATTCTATCAATTATGTATTTGAGACACTTTTCTAAAATAAATAAGAATGTCTCTTATTCGGTATTAAAGTCATATTAAATAATGCTTTTCTGTTGATTTTTATACCATCAAAATATAGGAACTATAAATATAAATGGTTACTTTATATGTTTCTGTCAAATGTGAGAACTGCAAAAAATGAAAAATTATTTTGCATAATTCTACACCAACTTCACAAAATTGTTAAACCTTATGGTGTTCTAATTTTTTGTTTCTATAGAAAGCTTGATTTTGAAGTTTGTTAGATTTAATTCTTATATTTCTCTGTTTTTGTAAGGAATTATTTTTGTAGTTAAGGATATCTTGGTTATAAATTGATTTATGAGAATTCAACCTTTTAAACAAGTTATCTTTGATGATAATTGGAGGCATCTAATGGTACTATTTAATTGATATCTATCAATTTACTAGAAAGAGTATAGACTATTATACATAAACAATTTGTTCGCATGGATCTTGAGAAAATCCAATGGGTCCCATTGATAAACACCAAAGAACGGTGTATCAGAAGTCAAAGAATTAAAATATCAAATGTCATTTCCTTTAATTCAAATTTTGAGCCTACCGAACAAAAGCACAGTTGAGTGAAGAGATAGAAGCCCAATCTGAGGTGATGTTGTTATAAACTGAATTCCTTACCTGATTCCATAATTTCACATTAAATCCCACCCCCTCCCCCCGACGAAATGCCTCTCTAACTCTCTAACTGGGCTCCTTGTCCAAGGAGAGCTACGTGTCATATTACTATGGTACAGCCTTTGCCCAATGGCCTAATTTATACTAACGATATGAGGGCCTCTTATCATAATTCTCTCTTGAGAGGCTCGACCGACAACCTTTCGATATGCTAAACATTTGTCGGTCGAACAAAGCTTATATCTGACCAAGCGATAAGGTTACAAAGTCATCAGATGCCCCTCCTCAAGTTGTTATGAATACAAAATAGTGCTATGCTCGATTATGAATATGCAAGGGTGCTGGTGTCCGTTACAATAATACCTGATATCGTCAATATCTAATTAGGGACAAACATGTAATTCTACACTAGATACCCCAAAAATCTATAAACATGCGGCCATGTCTATAATTAAAAATTATTGATTTACTTTATCAAAACTCTTCTATTATTGTTTGATTTTTTTCTCTCTTTCTCTCCCTGCTTCTCTCGTTCATCCTACACTCTATACCTTGGGTGGGATTCACAAGAAATATCTAAATTCAACATCCTAAAAGGATTGGTGAGATTGGATTTTTCCATCAGTAAGAAGTGCAACACACCATAAGGAAGGAACTCATATAGGAGACATCACAAACATGGAGTGCACAAGGAAATTTGTGAATAATGAATCCAAGATCTTCGAGAACAAATGGTGGGTCAGATAGTAGAATAGACACGTACATTACTTCAGAGAAGAGAGCAAGATCACCAAGTACAGAGTGAAAGTATATGAACCTCAAGGCCATCAAGCGGCTCAGGCGGGTTGGGGCAGAAAGGGTTGAGGACTCTCAATGCAACTAGAGTGCCTTTGATCATAAAATGGTTTGGGTGTATTGAAGTTCACTCCTAGTAGGAGAATAAATTCTTTATACAAATCTCTAATGTTGAGCCACAAAATAAATTCAAACTTCCTTCGTTAGAATCATATAAGGGTGGGAGTGATACAATTGACCAAATTACTTCCTTCAAGTTAGCCGTCTGCCTTCTCCAAATCTCCAACACACAAATGTGTTAGTTTACACAAGTGGGTTAATGGCCTCCCAACAAAAGTAATTACCTCCTTCACTAAATTTATAAGGATGTACATAACACAGTTTGTTAGCACCCTGAAGTTTCGCAAGACATCACAGGCCACATCACAGGCTCTGTGGCAAGTCAAGTAAGGGCCAAATGAGAACATTCATTAATATGTCACTTGGTTTTATAATGAAATGTTAAACGTGTGGAATCTGAAACCTATGATAACATATGCCTCTTTGAACTGAGTGTTGAGGAGTGAACATTTCAATTATGTTATGGATTTGTAACAACCCAAGAGCCTAGATGAACTCTTGGAGTTAGCTAACCACCACGTCACAGCGAAGGTGTTTTTCCACCCATCCTACTAGAAAGCCAAACAATCTAACAGTCGCTCATAGAAGAGAACATCACAAGATGATGGGTGGAGTCTAAAGAACAACCCACGACCCAGATGTGAAGACAGTCGGTCACCTCGTGATGATAGAGGGGTAGATAGAAACCACCAAAGATGAGGAAAAATCAGTTTAGCAATCGATTATCATACGACTGTGAGGTACCAAAGGCCATTCTATTGAGGGTTTCGATGTTGAAGTTGGTTGAATGGCCATGATGGCAGCATTCTATTGACACTAGAAATTTATGAAATATCATGTTCATCAACCTTCAACAAGATGCATATGTTGACTAATTGACTAATGGCACCAATTGCCCCTCTCAATGGATTCTCTTGTAAGTGAAAGAATGGTATGAGAATAATTGAGCTATCAGAGTCACTCCGGGTGAATGTGATTTCTAATTTACAAAAATGGAAGATGTATCAGTGGTTGATGCACCACCCACCTATAATGCCAACTTCTGTCATCCATTGCTCAATGACTTCAGAGTCGTGGTCACCACATACCATAACGTGGTAAAGTTTCCATGCAATGGAAAAATCATTGCCGTTTGGGAAATTTCAAAGTAATCTCATACAATCATTGCCTTCTGTATGGTTTACCATCCATATATTTTCACACTAAGTGTGTTGAACTCTTTGTTTGGTAGTCCTTCTTTTGGAAATTGGCTTTCTTTCCTCATGGGTTATTACCCATACATGTTTTATGCTAGATGTGTTACACCCTCATGGATACATGATACACCTAAAATATATAGTGTTTTTATGCACAATTTTATACCTATTTTTGATGATATTGCACATTAATGTAAGGTATTTTGTGTTTTTTTACAGGTATGATGAAAATGAGTGATTATGATGAAAGAAGCAAAATTGGATCAAATTTGGAGCAAAAAAATGAAAAGATGAAAATTTTGACACTGGCGGCTAAGCACCGCCTGGTCGGCGCTTAGGCGCCACAATTAAAAATCAAATTTTCTTCATT
Organism: Papilionanthe hookeriana x Papilionanthe teres; assembly: GCA_022702705.1. Lineage (NCBI taxonomy): Eukaryota > Viridiplantae > Streptophyta > Magnoliopsida > Asparagales > Orchidaceae > Papilionanthe > Papilionanthe hookeriana x Papilionanthe teres. The sequence continues at coordinate 66,144,801 of CM040431.1, forward strand.
CTTGGCACCAATTTCAAGGGGGTGTTTAAAGCAACTTTTGGTGGTGACTTCCTTAAATTCTCATGGGCGACAAATTTGAATGAAGGGATGCATCTTTTGGTGGATACATTGAATCTGGACATGATTTGAAGAGACACCGAGGCACCTTTTCAATTATTATTGAAATTATATCATGAGAGTCTTTAGTGTGTGTGTGTGTGTGTTGGAGTGATTAGAGAGTGATTAGAGAGTGATTAGAGAGTTTTCTTCTAGTTTTACTTTTTGTCTTTTATTTTTGATAGTTTTTAAAAGTCTTTTAGAGTTAGTAGAGAGTAAGAAAGGAGAAAGGGGTTGGAGTGAAGCCTTCTTCTCACAAGCTCTCTTCCTTCCTTTTATTTAGTTTTTATTGAAGTCTGAAGTCTGTTTTTGAGTCAACAGAGTTGGGCGCCAACCTCTGTAGTGTTGTCCTGTGGAAAGTCAAGTTTCAAAGGAACTTACAGAATCTTATGGAGAGGATTTTCAGATAAGTGTTTACTTCTGTTTTTATATTTAGTTTTTTAATTAAAACTTGCTGTGTTCTAGTTATGAATTCTATTTTTAAATCAATGTGTGCTTGTGTTTTCTCCATGAGATCTGAGTAGTTTTCTTTATCTTTTTCTTTCTTAAATGAAGAAGTAATTAATTTATGTAGAATTGCTGTTGAATGTATAAGTATTTAAAGTTGGAATAAGTTGTGAAGATTTAATTCCACGTACTTAATTTACTTCTTAATTTGGCCAGTTAAGATTTTAAAATTTTTTGTGAGATTATGTAAGATCCAATATAGTATTGTCTCAAATAACAATTGGTAAAAATCACATGCAACTATATGGGTGAGAATTGTAGTCCATATAATTTTATGCAAAGAGTAAAATTAGAGAACTTTAGAGTGACAGGTTAAAGTCCCCTAATTTGGTTTGATATTTTAAATTTTGTTATGAGAAGTTAACCCCTAGGTGGAGGGAATTGAGGGAAATCTAGAGTGAGAGCTGGTATCTTCTCTGCCTAACCATTTTCAAAATTTTAAAATTTCAAATTAACCAATGTTCTATATAGAACCAAGTAAGGGTAAAGAATAAATTTGCTCCAATTTGTCACAACACATTTAAATACTTCCACAATAATACTTTCATAATTATTACTGTTTTATAAGAGAAAGAAAAATATATTTTATTTCCTAGTATTTTATATCGTGTTTCAAAGTTATGATAATTTTCATTTCCTGCTTAGCTTTTTATCAAAAATACCAAAAACAACTTTCAAACTTTACAAATCAAAACATACTTTTAAAAGTCATTTAAAAAGTAAAAATATAATTTTCTTATTTTTTTTTAAAGTTTTTACATTTCCTTGTGGGTTCGATATCTCGGGCTTAATCAGAAAGTCCTACATTACTTGATAAACGATACGCATACTTGCGTAGTATCCCATATTATAATTTTCATATCTAAATTGTAAGTGCATATATTCAGCGTGGAGTCAAGTTTTTGGCGCCGTTGCCGGGGAAATTAATTAAAAATGCATTTTTAAAGAAAATTAAGAAAAATTTAGACTTTTACTTTTCTTTGTTTTTGTTAGTGTGTTGTGTTTTGTTTTATTTTATTGTTGTATGCGTAGTTCAAGTTCTGAGGGACTTGTGCCTTACGATTCTGAATTAGAAATAACAATCAGAAAAATCAAAAAAATTAAAAATATAGAAAAAGACTAAAATATTCAAGAAATGGCGAATCATCAAAATCAAAATGTTGGCCTCTAACCACAAGAAAATATATTGCAAATTTTATACCAATTTTATATGAAATTGCACTTTAAAGAAAGGTATTTTCTTTATTTTATTGCAGGAATGAAGAATTATAAGTACTAAAAGAAAAAAGCACAAAAGAAGCGGATTTGGAGCAAAAATAACTAAAAATGATGAAAATTGAACTGTCCCGCCGACGGCGAGATTGAAGCCGCCGACGACGAGATTTTCCTGAGAGTTTTTGAATATTTTATAAAGAGCCCACCGACGGTGAGATCGAGCTCGCCGACAGCGAGATCGGCACGGTTAACCACCTTCTAGAAGCCTGCCGACGGCGAGACAGTTGAAAAGAGCCGGATACGATGAACTCTGGACGCTTTTGAAGAGGTGCTTAAGCAACCTTTGAAGATTTGACTCCTTCTATAAATAGAGACGATTTCTGTCCCTTTAGTGTGTCGTTAAGTGTCGTTAAGTGTCATTTAAGTGTCAATTTTGGTACCTGTTGGTGTTGTTTTAAAGTCAATTAGTGTTCATTTGTGTTGGAGTGTAAATCAGAGAGTCTTAGTGAGTTTAATTAAGTGTGCTGTACTGGAAGGAAGAGTCAAAGGAACTTGAGAGTACGCTTGGGGAGAAGAATTGAGATAAGTATATTTGTTATTGTTTGTTAACTTTAATGAAATCCACGCTTTGTGTTATTTTTCCCATGCTTTCTTAGTAGTTTCCTTAGACTTTTTCCTTGTTGTTGAGATTATGTGAAGTGACGAATCAAAGTAATTGTGCCTAAAATTATTAAATAAATATTGTGATAATATTTTACTTAAAACTTAATTTACTTTCAATTTGGCCAATTGATTTGTTAACATATGTTGAATTATTAACTATAGTAAAGATTACATCCGAAATTCAAGGAAGTCAAAAGCCTTGGAAGGAGTGTGCAAATAAATAGGGAAATATTAACTATCGGGCGCAGAATTGGACATTTTAGTGTGACAGACTAAAATATTCAATTTTGTCCTATTGTTTGAGAGCTGAAGTGTAGATGTTAGCCCTCAGGCGAGGGGAACGTGGGAGCTACGAAGTGGCGACGGTATCCTCCCAGCTAGCCGCGGATTCGGTAATCAGAACATAGGACTAATCGATGATTCTACACGGACCAAAGGGTAAAGAATATGAATGCTCCTATTTGGCACAATACAAACTCTAAACTACTTTAATTTATCATTCACTTAATTCTCTCAACAAGGATAAAGATGCTTTTCTAGATTAGAATCTTACATTTATACCTTTTTGAGCAATAGTTTTAGTATAAGTGTTCTTAATTTCTGTATACTAGCTTAGTAAGTAAGTCTACTTTAATTTGTCTTTGAAATTCTCTAACTTCCCCGTGGGATCGATATCTTAGACTCCATTAGAGTCCTTTATTACTTGATAACGATACGTATACTTGCGTAGTATCCACATTATAAGTCATAATTTTCATAAAAGAATCATCAGTATAAATACATGTATTTGGTGCGGGATCAAGTTTTTGGTGTCGTTGCCAATATCAATAACATATTTTTGTAAGTATAAATATCAAAAGTGGGTCATGTTTTTGGCGCCGTTGTCGGGGAAGTCAAGTAATTATTAAGGTAATTTATAGAATTATTAGAAGTAATTACTAGAGTAACGGACTATTTTAAATTTTACTTAAAAATTGTATGTGCAAATTTAGAAACGAAAATTTAATACCTTACGATTTAGAATTAGAGCGCACTATTAAAAAATCAGAAGAAAAAAAAAGGGAAATTTTAAGTTTTACACAAATGACAAATAATCCAGAAATTGAAAATATAAACCAACAAAGACCATTAAGAGATTATGCCAACCCTACATTAGATGAAATTCACCTAACTATTCAAAACCCTGATGTAGCTGCTAACTCATTCGAACTTAAACCTACAATTATCTAAATGGTACATAATAATCAATTTAGTGGTTCACCTAATAAAGATCCTAATTTACATCTTGCTAGTTTTTTGGAACTATGTGCTACTTTTAAATATGAAGGAGTATCTAATGATGCTATTAGACTTAGGCTTTTTCCTTCTTCTTTAAGGGATAAGGCTAAGATGTGGTTAAATTCATTAGCACCTGGATCTGTTAAAACATGAGGAGAATAATCACAAAAATTTCTATCCAAATGTTTTCCTCCTTCGAAAACTGCAAAACTTAGAAATAATATAACATCTTTTGGTCAGTTTGATGGAGAATCCATATATGAAGCTTGGGAGAGATTTAAAGAACTTTTTAGGAAATGCCCACATCATGCATTACCAGATTGGTTAATTATACAAACTTTTTACAATGGATTAGTAGGATCTCTTAGATCAATCATTGATGCTGCTGCTGGAAGTTCATTAATGTCAAAACCATTTAATGAAGCCTATGCGTTAATCGAAGAAATGACTAATAATAATTTTCAATGGCCTGCTGAAAGGATACCCTAAAAAGATAGCCAGTGTTCATGAAAATGATGCAATATCTATGTTAGCTTCTCAAATTGCTGCTATATCAAAGAAATTAGATCATTTTGGAATGAATTATTCTCCTACTATATTAGAAGAAAACTCATCTGGACAAATTATAGATTCTCAATCTCCTTATGAAACTATAAATGCTATTAATAATAGACCCAATGATCCTTATGCGAATTATTATAATCATGGTTGGAAGAATCATCCAAATTTTAATTGGAATAACAATACAGCTAATCAATAATGGATGAACAACTCTATAGGAAATCCACCTAATCAAGGAAATACAAATTATAAACCTTCTTATCCACTGGATTTAATAACACTCAATTTAAAAATAAGAAGTTATCTATAGAAGAATTAATATTAAGTATGGGTCAGCACTTGCAAAATTAAGGAAATCAATTATAAATTCAAGGAAATCAATTAGAAAATCAAGGAACAGCAATTAAAAATATTGGAACTCAACTTGGACATATCGCTACCGCTCTTAACAATAGAATTCCTGGAACTTTTCCTAGTAATGTGGAAATAAATCCTAAAGACCAAGGAAAAGAACAAATTAAAGCGATACAATTACGAAGTGGAAAAGAGTTAGAAACTAAAATTCAGAAAGAAACAGAAAGTAAAAATGAGGAAGTAGAAATCGAAAAAGAAAAGGATCAGCAAGATCAAAACATAGAATATCCATTGATCCCAATGAAAATATCTAAAGAAAAACCACCACCACCATTTCCTCAACGACTAAAGCAACATAAAAAAGATAAGTAATTTGCTAAATTCCTTGAAATTTTAAAAAAATTAACGGTAAATATTCCCTTTGTAGAAGCATTAGAACAAATGCCTAATTATGTAAAATTTATGAAAGATATTTTAATTAAAAAAAGAAAATTCACAGATAATGAAATAGTTACACTTAGCGAAGAGTGTAGTGCAATTATTCAGAAAAAGCTTCCTGAAAAATTAAAAGATCCTGGTAGTTTCACTATACCTTGCGCTATTGGAGAAAAATTTTATGGAAAAGCTTTGTGCGACTTAGGAGCAAGCATCAATCTAATGCCTCTATCAATTTTTAAAAGATTAGAATTAGGAGAAATTTCACCTACTTCGGTAACTCTTCGATTAGTCGATCGTTACGTGACTTATCCTAAGGGAGTTATTGAAGATGTGTTAGTAAAAGTGGATAAATTTATCTTCCCGGTAGATTTTATTGTTCTAGATATGGAAGAAGATAAAGAAATTCCCATAATATTAGGAAGACCCTTTTTAGCCACTAGAAAAGCTATGATTGATGTTCAGAAAGGAGAATTGACTATGAGAGTAAACGATCAAAAAGTAACTTTTAACATAGCAAAATCAATGAAATATCCTACTTTAGAAAAAGATGATGAATGTTTTCGAATGGAAATACTTGAACATTTGCAAAATGAACATTTTACGGAATATTATGAAGAAAAGTTAGAAAAAGAAAATACTGAATTAATTGAAGAAGCAGATAATGAAAAACTGGATTATATACAGGAAAATTTTGAAATGTTGGATAATACTGAAAACACAGAAAATAATATAGTTCCGTCAATTATTAGACCTCCTGAACTCGAATTAAAAATTTTACCTAATCATTTAATATATGCTTACTTAGGTAACTATTCAACCCTACCAGTTATTATATCAGCTGAATTGAATTAATCACAAGAACAAAAACTCTTAGACACATTAAAAAAATATAAGAAAACTTTTGGTTAGACTTTAGCAGATATTAAATGAAGTAGTCCTTCAATCTGTATGCATAGAATTATTTTAGATAATGAACATAAGCCAAGAGTAGATCCCCAAAGGAGATTAAACCCAATAATGAAAGAAGTAGTCAAGAAAGAAATATTAAAATGGTTAGATAATGGTATTATATATCCTATTTCGGACAGTGCTTTGGTAAGCCCAATTCACTATTTTCCTAAGAAAGGAGGAGTGACCGTTAAAGCTAATGAAAATAATGATTTAATACCTATAAGACAAGTTAATGGATGGCGTATATGTATTGACTATAGAAAATTAAATGCAACCACCGGGAAAGATCACTTCCCATTACCATTTCTAGACCAAATGTTGGATAGATTAGTCAGACATAAATATTTTTGTTTTTTAGATGGATATACCGGTTATCATCAGATACCTATTGCTCCTGAGGATCAAGAGAAAACTACATTTACTAGTCCTTATGGAACATTTGCATTTCAAAGAATGCCTTTTGGATTATGTAATGCACCTGCAACATTCGAGAGATGTATGATGTCTATATTTAGTAAATTAATTAATGATGGAATAGAAGTATTTATGGATGATTTCTCTGTATTTGGAACGTCATTTGACATATGCTTGAATCATCTTGAAAAAGTATTAGAGGTATGCGAGAAAACTAACTTAGTTCTAAATTGGGAGAAATGTCAATTTATGGTTGCAGGAGGAATTGCATTAGGGCATAAAATTTCGGAAAATGGCATGGAAGTAGACCTCGCAAAAATTCAAGTTATAGCTAAATTACCACCTCCAACTACGGTAAAAGGGGTAAGAAGTTTTCTTGGACATCTTTGGATTCTACGAACGCTACATAAAAGATTTTTCAAAAATTGCTAAACCTCTATGCCAACTTTTAGAAAAAGATAAGAAATTTGAATTCACAACGGAATGCCTAAATGCTTTTGAATTATTAAAAGACAAATTAATCACAACACTTATAATAGTTTCACCTAACTGGGAGAAACCATTTGAACTTATGTGTGATGCTAGTGATTATGCTATAGGAGCAGTACTTGGGCAAAAATATGATAAAATTTTTAAAGTTATATAATATGCTAGTAAAACTTTTAATAATGCTGAAATGAATTATGCAGTTACTGAAAAAGAGCTATTAGCAATTTTTTTATGCTTTTGATAAATTTAGGCCTTATCTAATTGGAACTAAATGTATTGTGCATACTGATCACTCTGCTATTAAATATCTAATGCAAAAGAAAAATTCCAAACCAAGATTAATTAGATGGATATTACTAATGTAAGAATTTGATTTTGAAATCATTAACAAAAAGGGAACTTATAATCAAATTGCAGATCATTTATCAAGGCTAGAATATAATGAATTATTTGACACTGATAATGAAATTACTGACAGTTTTCCTGATGAACAATTATATAATATAAATGAGTGGAAAATACCATGGTATCCTGATAAAGTAAATTATATTGTAAGTGATATTTTGCCACCTATGTTAACTTTGCAACAACAAAAAAAATTCATTCATGATGCTAAAACATATTTTTGGGGTGAACCATATTTATATAAGCAATGTAAGGATCTTATAATTAGAAGATGCGTGCCTTATGAAGAAACAAAACAAATCATTCGAAACGTCATGATTCGATTTTGGAGGACATTTTGGAACAGATAAAACTGCTTATAAAATTTTACAATCTGGATTTTATTGGCTTACTCTTTTTAGAGATGTTTATAGATATATCAGAACTTGCGACAAATGCCAACGAGTAGGTAATATATCTAGAAGAAATGAAATGCCTCTAAATTTTATATTAGAAGTTGAGATTTTTGATGTTTGGGGATTAGATTTTATGGAACCATTTGTTCCTTCATTTGGAAACTCATATATATTAGTTGCTGTTGATTATGTTTCTAAATGGATTGAAGCACAAACTTTAACTCGATGTGATGCTAAGAGTGTTTCAAAGTTTCTAATGAAAAATATTTTTACTAGATTTGGAATGCCGAGAGTGATTATCACTGACGGAGGATCTCATTTTAGAAATAAATATATTCACAAACTAGTAGAAAAATTTAACATTATTCATAAGATATCAATCGCTTATCATCCACAAACCGAGTGGATTAGTCGAAGTTTCTAATCGAGAAATTAAACGTATTTTAGAAAAGGCTCGTAAACCCTAATAAATTGGATTGGTCTATAAGACTAGACACTGCATTATGGGCATACAGGACTGCTTATAAAACTCCGATTGGAATGACTCCTTACAGGCTTATTTATGGAAAGACTTGCCACTTACTAGTTAAATTAGAACATAAAGCTTATTGGGCAATTAAAGAATTTAATTACAATCTAAAAGAAGCTGGTGAGAAAGATTATTGAAAATGAATGAATTCGAAGAATTAAGAAATGAATCTTATCATAATGATAGAATTTATAAAGAAAAAATGAAATTATGGCATGATCGGAAGATTAACCTGAAGAATTTTGAGCCAGGACAAGAAGTTTTGCTTTATAATACAAGATTGAAATTATTTCCTGGGAAATTGAAATCTCGATGGTTAGGGCCTTTTAATATAACTCAAATATTTTCATACGGAACTATAGAAATTGAAGATCCAAAAACTAGGCATAGATTTAAAGTAAACGGACACAGATCAAAACCTTATTTTGAAGGGAGAAGACCAAATTTTAAAGAGGTTTTAATGCTCAGTCAACCAGATTACTAACTAAAATTAGGTCGGGCTGACGACGTTAAACCAAGCGTTTTATGGGAGGCAACCCATAGTAGTTATTAATTATGATCTATTTACTAATGTTATTGAAAATTAAAATATAGAATAAATTCTACTACACATTTACTTTTTAAAATCATCACAAATTTGAATCTATACGAAGAAATCAGAAAATATTCGGAACGGAGCGAAAATTGGGCAATTTACCTAATCTCGCCGACGGCGAGATCGATCCCGCCGACAGCGCGCGCCCAAATTCAATTTAAAGTATTAACTAGATTGCCGACGGCGAGATAGTTAAAAAGTGATTTTTAAGAGTTATTTTGCGGTTTTGGGCGGTTCTAACCTATAATATTCACTACAAAACTTTTAGAACTCATTATTTACACCATTCCTTCACTAGAAACAAATAGAGCCCCTCCAAAACAATCCATAATGGCCCCCAACCCATTAGAAACCACGAAATCCGGAGTGTTTAACCGATGAAAGTTCGTCAGTTCTGAGGCTCAGCGACTATTCAAAAAGGTTTTGATGAAGAAGCGACTGATTAAAGAAAGAGGATTCATAAACAGAGGAGCGGAGCATTCAACAACAACAATTGAAGAAATGATTGTTCGGCGACATTGGGAGGTATTATGCTACACAACAACTGCTGTCGTCATTCCAGTAGTCAAGGAATTCTACTCTAATCTGCATGCGATCCATAATGGAAGTGTTTACATAAGAGGCAGATGGGTAACTTTCACTCCTTCTCGAATCAATGAATTATACTCGTTTGAAAATACCCCTGTTTGCCACTATTCAAATTTTGTTCTAACAAGATACAACTTGAACGAGATATATCGATATCTGACCGATGAACCTGATGACTGGGAAATATGAGAAGACGGGTATGTAAGTTTTTCTGCATCACTTCTCAACCCCGTCTTAAAGCATTGGCATTTCTTTATTTCGTCGAAGTTACTACCCACTATGAGGGTAAACAAAGTCTCGAAGGAATGCATAATTTTAAATTACTGTATTCAATCTGGATTACCTATCGATGTTGGATCTATCATTGTAAAGTCTGCATTAGGATTAATTGTGAATGGATTCAGTCATGGACTCGGACACCCATCAACAATTTTTGCTTTATGTAGTCAGTACCAAGTTTCCTACGAAGCTTGGGAAAAAGTGTTGTTACCCTGGAAACCATTAGATCCGATAGATATGTTTCCTACTTTGGATAACAATGATGATAAAACAATTATCTCTGATCAAGCATCTCAAAACAATCCTTTAATCGGGCCTTTGACTGATAAAACTAACCTGATTCTACGAAAAATTAAAGGATTGGACAGAATGTGATGAATTCTATTGATAATATCTCTGATTTATTCGATCACATAGACTGGAAAATGAAGGAGCATTTTGACATTTGGAGGCAAGTTTTATACAACTGATGAGACAAAAGGGATGGATTGAAGAAGATTCTATAGAAGAATTCCCTTCAGGCCTTTCTACAATCTATTTGTGCACCGACGATCTATTGGGAATATTAGGGAAGAAGTTAGTTCAGATTCCAATGAGTAGCAGAGATTTATCCTTATTTTATTTATGTGTGTTGATTTGAACTTAGTTTTTAATATAATTTGGATTTTACAAAGTTTAGATTTAGATTATAATATAATATAGTTTAGATTTATCCTTATTTATCTCTATTTATATGAGATTGTATGTTGTTTGTTTAGTCTCAACATTTAAAGTATTGTGGTATGGATTGCAATGCTGAGTTAGATGTGTTTTTGTTAATTTGCTAAGTCAATTGTTAGTTTTGTGGTATTTGAAGTTTGTAAGTTCATGGATTTCATTTATAAAGTTATAATGTTTGTGTTGTGTAAACCTTTTATGAGTCAGTAGTATATCTAATCTTAGAAAAATATATCAAATTAAGTGACCGAACATTAGAACAAGAATTAATTAAATTGAACATAATTGAAAACATAAAATTTTTTAAAAATTTAGAAATCCCGCCGACAGCGAGATCGACCCCGCCGGCGGCGAGATTTACCTGAAACTTTGGCCTTGGTGAATTAATTAGTTCACCGACGGCGAGAAATTTCTCGCTGACAGCGAGATCACGAAATGTACTATATTTTGACCGGTCAACCGACACTACTCATCATCCCCTACCTCAAAACTTCAAAAAACCGGCCTAGGGTTTGATAGATCTAGGATTTGGAGCGATTTCAAGACATTTTAACTTCGAATTTCATCTTCCCTTGGTAAAAGCTTCACTCCTATGTAAAATTTTTTTATTTTCACCATGAATTTCTTCTACATTGAGGATTTTGGGAAAATTTTGAAATGTGAAGAAAAGACTTGGAAGAAATTCATGGAATTTGATTTAGATTGATTTTAGTAACATTAGGAAGCCATTTTAGTAATATTTTGGAGATTAGTTAAGATTTTTGTAAATTTGATAGATCGAAAAAATGGCTCCGCGACAAAGAAGACGATTGGATTACGATGAAAACCGATTTGTGAATGCAAGGGCACATTAAAGATATTTTCACAACATTCAAGCTAGGAAATGTATTCAAGATCGAGCTTTTAAAAATCCAGGAGGAGAAGTGGAACGAATAATCAAGGAAAGAGGATGGGAGAACTTCTGTTACACCACAAATAGAGCTGCAGTGGAAGTAGTTAAAGAATTCTATGCTAATCTGACAGTGATAGAAGATGCACCAATCAAGGTGAGAGGATTTTTGGTTGATTTTAGTGTTGCTAGAATCAATTCGTTTTATGCAGTACGAGACTTGCACACCAGTGAGTATGATAGTTTTGGTACTATGGAAGGACCACTGGAAGAAGTAATCAACTTTCTCACTGACGGTAAAGGAGTTTAGAAAATCAAGCAGCGTGAACGGGAAAACTTCCCTCTTTCTATGCTGAATATAATATCTAAAGCCTGACATTATTTTATCTGTTCTACTCTGTTACCCACGTATCACCATAGTGAGGTAACAAGAGATAGAGCAGTTCTGAATTTCTGTATTTAGAACCAAAGAAGTATTAATGTGGGAAATGTAATTTACAAGAATATACTAGCCACTGCTAGAAGTGAAAGCGAAGGAGGACTAGGACACCCTGATCTGATTTATGCACTCTGCCAATTATCTGGAGTAGAGGCGAGAGATGATGAGGAATGGGTGGATCCAATGAAACCCATTACTCCGGCTAATATTAAAACCTATGAATCCCACGAAGGATGGAGATCTGGAACAAGGAGTTATGTACCTTCAACTAGTAGGGATATTGCCTCCGCCAGTTATGATCCTCCTACTTATAGTTCTCCTACCCTTCATGATCTGATGAATGAGATGACCTTGCAGAGAAAGAGTTTTGAGAAGATAGAAGAGAAATTGGAGCATATTGATCAAAGGATTGGAGGTTTGGAGAGGCGACATGATTATGACAGTGAGTATCTCCAGAGACACTCTGATTATGAGAGAGCTTATTACGATGCTGAGAGTCGCTACAGGAGAGGGAACTCGATGTTGTATTCCCTGAGTGCCCTCGATACATTCAATACCGACCTACTCCACCTCGAGATCAAGGAGGCGATGACGTGGCTTGGGATTTTGATTTAGGAGATTAGATTTTAGATTTGATGTTTATTTTTATTTTTTAAAGTTGTTTTAATTATGAACTTTAACTGTTATGTTGGATGATTGTTTATGTGATTTCTGTGGAACTTTAAAATGGATGTTTAGTTTATGAACTGATTGTGATGTAATATTAAATTGTGGAATTTTGTTGTTGAAATTAGTTAGTTTATTTTAATATTTCAAACTGATATTGTAATTTCTAAATAGAATAGCAATTGTATGTTTAGTAGTAGATTAAATATAAGTTGTGTTAGTATTTTGTACTTATTTCAAAAACTTCTTTACCCAGCAATTTCTTTAATATTATGTGTGTAGAAAGTTATTAACAGTACATGTAATTAAGTGATGAAAAGAACCTGCAGAACTTCAAAAAGAAGAAATACTTAAAGCACGAAAGTATGATTTAAATTTACAGTTTATTTCCTTTTCACCCTATATAGATAGATAGAAAAATTTAATTTTGGGGGAGGGAAAAATACAAATTTAATTATTAAATTGTTCTCAATTTATATTTTCAAAAATTATTATAAAATGATTTTTACGTAGTAATTTTAATTCGATAAACTAGAAATAATTTATTTAATTATTATAAAAAGTTAAGAGAAATACTTTTAATGATTAACTAATTTTTTAGATTAAGGATATTTAGTATAAGAGAATAAGAATATAGTTAACTATTTATAGTAAAGAAAACTATATTTTCAAATATAAAATTCTTAGGTATTTAGTTGAGAAAGAAAAGATTGAAACTCAATGAAGTAAAAACTTTGAAATACATATAAGAGAAGTAAATGTTTCCAGTTTCAAATTTAGGAAGAGGAAAATGAAGTTCAAAATTATTAACAGGCTAACCAAAAATAGTGATCCTCACTTAAAGAAGTAAAGAAAAAGGGATTGAATATCAATCCAGAAAGAAAAGAAAAAGAAATATATATATATATATATATATAAAGTGAGGAGAACCTTGAGGAGATGCCTTATCAAAAATTGGCTTCATTTGAATCAACCTAAAGGATAAACTTCAATTACATTCCTGAACTTATATATATGGATTAGTATTTTACTAAGTAGTGCTTTCATGAAATTCCTATCATCTGAATATCTTAAGTAATTTAATATTGCAAAGTATAGTCATTCTTGAAATAAATAGAAGACTAGAAATCTTAAACTTGAGAACTAAATAGCCTTATATCTATAGAATTAGTTTAATTATTTTAAAATATTTCTAGAAAACTTTACTATAATACTTATTTGAATTAAATTCATAGTAATTTTGAATTAAAACTTTACTACAAATAATCATTACTTTTATGTAGTATCAAAATTACTTGAGGACAAGTAATAGTTAAGTTTGGGGGATTTTGACCACAAGAAAATATAATTCGGTCCTATTGTTTGAGAGCTGAAGTGTAGATGTTAGCCCTCGGGCGAGGGAACGTGGGAGCTACGAAGTGACAGCGGTATCCTCCCGACTAGCCGCGATTCGGTAATCAAACATAGGACTAGTCGATGTTCTTTGCACTCGGACCAAAGGGTAAAGAATAGGAATGCTCCTATTTGGCACAATACAAACTCTAAACTACTTTAATTCATCATTAACTTAATTCTCTCAACAATGAGAAAGATGCTTTTCTAAATTAGAATCTTACATTGAAACCTTTTTGAGCAATAGTTTTAGTATAAGTGTTCTTAATTTCCGTATACTAGCTTAGTAAGTAAGTCTACTTTAATTTGTCTTTCAACTTCTCTAACTTCCCTGTGGGATCGATATCTTGGACTCCATTAGAGCCCTTTATTACTTGATAACGTTACTTATACTTGCGTAGTATCCACATTATAAATCATAATTTTCATAAAAGAATCATCAGTATAAATACATATATTTGGTGCGGGATCAAGTTTTTGGTGTCATTGCCAGTATCAATAACATATTTTTGTAAGTATAAATATCAAAAGTGGGTCAGCATCCATCAAGAATTCAGACCTTTAAAAGATTATGCTAACCCTACAGTGGATGAACTTCATGGTAGTATTCAACACCCTGTTGTAGCTGCTAATTCCTTTGAACTTAAATCTGTTATTATCCAAATGGTGTCTAATAATCAGTTTCGGGGAGCAACAACTGAAGATCCTAATTTGCATCTTGCAAATTTTCTAGAGTTGTGTGCTACTTTTAAATATGATGGTGTTTCGGATGATGCTATTAGACTTAGACTTTTTCCTTTCTCACTAAGGGATAAAGCTAAGATATGGTTAAATTCTTTAGCACCTGGATCTATCAGAACTTTGGTGATTTAACACAAAAATTCCTTGCTAAATATTTTCCACCTTCGAAGACTGCGAAGTTGAGAAATCATATTACATATTTTTATCAGTTTGAAGGTGAATCAAATATGAATCATGGGAAAGATTTAAAGATCTCCTCAGGAAATGTCCACATCATTCGATACCATATTAATTAATAAATCAAACCTTTTACAATGGATTAGTTGGATCTCTTAGATCAATTATCGATGCTACTGCTGATGGATCATTAATGTCTAAATAGTTTTCTGATGCTTATGCTTTAATTGAAGAAATGACTACTAATAAATTTCAATGGCCTTCTGAAAGGTTAAATCCTAAAAAAGTAGCCAGTGTTCATGACAATGATGCTTTTGCAATGTTAGCAAATCAAGTTGTTGCAATTTCAAGGAAGATAGACCAATATGGGATGAATTTTTCTCAGCCAAATTTCATGATTAAAGAAAATTCATTAGGCCAAATGGTTGATTCTTATTATTCACCAGAAACTTTGAATGTTATAAGAACCAATTATTATAACCCAGGTTGGAAGAACCATCCAAACTTTAACTGGAATACCAAGAATCAGGGTGGTATTAATCAAAAATGGGGGAACCACCAAGTAAACCCATTGAGGAACTGGAACAACCAAGGAAATAATAATTATAGACTAACCTATCCTCCAGGTTTTAACAATGCTTCATAATTAAAGGAGAAGAAGTTGTCTATTGAAGAAGTGGTATCACATATGGGAAATCAATTGCAAATTCAAGGAACAACCATTAGAAATATTGAAAATCAATTGGAGCAAATTGTAGATTCATTAATTAATAGAACCTAAGGAATCTTCCAAGTAATACTGAAGTGAATCCAAGAGATAAAAATAAAGAGCATGTAAAAGCAATTCAACAGAGAAGTGGAAGAGAGCTGGAAGGTAGAGTTCAGAAAGAAACTGAAGTAGAGAAAGAAGAGATTAAAGAACCAAAAGAGGATGCTCCGAAAGGTTTGGAAAGACCAATTTCTCCACCTAAGGTTAATTTGGAAAAGCCACGACCTCCATTTCCTCAGAGACTTCGTCAACAAAAGTTGGATAAGCAATTTTCAAGCTTTGACGGCTGGAGAGATTGGGTGGCCTGGTGAGGGGGCTTCCACTGGGGAACTCCTTCTCTTGGTCTAGTGAAGGTGTGGGTGAGTTTAGTTGGGTTTCTGTGGAGGATTCAGGGATGTCCTATTTTCTGGCCTGAGAATGAGCTCAAAAGTTGAGCTCAACCTGTGGGGATGAAGGCAGGAAAGCAGTGGAGTTCTTCTTCTCTAGGCTAAGAGAAGCTCTGGGAGTGATTTGGGGAGGTTCGGTTGAGAAATTTTTCAGCACCCCTCTCATGGCCGAGAGGTGTGAATTATATGGCCAGGGCCATAGGGCTGAGCCAGGGCTCAATTGGTGGGTGGATTCCACTGCTTAGGTGGAGGGCAGTGGAGCTCCAAAGTTTAATTTGGCTGAGGTGGCTAATTGGTGGAGTTTGAGTGAGTATAGGCTAGTGGTGGCTCTCGGTTTTGACCCCCTCCGGCGGCTAGGCCGGCCGGCAAGGACAGGGGAGCTGGCCACGGGTCAGGTCAACCAAGGAGTAGGGTTTAATGGTGATAAACCAGACAAGGGGGATTTGGGGTGAGGCAAAAGGTGGATTTAACCATTTAAGGGAGGAGATACCTTAAAATGGGGAACTCTTGGTCCATGGCTCACTTAGCTTGGGCTAGGTGGATCTAGGGTGGTTCCTAGGGTTCACTTGGTGGCTGTGGAAGATTTGGTTTAGCCACATTTGGTTCAATTTGGTTTGGTTAGGCCATAGGTTCAAATTGGCTCACTTGGGTTTAGGTTAGGCTAACTTGGGTTTGGGTTTGATTTAGGTCCAAGTTTCTTGAGCAACATTGTAGAAATGATTTTCATGAAAAGCTTTCATGAAGACATGGAATGGTTTTGAGTTCAATTGGAAGGTCAATTAGGTGGATTTAGGGATTTTGGTTAATTTAGGCAAGGTTGGATCAACTTGGGTCCCAGTTGGGTTAAGGTGGGGTTTAGACCCAATTGAAAGTTTCAAATGGATTAGGGGAATGTGGTGAAGAGTTTCCAACATCAATTGGGAAGAAATTTTAGGATTTGGCTAACCAATTTGGTAAGTTTACGGCATGGATTCACTTTAGGCAAAAATAGGGTATTTTGGTTTTCAAATAGATTTAGGTTAAGCTTAGGCTCAAATTGGGGAAATTTAAGGTTTCATAGGCTTCATGGGCATGTCATGGAAAGTTTAGGATTAAAATTTGGGGAAAAAAAAGTTGGTATTAGTTTAATTGGGGGTTTTGGATTAATTAGGCAAAATTGGGGATTTTGGAATTCAAATGGAATTGAACTCAAATGTGAATCAATTTGGACTTGTATTTAGTTTAGATTGATAGTGGGGATGTTGAATTAAAGTTTAGAATTGAAATTGGGCAAAATTAAGGTCAAATGGGTTGGTTTGGTTTAACATTGGGTCCATTTAGGTTAAAAATGGGTCAAATTGGGGATTTTGATATAAGTGGGTTGAATTGGCAAAATTGGCCTATGGTGTAGTTAGACAAAATGAAATTAGGAATAATTCAGATTTTCTAAAATTTTCTGGGAATTTTTGGAATTTTTGGAATTTTGGGCTAAAAGGTATTTAGGGTATTTGGAGGTTATTTAGAGGGTATTGGGGTATTTTGGTGATTTGAGAGGTGGGAATTGTTTTAAAATGATTTTTAGGAATTTTGGGAATTTTAGTAATTTTAGGGAAATTTTTGAAGGGTTTGGTGGTTGTAGGGGTATTTTAGGTAATTTTTGGGTAGGCTTGAAGACCCAATGTCAAAACCAGAAATTTTAGCAAAAATGGTATTTGGGTATGGTTGAGGGAGTGGAATAGCTTAGAGTGAGCCATGGACCAATAAATGTCCATTTTGAACATCTCATAGGTTGTTCTTAACCCTCTTAGCCAAGGGCTAGGGGTTTGGAATTAGCCACATGAGTGCTCCAATGAACCAGGAGTCAAGATTGGGTAAGGATGGTTCGAGGTTTAATATGAGTGTGGGAGTGCAGTGTGTGTGTCAACCAGTCCTCACCAAGACCAGGCCACCCAGGGCTGTCCTAAGGCTTGAACATCCTATAGGAATTCATCATTGTCTTCCTGTACATTAGTCCTAACCTTTCAAGTGACTTGGAGGTTAATGACCATCTATGTAGGATTCCAAAGAGAATCAAGATTTGGTTTGAATTTCTAAATGGTGGGTTCCATCTCTAGTCCTCTAGGATAATCAAGGAGAAGTCTTATGGCTAGATCCTAAGCACTAAGAGGAAGGATGAAGACCTCACCAAAAATGAGGTCAACATGAGTATTTTAATATGTCACTCTAAAATCTCCAATTCTATGCCCGATGAATATTATTTCTCAATTTCTTTGCAACCTACTTCCAAGGATTTTGATCTCCCTGAATCTCGGATGTAATCTTTACTATAGTTGTTAAACTCAACATATTTTAACTAATCAATTGACCAAATTGAAAGTTAATTAAGATCTAAGTAAAATATTATCACAACTTCTTTTAAACTTTTCTTGGCACACTAGTTCAAAATTCCATTTCACAAAAATATTAAAACAAGGAGAAAGACAGAAAAACTACTCAGAATTCATGAAGAGGATACGGTAAAACTTGGATTTCATATACAAAAACAAAGTTCTACAGACTAAAGTAAGTAAACACAACTTATCTTAAATTCCTCCCCAAGTAAACTCCTTGAAGTTCCTCTGAATCTCTTCCTTTCTTTACAATACGCAGAATTCTCCTTCGAAACAACAATGAAGAAGAGATCTCTCACTTCCCTTCCACTCTTACAATCTCTCGAAGAATTCCTCACAAATTTCACTATCTGAACTCACTGACTAACAATCTAAACTCTATATGGACTCACTAGACTCACACACTTGACTCTCTAATGGATTAGAATGACACGTAGTGGACACAAATGGACGCTAATGGAACCAATTGGACACTAGTGGACACCTTTTTTCGGCCCCAAATTGTTCCTTTTAAAGTAAATGAAGAGTCTCCAAGAGTTTTCCAAGCATCCCTTTGAAAATCGTCCATATTCAATGCACCTCGTGAAAGAACCGCCAATCCCGCCGTCGACGGCCTAGATCAAATTTTCACAATTTTGGTCCTTTTTGCTCCAAATTTGCTCCTTTTTGCATATTTTTGCTTCATTGTCCATAAATCAACATACCTGCAGAAAAACACCAAAAATACCCTTCTTTAAAGTTCAATATCATCAAAATCAATATAAAATGGACATGAAAATCTTAAAATTTTTTCCTTGGGTCATCTGCTACGAGGCTGTTGTTCTTACGGTCAGTTGCAAATATCGACATACTCGCCTAGGAGCCCGAAAGGCTTCAGAAGTGTAGCGCTTGATGAGGATGTACTAGAGTGTGGTTTTGTTCTTGTTACTTGTGTTACTATAGAGGCTATGTTTGCACCCTTTTTGTAACCTCTTATATTAAAGATAATAAAAAGAAAGAGTTGTTTGCTTATTGTACATCTATTCTGAGAAATTATTATTGCATAATTATTTTGTTGATAAGGAGAGAACTGGGCCTCGCCCTTGTCGATACTCACCTCACTTGTTTCAAATAAGTACATAAGGAAAGGTTATCGTCCATCCAAGAGGAAGTGAGTCCGAATTGTTCCCGTTGTTGCGCCTCTTATGGCACCAACTTTGATTTTAGAGGTTGTGATTCTAATCTCATGGCAGGTCGTCCCCTCAATCGAATGCACCACGAGGATGAGACTGAGTTGGATACTTAAGACGACTATATAACAATTTTCTTGACAATTTCAAGGATCTCCTCTAGGAGGATGTCATCCTGGGTGAGCAGCTATATGATTTTGAAATGATAACTCACCATGTTATGATGGTGCCCACTCGTGGTCAAATATCTACTATTAACAACCATTCTTTTGATCTCGATGAGGCTGAATATCATAAACCCACATAGGTCCAAGTTTTCCCCACAATTGATTAATGAGACCAATTTAAGAATGAGATTATCACTCTACTTCAGGTTCTGATAACCCCCGCCCAAGTGTCATCTCTTAAGGTCGAATGTGATGGGTCTGATGTAGACTCGCCTCTGACGTAGGCAAAGACACATCTGATAATATTCATCGTAACACCCGTGCCGATGAGGTACAACCTCGCGTCATCTTTTGACACTGCTCAAACTAAGAATATTACCTTTAATTCTCACCTACAGTTCTTAATAGACATAAACATTAAGGTTACGTTGGCAGCTCAGCAGAGCAAATATGTCCTGAGGAAGGGTAGACCTTATATCGAGGTCTATGAATACATTATGTACCCTCTAGGGTTTGTCCCCTTTATTTATAAAGATATGAAGGAGTCGATAATCCCCAACAACTTATAGTGCAGTTTAGGGCACTGTGTTGCAACATTGGCAACAATGAAACTTTACTACTTTGCTTGTTTGTAACATGCATTTTTGAATATGCATTCGAGTGGAATGTCAATCTGCCAAATGATATTTCCAGGATATTTGTCGAGTTGTCGAATGCATTAATTAAATATTTCACTGACACACATGACTAGGTCACCATGAGTGATTTGATGATAACCCAATAGAAATCTAGCGATTTCCTCCAAGGTTTTGACATTCGCTGGTAGAACTTGAGTATGAAGTGCAAGCCTCTTTTCACGAAGAGCATGTTGTCTCACTCCTTATGGGCAAGATCAAAGGCCTATTTTTATTCTGTTAAGGATAACTATAGTCCATAACCTTTGAGCTCTTAATCGAGAAGGTGGCCAGCTTGCAAAACACAGCGAGCGCCTTGGTCTTTCAAAATGATGAGGAGGACAATAGTAAGAAAATCCTTAAAGTGGGTCTTTCAAGGAGGGTGGAAGAGACTTTAGATTTGATAACATCTGAGAACGAACCTAAAAATCCCATCATGTCTATAGAAAAAACTCGCTCATCTTGTAAGTAGTGGAAGACTCAACCCACTGGTCAAAAGCAATCTAAGGCCTACTCTCATAAGAGAGATTGCCTTAAGAAGATCTTTATAAATCTCATCAAGCAGGGTATGCAACTTCCTTCTCCAAAGAAGCTTGACATGGTGAAGAAGTACAAAGAGCCCAACTACTACTTGTACCACAGGTTTCATGGTTCCAAATTGAAGAGTTCAAAAGTGATGCTAGGTTCCACATCATTCACGGGAATACATCATTTAAAGACATGCTCGGATACCCTGGATTCATGTGTATGGGATGATACCTTCAAATCTACACCAGTGCATCAAGTACATGCAAGAAAGAGAAAATTTCACCATCCCAGGTGAAATCTAGCCTTTTCCATCAACAAGGTTTCTATATAAGGTGATGCCATAAATTATGTTCCTCATAACAAGGCATCCTACCAGTTTCAAATATCATGGGACATTCATGGGCCCCTGACCAAAGAAAAATGTACTAAGAAATTCATACCAATTTTATATTAATTTTTTATGATATTTCACTTTAAAGAAAGGTATTTTCTATGTTTTATTGCAGGTATGAAGGTTTATAGATAATGGAGCAAAATGATGAGAAAATGATCGAATATGGAACAAAAAGGACCAAAAAAAGACAAAAGTTGAACTAGGCCGCCAACGGCGAGGAATAGGCCGCCGACGGCGTGTTTCTCCCGAGAGCATTCAAATATATTATAAAGGAGCCCGCTGATGGCGAGATCGAGCCCACCGACAGCGAGCCTGAGCAGTTGGCCTATGTTCTAGAAGCCCGCCGACAGCGCCAACGAGCCCGCCGACGGCGAGAAGGTCGGTTCAAGAAAGATTCATTGAATCTGGACGCTTTTTGAAGAGGAGCTTAAGCAACCTTTGAAAATATTTCTCCCTCTTTAAAAAGAGACGAATTTAGGCCGAGATTGTGTCCTTTTTTATTGTTTATAGTGTGTTTAGTGTCTCTAAAGTGTCATTAGTGTGTGTAAGTGTGTTCTAGAGAGTATAATAGTGAGTTTAGTTGAGTGTGTTGTACAAGAAGGAAGAGTTAGAAGAACTTCAAGGAGTCTGCTTGTGCAGAAAATTTGAGATAAGTTTTGTTTATTGTTTTATAACTTTGATTTTATATGAAATCCAAGTTTTGTGTTATTCTTCCTATGCATTCTGAGTAGTCTTCTCTGTCTTTCTCCTTGTTTTTGAGATTTTGGGAAATGTAAAATTGAATTAGTTGTGCCTAAAATATTTAATAAAAATTGTGATAATCTTTCTACTTAAATCTTAATTTACTTTCAATTTGGCCATTTGAACTGTTAAAATATGTTGATTTCACAACTAAAGTAAAGAATACATCCAAGATTCAGGGAAATCAAAGTCCTTGAAAGGAGGGTGCAAATAAATAGGGAAATATTATTTATCGGGCATAGAATTGGATATTTTAGAGTGACAGACTAAAATATTCAATTCGGTCCTATCGTTTGGGTGCTGAAGTGTAGATGTTAGCCCTCAGGCGAGGGGAACGTGGGAGCTCCGAAGTGAGAGCCGATATCCTCCCAACCTAGCTACAGATTCAGTAACCAAGCATAGGATTAGTCAATATTCTTTATGCCTGGAGCAAAGGGTAAAGAATAGAAATGCTCCTATTTGGCACAATATAATTTTAACTAATTTAATTATCCATTCACTTAATTCTCTTAACAAGGGGAAAGATACCTTTCAATATTGCAATTTCCCATTCAAAAATTAGTAGTAAAATTTAGTAGAAGTGTCTTTATTTATGTTTATTAGATAGTAATTTCAACTGCTGTAATTAGTTCATAATCTCTAACTTCTCTATGGAATCGATATCTAGGACTCCATTAGAGCCCTGTATTACTTGAACAATACTTATACTTGCGTTGATAAGGGGTAACTTTGCTATTATTGAATATTATTATCTTTACACTTGTTAACACTTATATAGTTACGCATCCACCCTGCCATGTTTTTGGCACCGTTGCCGGGGAAGTAAAGTAATTATTAAAATAATTAGTAAAATAATTATTAAGATAATTACTAGAGTAACGGACTATTTTAAAATTACTTAAGTTTTGTATGCGTAAATTTGGAACTGAATGTTTAATACCTTACGCTTCAGAATTAGAACGCACTATTAAAAAAATTTGAAAACAGAAAAGAAAAATTATAAATTTAAATCAAATGTCAAATAATCCAGCAATTGAAAATGCAATTCAACCAAGACCTTTAAGAGATTACGCTAACCCTACATTAGATGAAATTCACTTAACTATCCAAAACCCTGATGTAGCGGCTAATTCATTTGAGTTTAAACCTGCAATTATTCAAATGGTACAGAATAATCAATTTAGTGGTTCACCAAACGAAGATCCTAATTTACATCTCGCTAGTTTTTTAAAACTTTGTGCTAATTTTAAATATGACGGAGTATCTAATGATGATGTTAAACTAGGCTTTTTCCTTTTTCTTTAAGGGATAAGGCTAAGCTGTGGTTAAATTCTTTAGCACCTGGATTTATTAGAACTTGAGGAGAATTATCACAAAAGTTTCTATCCAAATACTTTCCTCCTTCAAAAACTGCTAAGCATAGAAATGATATAACCTCTTTTAGTTAGTTTGATGGAGAATCGATATACGAAGCTTGGGAGAGATTTAAAGATCTTCTTATGAAATGCCCACATCATGCGTTACCAAATTGGTTAACTATTCAAACTTTTTATAATGAATTAGTAGGATCTCTTAGATCTATTATTGATGCTGCCGCTGGTGGTTCATTAATGTCAAAACCATTTGATGAGGCTTATTCGCTAATTGAACAAATGGCTACCAATAATTTTCAATGGCCTTCTGAAAGGCTAAATCCTAAAAAATAGCTAGTATCCATGATTCTGATGCAATATCTATGTTAGCTTCTCAGATTGCTGCTATATCTAAGAAATTAGATCATTTTGGAATGAATTATTCTCTTACTATAATAGAAGAAAATTCATCTGGGCCATTTGTGGATGCTCAACCTTCTTATGAAACTTTAAATGCTATTAATAATAGACCCAATAATCCTTATGCAAATTATTACAACCCTGGTTGGAAGAATCATCCATGTTTTAATTGGAATAACAATTCTACTAATCAACAATGGACGAACAACTCAGTAAACCCATTAGAAAATTCATCTAACCAAGGAAATTCTAATTATAAACCTTCTTATCTGCCTGGATTTAATAATAACTCTCAATTTAAGGAAAAGAAGTTATCTATGGAAGAATTGATATTAAATATGGTTCAGAATTTACAAAATAAAGAAAATCAGTTACAAATTCAAGGAAACCAATTACAAAATCAAGGAACTGCTATTAAAAATATTGAAACTCAACTTGGGCATATCGCTACTGCGCTTAATAATAGAATTCCTAGAACTTTTCCTAGTAATGTGGAAATTAATCCTACCAAGGAAAAGAACAAATCAAAGCGATACAGTTAAGAAGTGGAAAAGAAATAGAAATAAGTGTACAAAAAGAAACGAAAATTGAAAAATAGAAAGTAGAAACTGAGAAAGAAAAGGATCAACAAGATCAAGATTTTGAAAATCCACTAATACCAATGAAAATTTCTGTAGAAAAACCACCACCACCATTTCCTCAGCGATTAAAGCAACATAAAAAGGATAAGCAATTTTCTAAATTCCTTGAAATCTTGAAGAAATTAACGGTTAACATTCCCTTTGTAGAAGCATTATAACAAATGCCCAATTATGTGAAGTTTATGAAAGATATTTTAAATAAGAAGAGAAAGTTCACAGACAATGAAACTGTTGCACTTAGCGAAGAGTGTAGTGCAATTATTCAGAAAAAGCTTCCTGAGAAATTAAAAGATCCTGGTAGTTTCACTATACCTTGTGCTATTGGAGAAAAATTCTATGGAAAAGCTTTATGTGACTTGGGAGCCAGCATTAATCTTATGCCTCTATCAATTTTTAAAAGATTAGGATTGGGAGAAGACTCACCTACTTCAGTAACTCTTCAGTTAATCGTTCAGTGACTTATCCTAAAGGAGTTATTGAAGATGTGTTAGTAAAAGTGGATAAATTTATCTTTCCTGTGGATTTTATTATTTTAGATATGAAGGAAGATAAAGAAATACCCATAATTTTAAGAAGACCCTTCTTAGCTACTGGAAGAGCTATGATTGATGTTCAAAAAGGAGAATTAACTATGAGAGTAAATGATCAAGAAGTAACTTTCTACATTGCAAAATCAATGAA
This sequence comes from Papilionanthe hookeriana x Papilionanthe teres, assembly GCA_022702705.1. Classification (NCBI taxonomy): domain Eukaryota; kingdom Viridiplantae; phylum Streptophyta; class Magnoliopsida; order Asparagales; family Orchidaceae; genus Papilionanthe; species Papilionanthe hookeriana x Papilionanthe teres. Next base: position 66,169,870 of record CM040431.1, read on the forward strand.
ATATCTTGCTATTGAAAAATATGATGAATGTTTTCTAATGGAAATTCTTGAACATCTGCGAAATAAACATTTTAAAGAATACTTTGAAGATAAATCAGAAATAGAAAATGCAGAATTATTGGAAGAAGCAGAAAATGAAGAAATAGATTATATACAAGAAAGATTTGAGATGTTGGATATTACGGAAAATGCTGAAAAGAATATAGTTCCGTCGATTATAAAACCTCCTGAACTTGAGTTAAAAATTTTACCTACTCATTTGAAGTACGCATTTCTGGGAAATTCTTTAACTTTACCGGTTATTATATCGATAGAATTAAACGAATTACAAGAGCAAAAACTTCTAGACACATTAAAGAAGTATAAGAAAGCTTTTGGTTGGACCTTAGCAGATATTAAAGGAATTAGTCATTCAATCTGTATGCACAAAATTATTTTGGATAATGAACATAAACCAAGAGTTGATCCCCAAAGGAGATTAAACTCGATCATGAAAGATGTAGTCAAGAAAGAAATATTAAAATGGTTAGAGAATGGTATTATATATCCTATTTCAGACAGTGTTTGGGTAAGCCCAATTCATTGTGTTCCTAAGAAAGGAGGAGTGACTGTTGAAGCTAATGAAAATAATTATTTGATACCTATCAGACAATTTACTGGATGGCATATATGTATTGATTATAGAAAATTAAATGCGGCCACCAGGAAAGATCACTTCCCTTTACCATTCTTAGACCAAATGTTGGATAGACTTGCTGGGCACAAATACTTTTGTTTTTTAGATGGATATACTGGCTACTATTAAATTCATATTGCTCCTGAGGATCAAGAGAAAACTACATTTACTAGTCCTTATGGAATGTTTGCTTTTCAAAGGATGCCTTTTGGACTATGTATTGCACCTGCAACATTCTAGAGATGTATGATGTCTATATTTAGTAAAATAATTGATGATGAATAGAAGTATTTATGGATGATTTCTCTGTATTTGGAACATCATTTGACGCATGCTTGATCATCTTCAAAAAGACTTGGAGCTATGCAAAAAACTAATTTAGTTCTAAATTGGGAGAAATGTCAATTTATGGTTGAAGGAGGAATTGTATTAGGGCATAAAATTTCGGAAAATGGCATGGAAGTAGACCCTGCAAAAATTCAAGTTATAGCTAAATTACCACCTCCTACCACAGTGAGAGGGGTAAGAATTTTACTTAGACATGCTGGATTTACAGACACTATATAACAGATTTTTCATAAATTACCAAACCTCTATGCCAACTTTTAGAAAAGGACAAGAAATTTGAATTTACTAAAGAATGCTTAAATGATTTTGAATTATTAAAGGATAAATTAATCACAGCACTTATAATAGTTTCACCTACTTGGGAGAAACCATTTGAACTTATGTGTGATGCTAGTGATTATGCGATAGGAGCTGTTCTTGGACAAAGATATGATAAAATTTTTGAAGTTATATACTATGCTAGTAAAACTCTTAATAATGCTGAAATTAACTATACAGTTACAGGAAAAGAATTATTAGCAATTGTATATGCTTTTGATAAATTTAGATCTTATTTAATTGGAACTAAATGTATTGTGCATACTGATCACTCTGCTATTAAATATTTAATACAAAAGAAGGATATTACTTAGATGGATATTACTGATGCAAGAATTTGATTTTGGAGTAATTAATAGAAAGGGAACTGACAATCAAATTGCGGATAATTTGTCAAGATTAGAATATTGTGAATTATCTGACACTGACAATGAAGTTACAGACAGTTTCCCTGACGAACAACTCTATAATATAAATGAGTGGAAAAACCTTGGTATGCTTATATAGTTAATTATATTGTAAGTGATATTTTACCACCCATGCTTACTCTGCAATAAAAGAAAAAATTCATTCATGATGGTAAAGCATATTTTTGGGATGAACCATATTTATATAAGCAATGTAAGGATCTTATTATTAGAAGATGTGTGCCTTATGAAGAAACTGAACAGATTATTCAAAAATGTTACGATTTTGAGTTTGAAGGACATTTCGGGACTGACAAAACTGCTTATAAAATTTTACAATCTGAATTTTATTGGCCTACTCTCTTTAAAGATGTTTATAGATATATCAAAACTTGTGATAAATCCCAACGAGTAGGTAATATATCTAGAAGAAATGAAATGCCTCTAAATTTCATATTAGAAGTTGAAATTTTTTATGTTTGGAGATTAGATTTTATGAGACCATTTATTCCTTCATTTAGATACTCATATATATTAATTGTTGTTGATTATGTTTCTAAGTGGATTGAAGCACAGGCCTTACCTCGTTGTGAAGCTAAGAGTGTTTCAAAATTTTTAATGAAAAATATTTTCACAAGATACGGAACGCCGAGAGTGATTACACTGACGGAAAATCCCATTTTAGGAATAAATATATTCAAAGATTGGCAGAAAAATTCAATATTATTCATAAAATATCTACTGCTTATCATCCACAGACTAGTGGATTAGCTGAAGTTTCTAATCAAAAAATTAAATGAATTTTAAAAAAGACTGTAAACCCTAGTAGATTAGATTGGTCCATAAGACTAGACACTGCATTATGGGCATACAGGACTGCTTATAAAACTCCGATTGGAATGACTCCTTACAGACTTATTTATGGAAAGACTTGCCACTTACCAGTTGAATTAGAGCATAAATCATATTGGGGGATTAAATAATTTAATTATAATTTGAAAGATGCTGGTGAGAAGAGATTGTTGCAGATGAATGAATTAGAGGAATTAAGGAATGAATCCTATAATAATGATAGAATTTATAAAGAGAAAATGAAGATATGACATGATCGGAAGATAAACCAAAAGAATTTTGAACAAGGACAAGAAGTATTGTTGTAAAATACAAGGCTAAAATTATTTCCTAGGAAATTGAAATCTCGATGGTTAGGACCTTTCACTATAACTCAAGTATTTACATACGGAGCTGTTGAAATTGAAGATCCAAAGACTGGAAACAGATTCAAAGTAAATGGACACAAATTAAAACCATATTTTGAGGGTAAAAGACCAAATTTTAAAGAGGTTTTAATTCTCAGTCAACCTGATTAATACCCTAAATAGGTCGGGTTGACGACGTTAAACCAAGCGCTTCATGGGAGGAAACCCATAGTTATCTTTATTTATGTGCGATAATAGTACATTTGTTTGATTTATTGATATTTTGTGGTATGAATGAATTCTACTACTCGAATTTACCCTTATAATCATCACGATATTGGATCCATTAAAAAAATTTGGAACGCATTCGAACCAGATCGAAACTGGGCAATTTTTGCCTTGGCCGCCGACAGCGAGATCGAGCTCGTCGACGGGAGTTTTTCCCGCCAAGTTCAGTTTGTGTTATATAAGAATCCCGCCGACAGCGAGTTCGGCGAGTGGACAGTTTAGGGAGTTATTTTGACAGCTTCTGGCGATTCTAAGTGGTTTTAACTCTTTAAAAACTCCTAGAACTCGAATTCTAAACTATCTACTTCCTAAAAATGAATTAAAACTCCACCAAAACTAATCATTATGGCATCCAATCACCATGAAATCCCTAGATCTCGAGTGTTCAATAGAAGAAAATTTATCTGTTGCGAGGCCCAGTGAATCTTCAATAAGGTAATGATGAAAAAGAGATTAATCAAGGAACGAGGATTCGTGAATCGAGGATTGGAGAATTCGATGACACCTATCGAGGAGATGATTGTGCGACGACGTTGGGAAGTATTGTGCTATACCACTTCTGTAGTAGTCATCCCTGTGGTAAAAGAATTATATTCCAATCTACACGGAATTAACAACGGAGTCATCTATGTGCGAGGCAGATGGGTAACTTTTACTCCTTCTAGAATTAATGAGTTATATTCAATAGAGAACACACCCATTTTCCACTCCTCCAACTTTGTCCATACAAGGAGTAATATGAATGAAATCTATCGTTACTTGACTGATGAAGCGGAAGATTGGGAAACAAGAGAAGACGGGTATGTTAGTTTTTCTGCATCACTTCTAAACCCCATTTCTAAACACTGGCACTTCTTTATTTCTTCAAAACTATTACCCCGCTATGAGGGTCAATAAAGTTTCTAAGGAGTGTGATTCTGAATTATTGTATTCAAGCGGGACTACCTATTGATGTTGGTTCGATTATTGTGAAGTCTGCTTTAGGCCTGATTGTTCATGGATCAATTTATGGGCTTGGACATCCTTCTACAATTTTTGCACTCTGCAGTCAGTACCAAGTTTCATATGAAGCCTGGGAGAAGGTACTTCTGCCTTGGAAACCTTTAGATCCAACTGATATGTTTCCTACACTGGATGATGATAACGATGGAGCCATTATTGTGGATCAAACATCTTAGAGTTCTTTTTCAATCAAACCCTTGACTGATAAAATTGATCTAATTTTACAGAAACTCAAAGGACTGGAAAAAGAAGTACAAAACGTGATGACTTCAATTAATAATATCTCTGACTTATTTGATCATATTGACTGGAGGATGAAAGAACACTTTGATCATTCTGGACATCTTGAGGCTAGTTTCATACGACTTATGAGAAAGAAAGGATGGATAGAAGAAGATTCTACTGAAGAGTTTCCTTACAGACCCTTCTACAATCTTTTCATTCATTTACGTTCTATGGGTGATATCAGAGATGAGTTTAGCACTGATCCTGACGAGTAAAAGACGTCTGTATCTGCTTATAGTTTGAATTTAATTTTGTGTAATCTGCATTTTTGTTATTTTAGATTTCGATATTTGATCTTAGTATATATGAGATTATGCATCGTTTGTTTGTTTTCAGCGTTTTGAGTATTGTGGTTTGGATTGTGATGCTGAATTTTATGTATTAAGGTTGATAAAATACATTGTTATAATGTTGTGTACGAATATTGTAAACACTTGGATTTTATATAAAAATTGTGATGTTTTGTGTTGTGTGAATTTATTTGAGTTAAAATAATATCTAATCACAGTAAAATATGTTTAAATCGATTGATCGGACGTTAACGAGGCTTAAAATGAATTAAAAATTACAAAAATATTAAAAAATTTTAATTTTTGAAAAAGCCCGCCGACAGCGCCCTCAACGCCTCCGACGGCGGCTTTCTCCAGAGACTTAAGCCTACTAAAATTAATTAGCCCGCCGACGGTGAGATTTTGCCTGCCGACTATGAGGAGCCAAAAATACCTTTATTTGACCAGTCCACCGCCACTATTCATCGCCCCCTTCCTCTAAACTTCGAAAAAACTGGCGTTTTATCTTTCCTTGGTAAGAGCTTCACTCCCATGCAAAAATTTTTTATTTTCACCATGTATTTCTTCCACATTTAGGAATTTTGGAAAAATCGAAATATGGAGAAAATAGTTGGAAGAAATTCATGGAATTTATTTTAGATTACTTTAAGTCACCTTTAGAAGCTATTCTACTGTTATTTTGGAATTTAGTTGAGATTTTTTAAATTTGATAGATCGAGAAATGGCTCCACGATAAAAGAGGCGAGTTGATTTTGACGAGACACGATTTATGAATGCTAAGGCTCGGTCAAGGTACAACTTTAGCATCAATGTAAAAAAATGCATCCAGGACAAAGTTTTCAAGAATCCGGGAGGAGAAGTGGAACAGATAATCAAAGAGCGAAGATGAGAAAATTTTTGTTATTCAACGAACAGAGCTGCAGTTGAAGTTGTAAAGGAATTTTATGCCAACCTGACCCAGATAGAGGATGGACCTATAAAGGTTAGAGGATTTTTAGTTGATTTTAATGTTGCTTGGATAAATTCTTTCTATGAAGTGCAAGATCTTCATACCAGTGATTATGATACGTTTGGAATAATGGAAGGACCGCTGGAGGAAGTGATTAACTTTCTCACCGATGGGAAAGAGATTTGGAAAATGAAGCAGCGTGAACGGGTAAACTTCCCTCTTTCTATGTTAAATGCAACCTCTAAGGCTTGGCATTATTTTATTTGCTCTACTTTTCTACCCACTTATCATCATAGTGAAGTTTCAGGGGATAGAGCAGTTCTGAATTTTTGTATTCAGAATAACAGAAGCATAAATGTGGGAAATATTATTTATAGAAACATATTAGCCATTGTAAGAAGTGAAACAGGAGGAGGACTAGGACATCCTGGTCTGATTTATGCACTCTACCAGTTGTCTGGAGTAGAGGCTGGAGATGATGAGGAAAGGGTTAACCTATGAAACCCATTACAAAGGCTAATATAAAGACTTATGAATCCCACGAAGGATGGAGATCTGGGACTAGGAGCTCTGCACCTTCGACTAGTAGGGATATTCCCTCTACTAGTTATGACCCTCCTACCTAAAGTTCTCCTACACTTTATGACTTGATGAATGAACTGACTCTGCAGCGGAAAAGTTTTGAGAAAATTGATGAAAGGTTGGAGCAAATAGATCAGAGGATTGGAGGATTAGAGCGGAGGCACGATTATGATAGTGAATATCTCCAGAGGCATTCTGAGTTTGAGATAGCTTACTATGATGCTGAGAATCGCTATAGGAGAGGGGAGCTTGATGTTATATTTCCTGAGTGCCCTCGTTATACACACTACCAGCCTACTCCACCTGCTGAACAAGGAGATGAGGAAATATTTTGGGATTTTGATGCTAAAGATTAGATTATGTGACTAGATACTAGTGTTATGTGTTTGTTTGTTTTCTTCAATTTAGTATTGTTGTTTTTAAACTATGTTGTGTAAGTTATTTACATCAGTGTAGATGTTGAGTTTTTTATTTCAGACTGTAGTTGTAACTCTGAAATTAAATTAGTAAAATATATGTAGATGTTGTGTTAATTGTGCTTAGTACTTTAATAGGTAAAGCAATTAAATGTAGTAGGAAATTGTGTTAGTATTGTGTGCTTATTTCAAAATTTCCTTACCCAGCAAATTCTCTAATGTTATATGTGTGTAGAAAGTCATAAAAGTACAGGTTAAAGTGATGAGAGGAACCTGAAGAACTTCAAAAAGAAATACCTAAAGCACGAAGGTATGTTTTAAATTTACAATATTTTTTCTTTCCACCTATATGATTAGATAGAAAAATTTATGTTTGGGGGAGGGAAAAACAAAATTTAACTATTAAATGTTCTCAATTAAATATTTTCAAAAATTATTATAAAAATGATTTTCTGTAGTGAATTTAATTTAGTAAACTAGAATTAATTTATTTAACTATTATAGAAGGTTAAAAGAAATATTTTTAGTAATTAAACTAATTTTGTAGATTAAGATATTTGGAATAAAAGAATAAGAATATAGTAAACTATTTAAAGTATGGAAAACTATATTTTAAAATATTAAATTCTTAAGTATTTAGTTGAGAAAGAAAAGATTGAAACTCAAGGATGTAAAAACTATGAAATACATATAAAGTAAGGAAATGTTTCAAGTTTCAAATTTAGGAAGAAGACAGTGAAGTTCAAAATTATTAACAGGCTATCCAGATACAGTAATCCTCACTTGAAAAAGAAAAAGAAGGATTGAAAAACAATCCCTAAAAAGAAAAGAAAAAAATATATAGGATTGAAATGCAATCCAAATAAAAAGAAAAAAGTAAGTGAGGAGAAGCTTGAGGAAATGTCTTATCAAAAATTGGCTTCATTTGAATCAACCTAAAGGGTAAACTCAGTTACATTTCTGAACTTATATATATGGATTAGTATTTTTACTTAGTAGTGTTTTCATGAATTTCTTATCATCTGAATATCCTAAGTAATTTAATATTGCAACATATAGTCATTCTTGAAATGAATAGAAGACTATAAATCTTAAACTTGATGACTAAATAACCTTACATTTATAAAATTAATTTAATTATCTAAAAATCTTTCTAATAAACTTAACTATAATATTTATTCAAATCTAATTCATAGTATTTCTAAATTAAAGTTTTACTACAAATAATCATTAATTTTATGTAGTATCAAGATTACTTGAGGACAAGTAATAGTTAAGTTTGAGGGATTTTGACCAAAGAAATATGTATTAAGAAATTCATCCCGATTTTTTATTAATTTTTATTATATTGCACTTTAAAGAAAAGTATTTTCTATGTTTTATTGCAGGTATGAAGATTTTTAGATAATGAAGCAAAAAGATGAGAAAAGGAGCGAATCTGGAACAAAAAGGACCAAAAAATGACAAAAGTTGAACTAGGCCACCGACGGCAAGGAATAGGCCGCCGACGGTAAGGAATAGGCCGCTGATGGCGTGTTTTCCTGAGAGAATTCAAATATATTATAAAGGAGCCCGCCAACAGTGAGCCTGAGCAGTTGGCCTATGTTCTAGAAGCCCACTGACGGCGCAAACGAGCTCACCGACTGCGAGAAGGTCGGTTCAAGCAAGATTCATTAAATCTGGACGTTTTTTGAAGAGGTGCTTAAACAACCTTTGAAAATATTTCTCCCTCTTTAAAAAGAGACGAATTTAGGCCGAATGTGTGTCCTTTTTTAGTGTCAATTTAGTGCCTTTAGTGTCTCTAAAGTGTCATTAGTGTGTGTAAGTGTGTTCTAGAGAGTATAATAGTGAGTTTAGTTTAGTGTGTTGTACAAGAAGAAAGAGTCAGAGAAACTTCAAGGAGTCAGCTTGGGGAGAAAATTCGAGATAAGTTTTATTTATTATTTTATAACTTTGATTTTATATGAAATCTAAGTTTTGTGTTATTCTTCCTATGCATTCTGAGTAGTCTTCTCTGTTTTTCTCCTTGTTTTTTAGATTTTGTGAAATGAAAAATTGAATTAGTTGCGCCTAAAATATTCAATAAAAATTGTGATTATTTTTCTACTTAAATCTTAATTTACATTCAATTTGGCCAATTGAACTGTTAAAATATGTTGATTTCACAACTAAAGTAAAGATTACATCCAAGATTCAGGGAAATCAAAGTCCTTGAAAGGAGAGTGCAAATAAATAGGGAAATGTTATTTATTGGGCATAGAATTGGATATTTTAGAGTGACAGACTAAAATCTTCAATTCAGTCCTATCGTTTGGGTACTGAAGTGTAGATGTTAGCCCTCAGGCGAGGGGAACGTGGGAGCTCCAAAGTGAGAGCCGGTATTCCCCCAGTCTAGCCGCAGAGTCAGTATGCATAGATGTTAGCCCTTTTGGTTTACTATTTAAAGAGAGTCTCAGGAAAGATTAGGAGACTCTTCCTTTGCATTTTAAAGGGTTCTTTCTTTTTTCTTTCTTTTGTTCTTCCACTGAATTTTTAAGAGTTTTTATTTTAGAGTAGGAGTAGGAGTAGAGAGTAGAAAGGAGAAAAGGGTCGGAGTGAAGTATTCTTCTTCCCACTTCTTTTCTTTCTTTTAGTTTAGTTTTTATTGAAGTCTGAAGTCTGTATTCTAAGTCATCGGAGTTGGGAGACTTGCTCTGAGGAGTAGTTTAGCGAAGAGTCAAAGTTTCAGAGGAACTTCCTTACTCTTGTGGAGAGGATTTTCAGATAAGTGTTTACTTTTATTTAGTTTATTAATACTTGTTTTCGTTTATTATTTTTCTTATCGTTGTTTTTAATTTCAAATCAATATTTTTTTATATTTTCTCAATGCATTCTGAGTAGTTTACTTTATCTTTTTCTTTCTTAAATGGAGAAGTAATTAATTTAAAGAGAATTGTTGTGGAAAGTATAAGTGTTTAAAAGTTGGAAGAAGTTGTGAAGATCGATTCTAAAAACTTTGTTTACTTCTTAATTTGGCTCGTTAAGTTGTAAAATTTCTTGAGATTATGTAAGATCCAATGCGGTATTGTCTCATAAAAGTTAGTAAGAATCACATGAAATTATATGGGTGAGAACTGTAGTCCATATAATTGAATGTAATATTAGAAGATATTTTTATAAAAGGGTGTAAAATTAAAGGATTTTAGAGTGACAGGCTAAAACCCCCTAATTTGGTTTGAAGTTTTGAGTTTTGTTATAAGAAGTTAGCCCCCAGGTGGTGGGAATCGAGGGAAATCTAGAGTGAGAGATCGGTATCTTCCTCGCCTAACCATGTTCAAAATAATATAAATTTCAAATTAACTCTATGTTCTTTATAGAACCAAGTAAGGGTAAAGAACACATTTGCTTCTATATGTCAAAACAAAAATTTAAATACTTCCACAACAATACTTTAAGAATTATTACTACTTCATGAAAGGAAAGAAGAAGATATTCTAGTTAATAGTATTTTACATCCAATGTTATTAGTTATTGAAATTTTAATTTCTTGTTTAGCATTTTATTAAGAAAATTTCAAAAGACATATCAATCTTCAAAACTTTTCAAAAACAAGACATACTTTTTCGAAAACAATCAAAGAAAGTAAAAAGATAATTTCTCTGATTCCTTTAAAGCTTTCACATTTTCCCTGTGGGTTCGATTTCTCGGGGCTTAATCAGAAAGTCTTATATTACTTGATAAACGATACGTATACTTGCGTAGTATCCCGACTATAAAATCATTATTTTCATATCTTAAATCATCAGTGAATTTATCCAGAGGAACCAAGTTTCTGGCATCCGTTGCACTTATATCTATAGGGGATCAAGTTTTTAGACGACCCGTTGTCGGGGAAAATTAATTAAATTGCATTTTAAAGAGAATTAAGAAATTATAAATTTTTACTTTTTTTTGTTTTTGTTAGTGTGTTGTATTTTATTTTTTTTATTGTTGTATGCATAGTTCAGGTTCTGAGGGACTTGTGCCTTACGATTCTGAATTAGAAAGAGCTATCACAAAAATCAAAAAAATTAAAAATACAGAAAAAGAAAAAAATATTCAAGAAATGGCAAATCATCAAGATCAAAATGTTGGCATCCATCAAGAATTAAGACTTTTAAGAGATTATGTTAACCCTATAGTAGATGAACTTCGTGGTAGTATTCAAAACCCTGCTGTAGCTGCTAATTCTTTTGAGCTTAAACCTGCTATTATCTAAATGGTGTCAAATAATCAGTTTGGGGGAACAACAACTTAATATCCTAATTTGCATCTTGCTAATTTTCTGAAGTTGTGTGCTACTTTTAAATATGATGGTGTTTCGGATGATGCTATTAGACTTAGACTTTTTCCTTTCTCACTAAGGGATAAAGCTAAAATGTGGTTACATTCGTTAGCACCTGGATCAATTAGAACTTGCGGAAAAAAAAATTTTTGAGCCAAATACTTGACCTACGCTAAATATATGCGTACTAAAAATTCAATCCCCAGCAACGGTGCCAAAAACTTGACCCGCAATCCGCTGATGACAAATATAATAATTAATGCTTTCAAATATATGTAATAGATAATAATAGCGGCTAGTGTATATAAATATAATTTTATCAAAAATATTTTACACACTAGGGATACTACGCAAGTATACATATCGTATCAAGTAATATAGGGCTTTGAAACAAATACCCCAGTATCTATCCCACGAGGAGTGAATTATGGATTTTTAAATATTTTAATTTTATTTTTAAGTATTTCTTTTATAGTTATAAATTTGATATTTTTAATTTACTAGATGCAATAATAATGCAGTAATGAAATGATTGATGTAAATAGCAATAAGAAAACAACTTTCTTCCTTTCAATTAATCCAAGATTTTCTAAGATAATGATAATATTCGTGGAGAATATAAATTTATAGTATTGTGCCAAATAGAAGCTTTCATATTCTTTACCCTTTGATCCAGGTGTAAAGAACATTAAGCTAACTTTATGATCGAGTCCGGATGTATTGTTAGTAGAATGGGTTAATCTAGGCTCACACTACTAGATGTCCAAGGGTGGCTATGGTCGGCCCTACTAGTGACCCTTTCCTTCTCTATAAACCAAATCACAAGAATTTAGTCTGTCACTCTAAAAACTTATCAATTCTTATATAATATCTTCCTATTTATTTGCACTTCACCTTGAATAACCCGCACAAGGCCTTCGACTACCCAAGGATTCATTTGATATCTACTAGTTAAGAATTCATCTCCTTCTAGGGATCAAAACTCTTCAACAAGTTTTAACAATTTAAATGGCCAATTTAAATAGTAAATTAAGATCTGGTATTAATATCATCACAATGTTTTAAAATATAAATAGTTTTTAATTCTCCAACAAATTTTATATTATCTTATTTATATTTTCATAATTGAAAGGAGAAAGTAAACTAACTACTCAGAACACATTGAATTTAAACAACAAAACATGATAATGAAACTTTGAATAAAATTACAAATACTTATCTTAAGTGTTTCTCCTACTGAACCTCTGAATTCTTCTGACTCCAAAGCAAATAAACTTCAAAAGCACCAACTCTTTAAACTCACAATACAAACTCTAAATAAAATAACTAACTAATTTATGAAGGATAGTAAAATGTGGCCCTAAAGTATCTCTCTAATTCTCTCCCTAGATGGAGCTCTAGATAGGGGGGCCATTTTTTTTGAAGGAGTGCCCTCCTATTTATAGGCTTCAAGGGTTGCCTCAAGGCACCTCTTCAAAATGTGTCTTCTAGAAGGTGTGTCTGGCGCCTGGGCGCCGGACTCTGCTTCCAGTTCTTCGCACCTCTCCACTTTGGATCGCACCTCTTCGCGATTAAAACCGTTTCCAAGCGTCCAAATACATTGTATCACATGTCCTATAAACCAGGAACAACTGACAGTCTTCTAGAAGGTCCAATAACCGCTAACACCATCAAAATAACCGTCCAAAAGTCGTCAAAAATCTTGACAGATCCCGTATCGACCTGGCGCGTAGGCGCCGGATTCTGGCGCCAGACCAATAATTTTGACAATTTTCTATTTTGGCTCCATTTTTGCTCCTTTTTTTCTCCTCTTTGCTCCTTTTTCACTCTTTTTCCTTCTTGAACATTTTTCCATCACCTATATCCAAAAACACAAAAATACCTTTCATTAAAGCATACTATCCTTAAAAAATTGATAAAAATCAAGGCATAAAAATGGATTTTTTTTTCATGGATCAAAATCCCCCAAATTTAAACGTTACTTGTCCTCAAGTAACCATTTTTACTATATAAAATGTATAACATTTGGAATGAAAGATCAATATTTAAGACTCCTTGTAATTTTTGATCTTATAAAGGCTTTAGTAAATCATTAACCAAATTTCACTAACTAAGTTTAATTTTAAGAATTTAAATAATATTCAACTACCAAATCATAAGACTTCAAAAATTTTTCATTCATTTCGAAAATAATAGACGTTTATTATATTAAGATCACATAGATTGTTTACAAGAAAAAGATTTTCATGAAAAGTCTTTCCTAAATAAAGATTCATGCATAAAAATTAAGTAAAGTATGTAACTAGTTTTCTTCATTAAAATAATTCAAGTGAGGCTAATTTTTTGTTAGACATATCCTCAAGCTTCTCCTCTTTCTTCTTCTTTTTTTTTTCACAGTGAGGATTACTGTATCTGGATAACCTGTTAATGATTTTGAACTTCACTATCCTTAACTTATATTTTCAAACTTTTACATTTTCACTTAATTATTATAACATGAATAGAATTTCAAAAAGACTTTCAATCTTTTCTTTTTCAAGTTATAATTTTTTATTTCTTAATACTTCTAAAATTCAATTATTTCTATTATGAATAGAAAAAATTTCTTAATCTTATTCTTCTTTAAGATAAATAATTCTATTCTTAAAATCAATCAAAGTTATTAAAATTTTGGTTAAGTCCACTCAAAAATTTAAGTGATCTTAAATAGATTCTTCATTCCTTATGTTATGTTAAGATTTTTTTTTTTTAGAAAATATTAGTTTATTAAGGACAAATAAAATTTAAATTTGCAAGTATTTTCCCTTCCCCCAAACTTAAGTTTTGGTATATCATAAAAAAAATAAAGTATAAGAGAAAGAAAAGTATAATTTAAAAAGAAATTTTATAAGCATGTAAAAAAAAATTCTAGAAAGAAATATAATTTACTTCTACACATGCTTTTTATGAATATTACAGAAATAATGAAGCATATAAAAGTAAGCAGGCTCAAAATTTTTTTTTTTTTTTAAAAAAATTTATATAGCAGTAGTTGAATTAAATAACTATATTACTAATAGAAATAAAATAACATTACTAACTATTCTAGAATACTAAGCAGTAAGCTGAAACAAAAATAAACACAAATTCATTCAAATTTCAATCTGCAACTAAATATCTAAAACTGTCTCAACATCAAACAATTCATACAAAGTCTCATAAACAAATCTAAACTAGCAAACAGTAAACAACAATCAGTACTAGCAAACAAAAACTAATCTAACAAAAGACTCAACACATCTAAGAGGTAAATCAGGCTACTAATCACTGTCTGTAGCCTCGTCGTCGTCATCACCAAAAGAAAACTCCACATCCTTCGGATCAACATATGGTGAAAATCTAGGACAGGTGGGAAACTGAATATCATGCTCACCCTTCAAGAATCTAACTAAAGACTCTGAATACTCAGCATCATACTCACTCTTCCTCTGGTTATAATCGGATAGGTGATCAATTTTCTTATCCATAGTATCAACTCGTCGTGAGTTAGAAATAACTCATTCCGTCGCTCCGAAATTGATCATGCATCGATTCCCAAAAACTAGACGGTGGCTAAGCAGTAGAAGTAGAAGGTCTGGAAGTGGAAGCTCTACCTGGAGTAGGTGCAGAAGTAGAAGGGGCTGTAGATCTCTTCCCACAAAGACGATCATAGATACTAACACTCTCCTGCTCACTTGGCTTGGTAGACTTCAGCTTCTCCTCAGAAATATCAGCAGTTACTCCATTGTTCACACATAAAGTATAAATCAGAGATAGGAATCGCAGTCCTACAGAAGAACTGGATCTAGCGATGAGACTCCGCGTAATCATAAATAATACTGCCGACATCTATCGGCTTCCTCTCCCGAATGCGGTAGTTTAAGATAGCTCGATCTCTAGTCACTTCGCTCGGTGGTTGGAAGGTATAAGTCTTGCGAAATAAAGTAATGACATGCCTTTGAAATACCATTTAACTTAGAAGATTTGAAATTTACCCGTTTATTGTTCCGGATCTTCCAAGCTCCGGTGCGATCGATCAAATAAGCAATAATCATCTCAAGATCTCCCTCAGATGGAGATAATCCGAATAGTGGCACTCGATGGTAGGTGGCAGTCCATAAAAAACATTGATCCTTTCCGGAGTAAATCCTACTCCAACACCTCTGACGAAGACTTCATAGTCTTCCACATCCAAAAAGTTAGCATAAAATTCGCGCACGACTGGAATAACAGCAACAGCAGTGAAATAACAGAATAGTTGCCAGTTGTGCGCAACGATCGTGCTCTCGATCATTTCACCGGGATTATAAAAGCTTCGCTCTGAGATAAATTTTCTGGATGTCGCAAATTCGTGATATCGAAAATGCGCTGCCGCAGTCGCAAACTTGCTACTGTCAAAATTTTCTCGTGCCTTTCCTCGCTTAGATTTCAGTGCCATCTAAACGTGAAAGAAAACACAAATAAATTAAGGAATCAAAGATTTAAACTCTTTTTAAGCTTAAGAAACTTAAAATGAGTTTAAAAATTCATGGAGAAACATTAAAAAACAAAATTTTTCTCAAATTTTTGGTTTTTAGCCAAAAATAAGAAAAACTATGGTGAAAATCAAAAATAAATGGATTAGAGTGTAGATCTGACCTTGAGATGAAGAAATCAAGTGATTTCGGGCTCAAAATCTTGATGTTTTGACCTCAAAATGGATTTAGAAGGTGGATTTTCGCGAAAAAGAGGAAGGAGATGAAGCTTAGGCGTCAAAAATGGCTAATAGGGGTTTAAATGGTGATTTTCGGGTAAGCAGGCCGATCCGGCGCCTAGGCGCCAAATTCTGGCGCCTAGGCGCCCGACTCGCCTTTCAAAAAAATCACTTTAAAAATTTTATTTTCCACCAAAATTCATAAATTATACTTCTAATTACTCATATAAGATTACTGCTTCAGTTTCCATCTTCCAAAATATTTTTCAAAAATTTTAAAAATTAAAAATTAAATCCACCAATTAAACACAAGTTTAAATCAAACTCTTCTAATTCCATTCATGATTTTCAATTTCGGGCTCAATACAATTCAGATAAGTATCATAACATGATTCAAGTTCTAACAACGATCAAAAAACACAAATTTGAAAGCAAATACAACACACACTGAACATGAAAGCAAACACACAAACAAACATAATCGATTCATTAAATCGATACAACGACACACTAGATAAATCACAATCTCACCACATCATATCTAATTCTCATTATCTTCACAATGAAGATTGCATGGCCTATTGGGGAAGAATACTAACGCTCTCGGAAAATCCTTAGCCGTTTTCTCGTCGATCCAATTGTTCTTCGCATAGATCTCCACTTGAGCATCTTGATAAGCCGCTAGATGATCAAATTGAAGTTTCGCCTACCATTCCAAATGTTCAATTTAATGATACATCTCATGGAGGTGATCTCCAATGCTTTTAAATTCTGCTTCAAACTTATCTAGACGACTAAAAATTTTCTCCAAACTTACAGTGATGAAACCATTGAAGTAGGATTGAGGATCCTTTGAGACCTTGTCTCTAGCCTCTTCTCTAAGATTTCTCCTCTCCATTTCTTCAAAAATACTCTCTAATCTCTCAAGAATGGAGTGTATGGGTCGAAATAATGATTGTATAGGGATTGGGGATGAAGATAGGGTAATTTATAAGAGAAAATCGTGTGAAAAACTGAAGATTTTCGGTTTTGACACTATCCAGTAACTGTGGCGCTTAGGCGCCAAATCTGGCGCCTAGGCGCCGGTCCCATGTTCGACTCCATTTCGCCTAACGTCAAATTTCAAAGTTTCGTTCTCCAAAATAGGTAATTTAGAATGGTAAGATCAATATAGACTCAGTAACACAAATTATAAGCTATCATAATGAAGGTTAACTTGATCTCCTTTTTACTCATATATGAAATAGAGTGATCCAATGTCTAAGCTTTATATATTTCGAGATAATTTTTAGCTTAAGTCAATAAAGACTTGTTAGCATCAAATTTTCTAAAGTAATATAAAATTAAACAAGATCGATGCATAACCTTACATTAAAAATGTAAAAACACACAAAACAACGAATAACTATGGGTTGCCTCCCACGAAGCACTTGGTTTAACGTCGTCAGCCCGTCCTAATTAAGTTTTTAATCAGGTAGACTCAACTCATAAGCCTCTTTATAAATCTTTTTAATATCTCCCAAATAAGGCTTCAGTCTTAATCCACTAACTTTAAAAAATTTTCCTGTTTTGTGATCTTTAATATCCACAGCTCCATAATAGTATACTTTTTCAATTATATATGGTCCTATCCATTTTGATCTTAATTTTCCAAGAAAAAGTCTTAAACGAGTATTAAATAATAATACTTCTTGTCCAGGCTCAAATATTTTTCCTGAAATCTTTTTATCACATAATATTTTCATTTTCTCTTTATAAATCCTTGCATTTTCATATGATTCATTTCTTATTTCATCCATCTCATTTAATTGCAATAATCATTTTTCTCCTGCAGTATTAAAATCAAAATTAAACTCCTTTATCGCCCAATAAGCTTTATGTTCAAGTTCAACAGGTAAGTGACAATGTTTACAATAAACTAACTCGGTAAGGTGACATTCCGATTGGTGTCTTATAAGTTCGTTCTATAAGCCAATAATGCGAGAATCGAAGTCTATCAACCCAATCGGTTCTTTTAGGATTAACGATCTTCTCTAAAATTCTTTTAATTTCTTTGTTTGATACTTCGACCATTCCACTTGTTTGTGGGTGATATGCGATTGCAATTCGTGTTTGATTCCAAATTTTTCCAATAATGATTGTATTCTTATATTTCTAAAATGACTTCCACCATCTGTGATAATTACCTTAGGAATTCCTAATCTTGAAAAAATCATCTTCTTTAAAAACTTTGAAACACTTTTGGAATCACAGCTAGGTAAAGCTACAGCTTCAATCCACTTTGAAACGTAATCAACCGCTAATAAAATATAAATCTTTCTAGATGATGGTACAAATGGTCCCATAAAGTCTAAACCCCATATATAGAAAATTTTAACTTCTAATATATAGTTTAAAGGCATTTCATCTTTCTTGGATATATTTCTCAGCCTTTGACATCGATCACATGTTTTCACATAATGTCTCACATCTTTAAATAAGGTAGGCCAATAAAATCCTGAATTTAAAATTTTAAATGCAGTTTTATCTACTCCAAAGTGTCCTCTAAATTCGGAATCATGACATTTTTGAATAATAGCATAAGTTTCTTCATAAGGTACGCATCTACGAATTACAGAATCTCTTCCAAATTTAAATAAATGAGGATCTTCCCAAATATAAGATTTAGCATCATTTTTAAATTTCTTAATAAATTTGTTATCCAATCCATAAGGTAAAATATTGCCAACTAAATAGTTAACTATATCTACATACCAAGGTGTTTGGCATCCTTGAATAACAAACAAATGTTCATCAGGAAATTTCTCATTTATATTTTCTTCAGTAATAACATCATTCTTAATTCTAGATAAATGATCAGTTGGTTGTCTGTTTCTTTTCTATCCACTATTTGAAAATCAAATTCTTGTAGAAGTAAAACCCATCTTATCAGTCTAGGTTTAGCAACTTTTTTCAACATTAAATATTTAATAGCGGAATGATCAGTATGAACTATGCATTTGGTACCAAGAAGATAAGGTCTAAATTTATCAAAGGCATATACTATAGCTAAAAGCTCTTTCTCAGTAGTAGTGTAATTTCTTTGAGTTTCAGTAAGAGTTTTACTAGCATAATATATAACTTTGAAACTTTTCTCATATTTTTGTCCCAATACAGCTCCAATTGCAAAATCACTTGCATCGCATATTAATTCCAAAGGTTTATTCTAATTAGGTGCAATAATTATAGGTGCAGTTATTAATTTTTCTTTTAAAATATTGAAAGCATTAACACAGTCTTCATTAAATTCAAATTTAGCTTCTTTTTCCAATAAATGACAAAGAGGTTTAGTAATTTTAGAATAACAGTAGTAGGGGGTTGCAGTTCAGCAATAATTTTCACTTTTGCTTGATCAACTTCCATCCCTTTTTGTGAAACATTATGACCAAGTACAATGCCTTCTGTGACCATAAATTGAAATTTTTCCTAGTTAAGAACTAAATTTGTTTCTTTACATCTTTTTAGAACTTTGGAAATATTTTCCAAACAAGACTCAAAAAAAGTTCCAAAAACTGAAAAATGGTCCATGAATACTTCAATTCCTCTGTCAATCAAATCACAAAATATTGACATCATACATCTTTGAAAAGTTGCAGGTGCATTACATAAACCAAAAGGCATTCTTCTAAAGGCAAATGTTCCATAAGGTCTTGTAAATGTTGTTTTCTCTTGGTCCTCAGGAGCGATAAGTAATTGATGATAACCAGAATATCCATCCAAAAATAGAAATATGAGTGTCCGGCTAATTTGTCGAAGCATTTGATCCAAGAAAGGTAAAGGAAAATGATCCTTTCTAGTGGCGTCATTTAACTTCGATAATTAATGCAAATTCGCCATCCAAGTAAATTGTCTTGTAGGAATTAGTTCATTTTTATCATTGACGATGACGAGTTACTCCTCCTTTCTTCGGAACACAATGAATAGGACTTACCCATTGGCTATACGAAATAGGATAAATAATTCCAGCATCTAACCATTTTAAAATTTCTTTTTTAACAACCCCTTTCATGATAGGATTTAATCTTCTTTGTGGTTCAATAGTAGGTTTAAAATTTTCTTCCATTAAAATTCTATGCATACAAATGGAAGGGCTTATTCCTCTTATATTAGCAATAGTCCAACCAAAAGCTTTCTTATAATTCTTTAACACTCCTATTAATTTATCTTCTTGATCTAAACTTAGCTCAGAAGAAATAATAACAGGTAAAGTTAATGAATTTCCAAGAAATTCATACTTTAAATGTGAAGGTAACATTTTTAATTTTAGTTCATGGACTTTTTTAATTGAGGGTAAAAGTATATCATTTTGAGTTATGTCTAAAGTTTCCCAGTTACTTTAATATAATGAGTTTCTTTAAATAATTCTTCTTCTTTTAGTTCTTCATTTTCATCAGTTAAAAATTCAATTTCTTCTTCAGGAATGATTTTACATTTTTCTCGATAGTGTTTTTCAATTATAAAATCAAAAATATCCATTCGATAGCATTTTTTTTTGTCAGGGTACTTCATCGATTTAAGAACATTGAATTTAATCTTTTGATCATTAACTCTCATAGTTAATTATCCCTTTTGCACATCAATCATAGCTCGTCCGATAGTTAGAAAAGGTCTCCCTAAAATAATGGGTATTTCTTTATCTTCTTCCATATCAAGTACAATAAAATCCACAGGGAAGATAAATTTATCTACTTTAACAAGTACATCCTCTATAACTCCTTTAGGGTAAGTGATAGATCTATCAACTAACTGAAGGGTTAGAGTGGTGGGAGTAATCTCTCCTAAATTCAACCTTTGATAAATAGAAAATGGCATGAGATTAATACTAGCTCCTAAATCACATAAAGCTTTTCCACAAAATTTTTCTCCAATAGCACAAGGTATAGTAAAACTTCCAGGATCTTTAAGTTTCTGAGGTAATTTCTTTTAAATTATTGCACTACATTCTTCACTTAATGCAACGAGTTTCAAAGGCTTCAAATTTTTGTTTCTTACTTAATATATCCTTCATAAATTTTGCATAAGTTGGCATACGTTCCAAAGCTTCGACAAAAGGTATGTTTATAGTAAGTTTCTTAAAAATTTCAAAGAACTTAGAAAATTGATGACCAAGCTTCTGCTGTTTTAATCTTTGAGGAAAAGGTGGTGGTGGTTTTTCAACTTCCACATTAATAGAAATATTAGTTTGATCATGATTACGAGAAGGAGTTTCTTTAGGTTATTCAATCTCTTCAACCTCAATCTCTTTTTCAATTTCATTCTGCATTCTTTCTTTTAATTCCTTTCCACTTCTAAGTTGTACAGCTTTAACATGTTCATGTTCTTTTCCAGTTTCTTTTGGATTAATTTCAACATTACTTGGAAGTGTTTCTGGAGGTCTGTAATTAATTAAATTAGCGATTTGTCCCATTTGATTCTCAATATTACGAATAGCAGTATTTTGATTTTGTAATTGATTACAAATTTGTAAAATTAATTCTTCTATTGATAACTTTTTCTGTTGATTATTAAATCCAGGTGGTTTATAATTTGAATTTACTTGATTATTCCAATTTCTAGTTTGATGGGATTGATTATTACCCTATTGTTGTTGTTGATTATTCCAGTTAAAATTAAGGTGATTTTTCCATCCATAATTATAATAATTTGAATACGGATTATTTTTACTAGCAATAGCTTGTAAAGTTTCAATAGTTTGAGAATCTTCAATATTAGATGAGTTGTTATGTGATATGTTGATGTCAAAATTATCTAATTTCCTAGATATTGCATCTACTTGTGAAGCTAAGATAGAAAAGGCTTTGTTATCTTGAATACTTGACATTCTTTTAGGATTAATCCATTCAGAAGGCCATTGAAAATTATTGTTAGTCATTTCTTCAATTAAAGTATAAGCTTCTTCAAATGATTTAGACATTAAAGAACCTCCAACAGCAGCATCAATAATTGATTTTAGTGATCCAATTAAACCATTATAAATTGTTTGAATAATTAACCAATCAGGTAAAGCATGACGAGGACATTTTCTTAATAGTTCTTTAAATCTTTCCCAAGTTTCATAAATTGTCTCCCCGTCAAATTGACTAAATGAAGTAATATCATTTCTTAATTTAGCAGTTTTAGAAGGAGGAAAATATTTAGCAAAGAATTTTTGTGTCATTTCAGCCCATGTTTTAATAGAACATGTTTCTAATGAGTTCAACCACATCTTTGCTTTATCTCTTAAAGAAAAAGGAAAGAGTCTAAGTCTAATAGCATCATCAAAAACATTGTTATATTTAAAGGTAGCACAAAGTTCTAAAAAACTAGCAAGGTGTAAATTTGGATCCTCATTTGGTGTTCCTCCAAATTGATTATTTTGAACCATTTGAATGATAGATAGTTTAAGCTCAAAAGAATTAGCATCTACTGTAGGTATTTGAATACTACTATGAAGTTCATCAACTGTAGGGTTAGCATAATCCCTTAATGGTTTGTAAACATTTTGTTCATTAATTTCAATTGGATTTTGTAAATTGTTATGTAAATTAGCCATCTCTTGGATTTTTGAGTTTGTTTTCCTTTTTTAATTCTTTTAACAGTTCTTTCTAATTCAGAATATAAACGTAATAATCCTTCAGATCCAGCACCACGCATAAAAAGTAAATTAGCAAGAAATAAAATCTCTATTTATTAGTAAAAAAAAATTTATTTTATATATATATTTATTTATTTTTTTTGGTATTTTATATTTTTGACAATAAAAGAAAATGAATAAAATAAAATAAAATATTTAAAATCTAAAAATTTGCCTCCGCTTCTCCCCGGGCAACTGTGCCAAAAACTTGACCCATGCTATATATATGCGTACTAAAAATTCAATCCCCAGCAACGGCGCCAAAAACTTGACCCACGCTAAATATATGCGTACTAAAAGTTCAATCCCCGACAACAGTGCCAAAAACTTGACCCGCAATCCGCTGATGACAAATATAATAATTATTGCTTTCAAATATATGTAATAGATAATAATAGTGGCTAGTGTATATAAATATAATTTTATCGAAAATATTTTACACACTAGGGGTACTACGCAAGTATATGTATCGTATCAAGTAATATAGGGCTTTGAAACAAAGACCCCAGTATCGATCTCACGTAGAGTGAGTTATGGATTTTTAAATATTTCAATTTTATTTTTAAGTATTTCTTTTATAGTTATAAATTTGATATTTTTAATTTACTAGATGCAATAATAAAGCAGTAATGAAATGATTGATGTAAATAGCAATAAGAAAAAAACTTTCTTCCTTTCAATTAATCCAAGATTTTCTAAGATAATGATAATATTCGTGGAGAATATAAATTTATGGTATTGTGCCAAATAGAAGCATTCATATTCTTTACCCTTTGATCCAGGTGTATTATTAGTAGAATGGGTTAATCTAGGCTCACACTACTAGATGTCCAAGGGTTGCTATGGTCGGCCCTACTAGTGACCCTTTCCTTCTCTATAAACCAAATCACAAGAATTTAGTCTGTCACTCTAAAAACTTATCAATTCTACACCCATTATATTATATCTTCCTATTTATTTGCACTTCACCTTGAATAACCCGCACAAGGCCTTCGACTACCCAAGGATTCATGTGATATCTACTAGTTAAGAATTCATCTCCTTCTAGGTATGAAAACTCTTCAACAGATTTTAACAGTTTAAATGGCCAATTTAAATAGTAAATTAAGATTCAGTATTAATATCATCACAATGTTTTAAAATATAAATAGTTTTTAATTCTTCAACGAATTTTATATTATCTTATTTATCTTTTCATAATTGAAAGGAGAAAGTAAACTAACTACTCAGAACACATTGAATTTAAACAAAAAAACATGATAATGAAACTTTGAATAAAATTACAAATACTTATCTCAAGTGTTTCTCTTACTGAACCTCTGAATTCTTCTGACTCCAAAGCAAATAAACTTCAAAAGCACCAACTCTTTAAACTCTCAATATAAACTCTAAATAAAATAACTAACTAATTTATGAAGGATAGTAAAATGTGGCCCTAAAGTATCTCTCTAATTCTCTCTCTAGATGGGGCTCTAGATGGGGGGCCATTTTTTCGAAGGAGTACCCTCCTATTTATAGGCTTCGAGGGTTGCCTCAAGGCACCTCTTCAAAATGTGTCTACATTCAATGAATCTTATAGAAGGTGTGTCTGGCGCCTAGGCGCCGGACTCTACGTCCAGTTATTCGCACCTCTTCACTTTGGACTCAAAACCGTTTCCAAGATTCCA
The DNA here is from genome assembly GCA_022702705.1 of Papilionanthe hookeriana x Papilionanthe teres. Classification (NCBI taxonomy): domain Eukaryota; kingdom Viridiplantae; phylum Streptophyta; class Magnoliopsida; order Asparagales; family Orchidaceae; genus Papilionanthe; species Papilionanthe hookeriana x Papilionanthe teres. The sequence continues at coordinate 66,193,963 of CM040431.1, forward strand.
AATATATTGTATCACATGTCCTATAAACCAGGAACAACTGTCAGTCTTCTAGAAGGTTCAATAACCGCTAACACCGTCAAAATAACTGTCCAAAAGTTGTCAAAAATCTTCACAGATCCCGTATCGACCTGGCGCCTAGGCGCCGGATTCTGGCGCCTAGGCGCCAGACCAATAATTTTGACAATCTTACATTTTGGCTCCATTTTTGCTCCTTTTTGCTCCTTTTTCACTCTTTTTTCTTCTTGAACATTTTTCCATCACCTATATCCAAAAATAGAAAAATATGTCTTTCATTAAAGCATAATATCCTTAAAAGTTTGATAAAAATCAAGGCATAAAAATGGGTATTTTTTTCATGGATCAACTGTCACAAAAATTCCTTGCTAAATATTTTCCACCATCTAAGACTGCTAAGTTGAGAAATGATATAACATCTTTTTGTCAGTTTGAAGGAGAATCAATATATGAAGCAAGGGACAGATTTAAAGATCTCCTCAGGAAATGTCCACATCATGCGATACCATATTGGTTAATAATTCAAACTTTTTATAATGGATTAGTTGGATCTCTTAGTTCAATCATCAATGCTGCTGCTAGTGGATCATTAATGTCTAAACCATTTTCTGATGCTTATGCTTTAGTTGAAAAAATGGCTACTAATAATTTTCAATGGCCTTCTGAAAGATTAAATCCTAAAAAGGTAGCCAGTGTTTATGAGAATGATGATTTTACAATGTTAGCAAATCAAGTTGCTGCTGTATCAAGAAAGATGGACCAATTTAGGATGAATTTTTCTCAGCCAAATCTCATGATTGAAGAAAATTCATTAGGCCAAATGGTTGATTCTTATTCTTCACCAGAAACTGTGAATGCTATAATCAAATCTAACAACCCATATTCCAATTATTATAACCCAGGTTGGAAGAATCATCAAAAATTTAATGGAATAACAATAATCAGGGTAGTGTTAATCAATAATGGGGGAACACCCAAGTAAACCCATTGGGGAATTGGAACAACCAAGGTAATAATAATAATAGATTAACTTATCCTTCAGGTTATAACAATGTTTTACAAAATAAGGAGAAGAAGTTGTCTATGGAAGAAGTAGTATCACATAGGGGAAATCAATTACAAATTCAAGGAGCAACCATCAGAATTATTGGAAATTAATTGGGACAAATTGCAAATGCCTTAAGTAATAGATCCCAAGGAATGCTTCTAAGTAATACTGAAGTGAATCCAGGAGAAAAGAATAAAGAACAAGTGAAAGCAATTCAACTGAGAAGTGAAAAAGAATTGGAAGGTAGAGTTCAAAAAGAAACTGAAGTAGATAAAGAAGAAATTGAAAGACCTAAAGAGGACGCTCCAAAAGGTTTTGAAAGACCTATTTCTCTACCTAAGGTTGATTTAGAAAAACCACCACCTCCATTTCCTCAAAGACTTCATCAACAAAAGTTGGATAAGCAATTTTCAAAATTCATAGAGATATTAAAGAAGCTTACCATTAATATTCCATTTGCTGAAGCCCTAGAACAAATGCCAAGCTATGTGAAATTTATGAAGGATATTCTTAATCAAAAGAGGAAGTTTGAAGAAAATGAGACTGTTGCACTTAGTGAGGAGTGCAGAGCGATAATTCAGAAAAATTTTCCTGAAAAACATAAAGATCCTGGTAGTTTCACAATTCCATGTGCAATCGGAGAAAGATTTTATGGAAAAGCTTTATGTGATTTGGGTGCAAGCATTAACCTTATGCCTCTATCAATATTCAAAAAACTGGGACTAGGAGAAATAACCCCAACTACTATAACTCTGCAATTAGCAGATCGTTCGATCACATATCCTGAAGGAGTTATAGAAGATGTTTTGGTAAAAGTGGATCAATTTATTTTTCCTGTGGATTTCATTGTTTTAGATGTGGAGGAAGATAAAGAGATACCCATAATTTTGGGGAGACCTTTTCTAGTTACAGAAGCGAGCCATGATAGATGTGCAAAAGGGGAATTAACGATGAGGGTTAATGATCAGACTGTTACATTTAATATTTCAAAATCGATGAAATATCCTACAAGAGGTAAAGAAGATGAGTGTTTTAGGATGGATGTTATCGAATATTTAAGTGAATGTCATTTCAAATCAACTTATGAAGAGAAAGCTGAAAGAGAAGAATTTGAATATAAGCAAGAAGAGGAGTTATTTGATTCTGAAGATTTTCAAGAAGAAGATTTAAAGTATGTTCATGAAAGTTTTGAATTGTTGGATATGACTGAAAAAGATAAATCTTATGGTCCATCAATTGAAAAACCTCCTGAACTTGAGTTAAAAATGCTTCGTGATCATTTGAAGTATGTTTTTCTAGGTGAATCCTCAACCTTGCCTGTTATAATTTCCTCTCAATTAACTAAAAAAGAAGAAGAGAGTTTGCTTGAAATTCTGAAGAAGCACAAGAAAGCCTTTGGATGGACAATTGTTGATATTAAAGGAATCAGTCCTTCAATTTGTATGCACATAATTCTTATGGAAGATAATAGCAAACTGCGGGCTGATCCCCAAAAGAGATTAAATCCTATCATGAAAGATGTTGTTAAGAAAGAAATTTTAAAGTGGTTGGATGCTGGAATTATCTACCCTATTTCAGATAGTGCATGGGTTAGTCCTATTCATTGTGTTCCTAAGAAAGGAGAAGTAACTGTGATTGTTAATGAAAAGAATGAAATGATACCAACAAGACAAGTTACAGGGTGGCGAATATGCATTGATTATAGAAAATTAAACCTTGCCACAAGGAAAGATTATTTTCCACTCCCTTTTCTAGATCAAATGTTGGATAGACTGGCTGGGCATAAATACTTTTATTTTCTGGATGGATATACCGGTAACCACCAAGTATTATAAAATATCATCCGCAGACAAGTGGTTTGGTTGAATTATCCAATCGTGAAATTAAAAGAATATTGGAAAAAACTGTTAATCCAAATAGAAATGATTGGTCAATTAAACTGGATTATGCTTTGTGGGCCTATAGGACTGCTTACAGCACACCTATAGGAATGTCCCCACATAGGCTGATTTTTGGAAAAGCTTGTCATTTACCTTTTGAGCTTGAGCATAAAGCATATTGGGCTATTAAAGAGTTCAATTATAATTTGAAAGATGCTCGCTAAAAAAGATTATTGCAATTGAATGAGCTTGAAGAAATAAGGAATGAATCTTATGAAAATGCTAAGATTTATAAGGAAAAGATGAAGTTATGGCATGATCGGAAGATTCTTACTAAAAATCTTGTACCGGGACAACAAGTTTTGTTGTATAATGCTAGATTGAGAATATTTTCTGGAAAACTTAAGTCCAGGTGGATTGGGTCCATTCATTGTGATAAAAGTTTATTCTTATGGAGCTGTAGATGTTCAAGATCCTAAGACTGGAAAAATATTTAAAGTTAATGGACATAGACTTAAACCATATTTTTCAGTTAATAAATCTAAATCTGATGAGAATTTAATGTTGGGTCACTCAGAATGAGTTCTAGGTATGTCGGGCTGAAGACGTTAAAACAAGCGTTTTGTGGGAGGCAACCCATATTTATCGGTGTGCTTTGCTTTATGTTTGTTTTGTGTGTTTTTTTTGCTTTGTTTGGTTTGTTTTTATGTTTTTAGTGGTAGTAATTTGGAGTTTTTAAACTTAAGTGGAGTTTATTTGACCTTAATTGATGATTTAGAGAAGTCAGAATGAGAATTTGGACACTTAGCAGACCTGTGCTAAATTGTGCACTGGTGGCTAAGCGCCGACTAGTTCACGCTTAGGTGCCACAGTTATTAAAAAAGTGAAAAATGTGAATTTAGAGCCTTGATCGTGGGGGAGAAGTTGTGGGAGTTATTTAGGAGATTCTAAACGTGTTGGAGAATATCTAGCATCTCCCAAGTCTATAAAAAGGTCCTGACTTAAGGAAAACACTTGCCTAAAGTCCTATTTTCATTTCTAAAGTCTAAGAGGAGAGTTTTGAGAGCACCATGTCTTGTTGGGAGAACGAGATGAAGAAGAAGCAAGATTCTGATAAAAGTAAGTTCATTAGTGATAGTGCTAAGGAGTTATTTAATGGATATCTGGCTGTTAGCATTCAAGGTATTGCAGAGATGATTGCATAAATTGAAGCCCGAGTGACTTCAATGAAAGCAAAGATCAATGATATTACTTTACATCTGGATCACATGGGATGGTAACTCAAGATGCAATTCAATCATTCGAGGTATGTGGAAGAAATAGATAAGGCGATGTTTGTGAAGAACAAATGGATTGAAGAAGATGATATAAGAATGAACAATGATCGCACGTTCTATCAAATTTATATTCTTAAAGGGTCAAATGAGAATAGTAGTGGTCCTGGTTATATTCAGCTCTAATGGAGAGTGGAATTAAAAGTATTTTGTTTCTATTTTGTTTAGTGTCTTATATGTTATGTTAGTGTTCTTGTGAGTTCATGCTTGTTGTGTTTAATGTTTAAGTATATGCCTGATGATGTGATGGGTACATCTTAGAGATGTACACTTATCAGTTTAAGATTATAGTGTCTTGTATTTTGAGAATTTTATCCTTTATGTTTGGATAAAAATTCTAGTACTGTATTATTATGTTTGTTTTAATAAGTTTGTTTTTGTGAAATTTATGTGGAATCAATGGTTATTTAACTTTGATTTGAAGTACTAGAAGATTTGTGGGGAGAATTAATTATTGTGGACTAATTAAGGGTAATTAACAAAGTGATTTAGTGCATACACCTTAATTATAAAAATTTGGGTATTGGCGGCTAAGCGCCAAAGTGCCGGCGCTTAAGCGCCAGATTTCGCGGCTAAGCGTCGATAGTTCGCGCTTAGGCGCCAGTTCGCGAAAATTGATTCCCGAAAGTTAAAAACCAGAAAATTGCCATTTTTAACCGCCACATCGTCTTCAACCTTTGCTTTGCCGCGAAAGAGGAGCCTAGGGTATCATATTGTGGATCATTTAAGAGCCGATCTCATCAAAAATTGTTAGATTTGGATTCCTTGAGGTAAGAGCACTACTCCTAAGTAAAAATTTTTTATTTTCACCATGTATTTTGAGTACATTATGGAAAATCTTAAAATCACTATTCATGGTGAAAATTTGAGGAAAAGCTTAATAAATTGCTTGGATTTAGTGAAAATATCTTTTGGAAGATAATTTAGCAAGTTTAGTTTGATTTTGGAATTTATGGTGAATTTTTCATGAATTTTTAGAAATGGCTCCAAAGTCAAAGCGTGCACGAGAAAAGACGAAGTTTGATTCTGACAAATTTGTTAGTTTGAGGGCTGAGGAACGATACATCGATGCATTGCAATCATGTAACTTGATTCCTGAGCGAATGTTTAGTAAGTCAGGAAAGGTTATTGAAGATATGATTGCAAGAAGAAACTGGCAGAATTACTGTTGCTTCTCCGTTGTTGCTGTTGTTTCTGTGGTAAGAGAATTTTATGCAAATTTACTTGCTACAGAGGAAAATCAGGTGATGGTCAGGAGGCATGAAGGAAACTTTTCTTCAGGTGCAATCAATACCTTTTATGGACTACCTTCTGATATGTTCTGTTTTTATTCTAAATATCATCCTTCGGAAGGAGAATTAGATGAGATTATGGAATATCTGACTGATGGAAGAGGATTATGGAAAATTACAAATGATAGAAAAGTGAACTTTCATGCTTCCAAATTAAATATCATTTCTAAGGCATGGCATTATTTTATCTCATATAAGTTGTTACCTTCAAGTCATACCAGTGAAGTGACGAGAGAAAGAGTGGTGTTGAACCATTGTATTCAGCATGGGAAGCCTATTGGTATTGGAGGGATAATTTATGATTATGTTTTGAACTGTGTTAGATCCACCACGACTGCAGGTATGGGATTTCCTTCTTTGATTCATTCACTTTATGAAAGATCTGGAGTGAAATTTGAAACCTGGGAAGAGGTACTTCAGCCATTGAGGCCATTTACTAGTGTAAATGTTGGTGCTTACACTGTACATTCAGATTTTGGTTGGAGAGGAGGATTTGGTAGGGCTTCTACTGCTACTGCTTCTGCTGCTTCTACTTCTCGTGCTACTACTTCACGTGCTTCGTCATCTACTGATTCACAGACTGGTTTATTAAAGAAAGATTTTGAAAAAAATGAGTCTTACTCGAGAGCATGTGAGAGATATGGACGGTAAGCTGGATAATGTTGAGAGATATATTGTAAAACACGATGAATATGAGGATAATTATCAGCAATATTTGGATAGACTGATTAGAGGAGATCAGAGTGCTGAGACGCCACCTCATCCATTCTATATACCTTATGTGTCATCCAGAGATTGGAACGAGCAAGATGATGATGATGATGAGGATGAAGAGTAGATGTATGTTGTTTGTTTTGGTTGTTGTATTGATGTGTTGTGTCACTATGTACTTTATCTAGTATTTTGTTTGATGATTGTGTTGTGATGTGAACCTTGATAGTATGCAGATTGTAATTGTACTGTTTATCTGTTATGCATAATCAGTTATTGTTGATTTATATATTGTTGTGTGGTAGTGTGTAATAGTAAATGTTTTTATGTGTATGTTATGTCAGAGTTTTTAGTAGTGTGTACTTTAATTCTAAAAACTATCATCTGTTATCTGTATCAGTGTGTTATTTTAGTTGGTGTGTATTTGCTTTGAAAACCTCCACTACTGTAGAAGTCTTCTGAAATTTTTACTTTTCTTATTATTAAAAAAAAATGTTTAGAAAAACTAAATTTGATTTCATTTTACTCCTGTATTTAAATTGTTATACTTGCATATTAGGATATTTTAAAATTCCTGCAAGCATGATATGTTAGTCTTTATTTCTCACCACTGTATCATTTCTTATGCTTAAATGTTTTATCTTAATTAAAAATTTAAAGTTTGGGGGGGATTTTGAAAAAAAAACAAAGATTTTCAAAAACCTAAAATTTTATTTGATTCTCAAGAATACTTAAAAATAAATCTTATTTTTGATTGAGAATAATTATGTACATGAAGTTATATTAGGGGAACAAAATTTTGAATATAGAAATGAATAAAAGAATTTAGTTAAAATTTATAGTAATCATGAAAAACTTAAAGTTAAAATTTTCTTAATGAAGAGGTGTTAAATAAAGTTAAATTATCTTTAGTAAGAAGTTTTGTATTTTTGGATAAATAGAATATTTGACTTTTATTTTTCAAAGCTTAAATTTCTTTTATTGAAGAGTAATTTTTAAATATTATTATTATGATTTCTAAGTGAAAGATGTATATCTGATCTTTATTTTAAATGGAAGGGTGGAATTCAAAATCATTAAAGGCCTATCCTGATATAGTAATCCTTGCCTTATATAAAAAAAAAGTAAAAAAAAAGAGTTTATGAAAAGGGAGGAGAAGCTTGAGGATTTAAGGGCCTAATCAAAAATTGGTTTCATACCTAAAGTTTAAGATATAAGTTCAGAGAAATTCTAAAGCTTAAAGTTGTAATATAATAAGTAAAATTATTTTTCAAATAAAGATTTTTAAGTGAGAAAAATAAATATTTGAATCCTATATTTTGAAAAATCTACAAATATTTTGTGAAATAGATAGAAACTTATATTTATCATTTTTCTTTTACTTATAAACTTTCTAAACTTTAAGTTGGTTTTAATTACTGAAATTTTTTCTAAATTGGACTATTCCATTTCTAGAACAAAATTTTGTTATCTTCCTAAGAAACTCATTACATAATTTGCATGCTAAAATGTTCTATGAGATTAACTGTCACTAGAGTACAAGTAACATTTTAAGTTTGGGGGATTTTGATACACCTAAAATATATCGTATTTTTATGCACATTTTATACCTATTTTTAATGATATTGCACTTTAATGGAAGGTATTTTGTGTATTTCTTGCAGGTATGATGAAAATGGATGGTCATGATGAAAGAAGCAAAATTGGATCAAATTTGGAGCAAAAAATGAAAAATCAAAAATTTCGCACTGGCGGCTAAGCGCACTGGCCGGCGCTTAGCCGCCACAGTTAAAAATTGAATTTCAAATGGATTTGGTGCCAATTTCAAAGGGGATGGGATGCAACTCTTGGTGGTAACTTCCATAACTTCCTTTGGGCGGCAAGTTTGAATGAAGGGGTGCGTTCCTTGGTAGATACATCGAATCTGGACACATTTTGAAGAGACACCAAGGCACCTTTTGGTTTACTATTTAAAGAGAGTCTTAGGAAAGATTAGGAGACTCTTCATTTGCATTTTGAAGGGTTCTTTCTTTCCTTCTTTCTTTTGTTCTTCCATTGCATTTTTAAGAGTTTTTATTTTAGAGTAGGAGTAGGAGTAGAGAGTAGAAAGGAGAAAAGGGTCGGAGTGAAGTATTCTTCTTCCCACTTCTTTTCTTTCTTTTAGTTTAGTTTTTATTGAAGTCTGAAGTCTGTATTCTAAGTCATCGGAGTTGGGAGACTTGCTCTGAGGAGTAGTTTAGCGAAGAGTCAAAGTTTCAGAGGAACTTCTTTAGTCATGTGGAGAGGATTTTCAGATAAGTGTTTACTTTTATTTAGTTTATTAATACTTGTTTTCATTTATTATTTTTCTTATTGTTGTTTTTAATTTAAATCAATGTGTTTTTATATTTTCTCAATGCATTATGAGTAGTTTACTTTATCTTTTTCTTTCTTAAATGGAGAAGTAATTAATTTAAAGAGAATTGTTGTGGAAAGTATAAGTGTTTAAAAGTTGGAAGAAGTTGTGAAAAGATTGATTCTAAAAACTTTGTTTACTTCTTAATTTGGTCTGTTAAGTTGTAAAATTTCTTGAGATTATGTAAGATCCAATGCGGTATTGTCTCATAAAAGTTAGTAAGAATCACATGAAATTATATGGGTGAGAACTGTAGTCCATATAATTGAATGTAATATTAGAAGATAGTTTTATAAAAGGGAGTAAAATTAGAGGATTTTAGATTGACAGGCTAAAACCCCCTAATTTGGTTTGAAGTTTTGAGTTTTGTTATGAGAAGTTAGCCCCAAGTGGTGGGAATCGAGGGAACTCTAGAGTGAGAGACCGGTATCTTCCTCGCCTAACCATGTTCAAAATAATATAAATTTCAAATTAACCTATGTTCTTTATAGAACCAAGTAAGGGTAAAGAACACATTTGCTTCTATCTGTCACAACAAAAATTTGAATACTTACACAACAATACTTTAAGAATTATTATTACTTCATGAAAGGAAAGTAAAAGATATTCTAGTTAATAGTATTTTACATCCACTGTTATTAGTTATTGTAATTTTAATTTCTTATTTAGCATTTTATTAAGAAAATTTCAAAATACATATCAACCTTCAAAACTTTTCAAAATCAAGACATACTTTTTTGAAAACAATCAAAGAAAGTAAAAAGATAACTTCTCTGATTCCTTTAAAGATTTCACATTTTCCCTGTGGGTTCGATATCTCGGGGTTTAATCGGAAAGTCCTATATTACTTGATAAACGATACGTATACTTGCGTAGTATCTCATATTATAAAATCATTATTTTCATATCTTAAATCATCAGCGCATTTATCCAGCGGAACCAAGTTTCTAGCATCCGTTGCACTTATATCTATCGGGGATCACTCACCATGTTAAAGGTAAAGATACAGTGAAGCAGAAGGGAAGGTGTCGTACCTCACTTACTCTGGAACTAGCTAAAAAGCTCCTCATCATGCTGACCTCTAAGGTAAGGATAAGTTTCAAATCAAACATGGATTCTCAGGCAGAAAAAGCCTTCCCAGTGGACAAACCAAAAGGCTCATATGGCGATGGTCTAGATGACACCAACGAGGAAATTCTTTGGTTGCCATCTATGATCATGGTAATCATTTTTCTAAGCTATCTTTAACAAACAAGGTGTTGATTATCGATCTAGTACCATGAGGCTATCGCAGGGATCTGACGATTGCAAAAACTTGATCTTAAGACCATTTATATACTTGCTAGAATCTAACATAAGGAGAAAGACATTTTGTTTTACAAAGTCGATTCTCATGTAATTAATTAAGATGTAATGTTTCTAAATGATGATAATGAACAAATAGAGGACATCCCTCTTTCTTATTACTTTTCTCCACTCACATCCAAACTTTTAAATGATGGTCCTTACCCGAAAAAACATCTTTTCACCAAGTCAAATTATGCAAGGTTATGTGGCATAATAGATCTCCACAAAAATAGATCTGACCTAGGATACATCAAAAAATCTAGGCAATGCTAAGATCCCTAATGCCTCTTGTAGGATAATTTTCACATCTCATGATAGCAAGATCCTTACCTTGCATGAGGAGGACGTTGAAATCAAAGATATTCCTCTCAAATTAAAGGATGACGTTTCTTCGATCGTCAATGAGTTAATCGAGATCAACTTAGGTATAATCGATGATCTTTATCTCAAATTCGTTAGTAAACTCTATCGAACTCTATGATTGGCATGGTCACAGAGATTCTCACAGAGTTTCAAGGCTGCCTTACTTAGAGCTACTCCAAGATGCCCGATTTAGCTCAGGAAATGGTTGCCCACAATCTAGTTGTTGACTTGAGGGGTGTCCCTGTCAAAAAAAACACCTCAAAGAATGCAACCCGAATTAGAGTTAATGGTCATCGAAGAGACCAAAAAACTCATCAAGGCTACTTTTATCCGGGAAGTTTCCTACCCTACATGGATCACAAACATTGTACTCTTCACAAGAAGAATAGATAGATACTAGTTTGCATCGATTTTTGAGACCTAAACAAGACCTTCCCAAAAGACGATCTTCCACTGCCTGTGTCAGAGTTGATGGTAGATGACGCCTCTTCACATGTGAAGCTTTCTTTCATGGATGGTTCGTCTGGTTACATATAAATCTTGATGGTTCTAGAGGAAGAAGAGCATGCACCATTCCATACACCTATAAACATCTTCTACCACAAGTTCATGCCATTTGGCCTAAAAAAACATCGAGGCAACCTACTAGCGATGACTTGCTACATTGTGAAGTTATATTTTACATTGATGATGTAGTAGTCGAATGTCATTCTGATGAAGATCGTCTTTTAGATCTGCGGACTGACGTTAAACACACCAAAATATATGATCTGAAGATGAAATCGTTGAAGTACTCATTGGCGTGTAATTAAAAAAATTAATGGGCTTCATAATCCGTCATAGGGGCATTGAGATTGACCCTGGCAAGATCAACTCCAGCATAGAGATTTATCCTCTTGAAAGCCTACCACACTTGTGCTCCCTTTAGGAGAAGTTTGCATTCATTAGGAGATTCATTTTAAATTCCTGCAGACGTTGTCAACCTTTTTTAGCCCTAGACAAATAATGGCATTTATTTTTGTTGGGAAAAATCATGTCAGGACACTTTTGAAGATATCAAGCACAACTTACTAAATATTTGACCGGGGAAACCCTTAATTTTGTATATCACCACTCTGGACGAGTTGGTAGGAGCCGTGTTATGTACTAACTTACTCAATGTATCATCCTAGCTGAAATGAAAAAATATGTCAATTGGGAAACACTGTTTGGCGTTGATATATTTCATTATAAAAACTAAGACATTACATGCTCTCACTTCACATTGATCTGATCTCAAGGGTAAACCCCTTGCAATTATGATGACTCGCCCCACTCTAGCTTGGAAATTAGTGAGATAAGCCATGCTCCTTTTGCATTTTAACATATCATATGTCTCTTAGCGAGCCGTAAAAGGACTTACTTTGGCTAATTTTCTACCAATTCATCTGATCCCAACTGACTCATTGCTTAAAGATGACTATCTGACAAGCACATGTTAGTCATCGATTCACTCAAGTGGGAGTTATACATTGATGGGGCATCCTCAATAAAAGAAGACCCGTCAAAATCTCTCGCAAGGGTGAAGGCCAACATCAATCTTATTTTTATGTCTCCCAAAAGAGGCATTCTTTGCTATTCTTATAGCTAACAAAACCGCAAACAAACAATAAGGCAGAATAGAGGGCCTTGTTTCTTGATTTGGAATTAGCCATCGAAATGAATATCGAAAGGATCAAGCTTCATGGTGATTCACAGCTCATCATTAGGCAGGTGTTGGGAATGTACAAGGTTCTCAAACCTGTCCTCTAAGCCTATTATAAGAGCGTAATGACATTACTAAAGCATATCCCCGATTTCCTATTGATTAGGATCTTTCGTTCCATGAATTCATGAGCTGAAATTTTTGATAAGCTAGCCAAGGAACTATCAATTCTTACTGGAGACCCCATTATGGTAGTGATCCAAGGTCGAAGGCTCGTATCACCTGCATGTCTTTAAGTCTTCGCGAACCACCTTTACAAGTGCTGAAGGAATAGTCCTTTCGTCTTTTGATAATCTTTATGATGATTGGTACCACGCCATCATCACTTACTCGATAGAGTGGATACACCCAATGATTGTTTTATGGCCGCTCAGATCCAAAGGAGAGCACTGTCATTTACCTTTATGTGGTACTCACTACCAACGCTCATTCGACCAGATGTGGTTGTGATAAGTTGGAAGAGGCGAGATCTAGAAAATCTTGACCGATGTCCATGAAGGTCTGTGTGGATCCCATCAATTGGTCCCCAAGATGAAGATCAAGATTAAGAGGCTTGGATATTACTAGCCTTCGATGCTATTGATTGCATAGATTATGCCAAGTGGTGCCATCATTGTCAGTATTCTGGTATTTTGTCCAAATACATTGCATCTTATATTTGCATCATAGCCTTTTGAGGCTTGGGGGTTTAATATCATGGCGCCCATCGACCCACCATCCTATAAGAGACATCGATTTATTCTTGTAGCCACCGACTGCTTCTTTAAGTGGGAAGAATCCATGCCCCTGAGATAGGTCAAGGCTGAAAATGTGTTGCCTTTTCTCAAAAGTAACATATAATATCGATTTGGTGTGTCATCCTGTGTCAATTCTAATTACAGGCTTGCTTTCAAAATCACCAATATAAATTTATTGCTCACTGCCACAAAATTGACTAGAGTTACTTCACAATATATTATCCAAGAGCCAATGACTTAACCCAAGCTTTCAATAAGACTTTGGTGAACCTCGTGAAAAAGATCTTTCATGCTAACGTGGAAGATGATAAGCTTTCAAAGGTCTTATGGTTGTATCGTACGACCTACCAGACGCCCACCAGCCCTTGATCATTAACATTCGAGTCCGAAGTAATTCTTCCCTTGGAAGTAGAACTACTATTGTTACGAGTTTCTTTAAGCAGCAATGTCAGTAGTGACGACAATATCCAACTCATGTTGGAAGAGCTAAATAGTTTTGAGGAACCTAAGCTGCAAGCCCAACAAAACCATGAGGCCCGAGCTCACAATAAATTGGTGAGACCATGGACTTCCATAATTAGAGACTTGGTGCTGATTCTGCGCTGCCTAATTGTGTCTCATCATTGAAGATTTGGCAAGTTCAAGCTCACATGAGAAGAACTGTTCATGATCCATAAAGTCTACGAATGAGGTGCTTACTTGCTGAGCAACGCAGACGGATCTAATCTGATGCACCATATCAACGGGTGATACATGAAGAGATACTATGCTTAAATTCTTTTTGCATTTGATGTACTCATTGTACTTTAAAAAATTGAGGTTCGAAGCTGTTTAACATTGCAATCCAAATTTTGAGCAATATTTTCCGATGTCTTTTTGTTACAAAAAGTTGTTGTGAGTACGTTGCACCTGGTAGAAGGTTGTTCAAAGTACAAAATAGTTGCATGCAAGGGAAGCCTTGCACTTCTCTTAATTTGATTGCTGGTTTGCATTTCGTGCAAGGTGGAAGTTTCCTGGGGCGGCCTATTATGAGAAAAGCCATGCTCTTCTATCGACAACCGACTTTACGCAGAGTCCGAAACCGGAATACCTACTCGTCGTGAGTATGGTAGATATGCATGTCCCACTCATCGCATATGAATGTGGTATATATGCTTGTCCTGGTGGTCATAAATGAGCGTTGTGAATTTTCTTGTACCAAAATAGCTTAGATAAAAAATAGAACAGTTCTGGGTAAACGGATATGATAGTCTACCCCTCTTTTTTCTTAGACATACTAGTGTTTCTTACCACTTAATCGGGAAATGGAAAGTGACTTTGAAACCAATAAAATTATTGAAACTATCAAAATCTGCTTACGCCTTTGAAATTGAATTTTTAAAAAATTGTTAAAAACTGAAATATATATTTTAGTTTATTAACATCTACATTATTCCATAGAGATAATGCAAGAAAATGACATATATATATATATATATATATATATATATATATATATATATATATATATATATATATATATATATATATATAGTGTGTGTGTGTGTGTGTGTGTGTGTACATATATATATATATATATATATATCTGTGTGTGTGTATACACATACATACATACATACATACATACATACATATATATATATATATATATATATATATATATATATATATATATATATATATATATATATAGAGAGAGAGAGAGAGAGAGAGAGAGAGAATTTAATAACAAATTTATAGTGCATGTATAAAACTGAAACAAAACTACTTGGTTGAAAGGCTATTGGTTCAACAAACATTTTAAGAAAACTTAAATTTGATTATATTTTAAATTTTCAAGGAATTAAATTTGATTATATTTTAAATTTTCAAGGAAATTGTATCCATCTTTCCTCCGTTAAATAACCAGAATAGATACCCCCTTGTTTTCTTGCGGAGCAGCTGTTCAGAGGGTCAGAGTTTTGGAATCTGTTCAGGATTCTGAGCTGTTTCAGTTTTAATCTAGTTATAAATTGAAAGTTCATTCTCATGCACTGTATTTGGCTTTAAATAATTATTAAATTAATTAATAAATTATAATACTATACTGAGTGCTAGTAAGGATATTAACAAGCAACCTATTTATTAATTGGGCAAGCTGGGTCATGAATAAGTAAATAATGGAAGATCTGGGGTTGTGCTTGCATGAAGATAAAGGGGTGAGCAAGGGCGGTGATGAAATGTTTGAGGAAAGATATTAGACTGAGGCAGAAGAAATTTCTTTCGTTCAGAAAAGATGATATTTTCACGTGGGATGTTACTCCATTACGATGAAGCAACCAAAGGTCACAACAAAGAAACAATGGAGTTATGATAACACTTGGTCGTTGTTTGGCTGCGAACTAGTTTATGTTAAATAAGATTTAGTAGGCAGAGAAGCGCTCACCATATAATAAATCCTTCAGATTCATCTGTGAATGGGATTCAATAAGTTTGGATTTAGATTGAAGTATATGGTGGCACGAGTGAACAAACTTTAAGAAGGAAAAGAATAACACGGCTTAGCTTAATTAGAACAATCTAATGTATATTTCAAGTTACATAATTTCACTTTTTTTCTTTAACAGTGAAAGATAGGTTTACAAAATTTTGATCGAGCTATAATGATCAGACAACAATAATTTGGACATAATAACTGACCTACAACATCTGCAATATAATAATTGGGTTGTAATAGCTGCTAATGGTGATTAGCGGAGATTAGTGATGGTCATTTAAATCACTTTAGAATGGTGAATTTTGCTCTTAACCTCATGCCTCTCCACATCATAAATATGTAAAATTGCGGTAGAGTTTGATCTATACTTTTTTTTTTGTGATACTTTAACAAGTTCAATCA
The DNA here is from genome assembly GCA_022702705.1 of Papilionanthe hookeriana x Papilionanthe teres. NCBI lineage: Eukaryota > Viridiplantae > Streptophyta > Magnoliopsida > Asparagales > Orchidaceae > Papilionanthe > Papilionanthe hookeriana x Papilionanthe teres. Next base: position 66,209,707 of record CM040431.1, read on the forward strand.
ATATCTTAAAACATTTATTTGATGATTTGTGTTAATTTCCTTTATCTTAAATTATTTATTTATCAGTTTTGTCTTTGTAACCGTCTAATTAAACGATATTAAATCATTAGATTCCTTTCATCTAGCCGCCCTACTTGATATAATAATGTCAAATTTAAATATTGTTTCACTTTTTACTTAATATGTCAAAACTTCGAACTATATTTTAGTGCTCCATCTTAGCTTCTTTAGGACTCAAATCAGTGTATTTTTGGAGGGCTCAATTTAACTATATATTTATTAAAATTAGAGCTCAAGTGATCATGAATTTGAATTTATAAGTCATCTCATTCAAATAAATTGAGATTTGTTCTTAATGTTGAATTTTGTGGTGATATATATATATGAAAGGTATTAATCACGATACAGCATTTGTCACTATAAGGTTTACATAAAATAATATTAACTGTATGTCATGGCATTTGATATATGTCATCATGTCAATCGTACATTATTTAAATAATAACTAATCAAAAACTAATATATATTTAAGCGTTGATTGGGATCATTTTTTAATTTTATTCTTTATCTTTTACTTTTATTTTATTTTGTTTATATGTTTATTTAAAATAAACTATATTGGATATATTACAACATTATTAGCTATTTTTAGAAGTAAATTTTAAATATATTTAGTATATTTAAAAATAAATAATTTATTTTAAAAAATAAAAAATAAGAACATGCAAAAATAACCCTAATCAAACATATTTTAAAAAAAATAAAAAAATGAAAAAATAAAATAAAAGTGATCTCCAACAAGCCTGAAAACTGTTGAATGAAGATAGTCTTATTTTGAACATATATTTGATATAAATAGTAAAAATTTGATAATAATTTTTTTTGGAGCATTTACATACAAGGCACCCAATTGTTTTGTATTTATGTTGTAATACTTAAATTTTAATTTTTACATTTTAGACCATAGGGTCACATAAAAAACGGACTTTCAACAAAATAAAATATATCTTTTTATACATAAATAAAGTGTGGTAGATGCAAAAACTGAAATCTTGGAGTTAGACTTGTAAATACATAGGAATTAAGCTGTATGCAACATAAGTTAATCTTTCTTTTCTATATATTTAAGAACATAAATGTCACTTGCACCCACAATGATCAGATTATTTTCCGGATCACCGAAAGTTGCCGTTGCCTTAGGACCAAACAAGTAACGATTGAAAACATTAAAAATATAAATAATAAAAAAAAAAGAAAAAAAAGCATTACTTCACCGGATTTTTGGCATGATTTGGTTGTACCTTATTTTTCTTTTCAACCGCACTTAAGACCGCCGCCGGATAAGGTCCCGTTTAGCGACTGCATATTTTTATGCCTTATTGTTAGTGACTTCAAACTCGATGACCACTGAGGGGTATAGGTGTTCCTTGGTGGGAGTGCTCAGACCCAACCCGATTCCAACCCCCCATCTCCATAAATGTACAAAATTCATGTTAATGGGTTGAACCTTGTGCACATTCTGAAAAATCTATCATAAAACGCTATTTGGCGCAGCTGCAGCTGCGCTGCTTTAAGAATCTACTGTGAGGAAACTGTTGCGAGGAGGGTATTATGTCGTTTGTTAGTAATTGCATGTGAAACAATTGTGAGATACTTGTTTTGTGAAAAAATGATCATTCTGCCGCTGTTTAATAAATTTATTTGTGACTGAATTGTGACACTCATTTATTTAATAATTCTGAAACAGAAATTCAAACTAATGATGAATTTATTTTGAAGTGTAAAAATATGTTCAAAATAATGATGAATCGACATACATAACACTCAAATCTTTCTCCAAAATTTGAAAATGACAAACGAAATGCTTTCTCTACTTTAACTCTAAGGTATCGAGTTTGAGATATCAACAAAAAGGGGATGATAACGCAAAACATAACTGGGCTATTTGGCTACAAGTTGAATTTAACTCGGAGCAGTATTTAGAGGCTAGTTGGCTAGAAGTAGAGACTGGCTTAGGATTTTGTAAATCTTTCGGTAATTTAAGATCAATAAATCTTGAAGGATTGCAATGTGAAAATTGTATGTCATGGTAACTGTTAAGTTTTGTTATAGGTTCGTTAATTATTTGAATATTTGTCGCAGGCTGTAAAAAATATGAAGGGAAGAATTTCTCATGGGTTGTTTGGTAGCGCCTATTAACATGATTTATGGCCGGCTTTACGAAATCCACTCAAACATACTAAATCCACAAGTTTAGCTGGTTTATGAAATTTTGGATCTACGATTTCAATTTTGCCTGTCCAGCGAAGAAGTGTATTTAACAGATTTATGATTTACGGATCTAAATCCTGCTTGCAACCAAGCTAAAAATTGATGTTTCGTGAATAATGTTATATCAAATCCTGAATAACCATTAACAGGCTAAGACGGGGTTTATCTGAATATATGGATTTAAATCCCTTAAAATTTAATTTGGCAGAATTTTACTAGCTTAAATTCTACCTAAATTAGGATGTCAGACAATCTATTCTTATATCATGGAAAATGGTTTTTACTAAATTTCAGCATTAAATTTTGAAAGTTGTTTGGTATGATAACTTTAAGGCATAAAAAATCTGGCTTACCGTTTGGCTTTTTGGATTCAAGATTTAATTGATTATAAAATTTTAAGAGAGAAACCTAAAACGGATGGGGAGAACTGCTGAAATGCATAAACATTATAGAAAATTAAAAAAAAACACATCAGTAGGCCTATAAAAGTATCAACATTTCTTTTGGATAAGACATGAATCACATGGTGATAGCAGTTGCAATAAAATTTATTTTCATTATTACGATCAAGGGATGGAAACTGGAATTATTTCTGAAGAAAATTAATAATTAAAACCATCACAGAAATCTATAGGCTCCATTTATCACCATAATTTCTCTTGTTTTACTGCAAATGCAGCTATATATTCTCGTTCCCCTTAAAGCAACAAAAAACTTAAACTAAATAACTCCCTCCTCTAATCTTCTGTATCTATAGCCCCAAACAACCGAAAAGTGCTTGATAAGGTGCATTTACATACATAACAAACAATTCTTATACATTTACAGATTTAACACCTAATATTACATATTTACATACATAACACTCAAATTTTTAGCATCACATCAAGAAACCACTGTTACAAACTGAAGAAGACAGAATTCACAGCTTCCAACAACTTTTTAAAAGAAGACTGTACCAGTCATATTTTTTAAACTTTAGTAAGCCCCCAAAGTGCTAACAATTTTTGTTTGGGAATAAGAACTTATATCCAACACAATCTTATGTATTTACATATCTAACACAAACTTTAACCTTTTAAGTTTTAGCACTAACAAATTGTTCCACAGACATCCACCTAAAATTAGGAAAGGAGGTGATTACTCCAGATTGTGGTCCGTGAAACCACTTGAGAGACGAACCCCATCAGTATGGTGAAGATTAAACGACACTTGAGAGGATCAATGATACTTAGTAGACCGATCACGATTCAATTGACACGGGGTGGTCGGGCAAATTAGTCTGACCTTTGTAGGATTTGAGGGATGATTCCTTGAACTTCTCAGTGGGTTTGATAAATAAATATGTTGGGAGAATAAATTCTTCAGCTGTCGGGGGGCCTCAATGGCCGAAAACACAGTTTATTTAGCTATGTAGACCCCATGTTGTCTTGTGATACTAGGACTCATTAAATTTTTTTGGGCCTAGATTACCCTTCGATCATTGGGATTGGCCCTTTGTCCTTGGGGTTCAATTCTCGAGGGGTCCATTCCATTCCTCAAGCTACTGCTTCTCTGATCGTCTCCATTATCTTGCTCATCATTTTGTTCCTCAGCTCTTAGATTTATTGCTGCACAAATTCCCAAGCTCACTCCATGTTAATAGTGTCTCTTCGGTGGGCTTTTTCTTCTACTGACACTCCTCTTCTTGTCATCGACATATTACACACTCACCGCATTTTTTAGGATGATGAATTTGAAATTGCCATGATAAATCACACCCAAGAAATAGTGGGTAGAACAAGAGAGAGGAGAGAGAATGAACGAGCGAGCGAGCGAGAGAGAGAGAGAGAGAGAGAGAGAGAGAGAGAGAGAGAGAGAGAGAGAGAGAGAGATGACTGATAGATTAATTGATTATTCTCTAGAAATGACCCCCTTATTTATAGGCAATGTGTGTACATGAAGTATAATTAACTACTTGCCCCAATTTTAATAAGGGAGCTATAGAGTTAGTCGAAAATAAATAAAAATTTTTTCTTCAGCTCCGCTCCCCACCGCTCGATCGCTTTCAGTTGGTAATCCTTGGACCGGATCAATGAGGCCCATTTGAGAGACTTTCGCTAGTTTGGGATAGTCGTTCGACTTGAGTTATTTGTAGGTCGTCCGAGTCTTCTCTTGGTCGATCTGGTGGGTCAATTAACTTCTTTGATCTCTCGATCGACGTTTGACCACTGAGACGATACTCCTAGGATCTGGATGGGGCTAAGCTGTGTAGTAGAGGGTGAATCATCGTAATATGACAAGTAGTCTACCCCTTTCTCAGATTGGAGAGCTTTTGTAAGCATCATGATGAACACCTACACACGCTTAGCGAGTCTGTTGGGGTTCCTCTAAGATAACTCATGTGATCGTTGTGGGAATTGGGTCAATACCATCTCAAGATTAGACAGGTTCTGATCTTCGACCTAAAGGCTTTCGTTTGGTCAGCTTGGAATACAGCTTCAAGGGAACTATGAGGCAGTGGACCTTGTATGCTTAAGTGAAATGTCATTTGACCTTCAATAGGTCCTCCTTGACTATTCTTCTTTTGATCCATTAGATTTTCTTGAGGTTCCTAATGATGTGTATTTGATGTACAAAGGAGTACACCGTTCTCTTTATATCTCATTTCTTAACCGACAATGAAATACATAAGACTGAACTTTTATTCCTCTTCCATCAAACCACTAATAGTAGTGCGGGTCACATTTTAAAAATTTTGTTTTGAAGTCATTATAAAATTATCAGTTTCATTATTTTTGCTAATTTTGGGATTGTATTTATTTACAATTACAATTACCTTTTTTACTTAAAACTTGACAAGATTATATTCAACTACGAAACTGAGATTAACTATTTAATTATTTGATTAGGCTTCATCAAATTTAGAGTCATTTAGATCCATACTGTAAATTTCTTATATATTTACATATTTAACACCAATATCTAACACTTAAATTTTAGGTGATGCATTAATACCACTCAAATCTTTCGGGTGATGCATTAATACTTCTCAAATCTTTCGTAAAACATAAAAATATCACTATTTCAACTTTTATCAGCTAAAATATATGTAAATATTAAAGTTTTAATGTTAGATGTCTATAAGAATTGGGTGGTATGCATGTAAATCTTCCTAAAATTTAATGTTGTTCTTACATGTGATAGAGAGTATTAGAAGAACTTCTATGACACCTAAAAAATTTTAGAAAAAAATGTTTGAAATAATTAATTTAGTTGAGATTTTACAAAAACTTTTAGGGGTTTTAACATTTCAACCACTCGAAACATTAAATATAAAATATTATATATTAAAATTTTGAAAATATTATAATTATATCATTTGAATTAATCTTGAAAATTAATTTTGCAAGGCTATGAATGCCATCATATTGCAAGCATAAAACAAAATATGAAAATCTATAAATGCAATTCAAGTGTTTCAATGGATTTATTCCCACTGATTTGTCTCATGCAACTAGTGATAAATTTACATTATATTTAGTTGATAAGCAAGGGGCCAGCTTGGGATCATTTTTATTTTATATTTTTGCTCCTTTTTTTTTAATTTACTCAAAATAATTATGAGCTATTTCAAGTAATTTTAGAAACAGCTACTGATTGTAACCTGTTTCCGGTAGTTGCTACCGCCAGCACCTGATGACCACCATAAACATTATAAAAATTAAATCACATCTTTAGTATGCAAAACATAGAAAATAAAACAAAAATAGAAATGATCCCAAACCATCCATACATATTGGCAATAATACGAATAACAGTGAAAGGGAATTTTTAAGTAGAGAATGTTAGTTAATAGCAGATCAAAAAATGGATTCTGTGGTGTAAAGATGCTATGGGTGGTAGCATTTTCACCCCTAGACTTAAATAGAACTGTAGGAGGCATTTACATATATACCACATAATTCTTATGTATTTACATATCTAACACCCAAACTTCAATAATTATATTCATAACACCAAAATAGAAAATCAATGAATAAATTCAATTATCATTTTTCCTGCCATGGACATTATTTGAGAATCACTTGGGTGTTTTTTTTTAACATTAATGGTGAAGTGGGCAAAAATAGAGGCAAAAGAAGCTGGAAATTAAAGTTTTGGAATTCCTTTTATTTTTTATTTTTTATTTTTTATTTTTACACTATTTTATTTCTATTTTGATTTGAAATAAAATATGTTTGGTAACTTCAAATATGTTGAGCTCATTTTAAAAATATTCAAAATACTCAAAAATTATTGAGTGTTTTCAAATATAATTTAAATATAAAAAAAGAAAAATAATGAAAAAATGCTCCAGCATATATGCTTTTTTAAAAAAAAGGCATTTACATACATACCACCCAATTCCTCTGTTTTACATATCTAACACTTCAATTTTACTTTTTACAGTCATACTAGTCAATTCTTTCATATAACAACAAAAAGATAACTATTTTAATTTTTAAAAAGTGAAATATACCTTATCTCGAAATGCAAAATACACATTTTGATGCATCGATAGCATAAACGTAAAAATTGAAGTTCATGCATTAGATATGTAAATACATAGAGTGGTATGCATGTAAATATCACTAAAAATGAAAGCAAAATCAAAGTACTACAAAAATGTCCCAAACAACCGCAAGAAGATGTGATATTTAGCAAGAGGCAGGCCAGTGTGAGGGAGAAGCATAGCTGCAATTTGAGGGATACATTAGTCAAAATAAAAAACTGGATTATAATTTAGGTAATTTAGACCAAGATCCCTTGAATTTATTTGATTTATAGTAGGTATCTCCACATTCATTATCAAATCCCCAAGTTTTTTAGAAGTTTCTTAATGTATTAAGGGTCATTTAAAAAGACAATTATCTGTACTAAAAAAACTACATTATAGATTCAGAGCTGAATAAGACTTGGGATGATTACAAAGTTTTCATGAAATTCCTAGAAAAAAAAATTCAAGTCATTATCCTAAAGGGATTTATTTGCTTATATACTACCAAAGTCTAGAACACCAAAAGTTTCACCACAAAATAAAACAGGAAATAAAATGAAAGTTTAGTTACATAACACTCAATTTCTATGTATTTTCATATGTGACGCTTAAACTTCAATTTTTTACATGCAGAACATCTTATATTTGCATGAAATTGTGCATCTCACTTTTTAAAAGTAAAAATGATGATAAATTTTACGTGATGAAAGAATTGGAGTATGTCTAAGAAGGTGATAGATATGTAAATACATTGGAATTGGGCGGTATATATGTAGCTCCCTTGGGCCGAAATATATAGTAGTGGATTTTGTAGGCCTAAAAGGCCCACTTTTTTTTACAAAAAATACTTTATTACCTCCACCATCGAGCTAGCTTCCCGAAGTAAACCATCAAGTTTGCTTTTTGAAATGATTTGCTGAGATTGCTTGACGACGCAATCCACCGAGCTCACTTGCCAAAGTGACCTACTGAGTTGTCCATAATCGCTCAAGATTCTCAAACCAACGACGTGTAAGACATCACTCAATGACAGACATGTGTCGCAATCTATTTGAGAGCCACCTTATGACCATGTTGCAATCTTCTCGCAAATGCAACATTGACGAGTCTTGTATCGTACATCCATAATATTTTTTTGCCTAGCTCATCATTTCGTGGTATTTATATATACATACCACATAGTTTCTTAAAAATTTACATATCTAACACTCAAACTTCACTTTTTAAATTTATAACAACCAAATATTTCATAATACCATTATTTTAATAGTATAAAAGTCCAATATACTTTTTCATGCATAGGTACAATGGCATATATGTAAATATTGATGTTTAAGTTTTAGTGTAAGGAGTGGAGCCAGATAGCACAGTTTACAGCACACTGCACGCGTCAAATGGCACCCCAGTCCCAAGGGTGTGTGTGGCACTGCCCATTCAGGTTGCGATAGCGCCACAGTTTCATGACTTCAATCCTACAAGTAGAAAGGCAGCGCCCAAGAGTAGTACTACAGTGCCACGAGCAATTTGTATACAATTTGGGATTTAAGCCCTTATTTCACGAATGTTCATACTCTCACGAAGGATTCTTGACGGTGCGTAACAGGTGCAGAGTGCATCTGTGTCAAGAGGGTTGATTTCGATGAGTGTTTTCTCTTGTGAGAATAAAACAAAAAGAACTGAGAATTGATGCAATTTCCATTGGTGTTGATAGTGGATTTGAGTAGTGTAATTTTGAACTATTCTCCTTTCAATACAAAATTTTTTGTGTGATCTTATTCTATGATTTTTCCTAGTTCTCGAGTTTTCCTACGTTAAATCTTTGTGTGTGTTTTTTTTTATTTCTTTGGTGTGCTGATACACAAAAAATATATTGATTTTTTCATATATATTTTGTACTCATTTTTGGTGATATTGCACTTAAAGAAAGGTATTCTTCATGTTTTCCTGCAGGTATTAAGATTTTAAACAAATAGAGCAAAAAGAAGCAAAAATGAACTAATTCGGAGCGAAAAAAGACAAAACCTAAAATTTTACATTATGGCGCCGACGACGCCAAAATGGGCACTAACGGCTTCATTTTACAGAGAGACCAATTAAATTAAGTGCGATAAAGCGCCTTCGGTGCCCAATTTCTGTGGAGGCCAGATTCAATGTATTTAGGCGACTTTTGGAGGGATTCTTGAGACATCTCTTGGGAAATTTGTCCATATGCTATTTCAAAGCGAATTTGGCTCCACCAAAGAGGAGTAGATTAGTGTGAGTGCTTTGTGAGTAGAGAGAAAGTGTGTAGAGAGTTTAGAGTCTAGAATTTGGTGTAAAAATATTGTTTTGTGAGGGATTCTTCTCGAAGAGTTGTTGGAGGAGAGGGAAAGCGATATATTGTTTCTTCCTTACTATTCTAAGAGAGAATTGTGTGTTGTTGTGAAGAGAGAAAGAGATTGAAAGAAACTTAAAAGAATTTGTTTGGGGAAAAAATTGAGACAAGTTATGTTTACTTCTTATTGTTTATATGACTTTGCTTTTATGTATACATTTTTTTTTGTCATATCTTCCTCATGAATTCTAAGTAGATTTCTTCGTCTTTTTCCTTACAACGATAAGTGATGAAGCTATGATTTAGATTGGATGTGTCATATGAATCTTAAGAAATTGTGATGATTTTTCACTCCGTACTTCATTTATTTTTCGATCTGGCCAATTGAATTGTTAAAATATGTTGTGAAACATACGATCTGAAATGACTATGCGTTCTATAACAAAATGAAAATTACATTCAATGTCCATAAATGAGGGATGTATTTCATTGGGGGTTCGGTACAAATAAATAGGAGAATATGATTTATTGGGCGTAGAATTGGAGATTTTAGGGTGACAGACTAAAATCCCCAATTTGGTCATAGGGTTTGGAACGAAAGCGAGAGTTAGCCTTCAGGTGAAGGGAATGAGAGCTCTAGAGTAAGAGTCAGTATCCTCCCAGCCTAACTACGGATTTAGGGACTAAACTTAGTATTAGTCAACGTTCTTTATAGCACTTGGAAAAGAGTAAAGAATACGTATGCTCCTATTTGGGACAATACAAGATTTTCGTTGATCTTTATCATTCACTCACCATAACATCATTGTAAGGGGAATGATACTTTCTCCAAATTTGAACCTTTCAATACAAAACTTAGTGTAGTGATTGTTAACTTTAATTTGAAGTTTAGAAAATACTTTAGTGATCTTAGAATCTTTAGTATTGAATTTTTGTGCTACGCTTTAAAGATTTGCTTCTTCCCTGTGGGATCGATAACCAGAACTTCACTAGAGCCCTGTGTTACTTGAGCGATACGTATAAATGTGTATAAATTAGTTGCTTTCTTATTAGATTGATTATACTTTGTGACTGAACTGAAAAATACTTATAAATACTTATTTAAGATAGCCGCGGTCAAGTTTTTGACGTCGCTGTCGGGGAAGCAATAGTAAATTTAGTGGTAACTGAAAACTTATGTTTCGTAATTTGCAATTGTGTGTTTACTTACTTTTAAGTTTGTCTACTGTAATAGTGTATGCGTAGTATTGGATCTGAAGGTTTAGTAACTTACGATTCAGAGTTAGAAGGTACTATTAGAAAAATTTGAAAACAACAAAAAGAATCTAAGAATTTGAACAAAATGACAAATAATTTAGATACAAAGAAATGAAAATGAACATCAACCTAGACCTTTAAGAGATTATGCTAACCCTACAACGGATGAAATTCACTTAACTATTCAAAATCTTGATGTAGCTGCTAATTCATTTGAATTTAAACCTGTTATTATCTAAATGATACAAAATAATCAATTTGGTGGAATACCGAAAGAAGATCCTGACTTACATCTTACTAGTTTTCTAGAATTGTATGCTACATTCAAATATGACAGAGTATCGAACGAGCTGTCAGACTTAGACTTTTTTCTTTTTTATTAAGGGATAAAGCTAATGCGTCGTTAAATTCGTTAGCACCTGGATCTATCAGAATTTGGGGAGAACTATCACAAAAATTTCTGTCAAAATATTTCCCTCAATAAAAAACTGTTAAGCTTAGAAACGATATTTCATCTTTTATCAGTTTGAAGGAGAATCAATATGTGAAGTTTGGGAAAGATTTAAAGATCTCATTAGGAAGTGTCCACACCATTCTTTACCAGATTAGTTAATAATTCAAACATGTATAATGGATTAGTGAGACTTCTTAGATCGATTATTGCCGCTGTTGTTGATGGATCATTAATGTCAAAACCTTTTGATGAGACATTCTTTAATAGAAGATATGGCTACTGATCCTTGATAAATATATGTGCGCAAAAAACTTGACTCCACACCGAATATATGTGCTGATAATTTAGATATGAAAATTATGATTTTATAATTTGAGATACTACGCATGTATAAGTATCGTTTATCAAGTAATATAGGACTTTCTGATTAAGCCTCGAGATATCGAACCCACAGGGAAATGTAAAAACTTTTTAAAGAATTAAGAAAATTATATTTTTACTTTTCAAATGACTTTTAAAAGTATGTTTTGATTTGTAAAGTTTGAAAGTTTATTTTGGTATTTTTAATAAAAGCTAAGCAGGAAATGAAAATTATCATAACTTTAAAACACGATATAAAATACTAGGAAATAAAATATCTTTTTCTTTTTCTTATAAAGCAGTAATAATTATGAAAGTATTGTTGTAGAAGTATTTAAATGTGTTGTGACAAATAGAAGCAAATTTATTCTTTACCCTTACTTGGTTTTATAAAGAATATTGGTTAATTTGAAATTTTAAAATTTTAAAAATTGTTAAGCAGAAAGGATACCGGCTCTCACTTTAGAGTTCCCTCGATTCCCTCCACCTGGGGGCTAACTTCTCATAAAAAAATTTAAAATATCAAACCAAATTAGGAAACTTTAGTCTGTCACTCTAAAGTTCTCTAATATTACTCTCCATTAAAAACATATCTCCTAATATATTGCATACAATTATGTGGACTACAATTCTCACCCATATAATTGTATGTGATTTTTACCAATTGTTGTTTGAGACAATACCACATTGAATCTTACATAATATCACAACAAATTTAACATCCTAACTGGCCAAATTAAGAAGTAAATTAAGTTTAGGGAATTAAATCTTCACAACTTATTCTAACTTTAAACACTTATACATTCCACAACAATCCTACATAATTTAATTATTTCTTCATTTAAGAAAGAAAAAGATAAAGAAAATTAAATTTATGCAGAAAACACAAGCACACATTGATTTGGAAATAGAAATCATAAATAAAACACAACAAGAAAAACTAAATATAAAAACAGAAGTAAACACTTATATGAAAATTCTCTCCACAAGACTCTGGAAGTTCCTTTGAAACTTGATTTTCCACAGGACAACACTACAGAGGTTGGTGCCCAACTCTGTTGACTCCAACTCTGACTTTAAACCTCAACAAAATTAGATAAATTGATGAAAAAAATTGGTGGAAAGAAGGTTTCACACCAAACCTTTCTCCTCTAAAACTAAACTAACTCTAAAAGACTATAAACGATAAAAGACTGAAAGTAAAACTCTTTGAAACTAGAAGATGACACTGAAAACTAGAAGAGTAGACTCACACACCACACACTCTAAAGACTTTAATGACATAATTTTAATAATAATCCAAAAGGTGCATTGTTGTCTCTTCAAATCATGTCCAGATTCAATGTATGCACCAAAAGATGCATCCCTTCATTCAATTTTGCCGCCCATGGGAAGTTAAGGAAGTCACCACCAAAAGTTGCTTCAAACACCCCTTGAAATTGGTGCCAAAATAAAGAAAATTTGATTTTTAACTATGGCCAAAGTCCAATTTTTAAAATTTCCATTTTTTTGCTCCAAATTTGATCTAATTTTGCTCCTTTCATCATAATCACTTATTTTCATCATATCTGTAAGAAAAACACAAAATAAATTCCATTAAAGTGCAATATCATCAAAAATAGGTATAAAATTATGCATAAAAACACTATATATTTTAGGTGTATCAGCTACTAATAATTTTTAATGTCCCTATGAATGGGTAAATCCAAAAAGAGTAGCCAGTATTCATGATTCTGATGCAATATCTAAGTTGGTTTCTCAAATTGTTGCTATTTCAAAAAAATAGATCAATTCAGAATGACTTATTTTCAAACGCCTCAGATGTTAGAGGAAAATTCATTAGGACAAATAGTAGATTCTCAATCATCTTATAAGACTTTGAATGTTATAAATAATATACCCAATAATCCTTATTCTAATTATTATAATCTTATTTGGAAAAGCAACTCAAACTTAAACTAGAATAATAACACTGCTCGCAGTAGGGGAACAATTCTGTGAACCTATGTGGAATTTCGAACAACCAGGGAAACACTAACTATAGACCTTATTATCCTCCAAGTTTCAATAGTAACCCGCAATTTAAGAAAAAGAAATTATCTATGGAACAATTGATGTTAAACATGAGTAATCAATTACAAAGTCAAGGGAATCAACTACAAAGTCAAGGTAACCAATTACAAAATCAGGGAGCTGCTATTAAAAATATTAAAAATCAATTAGGACATATTGCTACTGCACTTAGTAATAGACCTTTGGGAACTTTCCCTAATAATGTTGAAATTAATCCAAACGATCAAAATAAAGAACAAATTAAGGCTATACAGTTAAGAAGTGGAAAAAAATTAGAATTAATAGTGCAAAAAGATGTTAAAGTTGAAAAAGAGAAGGTGAAAAACTGAAAAGGTAATGATAATATATATTCAGATTTAGAATATCCGCTTAAATCGATGAAAATTATTGTAGTTAGACCACGACATTCGTTTCCTCAAAGATTGAAACAATAAAAGAGATAAACAATTCTCAAAATTCTTAGAAAGCCTTAAAAAAATTAACAGTAAATATTCCCTTTGTTGAAACCTTATAACAAATGCCTAACTATGTGAAGTTTATGAAGAATAAACTAAATAAGAAAAGAAAGCTTACAGATAATGAGATTGTTTCATTCAGTGAAGAGTGTAGCGCAATTATTCAAAGAAAGTTTCCTGAAAAATTTAAAAGTTTTTAAGTATTCTTGAGAACAAATAAAATTTTAAACTTTTGAAAAATTTTCTATTTTTTAAAATTCCCCCCCAAACTTTAATTTTTTGTTAAGGTAAAACATTTAAGAATAAGAAACAATACATGGGTGAGAATTAAAAACTAACATAACATGCTTGCAGGAATCTTAATATCCTAAATATGCAAGTATAACAATTTAAAAACAGGAGTAAAAAGAAATCAAATTCAAAAGTTTAATAAAAAGAAAAGTAAAAATTTCAAAAGACTTCTATAGTAGTGAAAGTTTTCAAAGCAAATACACACCAACTGAAAATAACTGAAATCACACCAATACTAGATAACAAATAATAGTAATTGATTTTGAAAAGTTTTAAACATGTAGTTTCTAAATAATAGTTTTTAATAGTGTTTCATATTCTCCTAACAATTTTGGTATTAAAGTACACACTATAAAAACTCTGACACAACATACACATTAAAACATTTACTACTACACAAATATTACAGAGCAACATATAGAATAACAATCCAACAAAGATACATCTGAATATGTAAAAATAGTCCAACTATAATCATCATACTACCAGAGTTCACACAGCAAACATAATATCAAAATAAAACACAAGACATAACATACATCAATTCATCAACAAAAACTCAGTAACACATAAAAAAAAAATCAACTCATCATCCTCATCATCATCATCATCATCATCTTGCTCGTTCCAATCTCTGGATGACACATAAGGTATATAGAATAGATGAGGGGGCATCTCAGCACTCATATCACCTCTAATCAATCTATCTAATTAATGTTGATAATTCTCCTCGTATTCATCATGTTTTACAATATATCTTTCCATATTATCCATCTTACCATCCATGTCTCTAATATGCTCACGAGTAAGACTCGCCTTCTTCAAAAACTTTCTTAACAAACCAGTCTGTAAATCACTAGATGATGAAGCTCTCGAAGTAGTAGCACGGGAAGCGAAGCGTGCGAAGCGAAGCGAAGCGAAGCGTAAGAAGTAGAAGCCCTACCAAATCCTCCTCTCCAACTAAACTTCGCATGTACAGTGTAAGCTCCAACGTTTACACTGGTAATTGGTTTCAAAGGCAGAAGGATCTCTTCCCAAGTTTCAAATTTCACACCAGACCGCTCACATAATGAATGAATATGGGAAGGAAATCCCATACCTGCAGTAGTGGTAGATTTGACACAATTCGAAATGTAATCATAAATGACTGCTCCAATATCTATAGGCTTCTCTTGCTGAATGCAATAGTTCAACACAGCTCTCTCCCTTGTAACTTCACTAGTATAACTTGAAAGCAACAGCTTAGATGAGATAAAATAATGTCATGCTTTAAAAGTGGCATTTAACTTAGAGGCCTAGAAATTGACTCTTCTATCACTAATTATCTTCCATAATCCTCTTCCATCAGTTAGAAATGTCATTATATCATCTAACTCTCTCTCAGTAGGATGATAGTTAGAATAAAAACAAAACATATCAGGAGGCAGTCGATAAAAGACATTGATTACCGCAGATGTAAAATGTACTTCTTGCCTTCTCACCATCAACAAATTTTCTTCTGCGCAGGTAAGTTCGCATAAAACTCTCTGGTCACAGAAACTACAGCAACGGCGGAGAAGCAGCAGTAATTCTCAATTCCTTCTATAAATCATCTCCTCAATAACTTCTCCTGGCTTACTAAACACACGTTCAGGAATTAATTTACATAATTGTAGTGCGTCAACGTATCGTTCCTCAGCCCTTGCACTAACAAACTTATCAGAATCAAATCTCGTCTTTTCTCTCGTTCGTTTTGACTTTGGAGCCATCTCTAAATATTCACAAAAAATTCACCATAAATTCTAAAATCAAACTAAACTTGCTAAATTAACTTCCAAAAGTAATTTCCACTAAATCCAAGCAATTTCTCATTATTTTCCTCAAATTTTCACCATGAATAGTAATTTTAGGATTTTTCAAATGTACTCAAAATACATGGTGAAAAGAAAAAATTTTTACTTAGGAGTAGTGCTCATACCTTAAGGAATCCAAATCTAACAATTTTTGTTGAGATCGGCTTTCAAATGATCCAATATATTGATGCCCTAGGCTCCTTTTTCGCGAAATTTAGAGGTTGAAGACGAAAGGGTAAGTTAAAAATGGCAATTTTCGGGTTTTTAACTGCTGAAAATCAATTTTCGCGAACCGATGCCTAAGCGCGAGGCCTTAGGCGCTTAGCCGCGAAATCTGGCACTTAAGCGCCGGCACTCTGGAGCTAAGCGGCCAGTGCCTAGATTTTCACAATTAAGAAAATACACTAAACCACTTAGTTAATCAGCCTCAATTTTCTCAAAATAATTGTCTCATCCCCATAAATCTCCTAATACTCTAATTTCAAATTTTAATATCCATCGATTCCAATCAAGTTTTACACAAAAACAAACTTATATTCATTAAAAACAAATCACACTTAATACAAACTAAAAATTTATATCCAAACACCTTGGATAAAATTCCCTAGATACAAACAGACTCAATAATTATAAAGATAGACTTACATCACTAAGATGTAACAATTTCACATTAAAGTTCAACACAACACAAATATAAAATATTAAACATTTAAAACATCAAACACATAAAACATAAGATACACAAAACAAACCACAAGATCAAACTAACATTTAATTCCACTCTCCAGTAGGCAGAATATATCCAGAACCACTATTATTTCCATTTGACCCTTCTGGAATATAAATATGATAGAACGGGCGATGATTGAACACTCTTACATCTTCTTCTTCTAACCACTTGTTCTTCAGGAACATCGCCTTATCCGCTTCTTTCACGTGATTTGTATGATTGAATTGCATCTTGAGTTGTCATCCCATATGCTCCAAATGTGCGTTAGTTTAATTAATCTTTGCTTCGATTGAAGTCACTCGGGCTTCGATCATTGCAATCTTTTCTGCAATTCCTTGAATACTAACGGCGAGAAATTCATTGAATAACTCTTTAGCACTGTCACTAATAAACTTACTCTTTGTCAGAATCCTCTTTCTTCTTGATCTCATTCGCCCAGGAAGACATAATGCACTCAAAACACTCTTCTTAAGACTCAGGAATCAAAATAGGACTTGGGGCAAGTGTTTCTCTTAATCCAGGGCTTTTTTATAGACTTTAGAAGTGCATAAACCCGCCCTTAATCGTTTAAAAACTCCAAAATAACTTCCAAAACCACTTCCCCACGATCTAGGCTTCTAGAACCTTATTTATCACATGTTTCATAACTCTAGCGCCTAAGCGCTAACTAGGCGGAGCTTAGCCGCCAGTGCTCAATTTAGCACAGGTCTGCCAAATGTCTAAAATTTCATTCCGACTCCTCTAAGTCATAAAATAAGGTCAAATAAACACTACTATAACATAAAAACTCCAAAATACTACTACCAAAACGTAAAAAGCAAACCAAACAAAGCACACAAAGTAAACATAAAATAAAGCACATCGATAACTATGAGTTGTCTCCCACAAAGCGCTTGGTTTAACGTCTTCAGCCTGACATACCCAGAACTCATTCTGAGTGACCCAACATCAGATTCTCATCAGATTTAAGTTGATCGACTGAAAAATAAGGTTTAATTCTATGACCATTAACTTTAAATATTTTCCAGTCTTAGGATCTTAAATATCCACAATATCATAGGAATAAACTTTTATCACAATAAATGGACCCATCCACCTGGACTTAAGTTTTCCAGAAAAAATTCTCAATCTGGAATTATATAGCAAAACTTTCTGTCCTGGCACAAGATTTTTAGTAAGAATCTTCCGATCATGCCATAACTTCATTTTTTTCTTATAAATCTTAACATTTTCATAAGATTCATTCATTATCTCTTCAAGTTGGTTTAATTATAATAATCTCTTCTCAGCAGTATCTTTCAAATTATAATTGAACACTTTAATAGTCCAATATGCTTTATGCAATGATAAGCTTTTCCAAAAATCAGCCTATATGGGGACATTCTTATAGGGGTTCTGTAGGCAATCTCCTATAGGCCCACAAAGCATAATCCAGTTTAATTGACCAATCATTTCTGTTTGAATTAACAGTCTTTTCCAATATTCTTTTAATTTCACGATTGGATAATTCAACCAAACCACTTGTCTGAGGATGATAAGCAGTAGCAATGCGATGATTTATATGATATTTCTTTGCTAACATCTCAATAATCGCATTTTTTAAATGACTTCTCCCAACAGTTATGATTACTCTTGGTATTCCAAATCTGAAAAATATATTATTTCTTAAAAACTTTGCAACACTTTGAGCATCACATCGAGGTAAAGCAATAGCCTCAATCCATTTGGAAACATAGTTTACTGCTATCAAAATATAAACATTTCCCAAAGATGGTGTAAATGGACCAATGAAATATAATCCCCAAATATCAAATATTTCAACTTCCAATATATAATTGAGGGGCATCTCATTTCTTCTAGAAATATTGCCTACACATTGAAATCTATCACAATTTTTAATATAAGCATTCACATCCTTAAAAATTGTAGGCCAATAAAATCCTGACTGTAAGATTTTATATACAGTTCTTTTAACTCCAAAATGTCCCCCATAATCAGAATCGCACATTTTTTAATAATTTCATAAGTCTCTGACTGTAAGATTTTATATACAATTCTTTTAACTCCAAAATGTCCCCCATAATCAGAATTGCACATTTTTTAATAATTTCATAAGTCTCTTCCAAAGGTACACATCTTTGAATTATAAGTTTCTTTTCTTGTTTATATAAAAATGGGTCATCCCAAAAATAAGTCTTAGCATCAGACAGAAATTTCTTCTTTTCCTGGTATGTCAAACCATAGAGTATAATATTACTGACAATAAAGTTTACTTATGTCGAGCATACCACTGAACACGCCACTCATTAACAATGAATATTTTTTCATCAGGAAAATGTTTATTAATTTCTTCAGCATCACATAGAGATTTTTTATTTTCAAGCCTGAACAAATGATCAGAAATTTGATTATCGGAACCCTGCACATCCTTAAAAATTGTAGGCCAATAAAATCCTGACTGTAAGATTTTATATACAGTTCTTTTAACTCCAAAATGTCCCATAATCGAATCGCACATTTTTTAATAATTTCATAAGTCTCCGATCGTAAGATTTTATATACAGTTCTTTTAACTCCAAAATGTCAGAATCACACATTTTTTAATAATTTTATAAGTCTCTTCCAAAGGTACACATCTTTGAATTATAAGTTTCTTTCCTTGTTTATATAAAAATAGGTCATCCCAAAAATAAGTCTTAGCATCAGACAAAAATTTCTTCTTTTCCTGGTATGTCAAACCATAGAGTATAATATTACTGACAATAAAGTTTACTATGTCGGCATACCACGGAACACGCCACTCATTAACAATGAATACTTTTTCATCAGGAAAATGTTTATTAATTTCTTCAGCATCACATAGAGATTTTTTATTTTCAAGCCTGAACAAATGATCAGAAATTTGATTATCGGAACCCTGCCTATCTAGTATCTCAAAATCAAATTCTTGCAAAAGAAGAATCCATCTAATCAATCTCGGCTTTGCATCATTCTTCTTCATTAAATATTTTATAGTAGATTGATCATTATGCACCACACATTTAGTTACAATTAAATATGATCAAAATTTATCAAAGGCAAATACTATAGCTAATAACTCTTTCTCAGTAGTGGAATAATTGATTTGAGCTTCATTAAAAGTTTTACTAACATAATAAATAACTTTGAAAATTTTATCATATTTCTGACTCAAAACAACACCAATAGCATAATCACTAGCATCACACATTAATTCAAAAAAAAATTTTCCAATTTGGTGAAATTATAACAGGTGGAATGATTAATTTTTCTTTTAATGTTTCAAAAGCTTTTAGGCAATCATCATCAAAATAAAAAATTGCATCCTTTTCCAGTAAACGGCATAAAGGTTTTGTAATCTTTGAAAAGTTTTTGATGTAATGTCTGTAGAATCCAGCATGTCCCAGAAAACTTATAATTCTCCTTACATTGGTTGAGAGAGGTAAATTAGAGATAACTTATATTTTTGCAGGTTCTACCTCAAACCTTTTTTCTAAAATCTGTCGTCCCAATACAATTCCTCCTGCTACCATAAATTGACATTTTTCTCAGTTAAGGACTAAATTAGTTTCTTCATAGTGTTTTAGAACTTTAGACAAATGTTCTAAACATGATTCAAATGAAATTCCAAACACTGAAAAGTCATCCATAAAAACTTCAATCCTTTTTTCAATTAAATCACAGAAAATAGCTATCAGGGGCATTACATAAACCAAAAGGCATTCTTCTAAAAGCAAACGTACTATAAAGACTGGTAAATCTAGTTTTCTCTTGATCATTATGAGCAATTTGAATTTGGTGGTAACCAGTATATTCATCCAGAAAACAAAAATATTTATGCCCAGCCAGTCTATCCAACATCTGATCCAGAAATGAGAGTGGAAAATGATCTTTCATTGTGGCAATATTTAATTTTCTATAATCAATGCATATTCGTCATCCTGTAACTTTTCTTGTTGGAATCATTACATTCTTTTCACTAACAGTCACAGTTACTCCTCATTTCTTAGGAACACAGTGAATAAGACTTAACCCATGCACTATCTGAAATAGGGTAGATAATTTCAGCATCCAACCACTTCAAAATTTATAACATCTTTTATGATAGAATTTAATCTCCTTTGGGGATCAACCCGAGATTTGCAATTATCTTCCATAAGAATTCTGTGCATACAAATTGAATGACTGATTCTTTTAATATCAGCAATTGTCCATCCAAAGGCTTTCTTATATTTCTTCAAAATTTCAAGCAAACTCTCTTCTTCTTTTTAGTCGATTGAGATGAAATTATAACGGACAAGGTTGAGGATTCACCTGAAAAACATACTTCAAATGATCGAGAAGCATTTTTAACTCAAGTTCAGGAGGTTTTTCAATTGATGGACTATAAGATTCATCTTTTTCAGTCATATCCAACAATTCAAAATTTTCATGAACATAATTTAATTCTTCTTCTTGAAAATCTTCAGAATGATGTTACTCCTCTTCTTGTTTTTGTTCCAATTCTTTTCTTTCAGGTTTTTCTTCAGAAGTTGACTTAAAATGACATTCACTCAAATATCTGATAACATTCATCCTAAAACATTCATCATCTTTACCTCTTGCAGGATATTTCATCGATTTCGAAATATTGAATGTAACAGTCTGATCATTAACTCTCATTGTTAATTCCCGTTTTTGCACATCTATCATTGTTTTGCCTGTGGCTAGGAAATATCTTCCCAAAATGATGGGTATCTTTTTATCTTTCTCCAAGTACAATGAAATCAACAAGAAAAATAAATTAATCCACTTTAACCAAAACATCTTCTATAACTCCTTTTGGATATGTGATTGAACGATCTGCTAATTGCAGAGTTACAGTAGTTGAGGTTATTTCTCCTAATCCCAGTCTTTTGAATATTGATAGATGCATAAAGTTAATGTTTGCACCAAAATCAAATAAAGCTTTTCCATAGATCTGTCTCTGATTACACATGGAATTGTGAAACTACCAGGATCATTAAACTTTTCAGGAAGCTTCTTTTGAATTATTGCACGCACTCCTCACTAAGTGCAACTATCTCATTATCTTCAAACTTCCTCTTTTTGTTAAGAATATCCTTCATAAATTTCACATAGCTCAGCATTTATTCTAAGGCTTCAATAAATGGAATATTAATGATAAGCTTCTTAAATATCTCCAAGAATTTTGAAAATTACTTATCCAACTTTTGTTGATGAAGTCTCTGAGGAAATGGAGGTGGTGGTTTTTCTAAATCAATCTTAGGTGGAGAAATTGGTCTTTCCAAACCTTTCAGACCGTCCTCTTTTGGTTCTTCAATCACTTCTTTCTATACTTCAGTTTCTTTCTGAACTCTACATTCCAACTCTCTTCCATTTCTCAGTTGAATTGCTTTTACATACTCTTGGATTCACTTTAGTATTACTTGGAAACATTCATTGGGATCTATTACTTCATGAATTTGCAATTTTCCTCAATTGATTTTCAATATTTCTGATGATTGCTCCTTGAATTTGCAATTGATTTCTCATATATGACACCACTTCTTCAATAGACAACTTCTTCTCATTTAATTATAAAACATTGTTAAAACCCGGATGATAGGTTAGTCTATAATTATTATTTTCTTGGTTGTTTCATTTTTCCAATGGGTTTACTTGGTGGTTCCCTCATTGTTGATTAATACCACCCTGATTATTGGTATTACAATTAAAGTTTGGATGATTCTTCCAACCTGGGTTATAATAATTAGAATATGGGTTATTAGGCTTGCTTATAACATTCAAAGTTTCTGGTAAAGAATAAGAATTAACCATTTGGCCTAATAAGTTTTCTTCAATCATGGAATTTGGTCGAGAAAAATTCATCCCAAATTGGTTTATCTTCCTTAAAATTGCGACGAACTCGATTTACTAACATTGCAAAAGCATCATTATCATGAACAACATGCTACCTTTTTAAGATTTAACCTTTCGAAAGACCATTAAAAATTATTAGTAGTCATTTCTTCAATTAAAGCATAAGATCGTCGAAACTCATTTAGACATTAATGATCCACCAGCAGCAACATCGATAATTGATCTAAGAGATCCAACTAATCCATTGTAAAATGTTTGAATTATTAACCAATCTGGTATCGAATGATGTAGACATTTCCTGAGGAGATCTTTAAATATTTCTCATGCTTCATATATTGATTCACCTTCAACCGACAAAAGATGTAATATCATTTCTCAACTTTGCGAGTCTTCGATGGTGGAAAATATTTAGCAAGAAATTTTGTGCTAAATCATCTCGAGTTTCGATAGATCCAGAGTCTTAACGAATTTAACCATATCTTAGCTTTATCTCTTAGTGAGAAAGAAAAAAATCTGAGTCTGATAGCATCATCCGAAACACCTTCATATTTAAAAGTAGCACACAATTCTAGAAAATTAGCAAGATGCAAATTAAGATCTTCAGTTGTTGCTCCCCTAAACTGATTATTAGACACCATTTGAATAATAGCAGGTTTAAGTTCAAAAGAATTAGCAGCTACAGCAGGGTATTGAATACTACCATGAAGTTCATCCACTGTAGGATTAGCATAATCTCTTAAAGGTCTAAATTCTTGATGGATGACAACATTTTAATTTTGATGATTTGTCATTTCTTTAATATTTTTATCTTTTTCTATATTTTTAATTTTTTTTTCTGATAGTTCTTTCTAATTCAGAATCATAAGGCACAAGTCCTCGAACACCGAACTACGCATGCAACAATAAAATAAAACAAAACACAACACACCAACAAAAATAAAGAAAAGTAAAAATTTAAAATTTTCTTAATTTTCTTTAAAAATGCAGTTGTAATTAATTTTCCTGGCAACTGCGCCAAAAACTTGATCCCCGATAAATATATGTGCAGCAAAAACTTGACTCCACATCGAATATATGTGCTGACGATTTAGATATTAAAATTATGATTTTATAGTTTGGGATACTACGCAAGTATACGTATCGTTTATCAAATAATATATGACTTTCTAATTAAGCCCCAAGATATCGAACCCACAGGGAAATGTAAAATTTTTTTAAAGAATTAAGAAAATTATATTTTTACTTATTAAATAACTTTTGAAAGTATGTTTTGATTCATAAAGTTTGAAAGTTATTTTTGGTATTTTTAATAAAAGCTAAACAGGAAATGAAAATTATCAGAACTTTAAAACACGATATAAAATATTAGGAAATAAATATCTTTTTCTTTCTCTTATAAAGCAGTAATAATTATGAAAGTATTATTGTGGAAGTATTTAAATGTGTTGTGACAAATAGGAGCAAATTTATTCTTTACCCTTACTTGGTTCTATAAAGAACATTGGTTAATTGAAATTTTAAAATTTTGAAAATGGTTAGGCGGGGAAGATACTAAGCTCTCACTCTAGAGTTTCATCGATTCACTCCAGCTCTGGAGCTAACTTCTCATAACAAAATTTAAAATATCGAACCAAATTAGGGAACTTTAGCCTGTCACTCTAAAGTTCTCTAATATTTACTCCCCATTAAAAACATATCTCCTAATATATTGCATACAATTATATGGACTACAATTCTCACTCATATAATTGCATGTGATTTTTATCAATTGTTGTTTGAGACAATACCGCATTGGATCTTACATAATCTCACAATAAATTTTAACATCTTAACTGGCCAAATTAAGAAGTAAATTAAATTCATAGAATTAAATCTTCACAACTTATTCCAACTTTAAACACTTATACATTCCACAACAAACTTACATAATTTAATTTATTATTCATTTAAGAAAGAAAAACATAAATAAAACTACTCAGAATTCATGGAGAAAACACAAGCACACATTGATTTGAAAATAGAAATCATAAAAAAAACACAACAAGAAAAACTAAATATAAAAATAGAAGTAAACACTTATCTGAAAATTCTCTTCACAAGATTCTGGAAGTTCCTTTGAAACTTGACTTTCGACAGGAAAACACTACAGGGGTTTGCGCCCAACTTTGTTGACTCCAACTCTGACTTTAAACTTCAATAAGAACTAGATAAATAGATGAAAGAAAATTGGTGGAAAGAAGGTTTCACACCAAACTTTTCTCCTCTAAAACTAAACTAACTAACCCTAAAAGACTATAAACAATAAAAGACTGAAAGTAAAACTCTTTGAAACTAGAAGATGACACTGAAAACTAGAATAGTAGACTCACACACCACACACACTAAAGACTTTCATGACATAATTTTAATAATAATCCAAAAGATGCATTGGTGTCTCTTCAAATCATGTCCAGATTCAATGTATCCACCAAAAGATGCATCCCTTCATTCAAATTTACCGCCCATGGGAAGTTAAGGAAGTCACCACCAAAAGTTGCTTCAAACACCCCTTGAAATTGGTGCCAAAAATGAAGAAAATTCGATTTTTAACTGTGGCGGCTAAGCGCCGCCAAAGTCCAATTTTTTAATTTTTCATTTTTTTTGCTTCAAATTTGATCCAATTTTTGCTCATTTCAACCTAATCACTTATTTTCATCATACCTGCAAGAAAAACACAAAATAAGTTCCATTAAAGAGCAATATCATCAAAAATAGATATAAAATTGTGCATAAAAATACTATATATTTTAGGTGTATTAGCTACTAATAATTTTTAATGTCCCTCTGAATGAGTAAAATAGAAAACAGTAGCCAGTATTCATGATTCTAATGTAATATCTAAGTTGGTTTCTCAAATTGCTGTTATTTCAAAAAAAAATAGATCAATTTAGAATGAATTATTTTTAAACGCCTCAAATATTAGAGGAAAATTCATTAAGACAAATAGTAGATTCTCAATCATCTCATGAGACTTTGAATGTTATAAATAATAGACCCAATAATCCTTATTCTAATTATTATAATCCTGTTTGGGAAAACAACTCAAACTTAAACTAAAATAATAACACTGCTACTGTTAATTCGCAGTAGGGGAACAATTCTGTGAACCTATTGGGAATTTCGAACAACCAGGGAAACACTAACTATAGACCTTATTATCCTCCAAGTTTCAATAGTAACCCGCAATTTAAGAAAAAGAAATTATCTATGAAAGAATTGATGTTAAACATGAGTAATCAATTACAATGTCAAGGGAATCAACTACAAAGTCAAGGTAACCAACTACAAAATCAGGGAGCTGCTATTAAAAATATTGAAAATCAATTAGGATATATTCTACTGCACTTAGTAATAGACCTTCGAGAACTTTCTCTAGTAATGTTGAAATTAATCCAAACGATCAAAGTAAAGAACAAATTAAGGCTATACAGTTAAGAAGGGGAAAAAAATTATAATCAATAGTGCAAAAAGATGCCGAAGTTGAAAAAGAGAAGGTTAAAAACTGAAAAGGTAATGATAATATATATTCAGATTTAGAATATCCGCCTAAACCGATGAAAATTACTGTAGAAAGACCACCACATTCGTTTCCTCAAAGATTGAAACAATAAAAGAGAGATAAACAACTCTTAAAATTCTTAGAAAACCTTAAAAAATTAACAGTAAATATTCTCTTTGTTGAAGCCTTAGAACAAATGTCTAACTATGTGAAGTTTATGCAGGATAAACTAAATAAGAAAAGAAAGTTTACAGATAATGAGACTGTTGCATTCAGTGAAGAGTGTAGCGCAATTATTCAAAGAAAGTAAATTTAAAGAACCTGGTAACTTCACTATACCTTGTGCTATTGGAGAAAATATTTTTGGAAGAAGCTTATGTGATCTGAGAGCCAGTATTGATCTCATGCCTCTATCAACTTTTAAAAGGTTGAGATAGGAGAAATTTCCCCAATTTCAGAAACTCTTCAGTTAGATGATCGTTCTATTACTTATCCTAAAGGTGTTGTAGAAGATGTTTTAGTAAAGGTTAATAAATTTATCTTTCATGTGAATTTTATTGTTTTAGATATGGAGGAAGATAAATAAACTCCTATCATTTTGGGAAGATTATTTCTTGCATCTTGGAAGAGCTGAGATAGATATTCAAAAAGAAAAATTAACTATGAAACTAAATGATCAAGAGACAACATTTAACATTTTAAAATCAATGAAATACCTTGCAAAAGAAAAAGATGAATGTTTTCGAATGAAAATTTGTGACTATTTAAAAGATGAGCATTTTAAAGAAAAGTTTGAAGAAAAAAAGGAGTAATAAAACTTGAAATGCGAGGATGAAAATGAAATGAAAGATAAATATGATGAGATAGATAATAAAGAACTGGATTATATTCAGGAAAGAAATGAGATTTTGGATATTACAGAAAATGATAACAAGAGTTTAATTCCATCTATCATAAATTCTCCTAAACTTGAGATGAAAATACTTTCTAACCATTTAAAGTATGTGTTCTTAGAAGAATTATCTATATTATCAGTTAATGTATCCTCATATTTAAATGGTTTACAAGAGAAGAAATTATTAGATACATTAAAAAGATACCAAAAAGTTTTTTGTTGGACTTTAGTTGATATTAAAGAAATCAGTCCTTCGATCTGTATGCATAAAATTCTATTGGAGGAACAACATAAACCTAAAGTTGATCCGCAAATGAGATTAAATCCATTGATGAAAGAAGTAGAAGAGAAAAAAATTTTAAAATGGTTGGATACTGGAATTATATATCCTATTTCAGACCGTGTGTGGGTAAGTCAAACTCATTGTGTTCTAAGAAAGGAGGAGTGAAAGTTGAGACAAATGAAAAAAATGAGTTAATAACCACGAGACAAGTCATTGGTTGACGGATCTATACTGATTATAGAACATTAAATACCGTCACTAGGAAAGATCACTTTCTTTTACCTTTTCTAGAGCAAATGTTAGATAGGCTTGCTAGGCACAAATATTTTTTTTTTAGATGGATATACCGGCTATCATCAAATATCAATTGCTCATGAGGATCAAGAAAAGACCACATTTACTAGTCCTTATGGAACATTTGTTTTTCGATAAATGTCCTTTGGATTATGTAGCGCACCTGCAACATTTCAAAGATGTATCATGTCAATTTTTAGAAATATGATTGATAATACAACAACAACAACAACAAAGCCTTAATCCCACTAAGTGGGGTCGGCTACATGAATCCTTTTTCTCCATTGCGTCCTATTTAGTGTCAAATTTTCGTTTAATTCTAATAAATTAAGATCATTTTTTATGCAATACGCCCAAGTTTTCCTAGGTCCGCTCTCGCCTTTCTTAACATAAGTTGTATTTAAAACATCTACTCTCCAAATCGGATCATCGAGTGGTCGAAGTTTAATGTGACCAAACCATCTAAGGCGACTCTCTCTAATTTTATCCGTCACTGGTGCAACTCCAACCCTATTACAGATATATTCATTTCGCATTTTGTCTCGAAGTGTAAAACCACTCATCCACCTAATCATTCTCATCTCGG
Source organism: Papilionanthe hookeriana x Papilionanthe teres (assembly GCA_022702705.1). Classification (NCBI taxonomy): domain Eukaryota; kingdom Viridiplantae; phylum Streptophyta; class Magnoliopsida; order Asparagales; family Orchidaceae; genus Papilionanthe; species Papilionanthe hookeriana x Papilionanthe teres. Next base: position 66,237,739 of record CM040431.1, read on the forward strand.
CAACACTTAACTTAACATTATGCTTCTCTTTTAAAGGCCAGCATTCAGCACCATAGAGCATTGAAGGTCTCATCACCATTTTATAAAATTTTCCTTTCAGTCTAAGCGGTACTTTTCTATCACACAAAAGGCCGGACCATTCCTCCACTTCAACCAACCAACCTGAATTCTACTATTAACATCCCCATCCATATCACCATCGCTTTGAACAATGGACACGAGATATCTAAATCATTCACACCTTTTAATAATTTGATCACCCAAAGTTACACTTCTGTCACTAGACCTACTATTACTAAAATTACATTCCATGTATTCAGTTTTAGTTCTACTCAAACGAAGACCTTTAGACTCTAATGTAGACCTCCATAATTCATGTTTTTCCTGGACTTTTTCTCGTCTTATCCACAAGGAGGATATCATCGGCAAAAAGCATACACCAAGGTACATCCTCTTGTAAATGGCCAAGTAAGACCATCCATAAATAAAGCAAAAGATATGGGCTTAAAGCCGATCCTTGATGTAAACCAACGAAATAGTAAAATACTTGGTCAATCCTCCTTCGGTTAGAACACATGTAACAAACTTCAGCAAACATATCTTTAATGACTTGAATATAAGTCATATCAACACCTTTCTTCTCAAGAACTCTCCAAAGAACATCTCTAGGAACCTTATCGTAAGCCTTTTCTAAATCAATGAAAATCAAATGTAGATCCTCCTTATTATCTCTGTACTTCTCCATCAAACCTCTCAATAAATGTACAACTTCCATGGTAGACCTGCACGGCATAAATCCAAATCGATTATAAGAAATCTTCGTAATACGTCTTAACCTATGATCAATTACCCTCTCCCATAATTTTAAAGTATGACACACCAATTTAATTCCTCTATAATTTGCACTCTTGTGCATCTCCTTTATTCTTAAAAATGGGGACCAAAATGCTCTTTCTCCACTCCTCAGGCATCTTTTTAGTTTTTAAAATAATATTAAAAAGTTTAGTAAGTTCGAGAAACCCCCAAATCACCTAAACATTTCCACACTTCAATCGGGATATCATCGTGTCCTACGGACTTTCCCCTGGTTTTCTTTAAAGTCTCATCAACTTCTTTTCTACTAATGCGACGGTAAAAATGAAAAATTTTATTATTATTAACGATATTAAGATCACTAAGGTCGATTGTATTTTCAGCATCTTCATTAAAAATTTTATCAAAATAACTCACCCACCTATGTTGAATATCTTTTTCTAAGAAAAGCTCTTTTGATTTTCATCTTTAATACACTTTACTTGAGTTAAATCTTTAATTTTCTTTTCTCTTTGTTTGGCTAGTTTATACATATATTTTTCACCTTCCATAGAATCTAACATGTTATAAAGATCACTAAAAACAGAATTTTTAGCGTCACAGATTATTAATTTACACTCCCTGCGGGCCATTTTATATTTTTCCCAGTTCTCTACGTTTTTACATTTAAACCAATTTTTATAACATAACTTCTTATATTTTATCTTTTCTTGCACATTATTATTCCACCACCAACTATTTTTATTTATGGAAATTTTTTCTTTTGATTCTCCAAGACATCTTTAACTAGCTTGTTTAATAAGTATTAGTTAATTTTTCCCACATAACATTCGCGTCTTCATGAACATCCCAAATATTTAAATCTTGAATTTTACTCATAAAAATAATTTTATTTGTGTCTTTTAGGTGCCTCCATCTTATTCTACGATGTTGAATCCTAGTATTCTTTATTTTACAACTCTTCATCTTAAAATCTGAACTAATAATCGATATTAGGTACTTAATCGCTCACTTGGAATGACCTTACAATCCTTACAATCTCGACGATCTCTTCTTCTCATAAGCAAATAATCGATTTGTGTTTTATTAGATCCATTCTTATAAGTAATAAGATGTTCATCTCTTTTCTTGAATAAAGTATTAGTAATAATCATATCATATGCTTAAAGCAAAATCTAAAATGGCTCTACCTTCTTCATTAATCGCTCCATAACCGTAGCCACCATTAATATTTACGAAATCTTCTACCACTCTACCGATACGTCCATTTAAATCTCCTCCAATAAAAATTTTTTCTTCAAGGAGTATCAAGTGTATTAAGTCTTCTAAATCATTCCGAATTTATCTTTGTAGCTCTATATCTAAACCAACTTGAGGAAGCATAATGACTTATAATATTAAAAATCTTAGTATCAATAATAATCTTAAGTCGTTATAATTCTATCTCCAACTCTATTAATTTTAACAACATTATCTTTCAAACTCTTATCTATAATTACACCTACACCATTTCTAGTACAACTCTTATCAGAATACCATAGTTTAAAATTTAAGTTATCAATCTCCTTAGCTTTTTCTCCAACCCATTTAGTTTCTTGAATACATAGGATATTTATCTTTCTATGGCTCATAATATCAACCAATTCTATTAATTTACCATTGAGAGTACTTATATTCCAAGTTCCTATCCTAATACTAGTATCATGGACTAACTTCTTTACCCGCATCCGTCCGTAACGTGGGAACCCTTGCTTACTTGACACTACACCCGGGCGCCGGTGTAGTGGCCCTCGCACACTTTCCATCGTATTCGAGCCATACAACGCGTCGCTTCAGGGACGCCTTAGCACTTACACAATGATCAAAAGGATTCATGTCATGATTTTTTCGACAAGTTTTACGCTGGCTGTCGGCTACCTAACGCAACCCTCCACTTTTCACATCTGGGCTTGGGACCGGCAACGGCAGTGTTAATATGATTGATAATAGAATAAAAATTTTTATGGACGATTTTTCTGTATTTGGAAATTCATTTAATGCTTGCTTAAATAATTTAGAAAAAGTTTTAGAGTTATGCGAAAAAATAAATTTAATTCTAAATTTGGAGAATTGTCAATTTATAGTTGCAGAAGGAATTGTATTTGGGAATAAATTTTCTGAATATGGCATGGAAGTAGACCCTGCAAAAATTTAAATCATCGCGAAACTACTACTTTCTGCTACTATGAGAGGAGTTAGAAGTTTTTTAGGACATGTTTTCTACAGGCAATATATTAAAGTCTTTTCAAAAATTACTAAGCCTATGTGCCAACTTTTAGAAAAAGATAAGAAATTTGATTTTAATGAAGAATGTTTAAATGTCTTTGAATTATTGAAAGAAAAATTAATCATTGCCCTTATAATAGTTTCATCTGATTGAGAGAAATCTTTTGAACTAATGTGTGATGCCAGTGATTATGTGATTGGAACTGTTTTAGGATAAAAGTATGATAAAATTTTCAAAGTTATATGCTATGCTACTAAAACTTTTAGTGAAGCTCAAATTAATTATACCACTACTAAAAGAGAGTCATTAGCGATTGTATATGCTTTTAAAAAATTTATGTTGTATTTAATTGAGACTAAATGTATAGTGCATACAGACCACTCTACTATTAAATATTTAATGCAAAAAAGGATGTTAAACCTAGATTAATCAGATTGGTACTTCTAATGCAAAAATTTAACTTTATGATAGTGGATAGAAAAGTAACTGACAATCAAAGAGCTAATCATTTATCTAGGCTGGAACAATATGAATTATCTGATTTTGAATATGAAATTACAGAAACTTTTTCTAATTAACAACTTTATAATTTTAAGGAAAAGAATTTACCATGGTATGCTAATATTGTGTTGTAAATGATATTTTACCACATGAAATACCAAAACAACAATAAAAGAAATTTATGTATGATAATAAATTTTACTTTTGGGATGACTCATATTTATATAAACAATGCAAGGATCTTGCTATTAGCAGATATGTGTCTTATGAAGAAATTGAACCAATTATTCAGAGATGTCATGATTCTGAATTGGAGAAGATTTTGGAACTAACAAAACTGCACATAAGCTTTTACAATCTAGATTCTATTGGTCTACTTTTTTTAGGGATGTTAATAGATATATTAAAACATGTGATCATTGTCAGCAAGTAAGTAATATTTCTAGAGGAAATGAAATGTCTTAAAATTTTACATTGGAAGTTGAGATTTTTTATGTTTGGGGATTAGATTTTATGGCACCATTTATTCATTCTTTTGAGAATATATATATTGATTGCAGTGGACTATGTATCAAAATGGATTGAAGCAATAGCTTTACCCAAATGTGATGCTTGAAGTGTTTCAAAAATTTTTAATGAAAAATATTTTTACAAGTTATGAAATGCTGAGAGTTATCATTACTGATGGTGGATCTCATTTTAGAAATAATCTGATTCAGAGATTGACTGAAAAATATAATATTATGCATAGAATCTCAACTGCTTATTATCCCCAGACTAGTGGTTTAGCTGAAGTATCTAATCGCGAAATTAAATGAATTTTTGAGAAATCTATAAATCCTCACAAATTAGATTGGTCGGCTATATTAGATACTGCATTATGGGCATATAGAACTACTTATAAAACTCCTATAGGAATGTCTCCTTATAGTCTGATTTTTGAAAAAACTTGTCATTTACCAGTAGAATTGGAACATAACACTTATATAAAATTACACAAATAATAGTCAATATCACATAGTACGACACACAAAATAAAAGAAAATTAGAAATATACAATCACATTCCATAGAAAAACCCAAGACTGTGGCTTTTTGTATCATTAAAATTGATTTTTCTAGACTGCAGAAGCCTCTTCATGACTAGTTTCTCTCCTGCAAGAAACTGTCTGGATTAGAGCAACTTAGCTTGCCTATAAAGGAACAACAACATCGATTTTATTCCTCTAAATCCCTGCAATTTTTCTGAATCTCCATTTAACTCATTACCAACTTATCCTCCGACGCAATGAAGTGCTCCTTGGCTCTCTGCAAGTCATCTACCATATCTATTACATGGCCTTGCATGTCGAACAACATATCATCAAAATGCATCACCTTATCCTTTGAGATCACCGACCCTCTCAAACTTCTGCAAGCTCTTCTTGAGCTTTTGTGAGTTCATCTCTAGTATTCACCAACTCCTTGTTGACAGCAACTCATCCCTCAAGTGACCTATATGGTCAAGAGAATCAGCATTATCAGTAGTCGAAGAAGTGGCTGCAAGCTCCATCATAAATGGTCTGATTTTAGCAACGGTCGCAGAAGCAACGAGCTTCACTCCCATAGCACTACCCTCATTGTATCAAGCTTCTTCACAACCAACTCATCTGCTAGTGAAAAAAGATCATAAGGTGTAAAATTGTTGCATTGCCAAATGGGAGGCAACCACCAGTAGCTTCAGGGGTCAGCTCGCAAGTGGGCAATCAAATCTTAGTCACTAGTTATGCTATACATCCTTCCATCTTTTCAACCTCTTTCATAGTGGAATTCTTGAGAACAGTTGTAGGATCAAGCCGTTTGTCAACAAATTTCTCTGCAACAAGACACTTAAGTATTAAAAACTTAAAGCGGACTAAAATAAGAAAAATAAATAAATGCTCTCCAGTTACTAGACTCGGCTATAAGAGCGTAAATTGGAGTCTTTCCAGTCATTTAGGGGGTCAAAATTTTGCCCTCCAACAATGGCTTTCGAGTCAACAGCTACTAGCTCATTAGCGACGCATGCATCTCTTAAGGAACCATTTCATTCATATCAGCTTCCAAGACTAGTCGGAATCACTGTACTCTTCATAATACGATACAATTATTCTTCTGCCTCAACAGACTTTAAAATCTAGACTTCATCATTCTTCCTTCCGACACATGGGAGTTCTTAGAACATTTCCCTCTTGTCCGCCTTTGATACACAACTCCCTTTAGCCATTCCTCATATATTTCCATCTCTTCATTGAAGAACTTTCCCATTGGAGCAAGATCGAAGTAATGGTGAACTCTTAAGATAAAACAAAGCAGTAAAAAAATAAATCCTCTAACTTACAGTTTCAACAAGGACTTGCACAGTTATTATATATCGTACAAGGAGTTAACGCAAGAAACCCTTCTTATAGCCATTGAAATTAATTTTGTCATTATTAACCTTATTTCTTTCACTTATAACCAGATAAGAGATACATCAACGTACATTACAAATGTTCACGTAGCATCAGACTCAAATGATATGATAATTATTCTCTGACAACATCAAAAGGCCAACATCAGCAAACCAGTCATAACAAGAAAGACTCAAACTCTTCACACTCTATTCCACCACTTTTTAGAAGTATAGACCTCCTAGTGATTGAAACAAGTCATATCCCTCATTTTCTATTGAACAACATGCATTCTTACCTAGGTTAACTCGGCAAGTTGAAATTCTTTTGTATCTCATATGGATTATAACAAGGAAATGAGAAGCTTGCATCACCCAAAAAATAATAGCTTTTGAATGTGAAACAATCCACAGTTACTCAAGAGCATTTGTGACTGCTCACTGTAGGTATAGCTTCTGAGCCCTAGAGAAAGGAATGTCCGAGCTCGGCACTAAACTCTAGCAACTACTTTTCAAGTATAGCCAATAAAAACTTATAAATAATAGAAAGCACCATTTCGATTGAATATGAACAATTATGTCTTTAGGAAAATTCTAATAGAGCAAAGCACTTGCTGCAATCATATAATCCCTCAAGTCACACATAAGGGCCACATATTCTCTTATTTTCTCACATACTCTCATTTTTCTTATAGTATCCCCTCGAAGAATTAAAAGTTTCAGGAAACTAAATATAAATCTAAAAATAATTCCTTCTTCTGTAGGATAGCCCAAGTATTAAATGGGCTACATGAGCCTAATCAATTAAGCCCAATAAACATGCACTTGATGTCATGACTTTGACTGAGCCAATCGTAATAATTAGTTGTGATTATTAAAGTAAAAAACTACAAAATTCTTTGTCGTTGCAAAAGACCTAAAGAGTTTTTCTGAAGCTCGTCAACATTCACACGAGTTCCTCCTATAAGTCTCACTAATCTTGAGTCTTCAGGCGAACTCCTCCAACCAAATTCGCTCATACTTCTTGAGTTTATTTATTGAGCTCACATGTATCAATAAAGTCCTCCCAACGAGCTTATCCATATTTATTCAGCTATTTCACCGAGCTTGAGAAATAGTTCTTTAAGAAAGAAGATAACTAGAGAACTCTACTTCATCATCACACATCTCTTTATTCTTCGTCCGACATTCATGTCAAGGATTTCGTCAACAGCAAGTATCTCTAGGCCTTGTACAGTACAACCTATAAACATAGTCTTTTATTTATTCTTTAGAGTCCTATGTGTACACATGTTTTATGATGTATAAATAAGAGATAAAAGGGGTGACAAAATACCATACTTCCTCTTCCTCCTTTTTCGTGACCAAAACTAAAGAAAAAAGCTCTATAAAGAGCTTCAAACTTCATTCCACCAATTTCCCAAGAACTCCGCTGGATTAAATGGAATCATGAACCATACAAAATCATAGGTCCTAAAAGAATTCAACACTTCCCAATTTGTTTTATGTTATGCATTCAGTTATGTTAGTGATTGGCTTTCCTTTATGAATAAAAAAAATTTGTCTCCTTACTTTTGTGACTCATATTATTTGTGTAAAATTATCTTTATTGAGTACAAAACATGTTTATATATTTCCATGTTGCAGGGTTGTACCACCTTCCAAAACTGAAGTGTGATACTACACATCCTGCACTCTTAAAAATGTAATTCAATGTTAAACTCTCTCTAAAAAGCATTTAGCTCAGCAATCCAAACAACAAATTAGAATAAAAAGCCAAAGCGAAAGTAAATTAAGCACAAGCATAAGAAAAGAAAGCACTCATACTTGAAAAGATCAAACTTCTGTATATAAAAACGTAGAGATTCAGTTTAATAAGTATAGGAGCATAAAGTAAGAGCCTGAATCCCAAAATGGATGGTGCGGAATAGAATGTTTGCGAGTGCTTAAGAGCTGGATCAAACTGAACTATACAATTCCTTACTTCGCAGTTACCGAACGAGTCGCCCTAGCAACGAGCACCTCCATAAATTCGACGGTGATGCTCATTGCCGTGTCGAGAAGTACAGAGATCGCCAATCCGCAGAAAAACAGACTCCCATTTCCCGCTCGGACAGCTCCCGCGGTATTTAATACCACCAGCTCACTCGGAGCACTTGAACATCTATGCGTGTTTTCCTCATATGCGGTTATTTTTTTAATTCTTAAATGACTAAAATGCCTATACAATAGAAATGCTTTTTTAACAAAGGAAGGGCTATTTTAGTCAATTTATAATGAATGCATACCCAGGGCATATCTCTAGGGTTTCCACTTACCGCAATCTGGCCCTTTCTCCCGTGCGTTCTCCGCCAAGTCAACTTATCGTCGCCGGCGACGGCACGTAATTCTCCAGTGCCGGCAAGCCGGAGAACTCAATTACGCTTGCGAGGCGTCCTTTCAAACTTTTTTGGCCTCCGGCCACACACTCCGCTGCCGAACGCTGCCTACCACCGCTCTTTGAGGTAATTATAGTTAGCTTGCTCGCTTGGTAATTTTCTAGCGTGGTCCATCAATTCAAACCTTCTTCTTCCAGGATTAAGCTCCTCTTTCGGCATAATCTCAAGAAATCCGTTTTTAGCATTCTGGCTTTGCCTTCTTGCTCTACATTTATTCCATATAAGGCCACTTTGTTTCACGTTAAGTGTTTGAAATATCTACCACCAAAAGTGAGTTGTTACACTGGAGTTATAATTGTATTTCTTTGTTTTAGAACAACTCACTTTATAAAGTCAATTTTTTTATATTTATTTTAATGGAAATTGATTTCATTTTCACTTATTCTCGCATTTTTTATTTTTTTAAAATTTTTCAAACATATCTTGGCTGCCATACCATCATTTTAGTATTTTCTTTCATTTTTAAAAATAAAAAATAATTTAAAGGCGCTTCCTAGCTTCAAGACTAAACCTCATTTCTTCTCTTTTTGAATGTGAGTTTTGATCGTGAGAACCCAATTTCGTGAAGTTTCAACCAATCAAATGCTTGAAATCACTTTTGTGGGTGATATTCAATTGGTTTTTCATCATCCATTTCTTTATTAGTGTCAATATATTGTTGACCTACACTTTTCAACTTAATGTGTACCGAATTACTTATCAAGTTCGTTTATCATATTCAACTCCAAGTTCGAGAAATCATATGGAGTTCATCTTGTAGTTTTATATACATTTTTTATTTTTTTTACCTTCACATCAAATTGCTTTCATAGTAGCACTATTGCTTACATATATTAAATTGACTTTTTTGGTATTGGCATGATTCACTAATCTTGCATAGAAGTTTTTACTTTATTTAGAATTAATGCATGTTCTAGTATCATTTATTTTTACCCATTCTTGGAAAGTTCTTTTTTGGCATTTAATATCTCATCACTAGAACTTCTCATTTCATATAATAGTTATTTTGGAAACGCTCCTAAAACTTATTTGATAATCTTCATAATATAGCTAGTCATTTTATCTAATATCATTGTTTTTTCAACTTATCTGAACAAAATGGTGTGTTTTAATTTTATCAAAAGTTTTCTTTTCCTCTTGGTAAAGAATAGTGAAGCTATGATTTAGTCTGTCCTCTTTTTGATTTAGAAAATGTTTTAGTATTACTAGACAATATGTTACTTAATTCATTTGTTTATTTTCCTTCCATATGTATATCTACTTATTATTATCAAACTTGAAAACTTTGGATCCTCTCATAATCGATACTATTATAACCAGCATGTCCATTAAATCACCACTAATTATTATATTACTTTTTTAGATATATGTAGTAGCCCATCATATTTTCCCAAAATTGAATTTTTAAATTTCTTCTGTTTCAACTTTTAGAGAGAATGAGTCCTAGTTACAGTTAGTTAATAACTTCATTGATTGTTTCCTTAATTTCAATCATCTTATCAAGAATTTGATTCACCTCATAATTTTATCTTTCAACTTTTTATATGCTGCCATTCATTATGCAGTTTTATTACATATTTTCTCAAAATGTGATGGCTTGAAGTATTGCATTATATTGACGTATTTTCTCTATTTATAGTTAGTATCATTCGTGCATGTGATATTTGCTCTTCTATTTATCATTTGTTTTTTACTTTTTTTCTATTTCTATATCATCCAAACTAAATAACATCAAACTCGTGCACCAAGCATAGCCTCAGTTTTATGCTTGTAGTCAATTATGTGTGTTATGTGCGGAGCAAAATTTTTTGCAGCGTTACTTATTTTTATTGTTTTCAAGAATACCTTAAGATTGTAAATAAAGTTATATAATTACTAAAGATTGAATGAAACACAATTTGCACTAACTAGCACGAACATTGACGCAAGGCACATCATCAATTAAGGGAACTCTTTTGAGTGCAACAAAAACAGGTTAACTAGGATCGATTGGCTAATGGTAGTTACATAATTTTCATTTTCATACAGCATTTATTTCTTAATATTTTGGAGAACACGCATTTTTTAAATTATATGGTCTTGTTATTTTGGTCAAATTTAAGATAGGTGTTGAATGCTTTGAACAATTTGGACCTTCTTTTGTTTTCAGTTGTTACTTCCAATGGAATGGTGCACTTACTTATAGATGCTCTCCATGGAAATAGGTTGCATAGAGTTTGAAATCACTTTCTATTAACATTGTACTACACATAATATTATTTTTTAGCTCTTCTCCATCTTATTCGGCTCAAACTTCTTGTAAGATATTTAAATTGAGCGGTATGGTCTAATATAGCAATTACAAGATATTTACTCATAGGTGGACCTACGTATTCTTTTAAGCTTTTTTCTTTTACATCACCTACAATGTTTTTATAGTGTTAAGTCAAGCTTCGGGTAAATAATTCTCTTATAGATACATTGTTGTATAACTCTAATTTAATGGGCTTGCTATAGAGGAAATCAATTTTGTGTATGTTAGGAGATTCAAGATCTGTTTGAGATAGTTTTCTGACTGTTTTTTATTTTAGACTGCCACCATAGTTTTTTTTTAGGAATTGCTTTTTGTTGCCTTCTAAATTTTTTTATTTTGCGAGCTATTTTTTACAACCAGATCTATTAAAGTATGGTAGCTATAAGAAATTTGTCATTTAAGTTTTTGAAAAGTATAAATATTTATAATTTATATCATAGCTTTTTAACAAATTATTTTTCTTACCACAGTTTTATAATCACCCTTACGAAAAGCTGCAACCATTCTATGTGGGACAACTTTCTGTCTACATTGTGTTTTAGACTGCCACCATGGTTTCGTTTGGCGAACTCTTTTCTTATTACTTTTTAGAAATTTTTGTAGTGAAAGCTGCTTTTTGAAAATAGAACTGTTAAAGTGTGATTGCTATAGAAAAATTGTTGTATGACTTTTTACAAAAATAAATTTTTATATTTCTTATCACAGCTTACTAAGAAATTTTTGTGACCATTACAGTTTTATAACGATATTTAAAAAAAAATTATAATTCCCTTCAAGGTTATAGAAAAGTTGTTGTCTAATTTTTTAGAAAAATTAAATTTTTATAATTTTCATCACAGCTTTCTAAAAAATTGCTTTCTCCACCATAAATTTATAAAAAATTAAAGCCTTCTAAATCAGACTCTTACTGTCTATTTGGAACGCATTCTTCTTACTTTGCATTTCAGATCACCGCCACTATTTTGTTTAGAAAATTATTTTCTTACCGCTTTCTAAATTTTTTTTTTGGTGAAAAGCAGCTTTTTACAATTAGTTCTATAAAGCATAGAGGCTGTAAGAAAGTTGTTTGATTTTCAGATATATATATATATATATATATATATATATATATTTATATTCACACCACAGTTTTTGAAAAAGTTGATTTCCTCATCATAACTTTACAATCAGCCCTACAAAAAGCCGCATTTGTCCCGAACATACCCTATATTGCTATCCTAATTGGTTTGGGATTTATGGTGTTGTTCTCAAGGTTGCTTTGTATGCGTTATGTTTGTAAGCGAAAATACATTAAAGAGATGAATTATTGAAGCTTGTTCTTTGTTAACTGTCTTATGTTTTATGAGAAAGAACAAACAGAATAAACTGACTGCTTTAGTGGAACCGTGGAGGATACTTGTAACTAGAACTCTCTCTATAGATTATTTCTTTTAGGGGGCATTTACATACATACCTCCTAATTCTTGTAGATATACATATCTAGCACCTCAAGTTTACTTTTTACATATATTATACTGCTCACATGTTTCATATCGCATTATAAATATCAACTTTTAAAAAGTTAAATACATCTTTTCATGCATATGATTTATGCAAAAACTGAAGTTTAACTATAGAAGTGTAAATATATATGTGTGCAAATCTTTCTTCATTGAATTTTTCATTTAGAATCCTTTCTTCGAACTTCCACTTGATATGTTTGAGCAAATTTTACTTACAACTGCATTTTTACCATCGGTATGGTAAAACAGACCATGGCTGGGCTAGAACTTTTCATCTTCAGTATTTTATTTTCTACTAATACACTCTCCGCAGCTGAACAGAAACATCAACCATTTACATGTTTCAGGGCACTGTTTTATTTGTAATGGAATCATCAAATTCTTATTTTGAAGACGGCACGGCCGAAACTGGTGAAGATTCTGTTGGTGAAAAAGTGAACTTTGATGTTAGAGCAGATGCTTCATCTAAAGATTGTCTATCAGGTAATAACGAGATATTGAATTCAATGCAAGCTATGGCAGAACTCAATGTTGGTCATCTAAACCCCGAAGATTCGTCCACTATTGCTGATGACAGCGCGCACATAGAGCCTGAAGTCGGCATGGTCTTCCACTCTGAAGAACAAGCTTACGATTTCTATAATAAATACGCGAAGAAAAAAGGTTTTAGCGTCCGAAAAGGTCATCTTGGCAGAAGGAAAGATGGCACCATTAGGGATAGAGTTTATCTTTGCAGCTACGAAGGCACCCGTCAGAAGCATTCCACACATAACACGAGAAAACCACGTCCAGTTTTCCGAACAAACTGCATGGCTCGGATCGAGTACAAAGTCAACCGTGAAGGAATATGGGTTGTGAACAAAGTCATAAAAGAGCACAATCATCCCCTCATTCGCGAAAGCAAAGCTCACTTGTTAAGATCTCATCGGCGGATGTTGCTTGCTGCTCAAGATGTCCATCAGGCGAATCAAACTGAGAATACTTCAGCAAAATCAGCTGAAGTTGTTTCAGGAGGAGGACAAGATCCTGAAAATGAATCCCGTGTGGGATTTCTTCTGAGGGTTCAAAGCAGCCATCTTCATACTAATAGGATGAGAGAGCTTGATAAAGGAGAAATGCAGATGCTTCTAGACTTCCTGAGAAGAAAGCAGTTGGAAGATCCGTCTTTTTTCTATGGAACTCAACTTGATGACAAAGAACAGGTGACAAACATATTTTGGGCGGATGCGAGATCAATGCTTGATTACTCCTACTTTGGCGATGTGGTTTTGTTTGATACAACTTACCGAATCAACAAAAACGACCTTCCAATTGCACAATTTATTGGGGCAAACCATCACAAACAACTTGTAGTTTTTGGTTCTGCTTTACTGCTCGACGAAACAACAGAATCATTTGTGTGGTTGTTTAGGACATTTATTTCTGCAATGTCAGATTACCAACCAAAAACAATCCTTACAGATCAGTGCCCTGCAATTGGTAGGGCTGTGATTATGACATTACCAAACTCATCCCATCGTTTTTGCTTATGGCACATTTTGCAATATGCTGCAAAAAATCTCTCTCATTTATATAGCAGCGATTCCAACTTTCAGAAGGATTTCAAAAGCTACATTTATGAAAGTAGCTCTGAAGATGATTTCCATTCTGGATGGAATCGTTTGCTTAATAAGTATGATTTTGCTGGAAACTCCTACCTTGATGATCTATTTGGAGCTCGTGAAAGATGGGCCTCTGTCTACAATGGAAATACATTTTGCGCCAATATGATGACTTTGGAGTGGAGCGATATCATGAAGAAGCACTTTAGGAAGTATTTTAACAGAAAATTACCTCTCTCAAAATTTATCGAGCAATATTCGAAATCATTATTTCAGTACCATGAGAAGGAATTACAAGAGGATTTTAGATCAAAACAAAGTAAACCTGTGTTACTTGTTGATATGCCAATGCTTAATGAAGCAGCAGAATCCTACACAAGACTATTATATAGGGATTTTGAAGCTGAGTTCAAAGGACAGCTTTCGTGCCTCTGTGAACTTATTCGCACTGACGAATTAACGTATATGTTCAGGGTCTCTCTTCCTGAGAAGCGTTGCTACGGAATCGTGGAATTCAGCCCTTCAAATTATACTGTAAATTGCAGCTGTAAGAAGTTTGAGTCTACAGGAATCTTATGCATGCATGCTTTGAAAGTTTTGAACAACAATAACATCCTTCATCTCCCACGTCACTATGTTATGAAGAGATGGACTAAGTATGCCAATGATGGAATCACGAACGAGAAGTTCCAGTCAATCATCGACGCGAATGCTACTGAATCTCTGATGCTTCAGTACAATCGAGTCTGCCACAAGGCGATTATGATTTGCTTAAAGAACTCGTGCTCCAAAGTGGGGTTGGGTATGTTTGAGCATGATGTGGACAAGTTGATGGTTGAGGTGGGGAACTCGCTGCATAATACTTTATTGAGCAGTCCAACAGAAGAAATGGATATTTTTGAGGGAATGCAGCAGGATGCATCCGAAACAAGGAAGAAAAGGAGAGGGCGAAAAAGTCAAGCGAAGGATATCCTTGATAAAAAGCTGAAGGGCAAAGATCAACCATGCTGCACTTCAGGCCAAGTTGACATTTTAGCTCATCCTTCCCAAAGTAGAAAACAGACTATCAAACTCAATTTTCATTTACTTTATTACATAGTGTTTTCCGTATGACTAAAGTGTGAAAATATTCCTCTCATTTTTTATGTGGGCCATTGTAATTCTAGAGTCTATAGAAGTGTCAAATTAGTCTCAAAACTCTTTAAATTGGGATTGAAATAGTCCTCCATCTTTACTATTTCAGCTCATATTAAAAGAGTCTTGGGACTTAATTGGCATTTTATAGATTTAGGACAAATGACTCACTGCAAAGAATTTGGGGACTATTTCATGGGGCCATTTTAGTCCTTAGGTCTATAAAAGTGTCAAATTAGTCCCCAAGTCTTTAAATTTGGTTGAAATAATCCTCCATATATATTATTTTAACTCATATTAAAAGAATCTTGGGATGAAATTGACACTTTAAAACTCTAAGATGAAAATGACCCAGTACAAAGAGTTAGGGGACTACTTTGACGTTTTTCTCTTTTCCATACTCACCTCACACATGTATATTTTACATATGCAGGACAAACTAACAATGCATCATTGCGACCGATGGCCGAGGATTCCACTCACATTCCACCTTTTTATAGAGAAACTACCGGCGCATATTGCATTTCAGCACAACCTTCTTGTATTTCAGGATGCGCATCGTTCGCGCCCGAGACTGTATTGCCTCCACAGGTTTAATCTTTTTCTCTTCATGCAAGTGTGCTTATTGCAAGATGTTACATTCATTGATCTTAGTCTGTATGAATTATGTATTGCAGGAATCATTCACTCCTCAAGTTATATTTGATCATACAATTGTTTCCCAAGGAGCAAATAGTCCTAACTTGGCATGGTGCTCTTCGAGGGGTAGGGCATCCATTAGTGTACCCATGCCACTCATGCAGGGCCAGAACAGCAGTTATCTTAGTTGGGTTGTTCCAACACACAATGTTTCGAATATCGGCTTGCCGCCGCGTCATTTAGATCCACCAATGGTAGGAGGATTATGAACAATTACTACCATATTGCTTCTCCGTCGTCGTGAACTTTATATGAAAGATTTTGCTTGTTGCAGCATGCAACCGTTCCAAATCAGCATCCATCGTTGTCTCGAAAGCTGAACTTTGACATCAACAAAGGTAGGTAGATAATATTGATATTTGGATCGTAAAGTTTCAAGATAGTTCTGTGACTATTTGTATGGGATTTCTTTAGTCCCAGAGTCTATAAAAATATCATTTAAAAAAGAGTCTTTAAAAATATGAAATTAGTCTCCATACTTTTTTAATAGGGGCTGAAATAGTTCCCAATGAGGGCTAATTTAGCCCACCAATAAAATAGTTGAGGGACTAAAATGACCCCTGCAATCGTGTTAGAAGATCATTTTGACACTCTTTTTTTATAAACTATTAATAGATGATGTCAATTTCAGGTAATTGAGGGGGCTCAAATATGCAATAGAGGAACAAGTTAGGGACTTGTGAACTTTTAAGATAAGGCTGCAAGTTCTATTTTCCTTTAGCAGTTTTGGATATTCCTTGGTTTGATATACTAATGTAGAAATCATCACTCATGGTCCTCATCTTCATTTTTTTGTCTATATTCCGATTTATGCTCATGAACGTAAACATGTAGCTTGATATATATAATTTAGTTTAATGAAATGGAAATTAGTTTCATTCTTAAGTAAATTTAACGCATGGTTTCATTTTGATAAACGTGCGTGCTTCTCACACTGTTTCACTTTATATATTGAATTTATGAATGTATAAACCTTTGCTGAAAAGGGACACTGAAGCTTCTGATCACCATTGCTTTATCTTCTGTTTTTGATTCATCCAATGATCCCATTTATGGAGCTTTAAAATAGTTATTTTGGATTTCTAACTGTTCAAGCTGCAGGTTTTGGCAACTTTTCTTTTTTCTTTTTTTTTCGTCTCCCATTTGCTGGCTAATTAGTGCGCATGTAAATATGAATGTTTAGGTGTTTGATATGTAAATGCCTAAGAATTATATGGTATGTATGTAAATACCCAAATTATTTATTAGTGAGATTATCAAGCTAACAAGCTCTATGCAGTCTCACTTTTATGAGTTCCCTTCACACAGTAATTCAAATCAATTTTGATTGATAAATTAGTCTAGAGAGAAGGCAACTTTACGCAAATAGCAGTATTTTGTTTTAGTTCCAATCCAGCTCTTTGAAGAGAAGAATCAAACCATCCAAGCCTTTGATCACTTTGATATAGTTATCCTTTATGTTTAGCAAAAAAATCAGTGTTACTATTTGCATCATAATTTTATTATATATTCATTTTTCTGAAATTTAAGGGTGATTTATTGATTGATGGGACTCCATATTTTCTTCTGTTCTCTCTTTTTTAGATGGGCTTCTCATGAGGAGGAGCTTTATGCAATAGACAAGAAAGATATGCCCATGATAAGCAGAGAATGTATGGATATTGGGTATGTTATAAAGTTTAATTTTCTCTTTTTCTGAGGCATGGGCAACATGTCTTGTGGGCTATTTATTGTGACAATGATGATAGAAAATGCCTCTTTTCATTGAACATTTGTAAATTTCAAAATTGTAATTATCATTTTTTTTCTTTGCATTTATTGTTGAATTTTACTATTAGCAACCATAAAAATAGAATATATATTAATGAGATTGGATTGTCAGGAGAAGTTTTATCCTTTACGCATTTATTAAAGTAAGCTTCTTGTTTTTAGTTGATGTTATCTTCTTGATGACTTCTTGGTTGGCGCCAATGGGAATGGCTATAGTTCATGTGGAACATTAATAATTCGGGGCATTTACATACATACCACACAATTCCTATGAATTTACATATCTAACACCATAACTATCATATTTACATCCATAGCACTCAAATATTTAATATTACATTAAAACTACCACTATTATTTGTTTTTCTGAAAGTGAAATATGCATTTGCATGCATAGATTTATGATACCAAAATGTTATAAATGTAAATATGTAAGTTTTGGTTAAGAATTTGTGTGGTATGTATATAAATTTCCCTAATAGTTGATGTTAAGTTGAACTATTGATGTCTCTGTATGACGGTTTAGTTTTAAGGTACTTTAATGGAAATTCTATATTTGTGTCTCTGATAAAAATATTAAATTTTGTTAGCTGTGAAATGGAATATATTTGAAGAAATCAAAATTTATCCTTAGGATTGCTTGAATTTATTGAGATGCATTTCAATTTCTGACTTCTAAAATTCCATATGAAATTTTTTTGTTAATTATCCTGATAGCATGTTAGATAATATTAATATTATTAATCATAAATCTTATGCTTTGATACATCTTTCGTTATGATTTGATCAAGATGTTTTGAATTTGAGACGAATATATAATTAAACGGTGAAATTCAAATTTTCTATTTATTATATTATCACTAATTAATCAATAAAATCATTTAAATAATTAAAATAATTACTAATAAAATAGTTAGTATATAAGCCATTTCTTTTGTTTGCTTTTTTTTCCATTTCATTTTATAGTCCAATTATTATAATCTAAATTATTAATTATAAAATATAGTATGTTATCAATTAATTAGTGAATGTTTGTATTTCTAAACTATAATAATAAAATAAATATATATGTTAGTAAAAATTAATGAACAAGTGTAAAAGAAAAATAGTATTCAATTATTACCATTCAAGAAGGTTCGGATTAATTTATAATGTGTTACAATATATTATCTTATCTATATTATGTGCATCCATCAAAAAAATATTGTTTAAATTTTATATCAATTAAGATACATCAATATTAATATTCTTTTGTAATTTTGTGTACAGGTACTTTAATGCCGACAGTTAATATTATAAAAGTGTGAACTCCATTAATCAATATACACATGAATAATTCTATGATTCATCTTACTTTCACTTTAATATTATAAAAAAATTTCTTGCATAAAATCAATATATGTAATAATTATAAACATATTAAGATATTTATAATGTTAACTAAAGATGATCAATATATAAAATGGATAAATCATGACAAAATAAGCACTAATATTATATTTAAGTAGCAAAGGTGCTTTACAGATTTAAACGTCGTTAACTATAGAAGTCATAGTTGGATGCTATAACAATTGTAGTTGGCTATAAAAATAATATTTAACTATAGAATTGTAGGTTGTGGCTATGATGGTTGTAGTGGAGCTACCAAAGTTGTATAAGACTCTATGACAATTGTTGTTGGCTACATACGTTGTAGTTTGTGTATATAACGGTCATAGTTGGCTACTAAAGCTGTAATGGCATTTGGCTATAACACATGTAGTTATATGCATCAATTATTAGTGGTGATCGGCAATAATTGGTGGTCGATGAACTCTGGTGATCGATGATGACCTTTGGTGTTTAGTGACAACCGCTAGGACTTTAAGAGTTAAGGTTTAATAGTCAGTTCATTCTTTTATACTCCTCTCTTATCAAATGAGAATTGCGGTCTATTTATAGTTTCTAAGAGAGGGTATTTTTAGTAAATTTGGCCAATGTCCCAAAATATTCCATCAGATGTTCCACATTGATTCGCTTAATCATATATGATTTTGACAATATTTAGGTATTTTAATGATCACAAAATTAAATGATATTTAGCTCATTGGATTCCTCTCATCGAGCCTCTTGATTTGATTATAAGTACGCTAAATTTTGAGATCGTTTAGCCTTCTAATTATTATATCAAATTCATTGACTATACTTTAAGTATTTGATTTGGTCTTATTGTACCTCTTTTTGTGGAAGCTTTCATTATTTTTGCCCCTTTTAGACCTCCTATCTCGAAAGGTCTTTATTTCAAAAGAAATCGAGCAAGAAAACGAAAGAACTAAACTAGAGAAATATTAAGAAATATAAATAAGCTAGATATAGAAATGTCTCATAAAGCAATCCTCAAAACATAACCCAAAGAGGAGTGGTCCAGAAAGAATCAAACCAAACTCGACCCTAGTTATCCCTTAGAATGTAATTTATCATGGGGATACATCTCCGTGGGAGTTCTTTCTGCACTCATACTTAATAAAAATAAATTGGATTTTGCACAAAGGCTAAACTAAGTTATCGGGCAGAGGGTGACTGATCACAGAAAAATACATAAAGAAATTTATATCTATTTTTAATGAAATTGCACTTTAAAGAGAGGTATTTTCTTTATTTTATTGCAGGAATGAAGATTTATTAGTGATAAAAGCAAAAAGCATGAAATGGAGCAAATTTGGATCAAAAAGGAGAAAATTCATGCAAATTTAACTACTTCGCCGACGGCGAGATCGAGAGCCGCCGACGGCGAGATCGTGAGGAGAAATTTCGAAGGAATTATAACTACCTCGCCGACGACGAGCCCGAGCCCGCCGGCGACTAGATCGCGCGGTTTGAAGACCTTCAGAAGCCTCGGCGACGGCGAGGTCGTTTCCCGCCGACGACGAGCTAGTTCAAAATGCATATACATTGAACCTAGACACTTTTTGAAGAGGTGTTTAAGCACCCCTTGGACATTTGCCTACCTCTATAAATAGAGGCCGAATTCTAGAGTGTGTGTGTGTCTTTTGAGACTTCTGTGAGTCTATTTCTAGTGTCTTAAGTGTAATTTGTGAGAGTTTAATTTAGTTTGAGTGTATTTAGTGAGTTCATTAGTTTAATTGAGTGTTATTTAGTTGCTTGTATCTAGAAGGAAAAGTCGAAAGGAACTTGAAAGAGTCACGTTTGGGAAGGAAATTAAGATAAGTATCTTTGTTTATTGTTGTTAACTTTAAATGAAATCCATGCTTTGTTTTATTCCCATGCATTACGAGTAGTTTTCTTAGTCTTTCTCCTTGTTTATGAAAATTATGCGGATTGATGAAATTAAATAAAAACACTTAATATAATATAAATAAATTGTGATAATTTTTACTTAAAACTTAATTTACTTTCAATCTGACGATTGAGTAGTTAAAATATGTTGAATTATCAACTATAGTAAAAATTACATCCAATATTCGGGAAGTCGAAAGCCTTGGAAGGCGGGTGCAAATAAATAGGGAAATATTAATTATCGGGCGTAGAATTAGATATTTTAGTGTGACGGACTAAAATACTCGATTCGATCCTCTTGTTGAGAGTCGAAGTGTAGATGTTAGCCCTCGGGTGAGGGGAACGTGGGAGCTCCGAAGTGGCGGCCGGTATCCTCCTAGCCTCAGTTGCGGATTCGATGATCAAACATAGGATTAGTCAATGTTCTTTGCACCTGGACCA